>WNGS01111181.1:33871744-33906870 GCA_020271785.1 Procambarus virginalis
CCCCCCACACACAGGGGCCGGTGGCTGACTGGACAGCACACTGAACGCGTGATCCTGTGGCCCCGGGTTCGATTCCCGGCGCTGGCGAGAAACAATAGGCCGAGTTTCTTTCACCTGATGCTCTGTTACCTAGCAGTAAATAGGTACTTGGGAGTTAGTCAGCTGTCACGGGCTACTTCCTGTTGTGTGTGTGTGGTGTGGGAGAAAAAAATAGTAGTAGTAAAGAGTGATTGACAGTTGAGAGGCGGGCCGAAAGAAAGAACTTAACCCCTGCAAGCACAGCTAGGTGAATACACACACCTATGTATCTCCCCTGTCCCCCCCTGTGTCGAAAACCCGACACCATTAATAATATTAAATACAATAGGCAGATAATATTGTTGCTGTTGTATACACAAGTTAACCCATAGAAAATGTTGGTTGTAGTGAATTTTCCATCAATAGAAAATGGGAGATCATTGCCATATAGTGATATAAATTCACCAGCTATTCTGTTGGGAATTATTCTTAAATACAGTAGTCTTTGGATTTATTGCATATAAAACATCTCATTTGAATTAACTTAATTATCAGTATCAAAATAGAGTAAATGGACCCTTCTATCACTTATTGACATCTGGACAGGAGAGCCAGGCGTCAGTGGTGAGGAAGGTCAGCCATTGTTTAAAAGACCTAGTCGTTGAGCAAATTCAGCTCCTATAATTCTCTCTTGGACGAAGTGTTATGGAGATCAAATTAGTGCTTCTACCATCAACAACACGCTGTCAACAACCACAAAGGAAGTGTCTTTCCGAAATCTTAGCAAGTCATTATTGGCCACTAATGTTATGTAGATAGGATTATTTCCGGTTAGAACACAACAAACGACTTAACCCAGGTAATTAAGCCTGGTCCTTATCTAATAATATATAAATGTTTCATCTGATATAGCTGTCATATATTAGGATTCCCGCTTTACAGCTAGTGCCCTTTGACAGGAACAAGAAGAGGAAGCAAGAATTAATCTGGTACATCAGTTACTTGGATGTTGGAATCTAGCCTTACACGAGGATTATTTAGTGTCTACATCTTAGTTATACCTGGTGGACTAGGCCTACCATACAATAAGATAAGGCACCTCAATTATTTACTAATATATGTAGTTTAATACTGTAGTTTGATTGGCTGCATATATGTAAATTTAATATAACCCCCCCCTAATGTGTAAGGATCGATTTGTGAGAATATTGCAGAAATACAGTCCGCTAAACATCATACAAATTGCTATCGAAATATATAAATTAATGTAAATATAAATTCTATATATATTAAATAAATTTAAATCTCACAGGTCGGTTCCCACACCCTGCACACACACACACACACACACACACACACACACACACACACACACACACACACACACATATACCCATGCTAGCATCCTTCCTCCCCCCCCACCCACACACACACACACACACACACACACACCACACCCATACTAGCATCCCTCCTCCCCCCCCCCCACACACCCATGCCGGTGGTGTAATGAGTAAGAGTTATCATGAGATATGGGAAGGGGAGAACCCTCAGCCTGCTGGGAAGAGCCAGAAGTCGTCTCCTGTATCCACATGTGTTATAATAAAAAGAGGAGTGAGCTAAGTATGGGCCGAATGAGCCACATTAGCAAGTGTGTGCTCAGTGTCAGAGTACTCAACAAATGGAGGTAAAGTGGCTATGACAACAGCCCGTCCTTTTAAGGTTTACCAGCGTCGAGAAACAGTCGCACTAAAGTGCCCTCTCCTAGCCTACCAGAGGACCCTAAACAGAAAACGGGACAGTATGTCAATTTCGCGAGCCGCTACCATTTTCCAGTACGAAAATGTTTGGCTTTAGGTAAAGTATACGTCAAAATGCGAAGTTCTGTTACGAGGACGGGTTGATGACAAAAGCCAAATATATGGTACATTAGTCAGTTTAGCATTTTGAAGCGAGCCAAGTAGACATTGATTCAGTGTTCAGAGCAAAGAACAGATGAGGATGGTGGCCGGGGGCAGAGGAGGATGGTGGCAGGGGGCAGAGGAGGATGGTGGCAGGGGCAGAGGAGGATGGTGGCAGGAGACAGCTGAGGATGGTGGCAGGAGACAGCTGAGGATGGTGGCCGGGGCAGAGGAGGATGGTGGCAGGAGACAGCTGAGGATGGTGGCCGGGGGCAGAGGAGGATGGTGGCAGGAGACAGCTGAGGATGGTGGCAGGAGACAGCTGAGGATGGTGCAGGGGGCAGCTGAGAATGGTGGCAGGGGGCAGCTGAGGATGGTGGCAGGAGACAGCTGAGGATGGTGGTAGGAGACAGCTGAGGATGGTGGCAGGAGACAGCTGAGGATGGTGGCAGGAGACAGCTGAGGATGGTGGTAGGGAAGCTGAGGATGGTGGTAGGGAAGCTGAGGATGGTGGTAGGGAAGCTGAGGATGGTGGTAGGAGACAGCTGAGGATGGTGGCAGGAGACAGCTGAGGATGGTGGCAGGAGACAGCTGAGGATGGTGGCAGGGGGCAGCTGAGGATGGTGGCAGGGGGCAGCTGAGGATGGTGGTAGGAGACAGCTGAGGATGGTGGTAGGAGACAGCTGAGGATGGTGGCAGGAGACAGCTGAGGATGGTGGCAGGAGACAGCTGAGGATGGTGGTAGGAGACAGCTGAGGATGGTGGCAGGAGACAGCTGAGGATGGTGGCAGGAGACAGCTGAGGATGGTGGTAGGAGACAGCTGAGGATGGTGGTAGGAGACAGCTGAGGATGGTGGCAGGAGACAGCTGAGGATGGTGGTAGGAGACAGCTGAGGATGGTGGCAGGAGACAGCTGAGGATGGTGGTAGGAGACAGCTGAGGATGGTGGCAGGAGACAGCTGAGGATGGTGGCAGGAGACACATGTCACCAATCTGTCAGCAAGCAGAATATGAGAGGATGTGGTTGGACAACTGGTGACACATGAAGCGCTGTGATGGAAACATTATTTCCGCATCATAACTCTAAGCAAGTTGAACAGGATGTTCAACTTGCATAAGTTGATACAGTTAAGACAGGCTCCGTACGATAATAGCAACGAGTAAGGAAAAAAAACATTGACTCAGGCGAGTGAGAGTTAGGGAAGGGTGGAGGGCCAGGAAGTAGATGTTTGGGTGCCAGGAAGTAGACGTTTGGGTGCCAGGAAGCAGATGTTTGGGTGTCAGGAAGTAGATGTGCTGCTAGATAGGCGATGTTAGGTAAAGAAGCGCCCGCTCGCGCGCACATTGTTACGTGTCTGACTCTGGGTAAATAGTCGATATTGCATTTTCAATTTCATACATGTCAATCGCAGAAATTTATACTTTGAAATCGAGTTCATTCCAACCAGACAGACTCGTTATGAATCACCTTATTTGTTACTAAAGCCTGCACTCACGCACGCACTCACTCATGCACTCACTCATGCACTCACTCATGCACTCACGCATGCACTCACTCATGCACTCACTCATGCACTCATGCACTCACTCATGCACTCACTCATGCACTCACTCATGCACTCACGCATGCACTCACTCATGCACTCACTCATGCACTCACTCATGCACTCACTCATGCACTCACGCATGCACTCATGTACTCATGCATGCAAACACACGCGCGCACGTAAGCATACACACATGGACCCACACACCACACATGCGTGCGCGCGCGCGCGCGCGCACACACACACACACACACACACACACACACACACACACACACACACACACACACACACACACACACACACACACACACTCATGCACAGCACTTCAAGAAGACCTGGGCAAACTGAAGGAATGGTCGTTAGAGTTTAACCCAAGCAAATGTAATGTAATGAAAATAGGTGTAGGGAGCAGGAGGCCAGATACAAGGTATCATTTGGGAGATGAAATTCTTCAAGAGTCAGAGAGAGAAAAAGAGGTTGTTATTATGCCAGACCTGTCCCCTGAAGCCGATATCAAGAGGATAACATCAGCGGCATATGCCAGGTTGGCCAACATAAGAACGGCCTTTAGAAACTTGTGTAAAGAATCATTCAGAACTTTATATACCACATATGTCAGATCAATCCTAGAGTATGCAGCTCCAGCATGGCGTTCATATTTAGTCAAGCATAAGACTAAACTGGAAAAGGTTCAAAGGTTTGCCACCAGACTAGTAACCGAACTGAGAGGTATGAGCTACAAGGAGAGACTACGGGAATTAAACCTCACGTCGCTGGAAGACAGAAGAGTTTGGGGGAACATGATCACCACATACAATATTTTCAAATGAATTGATAGGATAGATAAAGACAGGTTATTTAACACAAGGGGCACACACACTAGGGGACACACAGGTGGAAAGTAAGTGCCCAAATGAGCCACAGAGATATTAGAAAGAACTTTTTTAGTGTAGGAGTAGTTGACAGATGAAATGCATTAGGCAGTGATGTGGTGGCGGCTAACTCCATACACAATTACAAGTGTAGATATGATAGAGCCCAATAGGCTCAAGAACCTCTACATCAGTTGATTGACAGTTGAGAGGCGGGACCAAAGAGCCAGAGCTCAACCTCGCAAGCGCAACTAGGTGAATACACACACACCACACATGCACACACCGCGTGGCTGAGTGGACAACGCTCTGGGTTCGTAGTTTTTAGGGCTTGGGTTCGATTCCTGGCCGAGGCAGACACAAATGGGCAGAAAGTTTCTTCCACCCTAATGCGCCTGTTCACCTAGCAGTAAATAGATATCTGGGAGTTAGACAGCTGCTACGGTCATCTTCCTGGAGATTGTGTGCGTGTGCGTGTGTGTGTGTGTGTGCGTGTGTGTGTGGGGGGGTTAGAGAGGAATATATGTAGTAGACATAATAGAGGGAAAATAGATTGATTAGAATTCAGGAAAGGGCCTCCTGGTAGTGGACGTAGCACCAAATCTAACTCAACCTGTCCTCTTACAGAAAACGTCGCATTTCGATCGTATGCGTTACATACGGCGAAAAATTATCGTACTAGAAAATAGAAGCGGCTCGCGAAAGTGACGTGCTGTCCCGTTTTCTGATTAGGATCTTCTGGTAGGTTAGGAGAAGACACTTTAAATTTACCGTTTTCTTGATCTAATTCCTGATGCACATATAAATCGGACAATGACAGAAGCTTACTCTACGTTAGCAAAAGTTAGAACGTTATTCAGAAACCTAAGTAAGGAAGCATTTAGAGCGCTTTACACTGCCTACGTGAGACGAGTCTTAGAGTATGCAGCCCCATCATGGAACCCCAACCTAAAGAAACACATAATGAAACTGGAAAACGTTCAGAAATTTTGCATTTGTTGCAAATGTTGGGGTGGAAGTGTTGCATGGAGTGGCATGGGGTGGAATATGAAGAGCGACTGAAGGAACTGTACCTGACGACGTTAGAAAAAAGGAGGGAGCGGGGAGATATGATAGCAGCATATAAAATACTTAGGGGGATGGACTGAGTCGAAATACACGAAATGTTCACACGGAACACCAACAGAACAAGGGAACATGAGTGGAAGCTGGAAATTTAGATGAGTCATACAGATGTTAGAAAGTTTTCTTTTAGCGTGAGAGTAGTGGGAGAATGGGATGAACTAAAGGAGCAGGTTGTGGAGGCAAACACTATTCATAGTTTTAAAACAAGGTATGATATGAAAGGACAGGAGTCATTGCTTTAAACAACCGGCAGCTAGAAAGGCGGGATCCAAGAGCCAACGCTCGATCCTGCAGGCACAAATAGGTGAGAACAAATAAGTGAGGTGAGTATACACACACAACACAGCTTTTGTAGTCCTCACCTTGTATAAATAATCAATATTGGCCTTTCCAGACATATTTATTGACAACCGCCGAACCATCCAAATAATTTACAGTTTAACAGCCGACTGGAGCAAGTTATTAGTACGCGTCGACGTCACGAAGTCACTCACCGGCGCTGTTGAAAAGAATCCACGACGTTCAAAATGTTTGAAAAATATTTTTTTTGCCATATTGTTGAAAAATCATTTTTAAAGAATGTTTTTATGTGATCCCCCAAGTTATAGACCACGGATCTTTGTATGCTTCTGATCCTCCAGAGACCAGGAGGGTGTTCAGGCAGCAACAAAGATTTTAACAGAAGAATTTTGGAATGACGTGTTGGATATTGAGAGGGGATTATAAGGGGACAACACCCCCACTCACGTTGCCATGGCAGCGGAGGGGAAAAGTGAGGGGGCCAGGAGTCCCGGCTCGATATTGGAGCCTAATTCTATTATGTTTTCGAAGACTTTGTTTATTTTTTCGAGGATAGTTTCAAGATTTTTTCTCTGTCCACGATTCAATAAGTGGGAATATTAGATTTAAAATTTAAAAAAAATGATCAGCCCTTAAATTTTCTTTTTTCTTTAAAATAATACATTAATTTGCAAATAGAAAATACATTAATATGCGAAACAGAAATAATAAAAGATAATGGTTATTAAGGATGCATATACAACTAGGGAACTAGAATACTATCTTGTAGAGCGTCAGCGGCCCGTCGCAGATCAAAGACCAGCCACACAAAACATCTCATCATGGCCGACCATCGCATTCCCCCCCAACCCAATTAGATACTGATAATGTGGAGAGCTGAGCCGCCTCCACTTGTGGCTGTCAGCACTACTTGTTCTAATTGAATATCCGAGGTTCAAAGGACAGATTCACTGGTGGGTTCTCTTCCATCTCCCAGTGCAAGTGCGAGAATGGGTTGCCCAGTGACGATTCTGTTGGGTCGGGATTCACTACAGCCGAATGTCCCTGTTTGAGAGTCGTTCCATTGGGATTGCTTGGAGACCCACAGCCTGAGGGTCAGTTGCATACGGGGTCACCTGCATGTAATTCTGTTCGAACAGGAATTCGACGCTTGCAACAAGGAGTTGAAACAGAGAGACTGCATTCATTCCATGTAGTTGCCGTCCTCTTTATTTGTGAATAAAAAATATTTTATAGACGACTAACAATTGATTACACTCGAGTTTTTTTCCAAAAATGTTTAATCTTTCCTCTGTATTTGAAGCACATATTCCAAAATGCTTCACTTTATACGCACTTTAAATACAAATTATTGCTAACGGGACATAACTGGCTAGCCTAGCCAATCCTAGACCTAACAATAAACAAAACCATAAAATACTAATAATTGCTTTATGCGAAAGTTAGTTTAGTCATTTATTATGCACCCCACACCCATGCCGTGGGCGGTGGTGACAACGGGTTACAGAGGCGCAGTTAGCTGCTACACAGCGCGCCAGATGTTAACGAGTACTGCTTTTTGGGAAGGTCGCCGCACCAACGAGCGCAGTCTCCAGATGGCTTAAACCACTACAATGTACGCGGGAAAACGTATTGCGATGATTTAGACTATAAGTCAGGTTATTGAGAAAGTCCGGAGGCAGCCCGTCTTCCAAACAAAGACCCAAAGTTCATTCCATCCACCCGCCAAACCCCCTATTTATGAATGAAAAACGGTTTACACGACTCTCACCTGATTTCGTTCGAACATTTCCGGAACAAGTGCTTCACTGACGAATTTTGTATGAACCACAACGCTGTAAATGCTTCACCCACGTACTACAAATACAAATAATCGCCAACAGAACCTAAACACCTAACCTAACCTATGCCTATATATATATGCACAATATGCTAATTTATTATAATATTAATTTTATATAAGAAAATTCCCGTTTTGAATGAACAGCATGTTAAAATTTATGAATGCGTCTGTGGGGGTTGACCGCTGGATGTAATGGACTTGAGTCGAGGACGGGTTGCCGAAGGAGCAGTGATGAGGGATCGAACCTATGCGGTGGGTGTTCCCACGCACACGCTTCTAGCGACTAGACTACGACATGTTATAAAGATTTCACTATGTTAATGTTACTATGTTAATCAACCGCAGGCCATAGCAACAAGACTATGCTGCAGATAGTAGTAAGTAAACTTAATAGTAATAAGTAGTAAGATACTAGTAATTAGTAGTAATAAGATAGTAGTAAGTAAACTTAATACTACCACTAAGTAATAAATATGAACGAAGAGCCTCGGTAGTACAATAGAGTTCGTTCTCGATCCACAATCGAGAATTCCAGGTTCGAATCCCGTGCATGAGAGAAATCCTTGGGCCTATTTCCTATTGCCTAATGCCTCTGTTCACCTAGCAATAAGTAAGTACTCAGGCGTCAGTCAGCATGTTGTGGGATTGCATCCTGGGCGGGGTCAGTAATTCTACCATTCTACCTATAAGCCTAACGTGTAAGAATACACTCAGGCTGCCTGTCCCCAAACACACGGAATTATTAATTACAACACAAAATTATAATGTTAAAAGGCGGAATATATATTTGTTATTGAACGCATTGCATCAACTCCCGTGTTGTCTAGTGGCTAGGATACGCGGCTCTCACCCGCGAGGCCCGGGTTCGATTCCCGGCACGGGAAACCGTTTGTTTATGGAGAATGCTATGATTTGTTGGCTATTTTAAGGAGAGACGTTTTCAATGTATAACTTATTTATTTATGCTCCACGTTTCATGAGCATTTCCGACATGGCTCTCTTGAAGTGCCACGCGGGAATAATTCAACCTTTCAGCTTAACTAGAAACCCACCTAACGACCAGCTCCAGAGGGAGCGGACAGCACGCTGGACTTGTGATCCTGTGGTCCTGAGTTCGATCCCAGGCGCCGGCGAGAAACAATGGGCAGAGTTTCTTTCACCCTATGCCCCTGTTACCTAGCAGTAAAATAGGTACCTGGGTGTTAGCCAGCTGTCACGGGCTGCTTCCTGGGGGTGGAGGCCTGGTCGAGGACCGGGCCGCGGGGACACTAAAATGCCCCGAAATCATCTCAAGATAACCTCAAGATATAGCGAGTCCGATGCATTGAAAACTTGGATATATGTAAGTCGTTACTTTTCTTAATAAGCTGCATTTGTGATATCTATTACGTAAAAAACGCAACCTATTAGTTGGGAGGACGGGTTGAGGGTATCAAGAGGCCACTCTTGTTTACGACAGATCTCTACCCCTGTCCTTGGCCTGAACAATGTGTTTAACAGATCTGTAACCCTGTACATGGAGGACAGAGGAAAATGTATATATGTGGTTAGCGTTGTAAATATGTGGCCACGTCTGTGGTTATCTTGAGATGACTTCGGGGCTTAGCGTCCCCGCGGCCCGGTCCTCGACCAGGCCTCCTTTTTTGTTACACATCCCCAGGAAGCAGCCTTTAGCAGCTAGCTGTCTAACTCCCTGGTACCTATTTTATTGCTAAACAAACGGTTTCCCGTGCCGGGAATCGAACCCGGGCCTCGCGGGTGAGAGCCGCGTATCCTAGCCACTAGACAACACGGGAGTTAGACAACACGAGAGTGGTAGAAATAAAGTGTTCGCGCTCCGCGCCTACACACACTGATCAACTTAACTCAGTTACACACTTTCTCAACTCTACGATTTCGTTTTTGTACATTAGGGTATATATACGAATATTCACAGTGACTGGCCTGGCCAAGACCACAGTGGCGGCCTGGCCAACACCACGTTGGAGGGCCAGGCCAAAACCACAGTGACGGGTGTGGTCTTGACCACAGTGGCGGGCCTGACCAAGATCACAGTAACATATTTGGCTGAGACCACAGTTGCTGGCCTGGTCAAGACCACAATGGCGAGTCTGGCCAAGACCACAGAGGCTTATAAATACATGTGATACAGGTGATACAGGTGATACAGGTAAACTGCCAGAAATTTGGAAGGCGGCAAACGTAGTCCCGATATACAAAAAGGGGGGATAGACAGGAGGCACTGAACTGCAGGCCAGTGTCCCTAACTTGCATACCATGCAAGCTAATAGAGAAAATTATGCAAAAAACGCTAGTCGAACATCTGGATCGAAGGAACTTTGTGTCACAACACCAACATGGTTTCAGGGATGGCAAGTCATGCCTCACAGGATTAATTGAATTCTACGATCAGGCAACAAGAATCAGACAAGAAAGTGAGGGGTGGGCAGACTGTATATTTTTTGGATTGCCAGAAAGCTTATGACACAGTGCCACACCAGAGGCTAGTGAGAAAGCTGGAGATGTAGGCAGGAGTGAAAGGGAAGGTACTCCATTGGATCAGGGAGTACCTAAGTAACAGAAGACAGCGAGTCACCGTGCGGGGTGAGGTCTCAGATTGGCGAGACGTCACTAGCGGGGTCCCGCAGGGTTCAGTCCTTGGACCCATACTGTTTCTTATATATGTAAATGATCTTCCAGATGGTATAGAATCATTCCTCTCATTGTTTGCTGATGATGCAAAAATTAAGAAGAGGCTTAAGACGGAGGAAGACAGTATGAGACTACAAGATGACCTAGACAGACTGCATGAATGGTCCAACAAATGGTTACTAAAGTTCAACCCGAGTAAATGTAAGGTAATGAAACTAGGCAGTGGAAACAGGAGGCAAGACACAGGATACAGAATGGGAGATGAAGTCCTTCATGAAACGGACAGAGAGAAGGATCTAGGAGTTGATATCACACCAACCCTGTCTCCTGAAGCCCACATCAAAAGAATAACATCTCCAGCGTATGCGAGGCTGGCTAACATCAGAACTACCTTCAGGAACCTGTGTAAGGAATCATTCAGAACCTTGCATACCACATATGTAAGACCAATCCTGTAGTATGCGGCTCCGGCATGCAGCCCGTACCTTGTCAAGCACAAGGCAAAGCTTGAAAAAGTTCAGAGGTATGTCACTAGACTAGTCCCAGAACTAAGAGGCATGAGTTACGAGGAAAGGCTGCGAGAAATACACCTCACGACACTAGAAGACAGAAAAGTAAGGGGAGACATGATCACTACCTTCAAAATTCTCAGATGAATTGACAGGGTAGATAAAGATAAACTGTTTAATAACACAGGTGGTACCCGAGTAAGGGGACACAGGTGGAAACTGAGTACCCAAATGAGCCACAGGGACGTTAGAAAGAACTTTTTCAGTGTCAGAGTAGTTAACAGATGGAATGCATTAGGCAGTGATGTGGTGGAGGCTGACTCCATACACAGTTTCAGATGTAGATATGATAGAGCCCAGTAGGCTCAGGAATCTGTAAATCAGTTGACAATTGAGAGGCGGGACCAAAGAGCCAGAGCTCAATCCACGCAAGCACAATTAGGTGATTACTTGCAGCTCCTTGATAAAAGAGAGCAATCTTAGCTATCAATCACACACACATCGTGTCATCAAGGCGGACAGCCAACCTGCTATCATAACTCACTCTTTATTCTGTATTGTCAAACCATTTCCTTCATTAAATTATTAATTACTATTACATAAAATTATAAATGTTAAAAGTCGGAATGTATATTTGTTATCTTGTGCTTAATACTAACTCCCGTGTTGTCTAGTGGCTAGGATACGCGGCTCTCACCCGCGAGGCCCGGGTTCGATTCCCGGCACGGGAAACTGTTTGTTTATGGTCTTTAATGCACAGATTGCTATGATTTGATGACCACTCTAAGGAGAAATTTTTCCAATACTCATTCATTTATGCTCCACGTTTCATAAGCATTTCCTTAATGGCTCTCTTGAGGTGCCACGCCGGGAATAGTTCAACCTTTTCAAGACATTAACCTTCAGTGGGTTACTCAATATCGGAGTGTGGATAGATTCTAAAATGACATTCAACAAGCAAATTCAATATCTGAAGGAGAAAGCAAAATCAAGATGGAATATAATGAGAGCAATCACAAGGCCCCGTCTAGGAGCGGGAGACAAAGTGTTAAGAATGTTTTACATACACGTTGTTTGTTTTCTAGTTGATTATGCAGCGCCTGCCTTACTCGCTCTTTCTCCTGGCTAGTGGGCAAACGTTGAGGTTATTCAAAATGATGCAATGCGAGTCATAACAGGGGCTCCCAGATGGACTAAAATACTGAACCTAAGACTTGAAACCAAGCTAATGTCTATTGAAATAAGGATAAAAAGTGATTGCTGCATGCATGCATGCTGATCAAGATATTGACTAGACCTAGAATCAGTTCACTTAAAGATATAATCACTGGATCACTAATTCGGGACAGAAGAGCCTCCAATAGCAACAGGTGGACCCATTGTGCAATAAACACTATCAATTCATTTGATATAACAAATACAGTTACTGAGAAGGGTGTCGACGAAATACATGCAAACTTCGCTAAGCAAGTCTTTGGGAATCACTGCCAGCAGACTTTAAGATTATGGTTCTTGAGAGAAAATAGAACAAGACTAATCCACATCTGCTACATAATATTGCACAGGTGCAAAAAGAAGCAAACTTGGCATCTGACAACTTCACATACTTCACAGATGGATCAGTAAACCAGCAGGGATAAGAAACCGGAGCTGCAGTTAAGACAGGAAACTCTGTAAATAGTTGGAGACTCTCAAACAGGTGTTCAACTTTACAGAGATGCTAGCCATTCAAAAGGCTTTGGAACATGCTCTTGCTGAACACTGAAAACATGTTATCATACATACAGATTCGAGAACTGCCACTGAAACCTTGCAACACGAACACATATATGACAACATACGTCTGATAAAACATGTCATATCATTAATGCAAACACTTAAAGGTCAAGGCCGTCGAGTACTTATCAACTAGGTGGCAAGTCATGTGGGAATGATAGGAAATGACATTGCAGAGGAAACTGCAAAACTCGCAACTAAGCGAAGAAATGTAGACATTTATATACCACAGAGTCTATCACAGATTTAGAAAGTAATTAGAAATAGAGCAATGCAGATGATGTACAGTGACCACAACAAAGCAGTTGCAACATCAGGATCTGCGGGTTGGTACAAGAATTCAACCAACTACGAACCACTTAGTTTGATGAAAGGGAGCAGTAGAGCAACAGAAGTACACTTACATCGCATCAGGCTTGGATACCCATGTGCATGTGAAATAGGCTTACAGGTTCCGGAAGATGAGAGGAAATGTCAGCACTGTGGAGAAATGCCCCTCAGACTACTGGAACGTTATCTAAGACAGTGTACAGGTACAAACCCAATAAGATTTCAACTTAGATTCAACACAGCAGAAAAAGTTGTTTAACACATTGGGCAAAATCCTACTGGAGCGATTATACGAGTCATAATTTATCACACTCTGCCTAAGTAAAACAGAAACAAGCAACACTTAGATTGCCAGCCATAGGCTTAGGACTCAGGCAGGAATTTCCCTGCAAAAAAAAAAAAATATCAACTTTTCAGCTTAACCAGAAACGTTCGAACCCATGCAACCCACCTAACCTAGCGAGTTCGATCCATTGAAAACTTGGATATTTGTGATTCGTTACTTTTCTTAATAAGCTGCATTTGTAACATTTATTACGTAAAAAAGGCAACCTATTAGTTGGGAGGACGGGTTGAGGGTAACAAGAGGCAACTCGTGTTTACGACAGATCTCTACCCCTGTCCTTGGCCTGAACAATGTGTTTAACAGATCTCTAACCCTGTACATGGAGGACAGAGGAAAATGTTTATATGCTGATTAGCATTATAATATGTGGCCACGTCTGTGGTTTGAGATGATTTCGGGGCTTAGCGTCCCCGCGGCCCGGTCCTCGACCAGGCCTCCTTTTTTGTTACACATCCCCAGGAAGCAGCCCTTAGCAGCTGTTTAACTCCCTGGATTCCTATTTTACTCCTAAACAAACGATTTCCCGTGCCGGGAATCGAACCCGGGCCTCGCGGGTGAGAGCCGCGTATCCTAGCCACTAGACAACACGGGAGTTAGACAACGCGAGAGTGGTAGAAATAAAGTGTTCGCGCTCCGCGCCTACACACACTGATCAACTTAACTCAGTTACACACTTTCTCAACTCCCCGATTTCGTTTTTGTACATTAGGGTATATATACGAATATTCACAGTGACTGGCCTGGCCAAGACCACAGTGACGGGTGTGGTCTTGACCACAGTGGCGGGCCTGACCAAGACCACAGTGGCGGGCCAGGCCAACACCACAGTGGAGGGCCAGGCCGAGAACACAGCGATTGGCCTGGCCAAGACGACAATGGCGGGCCTTATGGAGACCACAGTGGCAGGTCTGGCCAAGACCACAGAGGCTTACAAATACTTGCAGCTCCCATGGGGGGCGGTGTGCAGGACAAACATATCAATTGTGACACTAGCTCTCCACATATGTCAGTTGCTTAATTTAGAACCTGTACTTGAGCTCGATCTCGAACCCATTGTTGATGTGACGACTTATATTGAATTTTGTAACTAGCTCATCAAGATTGTAACTTGCTTAGCTAAATGAATTGTGGGGTTCAGTCCCTGAGCCCATTATGTGCCTCTGTAACCCTTTCCACTACCGCCCACGGGATGGGTATGGGGTGCATAATAAATGAACTAAACTAACTTGACAAAAGAGAGCAATCTTAGCTATCAATCACACACACATCGTGTCATCAAGGCGGACAGCCAGCCTGCTATCATAACTCACTCTGTATTCTGTAGTTCCAAACCATTTCCTTCACTTGTACCTCTTCATACTCCTTGCAGAGCAAGGAGGATGAAGAGGTCTTATCGTGAAGGTTCTTCTACGAAGTCCCATGTACATCCATGAACTCCCATGTAATTTCAAGAACTCGTGAACTTCCATGTTCTATCTTTAACTTCCGTGTACTTGCATGTATTTCCACATATATCTATTCACTCCCATGCACTTTAAACAACTAGGACGTCGCCTGGACATGCCCAGCCTGAGGACAGGTTGCTAGCTAGACCCGTGGGGCTGATAGGCAAAGAGACTTGTCCTTTATGGTGCCATATCCTGGCGTGACACTTGTACCCTTTCCCGCCCTCTCCTACAGTATGTATATAGGTATATCATGGTTCAGTGAGGGGGAGAGGACGTGTGGGGAGCCAGACCTCAGCGGACGCGCTAGGAAAGTACTGCGATACGGTGTGGAATGTAATCCTTTCAGAGTGGAGGGGAGGAGAGGAGCGACAATTAAACACAATGTAACCACAGCCTTGTTACACTATCTCCTTGTTACAGGGTACAAGTAACATGGTGTGTTTGTTGGGAGGGATCAGTGTACACGGGGTTAAGGTTAGGGTCTATATTACTGCCAGCACGGCAGTGATCCACACGCTAGATCACTATGGATTGAACAAATGCGTGTAAATGGATTGAACAATATAGATATTCAGAAATGAGTAGCATACCACATCAAGTTCCCTGGATGTGTGATAATGGTAGGAATGAGAGAGTTCTTATAGCACGTTCAAACACTTTGCCCATATAATTCAATGCTATTATTTTATTATTCTGTAATTTGTTGTGTGACAACTATTGAATTAATGTAGATGTATTTGTAATGTAAATTATTATTATTATTTGTGTACTCTATGGATTTGTGAGTCCTCTTGAGGGACGTGTAATTGAGGTATAATTAACGAAAGCTACTAATGTATGTCCTTTTGCGATATATTTTCTTATCTCAATTAAACTTACTTGAAGATGAGAGAGGAGGGAGAGAGGGGGGAGAAAGTTGGAGAGAGGAGGAGAGAGAAAAGTGTGGGAACCGAACTGAAGTATGAAAGACAAGAAGGTATAACAACCAATTCTCCTACCATAGTACAAATATTGGCGTACTAAGTAATTAGATTGTAGATTTTTGTTCTATTCACTTTACATAGACCGAAAAAATGAGGCTAAAGACAAACTTAAGTATTCTCAGGCTTAGTATAGCAGATATGTACTGTATTAGGCCTCGGATAGCGTGCATATTATGTATTAGAAGGTTTGGTTGGGTTAATTTAGGTTGTTTTTGCAACATATATAGAAAAAATATTCCGGTTTAGTTCAAATTTAATAGATACTGTCCGATCCTGCCACTCTACCGTCATCTACCCTCTCTTGTCACTCTACCATCGTCTACCCTCTCCTGTCACTCTACCATCGTCTACCCTCTCCTGTCACTCTACCATCGTCTACCCTCTCCTGTCACTCTACCGTCGCCTGTTATCACGGACGGTGATTGTACTCTTGCGCTTATTGCGTGAAAAGTGATTGTATTACTGCTTTTACTGGGTGATGATAAGTGATTGTACTGTTGCTCTCACTGGGTGATGATAGGTGATTGTACTGCTGCTCTTATTGGGTGATAATAGGTGATTGTACTGCTGCACCAATAAATGATGGTAGGTGATTGTATTATGCATTGACCGATGATTGTGTGGCACAGCCTTTAATTGGTGACGATAGTTGATCGTACTGTCTGTCTTTGTTGCTAATTATTCATTAATTTTGAGTGATTGTTATTGATATTTCTGTCCACTTGGTAATTATATATGCTTACTAATGCAATAATGACCTAACAACTTAATTGCAGACACTAGCAAATAGTTCAATCATTTTAATCTTGTAAACTGAACATAGTTAAGTTGTCAAGTTAAATTGATTTGTGTTATCATTTGGTGTATAATAATTGTCATAAATAATCTTTAATCCCTCTAGCCATTTAGCGATTACCTTCGCCCTGTGAGCTATAGCCAGGGTGTGGCGGTATGTGTATGACTAGGGTGTGGCGATATCTGCCTGTCCAGGGTGTAGCGATATCTGCGTGTCCAGGGTGTGGCTATATCCGCTTGTGTGTAGCTAGGGTGTGTCGATATCTACCCTGACTCCGGAATAATGGACAACTCGGAATACCCACATTTCCTTGGCCATGTATATAATTGAAGCCAATATATTATTCCAGTTTCACTGGCCCTGGATACTGCACTGGTCAGCGCTCTTGATGTCCCTGCCTGGGAAGGTCATCCAGACGATGCAGTTTGGGCCATAAAGTGATCTATCAGCAGTAGGCGAGGCGTGCAGGCAGGCAGGCAGGCAGGCAAATGGACAGACAAGCAGGAGGCTAGCAGGAGGGTTAGCATGTAACCGAGCCTCTACTTGGTTATAAATTTTAAGAGCCTCTAATGTTTTAGCAAGTGTACTTAAGTAAACTCATGTGTATAGTGTCTTAAAAAGGGACAGGATACAAGAAATCAAGTTACATCCAGGTCTCTTGTGTTAACCTGAAAATGCCGGCATAATCATTATCCACAAGTTATGAAGCAGAGGGACATTGGTCTTAGGACAACAAATGCTGGTAATAGAACTTATAAATTGGTGTCACTTAAGGTGCTGGAGGCCACAACTGTGTAAGAGAGCTTGTGAGTGGAGAAGCATATTTTGGAAAGTGTGATTGACTTGGGTAAAATGAGGTTGGTCTTCTAACATTTCGATCGTGTTCCACAACCCGGTGTCCCGCTGCTGTAGTCTGATGTTTAGTGGTTGTAGGTTCCTGGAGTTCCTGGATTGTCTGATCATATGGTGGACGGGGATTTTGCAGCCCTTGTTAACGTCTTATTAAGCACTGCTTTTAGCTGTATATTCGGGCTAAGGCTACGGAACTTCCTACGGCTGTTTTTGCGTTGTTTATTCTGTCCTTTACATGAAATTTGATTCCTGTTCCGTTAATCTTGAGTCTCAGTATTCTGGCTACATCCGTGAGTTGAACTGAGCTTCTGTGTACTGTGTCAAGGAGAATGGGCTACGGGTTTCTTTTTGCATGTGAATTATTTGGAACTTTTGTTTGTTGGTACATATTCTCCATTGCTTGTCAAAGTTGCTTGTCAAATTAATTGCTGCCTTATTTTAATTGGCCAGAACGACTCTGATTGTCCTAGTTGGCAGATAATTTGAGTTACGTCGTCAGCGTATTGGGGTACTCAGCTTTTCAATTTGAATTTATTTATACATTAACTATTATTGAGATGAGCTGTACTGTTGTCAATGGAGCTGCATCACTGTTCATCCTTCCAGCACCCTCCTCCATCCCAGCAGCTCCTTCCTCCATCCCAGCAGCTCCTCCATCCCAGGACAATTAATTATCCCCAGACCCTTATCTTTCTTTTCTCACCGTCTCCCCCTTTCTCTCCTCCCTCCCATCTATTCCCTATTAGTTCGCTTCCCATTTGCATACAAGCATCGTCCCGTCCGCCTTTCCACCTCTCCCACTCCCCTCACTATCTCACATTGCCGTTTCTCTCATGCGCTCTGTTCTGTCTTCTCTATCCCTTGACCTCTGATCCTTGGTTCTTGTTTTGTCCATTTACTTTCTTCACTTCTTCACTTTCTTCCTCCCATTAATTCCCCTATCATCCTCCATACCTTTAACCCAACCCCCATCTTTCGTCTTGACCGTCTTCCACCTCCCCTTAACCACGCCTCTCTCCCCTTATCCCTACCAGATTATCTCGGCTCTAACCAAATCATTAATTAATTGACGGTAAGTCCTTGTAGGCCTGATCATTTACTCCTCATCGTGTGTGTGGTCGTGGAACTATGAGTGTCCTGTAATGACGCTCACACACACACACACGCATAATGTAATTTTAACTACCTCTTCGCCCTTACTTCAGTACACACAGAAATCACAATTGCGTGATTTGTGGAATAAATCCACGAGGGCTGTGATGAGGGTTCGAACCTACGTCCGGGATGATCCCATACGTGCCTTAGTCGACTGCAGGCACATCTGGGATCATTCAGTCGAATGGTCATGCAGTCGACTGGGACTGCAGTCGATTAATCTGGCACCAGTAAGAATCACTGATGACGGACGGGTCTGACAGTCGAAAGTCGCCTTCGCCACCTTAGGGTATAATGACGATGTAAGCGAAAGGATCGAGTGAACGTGTCAACCTAAAGTAAGTAATTATCTAAAAAAAAAAGCACCAAGCCGGGAAGGCTGTGTAGCACCATCGTGTCTACGATATGAAAGTTTTGGGTGAGGTAATTGACTTTACTCAAGAATGAACACGAACCAATGGGTATAAAAACATAAGATTGGAAGTAACTGCCTCTTGGCCCATAGCATCACTACTTCCTCTTGATGTTTTTATATTGGTTCGGAGTCTTGAAGTGGGTAGAATATAGTTGTGCATTTTTTTTTATTATTATTTTCTACCACAAACGTAGCAACACATTATAATGCTAACCAGCATATATACATTTTCTTCTGTCCTCCATGGACAGGGTTAGAGATCAGTTAAACATATAGTTCAGGATTTATTGAACAATCAACCACAGAAGGTGATTCGGTACTTTTAAAATGCTAAGCTAACCTACATACGTAAATACATAGATACACAGATTTACGTATGCCCTACATAAAGTGTTCGAAGTGTCATTAATGTGCATTTACAAGGTGAAATGCAATTCTGATCAGCTTCCATATGTACTTTATACACATACGTGCATTAATTGACTGTTGATTGCTGGTGTTGACTTTTTGATGTGTAGTGCCTCGCAGATGTCGAGCCTCCTGTTATCGCTGTATCAATCAATGATTTCTGCGTTGTTTGTTAAAATTTGCTCAAAGAAGTAATAGAACAACAAATGGAAACCATCTCAAGACCTACAACGACTCGCATCTTCACAGACGATCAGTTGATCAAGAAAGAGGTTCTTCTGGGGCAGCAGTTTACACTAACAACCATGAAGCTTACTGGAGCATGAATAGTGCGTGCTCAACATTACAAACAGAATTATATGCACTGAAGGAGGCAATAACTATACAATTGAGAATAATTACATGATGTCATCATTCATACCGACTCTAAATCTTCGCTCCAGGCATTGTTATCCAGTCAGCACAGAGATAATACAACTCCTCACAGAAATTCAACTTTTTTTTTATTAATACATGAGGTACATCTGCATTAGTGCAGCTACCTAGAATATATGAAGTGGAGTACAGTGTGTCAAAAAAGCTACTACGTGATGCTAAAATCCCCATCACACAGGATGTTAGTCATACAGAGGCATTGATAGGCAGTCTGCACTGTCAGACTCTGGAAATTCAACCATAAGAAAAGAAGCCCATTATCTAGGGCTGTCAACCCCCTAAATTGATACGCAAGTCACATTGGCTAGAGTGGTATGAAAAGGCAGACTCACTGCAAAAACCTGCCACTGTGTCGGGAAACCGACACACTCATACACAAATAGTATAGTCTTCCCTTAACAGTATCCTCTTAAATTAGAGAATGGGAGACTCCGTGACGTCATCGACGTCGCCGCAGTATTTACATTATTAAACCACTGTTCATACAACAGTTTAATGTCTAAATTGAATAAAAAAGTGTTCAATAAGACTGAATATATTATTAACACCAAAATATAGCTTGATTCCCTTGTTAACGTAAATTTAACTTAGAAGTAGAACAAAATATTGGAACAGGGAGGAGAGCGTCTCTTACAGACGCCACGCTCACACGAAAACAATAACAATGGAGCTCGCGTGTGTGTTGTGATAATGGCACAGGATAGACCTACTCTGCCTTAAGAAACTGCCACAGCAACATCACTACTACAAATAAGAGCACTCCAGTATCCGTCTTACCAAGTATTTGTTTATTATTCTAGTGCACTTTTTAATATCAAATTAAGACGGTTACAAAATATGAACAACACCAACACCATGTACGTGTACCCCATTTTTACAGCCCTCACATACCATGTTATACCTGTATTGATATGTTTAGGGAAATGTACTAACTCCTTGCATCCCAAACAGGTAAATTGTGACTTGGAACAGCAAGTAGCTGAGCAGTAGAACTACACATGTACCTAGCTGTTGCCAGCCTTGAAGGCCTCCACAGCCGCCATTGGCACCATGAGGCACAGGGCCACACCCACATAGATGCTACCATGACACAGCCTTAGTGGGCCCTTACTACAGGCTCAGATAAGGCCATTCTAGTTATTGTAGTAGTAGTATTCATAACTAGTAATAATTGTTGAAATAATAGTAGATTAGACCACCATATGTGGTATGATAAAATAATAATTAAACTTAGGTAAACAATTTGTAGTTTAAGAAGGAGCCATTACAAAGTGGTTTAAGCTACAAATTGTCCCCCCAATTTGTGTGAGATTAATTTCAGGCAGTTTTAACAAGTACATACAGTCCACTCAATTTCTTACCTACTAAGAAAAAATAAGATAAACTTTAATTTATTGAAGTCAATTAAAAGAAGATATACTGCCTGGAGTTTTTACCACATAATTATGGTCCTTTGAACCTAGATGATTATTACAGTTAACCAGTAGGTACATTGCATCTAGATATAAAATCCTGATATACATTAGTAGTGCAATATTATAGCAGAAAGACATTGCTATATTTACATTTTCTAGCCTAACTTTTCAATCTCATAGCAAGCAAACTACAACAAAGCACTATTATTGTTCTGAGGCCTATGCCAAAGAACTATTGTGCCTTTTTCATTACAAGAGGTTGATAAGAGGCTACTTTACTTATAAGTTACTTATAAATGTTTTGTAATTTAAGTATAAACATTACTTTAATATTGCACCATTACATACTGCATACCACATTGTTTACAGCAAATTCTTGCACAAGGGTAGGACATTTTAGGCTGGTGTTGTACAGCAACCTAGTTTAATTTATTGTGCTAACCTGGTGTAAGGGTAAGAATTTTTTACACTTGTCTAGAGTTGAACATATATTACAACCTAGCAAGTACATATTTTTATGCAGTATTCATGACAACCCGAGTTGTGTTGTCAACCTGATATTCATACATATAATTATAGGTATAATTTAACTATAATCATTTCACCTTTGAGTGTTAACCTGTGTCTCTGTACCAACCAAGAGTGATAATGACGGGCTAACTTGCGGAATACCAGCATTGATACAGGCTTACCACTCAAATTATAGCGTGTATGATTATACAGTAGTATATATTTTAAATGATAAACAGCTCTAGTTCGGAAACTAGTTGCTTTATTAATTCAAGTGCCAAATAGTTAAAAGTCCATACGACTAGCAAGTACTTTCAAGATGTCTACACTCCAAAATGTAAAATTAACCCTTAGGCCTTAAAGGGCATCTCACAAGGCAGATTAACAAATGTGAAGACATGAGTAATCAAACTCCAGTTAATTATGCAGCACTGGAAAACTATCTTAAGCTTACACGGAACAAATATGACCGTGTGTTGCAACAAATGAAACAGTATCAAGATATACTGAATAATTCTAGTATTGATGAAGATACGATGAACAACATTCTCCAAGAACACTCTGATTATGAAGATGCAACGTTTGAACTAATTCAACGTTATGAAGATTTGATAAACGCCCATAAGGCCAATATAAATGTTGCAGCTACAACTACCCAGAATCAGACAGCACCAGAAGTCAAATTACCATCACTCAGTCTTCCAACTTTTTCTGGAACAGAGGACGAGAATTGGGACAATTTCTGGAGCAAATTTGTCGATTCTGTGGATTCTAATGTCAATGTACCAAAGACGACAAAGTTTACGTATTTACAGAGTGTCTTGAAGGATGAAGCCTTTCAGGTAGTCTGTAATCTGAATCACACAGATGACGATTATGACAATGCTGTACAACTACTCAAGGACAACTATGCGAAGCCTGAAAGGACTATCAGAATTTTAACCCAGAAGCTGTTAGATATTAAACATCCAAATAATACAGCAGTCTCACTCCAAGCCTTTAGATTGGAGCTTGAGTCTTTGCTTAAGGCACTTAAAATAAAGTAAACTTGGATGAATCAGACTGGATAATCCAAGTCCATATGACTCGCAAATTACCCAGGGACATCCTGGATAAGTTGTTTGTGTTGTATGGAAAGTCATATCTGACAGTAACAGAGATTACAAAGGGGTTACAAACCATCATAGAACGAGAAAGAGTTATCCCAGATGAAAAAGCGACATCTAAACCTTCGTCTACTACTAATAGTAAACAACAGAGTACAAACAGTACTCCAAACAAATCTAAAACAACTTCTCCCTCCCCAAAGTGGAGACAAGGCAGTGTGGGCACATACGCAGTTGGTACCTCCAAACCTACAGGTAACGCGTCACCCAAATCGGTGACTCCTCAAGATACTGTTAACGTCTGGAGACCATGTCTGTTCTGTGAACAATCACATTCCATGTACAATTGCAGACGATACCCCGATCGTGCAACACGCATAAAACGACTCAAGGAGATACATAGATGTACCAAGTGTATAAGGGAACATCATCCCGACAGCTGCACATCAACAATACGCACCTGTTATAGGTGCCATAAGGGTCAACACCATACAGCACTTTGTGGGGATTCAAGTACAAAGTCTGCCAAACCACAGGAGGAGGAAGGAACTAACACCTCAGTACAGCTTTGTACTGTGCTACCTGACATAAGTGTTTTCTCAACAAGGTCTAAACATAAATCAGCTCTACCTACTGCACGATTGATCATTAGAAATGGAGAGAACAAAGCCACCGTACGTGGATTATTTGATCAAGGGTCCCAATTGACCTTTATATCCAAAGAGTTGGTAGATACCCTGAAACTTACACCTGTAGAGGAGACACGAATAAACATAGCAGGATTCCTGACTGACTCAGGAGCCCGAGTTTTCAAGGTAGTACAACCCAAAGTACGATTAGGAGGTTACGAACAAAATGTACAAGCTCTAGTAGTAGATTTCCCAACAGATCTATATGTATATGGTCTGGGGACAACAGCCAAATTCCTAGAAAAAAGGGGAATTCATTTGGCTGATAAAATCACAACAGATAACCTTTCCAATATTGGAATCCTTATGGGATCAGATGTCTACCATAAGTTTATCAAAGGAAAGGAATACAAACACGGTATGAACGTGTTACCATCTGCAGGTGGCTATTTGCTAACAGGCCCTGTATTACGGCTAAACCAACCCGCACCTGTAGAACACCAACATGCAACCCAGTAATGGTTGCATGACTAGGAGACCAGTCTCCACTGCAACTCAGAGACATGTCCGAGGAGAGCTTGATCCCCCTGTACACAAGTTATGGGACCTGGCAACTCTCGGCATTGTCCCTGAACAACCTAGCCCAGATGATGACTGGACTTACAAACAATACCTGGACTCAGTTATATACAGAGATAATCAATACTGGGTCAGGCTACCATGGAAGCTGAATCACCCTCAGCTACCCGTCAACCATTTTATGGCACAAAACCAATTGAGATCACAGGTGTTGCGCTTACAAAGACAACCTGAGAACTTGAAGTTGTACCATGAAATAATACAGAAGCAACTCGATGACAAATTTATCGAAGTTGTTACAAATGATAACCCAAAGGAAGGTCACTACTTACCACATCATTGTGTACAGAAGAATTCTGCAACTACCCCATTACGGATAGTATTTAATTGCAGTGCTAAAATGAGGCCGAGTAGTGTTTCGTTAANCGCGCCCCTCGCCTCCTTGCTGCTCCATCAAACGCACACCCCGGCCTCCTTGCTTGCCCCATCAAACGCGCCCCTCGCCTCCTTGCTGCCCCATCAAACGCACACCCCGGCCTCCCTGCTTGCCCCATCAAACGCGCCCCTCGGCCTCCTTGCTGCCCCATCAAACGCACACCCCGGCCTCCTTGCTTGCCCCATCAAACGCGCCCCTCGGCCTCCCTTGCTGCCCCATCAAACGCGCCCTCGGCCTCCTTGCTGCCCCATCAAACGCGCCTCTCCTCCTTGCTTGCCCCATCAAACTCCCCCTTTGGCTCTCTTGACTGTGGACATGGTGGTCAACTCACCAGATATATGCTCACCATTTTTCTTATTTGTTTATGTACAAAGTAGGTACAGTATCTGATGATTTATGATTTTCCCACTGTATTTTGTGGCATAGGCTTGTCCCTCCCCACAGCTCATTTGATTTGATTGTTGCCGCCGCGAGGCGGCTAGTTTATTGTGCACCCCATACTCATCCTGTGAGCGGTAGCGCAAAAAGCATTACAGAGGGCACAAAAGGTCTTTATCAGACCTCATCTTAGATTATTACATAAACAATTTCATCTATCCTTCACACTTTATAGTTACAATGTCAGCTAGTTACAGAGAAAGTGCTATTTCAAGAGCTATATATTTACAGTAATTCATCATACATTAATGGTAGGTCTTATCGCTAATACATAATAGTTTGACCAATGGGGACATTACAGAGTCATAGGGAGCTTCTGTTTATTATTAGTCCTCACAATACACTACTTGTTTCTGAATCTCATATGTCGTTCATCTACTGGAAGCGAAATGTGGATACAGTGCAAGGATTTCAGGTAATTTATCCATGGTAATAAGATAGGTTGCCATATCATACAGAGTGAGCTTAGATTTATCTCTAAATGGCTCAATTTTACTACAATCCAAGATATAGTGTTCGAGTGTGTGTCCCTGCCTTTGTCCACACACTTTACACTTTACTTCATCTAGATCCCTATACAAGCCGAACTGCCAGAGGTACTTGTAGCCAAGTCTTATACGAGCTGTGACAACATCTGTTAGTCTACTGACTTTGTTACTTGCCCCATACACATGTTTTACTTCACACATTTCATTGTGATGAACAATGGACCTGCTAGTTTCAGTTTGCACTGTTCTACTTTCTTCAAATTCATCCAGGAGTTCTCGTCTAATGACATTTTTAAGGGACCTATTTGATAACTCAAGATTCCGTTCAATACTGTCTTTATTTACTGCAGCCTTAGCAAGGGCGTCAACTTTGTCATGTTCCTGCATGCCAATGTGAGAAGGAATCCACAACATTTGTATATTTACCCTCTTGCTAAGTATTCTTATATATCTACGTCTAGCTTCCAAGACAAGCACGTTATTACTTGATTGCAAACTGTTTATTGCTCGTAGTGAGGAAAGGGAGTCAGAAATAATTAAGCTGTCTACTTCAGTGTTGTCAATAATTTCGAGTGCTACCAGTATCGCTACCAGCTCGGCTTGCATTGTGGATGCCCAGTTACTACCTCGGATATTCCTTTCAATTGTGCTGCCATCGGGCTGATGAGCAATAACAGCACTTCCTGCCCTCCCTGTAGCTGTATTGAGTGATCCGTCAGTGTATATGGTCTGTGCTATGTTGTTTTCAGCTTGTATATTGTGAATGTGTTCTATGGTGCTTAATTTAGCAGCAAGCTGAGCATGAGGGTTGTTTGTGATTAGTTTCTTGGTGGGGTATGCAGGGGCCAGGATGTCGAAAGGTGCTCTCTGCCAGGGTGGAAGGAAGTGCTGTACTCTTTCATCTGTATATACATCGTGCAGTCCCACCTTAAGCCATATCCTACCAATTTTCCCAGAGCATGATCTGCTAATCACTTTACTCCGATTTTTGGTGTTTCCGTCTGGAGGCAGACTTTAGTAACAGTTTAAAGTCTTAGTAACAGTTCAAGGTCTTAGTAACAGTTCAAGGTCTTAGTAACAGTTCAAGGTCGTAGTAACAGTTCAAGGTCTTAGTAACAGTTCAAGGTCTTAGTAACAGTTCAAGGTCTTAGTAACAGTTCAAGGTCTTAGTAACAGTTCAAGGTCGTAGTAACAGTTCAAGGTCTTAGTAACAGTTCAAGGTCTTAGTAACAGTTCAAGGTCGTAGTAACAGTTCAAGGTCGTAGTAACAGTTCAAGGTCTTAGTAACAGTTCAAGGTCTTAGTAACAGTTCAAGGTCTTAGTAACAGTTCAAGGTCGTAGTAACAGTTCAACGTCTTAGTAACAGTTCAACGTCTTAGTAACAGTTCAAGGTCGTAGTAACTGTTCAAGGTCTTAGTAACAGGTCAAGGTCTTAGTAATAGTTCATGGTCTTAGTAACAGTTCAAGGCCTTAGTAACAGTTCAAGGTCGTAGTAACTGTTCAAGGTCGTAGTAACAGGTCAAGGTCTTAGTAACAGTTCAAGGTCGTAGTAACAGTTCAAGGTCTTAGTAATAGTTCAAGGTCTTAGTAACAGTTCAAGGTCTTAGTAACAGTTCAAGGTCTTAGTAACAGTTCAAGGTCTTAGTAACAGTTCAATGTCTTAGTAACAGTTCAAGGTCTTAGTAACAGGTCAAGGTCTTAGTAATAGTTCATGGTCTTAGTAACAGTTCAAGGCCTTAGTAACAGTTCATGGTCTTAGTAACAGTTCAAGGCCTTAGTAACAGTTCATGGTCTTAGTAACAGTTCAAGGTCTTAGTAACAGTTCATGGTCTTAGTAACAGTTCAAGGTCTTAGTAACAGTTCAAGGTCGTAGTAACAGTTCAAGGTCATAGTAACAGTTCATGGTCTTAGTAACAGTTCAAGGTCTTAGTAACAGTTCAAGGTCTTAGTAACAGTTCAAGGTCTTAGTAACAGGTCAAGATCTTAGTAACAGGTCAAGGTCTTAGTAACAGTTCAAGGTCTTAGTAACAGTTCAAGGTCTTAGTAACAGTTCAAGGTCTTAGTAACAGTTCAAGGTCTTAGTAACAGGTCAAGGTCTTAGCAACAGTTCAAGGTCGTAGTAACAGTTCAAGGTCTTAGTAATAGTTCAAGGTCTTAGTAACAGTTCATGGTCTTAGTAACAGTTCAAGGTCTTAGTGACAGTTCAAGGTCTTAGTAATAGTTCATGGTCTTAGTAACAGTTCATGGTCTTAGTAACAGTTCAAGGTCTTAGTAATAGTTCATGGTCTTAGCAACAGTTCAAGGTCGTAGTAACAGTTCAAGGTCTTAGTAATAGTTCAAGGTCTTAGTAACAGTTCAAGGTCTTAGTAACAGTTCAATGTCTTAGTAACAGTTCATGGTCTTAGTAACAGTTCAAGGTCTTAGTAACAGTTCAAGGTCGTAGTAACAGTTCAAGGTCTTAGTAATAGTTCAAGGTCTTAGTAACAGGTCAAGGTCTTAGCAACAGTTCAAGGTCGTAGTAACAGTTCAAGGTCTTAGTAATAGTTCAAGGTCTTAGTAACAGTTCATGGTCTTAGTAACAGTTCATGGTCTTAGTAACAGTTCAAGGTCTTAGTAACAGTTCAAGGTCTTAGTAACAGTTCATGGTCTTAGTAACAGTTCATGGTCTTACTAAAACCTTGAGCTGTTACTAAGACCTTGAGCTGTTACTAAGACCTTGAACTGTTACTAAGACCTTGAACTGTTACTAAGACCTTGAACTGTTACTAAGACCTTGAACTGTTACTAAAACCTTGAGCTGTTACTAACAGTTCGCGAGGACACGCGAGCTCCAGAAGCGTGTCCTCGCGTGTTAAATTGATCAAATCTAACCCAAAACTCTTCCCATGCCGGGAATCGAACCCGGGCCTCCTGGGTGAAAGCCAGGTATCCTAGCCACTAGACCACATGGGACTGAAGAACTAGCATTCATTTATTTTTTATTATATGTTATCCAAATTTTTTTGGGATAACATATACCGTAATTTATTTTGATTTTTGTTTTTATTCGTTTTGTCGGGGACAGGAAATTGCCTAACTATTAGGGGTAACTATTTACTGCTAAACTAGCAGAAGCATTAGGTGAATGAAAACATCTCAACTACTGCTGTTGTTCTGAAGTCATATTTGGTTCTGAAGAACATTGTAGTTTGAAGCTGCGTGGAGTGAAGCCCAGCGCCGCCTCCACAGCTTTCTGAACACGTCATATGTAATGTGCTGGCAAGGTATTGCTTGCCTCGTTGTCTAAGTGAAACTGTGTTTCTCTCCGTCTGGAGACAGACCTTAGCAACAGTGCAATGTCTTAGTAACAGTTTAAAGTCTTAGAAGCAGTTGAAGGTCTTAGAAGCAGTTGAAGGTGTTAGTAACAGTTGAAGGTCATAGTAACAGTTAAAGGTCTTAGTAACATTTCATGGTCTTAGTAACATTTCATGGTCTTAGTAACATTTCATGGTCTTAGTAACATTTCATGGTCTTAGTAACATTTCATGGTCTTGGTAACAGATCATGGTCATAGTAAGAGTTCTAGTCGTTGCGTGACTTGGAAGTTAAGAATTAAAGTCGTCAAATAAAGAACACACCAAACAATGACTGCAATAAATTAATTATGTATCCGAAAATAATGACATCTTATCGCATCTAAGAATGACATCTCATCTAATGTAATACAAAAGTTATTCAGTTTTAATTAAAACAAATGATTAACTTCGATGATTTTGTGAAGAACGATGAAGAACTACTGGTTACGAGGGAGGGAATTATCAGGGGGAATAGCTAAGCCATTACGACTATGTAACCCTTGGAAGGGGTCAGGATAAGGATTTGGGATGGGACGGAGGGGAAAAGGAATGGTGCTAACCACTTGGATGGTCGGGGATTGAGCGCCGACCTGCGTGAAGCGAGACAGTCGCTCTACCGTCCAGCCCAAGTGATTGGGCCCACCTGTTGAGAGCACTTTAGTAAACACCCGATAAAAGATATCAGTGGGTTGTGTTATCTGTCAGTGGTAGATATCTCTGGTTCCCATGTGAGGCACAAAGATATTGTCTTACTGTTTGTCTACCGAGTCCAAGTCTAAATATTCAAGACTGACACTGAATGTGAGACATGCGGTTGTTTGTTGTGGTCGCGGGACATAGTTTTAGAGCTTCGTCTTAGAGCGAGCGTCTTAGAGACCGTCTTAGCGACGGTCTCGCTTCATGCAGGTCGGCGTTCAATCCCCGACCGTCCAAGGGGTTGGATACCATTCCTTCCCCCCGTCCCATCCCAAATCCTTATCCTGACCCTCTTCCAAGTGCTAAATAGTCGTAATGGCTTGGCGCTTTCCCCTGATAATCCCCCCCTGTCCTCTACATGCACTTACACTTCGTCTTAGAGCTTAGTCAGTAATTCTTAACCCTAACCCCCTTCTTAACCCAAAGTCATTTGCTTCTTAACCCAAAGTCATTTGCTTCTTAACCCTAAGCTCTTTACTTCTTAATCTTACTTCTTAACCCTAAAGCCTTTACTTCTTAACCCTAAACTCTCTACCTCTAAGTCCAAAACTCTGTACTTATTAACCCAAAGCCCTTAATTTACCTTAAATATTATATTATTAATTAATTTTTCCTGGGTTATTTAATTAAAAAATATTTCTTATATCTTAAGACGTATTATTTGAAATCTTAATGTAATTTATTAAATCTTGAACTTCTTTGTATCCTAATGAAATTACTTGTTAAATTTTAGGTTTATTATTAAATCTTAAAGTTTTTAATCTTTAAATATTATTGTTTTTATGTATTAAAAGTTATTGTATTTATTCCTTTAATCAATACGCTTTAACTCGCAATCTTGACTATTCAAATCATAATGATCAAACCGCACATCATAAAGTGGAGAACGACGATGTTCGGTCCATCCTGGACCATTATCAAGTCGTATTTAACTTCCCCCCCCCCTTAACATATCGCCATTAGCTCACCCTCACTTAACGCATGTCCATTAATTCACCCCTTTAACTCCTACATCTCAGATCCTACAGTTCAGGTTCTACGGAACCTTCAAAATTATTCATTTTCATTTTTATCATAAGTGAGGGTGGGTAAAGGAGGAGGAGAATGATGAAGCTGCTCGCTCACCGTCCTCACACACTTCATAAAACCCTTTTTTTGGCGGCCTGTAGCTACCCTCTCTCGCTTCCCGTCTTTATTTTCCTTTCCCATTGACCTTTCCGATTATGCCGTCCTCCATTCTCTTCACTTCAACTCTTTTCATCTTCCTTCCGATTGATTGATGAAGATTAAGCCAGCAGGCGATGAGTCACAATAACGTGGCTAAAGTAGGTTGACCAGACCACACACTAGAAAGTGAAGGGACGACGACGTTTCGGTCCGTCCTGGACCATTCTCAAGTCGATTGTGACAATCGACTTGAGAATGGTCCAGGACGGACCGAAACGTCGTCGTCCCTTCACCTTCTAGTGTGTGGTCTGGTCAACATTAAGCCAGCCCAAGAGGTGGTGCGGTCATGAATAGCCCGTAAGTGGGTATTTTTTTTTTTTTTTTAGTAAATGTCTTTCATTCCAGGAGATAGTGCAGTAGTGGGTTTTCTATGATTGTTTGGCAGAAGATGCATTCCCTCAGCCTGGGTTCACCACTCTCCCAGTTATCTTCCGTCCTTTCAATTTGCTTACAAAGGTTTACTTTCGCACTTCACCTTCCCTTCTCCAGGTACTGAATAGTCTAAGTCTGTTAAAGACAACAATTCTTTTTCGCAGCCTTTTCACGCTACCCGTTATTCTCCACATCCTTCACTCTGTCTCTCTTCCTGTCCAATTCTCATTTTGTTCACTCTTCATCTCCTTCCCTCACAGTATATATCTCCGTCCGTGCCTCTCTGGTCCACACTCTCCGCCCCTGGGAACGGGGCGGCAGCACGCCAGGACACGCATTGTTACTAATCCAACCAATCTTGGTCCCGCGGGAGGAAAGGTAACTCTCTGGAGCAGTAATGGCCTCCACATCACAAAACTTCCTTTTTAGTACACGAGGAGGAGAAAGTTCCCAAGCATAGAAGGTTCCAAACCTATTTGTGTTCTGGTGTTGATATTTCCAGAGTAACCTGACAGGCGAGAAGTTATTTACAAGCGTCTACGGCGCTTTTAAAGTGTTCCACAAGGCTTTGTTTCAGAGAAGGAGGGAGCCATGGTAATGAAGGAGCGTGTTGAGGTGGTGGTCTGGACTACCTGCCGCTGACCACCGTTCATGCTGGAGGTGAAAAAGGCCCCACAAAGGGTACCCAGCTTGGTCGAGGCGAGCCCGTGATGTGTGAGGGAAGTACATTGGTGGTGGTGGGGGGTCGGGGTCTTATGTAAAGTGGTAGGTGGAGAGAGGCGCAGGTGTGGGAGGGACTCAGGTGAACTTGGATCGGTGGTGGTAATAGTAGGAAGATGCAGTGAGGCGTGTGAGGGAAGAGTAGTGTTGTACGGGGTCCTTACCTTGCTTTGATTTCGGGGATCAACGTCCCCGCGGCCCGGTCTCTAACCAAGCCTCTTGGTTGCTGGACTGGTCAACCAGGCTGTTGGACACGGCTATTCGCAGCCTGACGTATTGAATCACATTCGTCAGGTTGATCAAGTACTGGCAGCAAGATCACAGGGTGAGCACAGACGTCCCTGTGACTAAGTGAAGGAACAGCGAGGCATCAACAACACTTAGCTCATGGTCCATCGCGTAGTCTCGTGTTCTTAGAGCTTGACAACATCTATATTCCTGACCAATCGACTACCAGGATCATCAGGATGCGTCTCCTAATATTAAGGAGACCCTTAAGAGACTGGTTACAAAGTAAACTTTCACTGTGTACAAGCTGAGACGTCCACCTCATAATATACGTACCTTAAGAAAGTTCTGACGATACCTAAGGACCTTTCTAAATACAGTCTTCGAGCTTCCAGCCGCCGGGCACACTGTACGGGCGCTGGCTGGCATCAACAGATCAATGATTCTCTGCCAAAGGATCCAAGACCAGGTCCTCTTTATACAGCTCACGTGCTTATACAGAGCTCTGGTAGTACAGAATGTTGGTGTACAGAGCTCTGGTGGTACAGAGCTCTGGTGGTACAGAGCTCAGGTAGTACAGAATGTTGGTGGTACAGAGCTCTGGTGGTACAGAGCTCTGGTGGTACAGAGCTCAGGTAGTACAGAATGTTGGTGGTACAGAGCTCTGATAGTACACAATATTGGTGGTACAGTTACTTGTTAGTAAACAACAAACGACCTTGAGGTTACCTTACCTTGAGGTGCTTCCGGGGCTTAGCGTCCCCGCGGCCCGGTCATCGACCAGGCCTCCTGGTTGCTGGACTGATCAACCAGGCTGTTGGACGCGGCTGCTTGCAACGAGAGGGGGTTTTCAGACTGATAATGGTAGTATAGCCCACTGGTTGTATAGAATGACCGATTTGAATAAGTCTAGTTGAGCATAATGCTGATAGTACGGAATTCTGATAGTACATAAGGGCGGTAGTAGAGACAAGTAACGGTGAAATACGTATGCAGACTGTGTGTGTAAGGAGGGTGCACGGTGTTGGTAACTGTGTGTGCGATCCACGAGATTCTGGTTCTGATGGGGGATCCCCGGGGAACTTGGAGAGTCGACCATTGTTCTTCACCCAGGCGGCACCGACAGTTCCCGTTGCTAGCGATGATACAGTTCACCACATACGACAGTTACCTCCACACGAGAGGTTTGGAGCCGGCGACATGGTTAGGGGAGAGACTGTAACACTTGGGAGAGCCGTCTGATAGTGCGCTCATGTTGGTCATTGTATGGGATATTGTGGGGGGTCATTGTAAGCGCTCATGTGGGTAATTGTAGGTGTTCATGTGGGTCATTGTAAGCGCTCATGTGAGTAATTGTAGGTGTTCATGTGGGTCATTGTAAGCGCTCATGTGGGTAATTGTAGGTGTTCATGTGGGTCATTGTAAGCGCTCATGTGGGTAATTGTAGGTGTTCATGTGGGTCATTGTAAGCGCTCATGTTTGTAATTGTAGGTGTTCATGTGGGTCATTGTAAGCGCTCATGTGGGTAATTGTAGGTGTTCATGTGGGTCATTGTAAGCGCTCATGTGAGTAATTGTAGGTGTTCATGTGGGTCATTGTAAGCGCTCATGTGAGTAATTGTAGGTGTTCATGTGGGTCATTGTAAGCGCTCATGTGGGTAATTGTAGGTGTTCATGTGGGTCATTGTAAGCGCTCATGTGGGTAATTGTAGGTGTTCATGTGGGTCATTGTAAGCGCTCATGTGGGTAATTGTAGGTGTTCATGTGGGTCATTGTAAGCGCTCATGTGGGTCATTGTAAGCGCTCATGTGGGTAAGTGTATGCGCTCATGTGGGTCATTGTATGCGCTCATGTGGGTCATTGTAAGCGCTCATGTGGGTAAGTGTAGGTGTTCATGTGGGTCATTGTATGCGCTCATGTGGGTCATTGGTGGCGCTCATGTGGGTCATTATATGCGCTCATGTTGGTAATGACTGGCTAAAAATGTGTGGACATTAATAGGTGATACACTATAAACCTTCATTCATTAAGGAATCTTTAACGAGCTATATTGCAGAAATAAGCAACCTTCGAAGGTTGGAATATGAAAATGGGATTAAATAGTAAATCATTGAAATGGGATTAAATGTGCAACCATTTAACACTAATTTATTGAGGGAGGATGAAGACTGGCTGATGACGTCATCGAAAATTTGGGATGCCGTACTAATTTGAAATTGAATTTGAACTGGTACTATTGGGGGCCCTGACAGCTGAGTGGACAGCGCTCGGGATTCGTTGTCCTGAGGTTCCGGGTTCGATCCCCGGTGGAGGCGGAAACAAATGGGCACAAGTTTCTTTCACCCTGATGCTCTTGTTCACTTAGCAGTAAAATAGGTACCTGGGAGATAAACAGCTGCTACGGGCTGCTTCCTGGGGGGATGTGTAATAAAAAGGAAGCCTGGTCGAGGACCGGGCCGTGGAGACGCTAAGCTCCGAAATCATCTCAAGATAACCTCAAGATATGGGGTCACTCGACCTGTCTGAGGTGGTAGAAACGACCTCCAGCACGACCACGTCACCAGGTCACGAGCAGGTGGTCACCAGGTCACGAGCAGGTGGTCACCAGTCACGAGCAGGTGAAGAAGGTGACCAAGTGAAAGTAGGGAGAGGAGGGGGTTGGACAAAGCATGTAAGAGGCCAGAGTGAAGGCATGAAGAGGGAGGGGGAGCAGGGACGAAGAGGACATAAGTACTCACCTATCAGTGACTACGGGGAAGCAAGCTCTAGCTCCTGATGCCCCGCCTTGTTAGCCTTGCTCTATGTACACTCAGTCGACACTGCAATTCCATTTTATACAAAAATTTTTCAGCTTACAATAGATCTTTTGGGTGTTATTGACTCATAACTCGGTGTTTCCACAGGTAATCCGATCCGCTGCCTGCTATCTCACGTATTTCATCTCTACAAAACATATATATATTTTTCCCCATTGGACAACTATTCGTAATTAAAATGTTGTTTTTACGCCCGGCAACCGAGCAACAAGTGTGAATTATTGCTGGCAAATTATGAAAACAAATCGGTCATTAAAGACCCAATTGACTTGTTAATCGTTCTGCCAGCGATTAACGTCTTGATTTGTTAGCCTAAAGCTGCCTAATGACCAGGATTAACGAGAATTTATGCTCGCAATAACAGACATGTTTCCAGAAATACAGAATATATATAACTCGTATTTGGTAACTAGCTTAT
>WNGS01111181.1:33918582-33937085 GCA_020271785.1 Procambarus virginalis
ACACATCGTTCAACTAAAAAAGGTTTACTTAAGACTCCATTGATACAGACGCTGCTCCGACACTCTTTATAAAGCATACGGACCCAATCAATAAAGTCTTGTGCAACTCCTACCCTATCCAAAATTTCCAATACAAACTGAACATCAACACGGTTAAAGGCTTTCGACCAGTCGAGGTTTATCATAGAGGAAGGAACATTATTCTCAGACACATAATACACAACATCCCTAATTACATTATTACAATTGATTATGGATCTTCCAGGCACACCACAAACTGTTCCTTTGATATAATTTTTTCCATTGCAATCTTAAGTCTATTTGCCAGCAGTTTCGATACTATTTTATAATCCTGGTTTAGTAAGGAAAGTGGCCTCCAGTTCGTTAGAATATGCAAATCACCCGTTTTAGGTATCATCTTAATAATCCCATGAGATTGCGACATGCTAAGCTTCCTATGCTGCAAGCTATACTGCACCACTTGTACAAAGTCTTTACCAATGACATCCCATAGTAGAAATAAAATTCCGCCGGGAACCCATCACAGCCAGGTGATTACCTTTCTTTAAACTCTTGACCACACTCCACGCTTCCTGCTTATCTACATCTTCCAATAATGAGTGTTGTCATCTTGGTTATAAACCCGTGTACATTTTCCAAGGAGGTGCTCCCGCATACCTTGGTCCACGTTCACTTTTTTGTACATTTCTCCAAGTTACACCTCGAACATAACATACCATCCCATCCGTATTTGTCATATCGCCGTCCCATCACCTGCTTTATACTAGTCACAAGAGCTGTACCTTGTTATTCTTGACTTTACTTAACAAATAAGGAGAGAGTTTTGTCACCATACATCCTATCATTAATCTGGGAGGCGAACATTGACTCATTCAGTTATTTCATCCCGCAATTTGTTAATTCTGTCTTTCAAAATGGTAATTTCCTCATACTTGTCTAATCCCATATTGACCTTTGCATAAAGTTGTTTTAGTCTGTGTTGGAATAAGGTTAACAGACCATATTTCGTCAGCAGCCTTTCTTTTGGACCTTTCACGAAGAAACTTTTGCTGCAACTTTAACATCGTCCCACCACTCCAACATACATCTGAACTTATGTTTTTGCGCAACCACGGTGTTCCCACAATACCTGAACATTATCCATTACATCTCTACTCTGCAACAGGACTGTTATAAACAACTGGTAGCAACTGGGAGCTCATAAAATGAATAATAAATGTAAACATATACACTAAGTTTGAGGAAAGATGTGCAGGTTTCGTAAATGATTGCTTAAGTGCTTAATTGACGAGTCGTGGCCAGGGCCAGCCCAGTTCTCCTCGGTTTGCGACAAACGGCTGAGAATACGGTTGTATGAGTCCTAGCGTCATATGTTGGGCACTGGACCGTCCGCTGTCTCCAATGGACCCCCCGCTGTTTTTTTAGTGTTTTATCACTTTAAAAATCTCTCTTACACATTATCGAGTAACCAATGATAAAAGACTTAGATTGAAATGCTTAAAATATGTTAGTTGAAAAATCTGCTATTACAACGGAACTCTTTAAACAAATTTAGGAAATTTGGCTTAATTCGTCCTGAAATATACGTCCAATTAAAATTACCAAAGGGGTACATGAGGGAAATTATTTAATTAGAGTGAACTAGCTGATGAGATAGTGTGGTGTCCGTCCCCGCCATAACATGTTTGTGACCTCGTCTCTACAACACCAAATTTGCGTAAAATATGAACTGGGTATTATCTGTCGGTTTAATTTTAGTTTTAGAGAGAAAATATTTTGATTGATTTAATAAAATCAGAGACTCGTAGGACTAAATCAGAACTGTAAGGAGAACACTATAGCAGGACGCTATAATAACAAGAGCACTAACCACAGAGACCAGCAGAAACACATACGAACAAAACACTAGAAACGAACACTATAGCAGAACACTCCAGCAGGTCACTAGAACAGACTACAACAGGACACTAGAACAGACTACAACAGGTACACTAGAACAGACTACAACAGGTCACTAGAAAAGACTACAACAGGTCACTAGAACAGACTACAACAGGTCACTAGAACAGACTACAACAGGTCACTAGAACAGACTACAACAGGTACACTAGAACAGACTACAACAGGTCACTAGAACAGACTACAACAGGTCACTAGAACAGACTACAACAGGTCACTAGAACAGACTACAACAGGTCACTAGAACAGATACAACAGGTCACTAGAACAGAACACTAGAACAGAACACCACAGCAGAACACCAGAGTTTTACCCAATGCCTTAAGTAATGTTTGAATGATCTTATCCCGTATCCTTCTCACGTTAGGGGGTAGCCGGGGGGGGGGGGTAATGCGTTATCTCTGGACTGCGCTTTCTCTGGGCTGCGCTATCACTGGACTACGCTATCTCTGGACTACGCTATCTCTGGACTACGCTATCTCTGGGCTACGCTATCTCTGGACTACGCTATCTCTGGACTACGCTATCTCTGGACTACGCTATCTCTGGACTACGCTATCTCTGGGCAGCGCATTTACACGTGTTCTAGTTACACGTGTGGACTACACTGTTCTAGTTACACGTTACCCCCGGGACCTGCCCCCCCCCTTTGGGGGTCACGTCAGAGATGCCACCCTCTCACTCTGCCTCCAACACCCATGAGTCTCTTGTGTGCGGAAATATAATATATACCTATAGTCTCCACCACCAGACCTGGCAGACATGCCCCGCCCTACATTTAGGTCAGCTGTGCTTCTGAAGCTTTGGCACACTCCAGCTTGGCAAGCGTCCACAGCTACACCGACGCTCGCCAGAGTAGCCAAGTGTAATTGAAATATTCCAGATGAGTTTGGGTTTATTGGCTATTTGTTTTCAACTTGAATAAAAGTAAAAATTCCTAGCTTGATTAGAAGTAAATATTCTGAGGTTGATTAGAAGTAAATATTCTAAGATCACGCCAGAAGATGAGGAGACGACGACGTTTCGGTCCGTTCTGGACCATTCTCAAGTTGGGTGTGTAAATAATCGACTTGAGAATGGTCCAGGACGAACCGAAACGTCGCCGTCTCTTTATTTTCAAGTGTGTGGTTTGGCCAACATATTTCAGCCAGTATCCTCGTCTGTATCCATTTCTTACTTTACACATACAATATGTTACCAGACGTACACACAAATACTTTTATGACTAGACACATAGACAATTTGCAATAGGCATTCAGACAATGCAACAAAGTTACAATTTTTGTGCAAAATTATTTACCTCTCCAGAATATCATCAATCTTTCCATTGCGACAAACCCAAGCTATTTGTTCATGAACAGTCCATATCTCAGATTTTCTATATACATCAATCAACGGGCAATCAAGAACATAATGGGGGAGTCTGTGAGACCTTAACATACCACATAGTTTACACTTCGTGTCATTATCCAAGAGGTGGCACGGGCATGAATAGCCCGTAATGGGAGAGAGGTTGTTGTTGTTGTAGATTCAGCTACTCGGAACAAAAAGTTCCAAGTAGCACGGGCTATGATAACCCCGTAGAGGTCTTACCTGGCACAGGAGCAGGGCTGTAGGGGAGCAAGGTTGTTGTTGTTGTTGTTGCTTTATATTTAGCTACTCAGAACGAAATGTCCATGTAGCACGGGCTATAGTGAGCTCGTCATTGAGTTCGGTTATTCGCGATAACCTTGTTACTGTGATATTTGGGTCAAAGTTTTAAATGGAGGTGGGGGTTTCCTCCTTTTCTTCTGTTTCTTTTCCACTTCTGTTCTAGCACACTGGTTTAAGTCTTGTTTTAATAACATTATCTTGGTGGCGGGTAGAGAGGCACAGTGTTCTCTAGTGTGTCCAATTCTTCAAATGCTTTTCGAATCATTATAGTCGCTGTGGAATTTGCATCTAATACATCTGCTGTCGATGGATGAAAGTTGAATTTGATGCGCAGGGTTTCAGTAGCTTCACATTCCAGTATGTAATGCAATAGTGGTGCCTCTGCATATATTCCACAGATATGACACTCTTTAACTATTGGTTTTATTACCTCAAAGCAGCACTTGTAACCAAATCTGAGTCTGTGTATGGCTACTGCAATGTCTCTGGATATCTTTTTGCCAGACTTGAAAGAGGATTACCCAGTGGCTTGTTCGTACCATATCGCAGTGGATCTTTTTTTCCGCCACTTTGGCTCTGTGGTGACTTTTGATAGTTGGGAGTATTTTCTTCTTGATTTGCTCCTTAATCAGTTAAAAACGTGGAGGTATTTTAATCTGTGCGACAGGTAGAGCAAATGGCAGTTTTTCTAGGGAGCCTCCTGTTTCATTATCATGTATACCAATGTAACTTGGTATCCAATTTAGGGTGATTGACAGCTCTAGATTGTGTGCTTCTTTCCTATATGTTGGATTTCTGTGATGAGTTGTATATTATCTCTGTGCTGGCTGGATAACAATGCCTGGAGCGAATATTTAGAGTCGGTATGAATGATGACAACGTGTAAATTATTCTCAATTGCATAATTTATGGCCTCTTTCAGGGCATATAACACACAGAGATCACACTAACGTGATGCATTAAATGAACAAATTCACAAGGGTCGTGACGAGGATTCGAACCTGCGTCCGGGAGCATCCCAGACACTGCCTTAATCGACTGAGCTACGACAGGGTCAGTCGATTAAGGCAGTGTCTGGGATGCTCCCGGACGCAGGTTCAAATCCTCGTCACGGCCCTTGTGGATTTGTTCAAGGCATATAATACTGTTTGCAATGTTGAGCACCCAATATTCATGTTCCAGTAAGCTTCAGCGAGCGAAGGTGTCACGGGAAATAAGTAAGACAAGAGTGAGGTGAGGACCAGGTAAGAGAAGGTAAATCCTAGATTAATTATATTTTATTTATCTGATAAATATAGTTCTTTAGATAGTTCCTTAGTAAGAGCAAGGCGAAAGGTACGGATGGGATGGGGTGTAATAATGGGGTGACGGAAGAATGGGAACGTAAGAATAAGAGTAGAAAGACAAAGAAAGAGAAAAAAAGGTAAAAAAAAATTGGGTAGGTTGTTTATCAGAGCCGCGTCGACAAGACGGAGTCTTTGAAGAGTAGAGACAGGAAAAATTACTTTAGATGAAGACCAATAAATAGGATGATAAGAATCTCTAACAGGACAGAAGAAAGCATTGTTAGTGTCTGCAGACTTAACACTTTTTTTGTGTTCCTTAAGTCATTTAGTTTCCGGCCAGTTTCCCCAAAGTATTGTAGAGGACAAGACGAACAGGAAATAAAGTAGACACCACCAGCATTAGAAGCATCCACTACAGGCCACAAATTAGTATTTGTGGCCTGTAGTAGAAAAGGTTACAGAGGTACATAACGGGTTCAGTCCCTGAGCCCATTATGTGCCTCTGTAATCTTTCCCACTACCGTCCATAGGATGGGTATGGGGTGCATAATTAATGAGCTAAACCAAAAGCTAACTTGTATTTGTGTTTTCAAGATGCCTCTATGTTGTGACTGTGTGTGGGCGTGTATATTTTACCCGCTTTTTTTTGTGTCTTCCCGAATGCTTTCATTTTTCTGCGTTTGCTTGTATATGTGTATGTTATCTTGAGGTTATCTTGAGATGATTTCGGGGCTTTTTTTTTAGTGCCCCCGAGGCCCGGTCCTCGACCAGGCCTCCACCCCCCAGGAAGCAGCCCGTGACAGCTGACTAACACCCAGGTACCTATTTTACTGCTAGGTAACAGGGGCATAGGGTGAAAGAAACTCTGCCCATTGTTTCTCGCCGGCGCCTGGGATCAAACCCAGGACCACAGGATCACAAGTCCAGCGTGCTGTCCGCTCGGCCAACCGGCTCCCAATACCGGCTCAATGTTGCAATAATAATAATAATAATAATAATAATAATCATAATAATAATATTAATAATAATAATAATAAAATAATAATGAGAATCAGTAGGAGCCAGGAGGAGGATTCGAACCTATGCTCTGGGTACTTCCAAGCTAATACTGAAATTCTCATTGATGCCTCACGTTAATGTGATTTCTTAGTGCAATACTAATGATAGTATTATTAATAATAATTACAATAATAATTATGGTGCATTAAGCCCCTGCGGTGGCTACCTGGTGGAAGAGGGGCGTATGTGGGGTTTATGTGTGACGGGGAAGCCACATTATTTACACAATTTAAGGTCAAAGTGAATATGTGAAGTCATAATTAGTTTTGCTTCACGTATTCTGAGTCGAGGATGTGTGCTTTTTACCAAGCCTTTGTGAAGTTTGTTGACTCGTTCTGCCAGGTTTGTTGGGATCTGGATGGATAAATGGGTGGATATTATAGCAATAGGTTGATGGTGTATAATTATGGATGAGCATAAATAAGTTGTTTAGATTGTATCATAATTATAAATAGTCTTAAGAAAGATGTTTAGATATGTTATAGATATAAATTGTCATAAACAAGTTATTGTAGATAGTGTTAATTATAGTGTCACGTGCGGGAAAGATGGACAAATTTAGCTTTTCTATTCTCTCGATTATCTGCCCAATCGAGTCATATTTAGCACCACAAGTCGCAATAGATCTAGAGACCCGATGTCCCTGGCGCCGATCTTCCACTGGAAGCTTATTATTATTAACATCTTTATTTACACAAATCATTACAATTATATATATATATATATATATATATATATATATATATATATATATATATATATATATATCATGGTTACAATCAACTATATTAGACAGTATACATTTTTAATTTACGAATTTGTAAATCCAACTTTCGTTTTGCACTGCCACACAAGGGCAAGGATGGGGTTCATAAGAGATGCAACTTAAAAACAAACAAAAAAATCGTTCATCATTCTTTAAAATGGACAAGCAAATTTAGGATAAATTGTTAAGATGTCGCCCAGTAAACCAGATTCAATGAAATAGTTACACAGTTGGTGGTATAATGGACAAGAAGGTTTGTCAATGTAATGAATATGTCAATTTCGCGAGCCGCTACCATTTTCTAGTACGACAATTGTTGGCCTTCGGTGATACTACACACGTCTGAGTGTGAAACCTGGCCTCACTCTAGGTCACCCTTGGTCCATCATAGGTCACCCTAGGTCACCCTTGGTCCACCATAGGTCACCCTTGGTCCACCATAGGTCACCCTTGGTCCACCCCAAAAACGCTTTCACAATTTTATCGTACTACGTATTCAAAAATTGTATTTTCTCACATATAAGTTAACATTAACACATACTAAATGTGTGCATAATTAGGGCTAACTTAGGTTAGATGGATAGGTTGTCTTGGCAATCATTGGTATTTCAGTACGTGGATGAACTATCCAAGCTCGTATGATTACTGCGCTTTTATCTTTGTATGGGAGAACGGGCTGCAGTAAGGAGGTGCAATTCGAGCAGAGGACGTGAACGAAGCATTGTTCGACCAGAGTACATGCTGTAAATGCTTCAAACACGAACTAAAAACATCGCCAACAGAACCTAAACACGTAACCAACCCTACGCCTAAATACACATAGAATTTGTATGTAAATATTTTAATTATATATGAGAACAAACCAATTTTAATACACCGTATGATAAAATTGATGAATGCGTGTGGGGAGGACGGCCGCTGCCGAGTGTAGCCTCACACAAAGGGGGTAAACAGCCTAGTATGAGGACGGGTTGCAGTTGTGAGTCGGGGTTAAGTGTTTACTACACATAAACAGGAAGGAGGGTGATGGCGGGTGGATTTGGCGTTGTTGATGAAGATGGTGGATTTTTCCTGTAGTTTATAAGTACAAATCAGACTGTTGATGTGCGATAGCGTGCATTTCAAGGTCGCTCTCATTAATCAATAAGAAAGAATCCATCACTCTTCGCCCTGTAAATCAGCTGGTGCCATATATTGGATTCTTGCGCCACACGAACACAACAAATAAAGAGAAAATCAACTGGAACAAAGGTGACTCGAACCTGCGACGAAGATACCCGCAGCTGCGCACCTTACGCTCTGTACCACATTATATCAATAACTGTTCAGATCAAGAGACTGTATTCATAGTATATATAAATCAGTAATACACAGTGATACAGCCTACTGTTACTTTATCAGAACTCATTATATTTGTAATGCTTTCATTTCAAAATTNAAGATTAATCAGGTGCAATTTACCGAAAGCGTCCAGAGTCTCAGAGTCAATTGGCACGAACCTGTAAAACGTTCTAGGTTCCTGTACATATTAGTTTTCTGGGTCTCCCTGAAGGTGGCCGCCCCGCCTCCCTCAGCTGTACCGTGAGGTAGACAGGTATCAGCCAAATATAGACACACAGTTGTAGTCCCAAGAGCTGTCTACCAAGACAGGTCCTGTCCCCTACGACCTGTCACCCTCCATGGCTGCAGGGTGACTCCGTCTGGACGTTTGTGACTTGATGAATGTCATTGACTGCATAATGTGATGTTGATATGTATGAAAAAATGCATAACCTGAATGAGAAAGGTTGTATGACCAGATCATTCATGGGGTTTTACCAATAGTGTATAGACTATCGAGGGTTGTTAAATGTAAAGGATTGTTCATCCTCTTTAGATAAAAATGAACAAGCAAATTTATTATGACGCAAATCGCGCATTGAGGTAATCTTTTTTCTTCAGGGGTGACTCGGGTGTGTTATATTAATCTTAATTAAGGACGGAAGAACAATGCGCCCAAGGACTTAGCTAACATACACACGGGATTGTCCCTTCGTACTCATGGGATTACGTAGTGTGCTCGAGAAGATTAAGTCATCGTACTCGAGTGAGATAAATTAGCTTTCTGGCTATAGTGCAACAGTACAAACCCGGCAGAGCGTCCGGTGGCTGGAGAGTGACAGCATTACCTGAGCCTGGCACGGTTTCCCATGGAAGTGTGAGAAGGCAGGGAGAGAGCAGCCTCTCTCACTCCGCTTCCAATAATAAAAATGTCCTGTGTATATCTGGACCTGCCAGGCTACACATGTGTATTTGACAAAAGTAACCGGTTCCAGGACGATAAAAATACCCTCAAATGTCCCCAGGATTGTATTTTTTTATGACTGACTTATTCGTTCATAAAAACACCAGTTTTTTTGTCTATTAATTAGTCTGTGGGAGGATACGTGCGAAACTTATATGCGTGAATTTCCTGCCTATATAGTCCGTTTGTCATTAATGATGCTCCTGTTACCGCTCACATTATGACCGTGCATAGTCCTAGAGGAGGGTAAACTTAGTTTATCCTTGGGTGGCCCGCCAAGGGCATTGAGCAGCTTTTTTCAATAATAAAGCAACTTACATAGCTCGACTTTTGTTGTCATGCCTTCATCATGAGTATATTTTGTAGTATCAGTGATGTTAAGACGTTAATTGTGAGTTATATTCCAGCTGCCTTTCTTATGCAATACAAATATTCAAATTTTCAAAATAATTTAGGCTTAGGAGGCGTTATATCCTCTGACAACACAAATCCTAGTCAGTACCTCCCAGTTCCGCACTCTTTTGGCAGTCTAGATTTGCAGTTAAAGTTTACAGCCCTTGAAGGATGGCCTTTACGAGCGTCAGGGCTACTGGGAAGATGGGCGAGGTGGGACTGGAGAGGAATGTGTGTCACGCTGTCAGGGGACTGTCAATACTGGAGGTTCCAACAAGAATATTGCTCTGAGCTGTCCTATCAAGCGACATTTTATTCTCTCTCTCTCTCTCTCTTATATCGGTGTAATTGTGTGCTGTGATTCACGTACTCCACAGAAATTAAGTTATTTTAAACTATTTTCTGTCGCTATGATAACTTAGGGTAACAATATATGCTTGCCAGGTTTGTGTGTATGACAGCTTGTCGCTAACATTGTGCTCGTGTGGATTGCCCTAACTTCTACCTAACTTGTTATATCTATATCGTGAAAATATAATGTTTGTCCAAAGTATGATGCCAGACGCTTGGGGCCAACTTCGCCCAACTTTACAATTTGAAACATTTGTATACGAGAGCCATAGGCCACTCTGGGTCAGTTATCTTGAGATGATTTCGGGGCTTAGTGTCCCCGCGGCGCGGTCCTCGGCCAGGCCTCCTTTTTGTTACACACCCGCAGGAAACAGCAGCTGTCTAACTCCCAGGTACCTATTTACTGCAGGCTACGTGAACAAACGCATCAGGGTGAAAAAAAAAACATTTTGCCCATTTGTCTCCGCCTCCACCGGGAATCGAACCAGGGACCTCAGGACTACGAATCCGAAGCACTGTCCACTCAGCTGTCAGGCGCCCAAACAAACGGTTTCCCGTGCCGGGAATCGAACCCGGGCCTCGCGGGTGAGAGCCGCGTATCCTAGCCACTAGACAACACGGGAGTTAAGGAGGTTTAAGAAATATCGGCATTTGTAGTGATTTTCATGGTCAGAAATCATATCAAGGAATATATTTTCCGTAGACTTTGCATGCTCACTCTCGCAAACTACTGATCACATGCCATTGTATGATTAACCGTCCTGTGTGATGGGGATTTTTTAACATCATGTAGCTGTGTGATGGGGATTTATAGCCTCAAGTATCAAGTTCTTGACACTTTTTTTATTATTATTACATTAGGTACATCTGCATTAGTGCAGCTACCCTAGACTATATGAAGTGGAGTACAGTGTGTCAAAAAAGCTAACTAGTTGATGCTAAGAAATCCCCATCACACAGGATGGTTAGTCATACTGAGGCATGTGATAAGCAGTCTGCACTGGCAGACTCCGGATGCATTTTGAGGATATCATCAACACAAGATTGAATAAGGTAGCAGTGGTAATAAAGGTCCCCATCTCGCAGGATGGTTAGTCATACAGGGCCATATGTTTAGTAGCCTGCATTGGCAAATTTTGGGTACACTGTGAGGATATCTTCAAGAATACAAGAGTGAATAAAGTAATTGCAAAGCTCCAGGTACCTCATGCCAACTGGTCTGAAAGGTCTAATAACTGGGCATTCAGTGATGTAGTGCGGGAGATCGTGCCGTAGTTCCTGCTCACAGAGTTTGCAACTGGAGTGCTTGACACACACACTGTTCTTCCTTAATATAGTCTAGGGTAACTGCACGGATGCAGATGTACCTAAATGTGTTAATAAATAAAAGTTACTCGGGCGAAAACGGGGGCGAGGGGAAGGAGATAGACCCGGGGACCGCTGAGTACCAATTCTAGTGCATAATAAAGAGACATTACATAATACAGTTTAGCACCCGCGTTGTTTAACATGGTTAACATACAGGTTCATGCGCTTTGTTTAATATAGTCTAGCATACGAATTCACGTGCTCTGTTTGGTTCAAGCCTAGTACACAGGTCCATGCGCAAATATAATTTAGCATGCGTTCACACACTCTTTCACGAGGTCTTTCACTCTCATGATTGAGCATGAGGGTGCACGTTCTCAAGCCTTGCACACGTTCATGCACTCACATTCGCATCCTTTGGCATAAGTTATAGAAGTGCACTTAGGACTTAATAAACCGAGTGTGCCGATACACTCAATGCCTAGTAGCACTCGGTAATGAGCAATTTAATTATATTGTATTTCTTAAATAAAGATAAAAAAAAAACATATTAGAAAACAGCATAACGCTCCTAACGCACTACCTCAATCCTATCTCAAATCAATTCTGTGACAGGAATTCTTGGGCAACATTTGTGAGAATTACTTGGTGACCTGTAGAATCCTTGACAGAGAAAGACCGAATATTTACAGGGTACAAATCACGGACAAGTACACAGTTTTTAATAATGAATCTACAGGCTAACATTGGAGATACCAATGTTTACTTTGTCTCTAAGGTGTTTCAGGAAGTATATTATCCTTAGATCACCAGGGTCGTGCTGAGCCACAGTGAGGCGACATCACCGCCCATCACCCTAGTGACGTGGATATAATGTTATTTACATTATGTAAATAATATAAGCAGAATAGTAAGCATTATTAGAACAAATATTAGGGTTTTTCTCGTCTATATTATAAAAAAGTATCTAAGAAAGTCAAGCTCAAGTAACTTTATTGAGACAATAATAAATACCTCAAAGGATAAAGCAAGGAAGCCATCACAAGCCTAGCAGCAACACTTTGAATACAAATCGAGGAGAAGCGAGGCTACGAGGACGGAATGATCCAATATACTAGGGCGAGTACCTGGGTTCCCTAGGGATGGGTGATCAGCCAGCTGATGATGTCCTCAGCCAGGTCACGACCCGTCAGAGTGGACGGAGGGAAGGGGGGGAAAGGCGAGTGATGGAGATGTTTATGGAACAGGAGAAGGAGGGGACGAGAGACGTAGAGGGAAGTTGAGAAATCAGCAACTTGGGGAGAAGAAAGGTGAGGAGAGATGGGGTGACCAGGGGAGAAGAGGAAAGGGGGAAGAATTGAGAAAACTAGGAGAGGTGGTGAAGAAACATCAGGGGGAAGAGTTAAGAAGGCGAGAAGACAGTAGAGGAGAGAGGGAGGGGGAGGAAAGATGGGAAAAGGTGACGATATAGGCGATATGGGGAGGGACTACCCAAGTTAAATTAGTTTAGCTTATCTACTATAACCCATCTCGCTATGATGTAACCTAACCTAGTTAATCTGACCAACTATAACTTATAATAATGTAACCTAACCAAATCTACCCTAACTTACCATAATTTAAACAAACCAAGCCTATCCTAAATCTATATAGCTAATCATAACATAACCTTAGCGAAAACTAACCTTCTATAATATAACCTAGCCTAACATAGTCTTCCATACTCTAGCCTAAACTAGCTTTCATCACTTACCATGCAAGTCAATTCTATGAACATTTAAATACGCACGTTGGCTCAGTGTTAAACATGTTATAACATTTATTTCCTCGCGTCATGATAGCACCGCTGGCCACCAGATTTTTCCCTTATATTGTGAGTATTTGCTTTCTAATTTTATTTGGCACAAAAGCCTGTTAGGCTTATCAAAGTCCCCTCCCTCCTCCCCCCAATAGAGATCTACTACTGAAGACCTTCCCCAGGCTGCAACCCGCAATAGTTGCCTGACTCCCGGATATCTATTTGCCGTTAGGTGAACAGCGGCATAAGGTGTAAGGGTAAATTTACGCCACGCCGTCTCGGTGATCGAGCTAGGGTCTAATTAGTCCATTACTATTTTTGTTCTGTTCAGTGTGTATTTTACGTACAAGCACTGTACACCCATATTGTTTTCCTCATGCCCACTGGGAACAAATTTGGTTGTTCTCTTTCAGCTGGTCTCGCGTGTTGCTGGAGCTCAGCTCACCTTTGTTTCACAAAGGTTCCCAAATTTGAAGATCATGCAAAACCTGATTTGAGTTAATAGCTTCGAGTATTATGGCATCTACTTGGAAACATTAAAAATATATTCGTAAAAAGCAGAGATTTCTTTTGTCGACACAATATAGTCAGGCTATGCTGTACCGTTTCTTCGCTGTTACTTTCATCAATATTGCTCCTGTCGAAACATCTGCTCCGTGACTGCAGGAATGAATTTAGTAAAAAAACATTTTCCCGTGCCGGGAAACGAACCCGGGCCTCGCGGGTGAGAGCCGCGTATCCTAGCCACTAGACAACACGGGATATACGTCTACTGCAGAACTGCACGTACCGGCCCTTCGATAAATATATTTATTAGCATGATGCGACTTTATTATTTTTAAATTATAGTTGATAATTAACGTTGCTTTTGGACAGAAAACCTGTACTTAGGCATCATTCTAGCTTCCTTTCCCCCAATAGGTCGAACTACTGACCTTTTCTAAAATGCAACCCACACAACAGTTGCCTGTCTCCCGGGTAACTGTTTTCTGTAACATGAATAGAGGCATCAGGCAAAAGGAAACATATTCCAAACCATTCAAGTCCCGCCGCGGGCTGGTAACCGGGATCCCTGATCTTGAGTCGAGAACGTAGACCATTGTTTTACAGCTTCCATTATTACGCGGTTACTCGCTTTACTTAGCAATAAATAGGTACCTGGGAGTTAGGTAATTGTTCTGGATTATATCCTACTGAAAGGAGTAGGGTGTAAGACCTGATCAAATATTCACCACCCAACGTCATCCCTTAAGTAAACTTTAACTTACCCTGCTGAATGAATAGTCATTCTTTGACTATAGCGACCTGGCCAAGCTTTTTCAAAGCCAAACCTTTCGTTCAGTTGGGTCCATTACTGATCAGATTTGATCGCACATCAGGCTGATAAGACCTGCAAAAAGTTCGACTCTGCTTCGTCACCGTTTCTCCTTATTACTGACCTAATCTAAGCAGAGGTTTACTTATAAAGCGCAAGAGCAAAGAACATAACCTTACAGTTTATGTTCTGTACTTTATGCGCACGTCTGTTCATTTATAATATCATTTAATTAAGGTCTTGCGTCATGAACGCATTGACGCAGTGCCGGGTTGTGGGCGTAAATCACACGGCGCTGCTCAATTAAGTAACTAATAGCTGATAGGAAATAAAATGATGTTTGTTAACACAAACAAGATCTGTATGATGTATTACGTGGAAACGCTAATTAAATTTACATTTAATATGGGGGAATTAAACAAAATTAGCCACACAGGGGGGGTAAATAACATGATATATTTTTCGTTCGTTAGGTAATAAACTCTTGACTTTTCTTAATTACCCAACGAAGCTGTTAGTATTAAGTGGTACATTTGTTGTTTTAATTTCTTGGTCAGTGATGCAGCTCCCCTGGACTACATGATGGAATAGATGGTTTGTGTCAAGAGAATAGCTTCGTGACACTAACAATCCCCATCTCACAAGGTGGTTAGACACACAGGGCGTGTGATCAGTGCTACAGTTCATAATAAAGCTGGCTGAAACTCCTCAGGAAGCAAGCAAATGGGAGTACCTCCCTCAAGACACTATAATTAGGTTAAGTATGTTTAGGAGTAGTACTAGTACTATTGCGGTCCTATTTGAACCTAATCCGGGGACATCCGGATTAGGCGGGGGACATCCATGCCCCCCGCCACAGACACATTAAACAGTTAAGGTAGAGACAAATAAATACAATGTTATCACTGGCCTAATCTTGTCGTGACTTTTAAAATACTGAACAACTTCGAGGATATTAATCCAGGCCATTCCTTTAAAAGGTGCAATGTAACACTCAAGGGGGCAACAGGTCCAAGCTTAACAAGACACAGTGCAGGAAAAGTCAAGAGGATGCCTTTTAACTAATAGGTGAATAAACCCATGGAACCGCCTACCCACCTTACCTTACCTTTCGGTTACCTGGCGATGATTTCGGAGCATGACCAGGCCTCCTCGTTGCTGGACTGGTCAACCAGGCTATTGGACGCGGCTGCTCGCAGCTGTAAATGCTAAATTACTTAAACTCAAACTCTACTTATAAAAAATCGCTTTGAACAATGCAATGAAAATGCCTTTGACAGGCCGCTGGCTTCTATTCTCTGTCGAGTCCACTAGAGAGATGCTGGCCCAAATTCATGTAAATACAAAGTGAAAAAAAAAATTGCCTTGGCAAATCTAGGCCTATCAGTTGTTTCGATGGCGTAGTAGGCAGCGCGTGGGTCTGATAACCTTCAGGTCGTGAGTTCGATCCTCACTCGGGGCACTTGTGTTTTCATCAATAAATCGGCGCCGTCCAGCGCAGCCTCCTCTCTATATCTATTTACTTTCACTGAGCTTTATAGGATAAAAACAAATACAAATGTCTTTGTGGGTTTACCATTACCTAACTGAACTTCATGTGAATTGTGACGATTTTCAACTTGTTATGTATATTTGCTACTCCGTTAAAAATGCAACTGTTTAGCGATTCATGCTAATACTGGTGTTACTCTCAAGTCCAGCTACTTGGGCTGAACGGTAGAGCGACAGTCTCGCTTCATGCAGGTCGGCGTTCAATCCCCGACTGTCCAAGTGGTCGGGCACTATTCCTTCCCCTCGTCCCATCCCTAATCCTTATCCTGACCCCTTCCAAGTCCTATACAGTCGTAATGGCTTGGCACTTTCCTCCTGATAATTCCCTCCCTCAACCCTAGAGTAGAAGTGCATAATGCGCATTACGCACCGGCGCTACTGACTTACTAAACAGGTTACGAATTTGCAAACTTCACAACATACGGATATTATTGTTATAAACAACTTTTTTTTTATCTTTATTTAAGAAATACAATATAAATTAAATTATATAAAAGTTTTACAAGACAATTATACATTGCAATTCGTAGTGAACAAGTTTTCCAATAGTACAGAATATGATCTTTAAAAACCCCTGAATGTTATACTTATTTTCCGTTAAACGATTTACAAAATTTGGAGAATAAATTTACATTAAAATACAGGGGAGATTATTACATTTACATATATTTTATATAATTCTCAGTAAACAAATTTTCCATATCATCACCGAGCATGAGCCTTAAACCCCAAATGTTATACTTGATCCTGCATCGCAAGAACTTCAATATTTTGTCTACTGAGTAACCTTCCTGCCTTCCTATCCAAACACAAAAAATGTAATCAGAAAGTAACATAATTATTGTATTCTTAATTTTCTTGCATTTTATGTCAATATGAAACATTAAAAACCTCATTAACTCCACTCTAATACTTGGTCCACATAAAGCTTTAAGAGTGTCTCGAATCCAGTTTACAAGAACAACTTTCTGCTTACAGAAATAAATATATGCATATTATTTTCAATTTCAGTACATTGGTCACACCTATTGTTGTCTTTAATGCCCAACATCAACAACCTATCATTAGTAGGGAGGGTCTCATGAATATAGCGATACAATAGCTCACGTTGTTTTGGGGCAATAAATTTAACATGAAGGTTCGCCCATATTACTTGCCAGCTGAAGAGTGGATATGCCTCCTCTACTCTAGGAACTATATTTGGTAGTATAACATCATACACTTGTTTACTGTTCATCATTAAAAAACCTTCAATATTACAAATCCGCCTGAGAACATCAATTGCACAAGAATAAAAGTGAGGTGAAATAAAGGCAAGGTCAGTATACTCTGGCATATGTATCAAGTAGCTGACACGTAATTTACAATAGTAATGTCCTAGCGCATTTACACTATTCCTCTGCATTATCTCCTTTCTAAAGGTAACACATAAGATTGCCAATGACTTATTGTACACATTCAGTATTCCTATTCCACCGTTTTCTTACCTTTACAAAGAGTAGTCCGTTTAATTGGTTGGTATCTACCATACCATACATATCTAAAAATAGTTTGTCAATCTCCATTGCACTTTTCTTGTCTATGGGAAGCTGTGAGACAAATACCACACTTTAGACAAAATTTTGCAATTGATTATTACAGCCTTCTGAAACAGGGTTAATTTCCTATTTGACAACATGTTCGTTGCAACTATTATATTACCACATAGTACTTGCCAATTCGTAGCCAATGTCGTTTCATATGTTTTACACCAGCAAATCCCAAGAGCTTTAATTGACTCCACTACCTTGAACCATGAACCTGTCCAGTGAACTTTATTACACCAACTGCCAAGCCCCATCATACACGTTTTGTTCTTGTTAATTACAGCACCTGTGCTCTTTCAAAGTTGTCTAACTCATTCTGAACATTCACCACCGAGTCTTCTGTCGACACAAAAATAGTTGTATCGTCTGCATAACCAACAACAGGAAGTGTCATCGCATTAGGAAGACAAGGTGGAACAATAAAGTCATTGCCTTTTATTGCCAAGTACAGTGGCTCTTGAAATATAACATACAAAATCATTGAAAGGGGACATCCCTGACGTACAGATCGTTCAACTAAAAAGGTTTACTTAAGACTCCATTGATACAGACGCTGCTCCGACACTCTTTATAAAGCATACGGACCAATCAATAAAGTCTTGTGCAACTCCTACCCTATCCAATATTTCCAATACAAACTGAACATCAACACGGTCAAAGGCTTTCGACCAGTCGAGGTTTATCATAGAGGAAGGAACATTATTCTCAGACACATAATACACAACATCCCTAATTACATTATTACAATTGATTATGGATCTTCCAGGCACACCACAAAACTGTTCCTTTGATATAATTTTTCCATTGCAATCTTAAGTCTATTTGCCAGCAGTTTCGATATTTTTATAATCCTGGTTTAGTAAGGAAAGTGGCCTCCAGTTCGTTAGAATATGCAAATCACCGTTTTAGGTATCATCTTAATACCCATGAGATTGCGACATGCTAAGCTTCCTATGCTGTATGCTATACTGCACCACTTGTACAAAGTCTTTACCAATGACATCCCATAGATAGAAATAAAATTCCGCGGGAACCCTCACAGCCAGGTGATTTACCTTTCTTAAACTCTTGACACACTCCACACTTCCTGCTTATCTACATTCCAATAATGACGTGTTGTCATCTTGGTTTAAAAAGTGTACATTTTCAAAGGAAGTGCTCCCGCATACCTGG
>WNGS01111181.1:33940713-33945713 GCA_020271785.1 Procambarus virginalis
CTTCTTACACGCTAATCTCTGCGCTGCTTGTGATTGTGTTCACGTGTTAGGCAGGAAACTTTGCTGTTTGTGCAGGGAATGTTGCCCGTCAGTTTAGAGACTCAATACTACCCTGCTAGAGAGAGCATGTCGCTATGAGGTTGACGTAACTATACAAATACAGGTGTTACGGGAGTAATGGAGAGAGATGAGATGGGATATGTTAATATTTTTATATATATATAAATTTGTCGGTGGATGAAATAGCTATACAGCTAAGATGTGAAGTGAAGGATACAAAGTATACACAACGTGCAGTTAGAATAAAAAACACTTTATATACACATACATACATACACGACTTATTTATGGCTAATGTATAAATCGATGACAAGTGATACTCAAGAATGACTAACTTTAGTGAAAGTTGTGAAAGTTGTTAGTATACTCGTTATTATTCATGCTAAAATTTGTGCTTATTAATACAATTCTCTTCAACAGATATTTTATTTAAATACAATAGAGTTATGAATGTATAGTAGATATAACGAATAGATAATCCAATTCTTCCTTTCATATATAGACTCATTCATGACTAGCCAATCACAATTTCCAATAGAGATTTTGCTAAATACGTTTAATTAGTGAAAATTTATATAACAAAAATGTCGGCTGCATCGTTACCGCAGTCAAAGTAACTATTAACCCAGCCATACAGGAGGGAGGACTATTAATCCAGCCATACAGGAGGAGGACTATTAACCCAGCCATACAGGAGGGAGGACTATTAACCCAGCCATACAGGAGGGAGGACTATTAACCAGCCATACAGGAGGGAGGACTATAACCCAGCCATACAGGAGGGAGGACTATTAAACCAGCCATACAGGAGGGAGGACTATTAACCCAGCCATACAGGAGGGAGGACTATTAACCAGCCATACAGGAGGGAGGACTATTAACCCAGCCATACAGGAGGGAGGACTATTAACCCAGCCATACAGGAGGGAGGACTATTAACCCAGCCATACAGGAGGGAGGACTATTAACCCAGCCATACAGGAGGAGGACTATTAACCCAGCCATACAGGAGGGAGGACTATTAACCCAGCCATACAGGAGGGAGGACTATTAACCCAGCCATACAGGAGGGAGGACTATTAACCCAGCCATACAGGAGGGAGGACTATTAACCCAGCCATACAGGAGAGAGGACTATTAACCCAGACATACAGGAGGGAGGACTATTAACCCAGACATACAGGAGGGAGGACTATTAACCCAGCCATACAGGAGGGGGGACTATTAACCCAGCCATACAGGAGGGAGGACTATTAACCCAGCCATACAGGAGGGAGGACTATTAACCCAGCCATACAGGAGGGAGGACTATTAACCCAGCCATACAGGAGGGAGGACTATTAACCCAGTCATACAGGAGGGTGGACTATTAACCCAGCCATACAGGAGGGTGGACTATTAACCCAGCCATACAGGAGGGAGGACTATTAACCCAGCCATACAGGAGGGAGGACTATTAACCCAGCCATACAGGAGGGAGGACTATTAACCCAGCCATACAGGACGGGGGACTATTAACCCAGCCATACAGGAGGGGGACTATTAACCCAGCCATACAGGAGGGGACTATTAACCCAGCCATACAGGAGGGGGGACTATTAACCCAGCCATACAGGAGGGGGACTATTAACCCAGCCATACAAGAGGGAGGACTATTAACCCAGCCATACAGGAGGGAGGACTATTAACTCAGCCATACAGGAGGAGGACTATTAACCCAGCCATACAGGAGGCAGGACTATTAACCCAGCCATACAGGAGGGAGGACTATTAACCCAGCCATACAGGAGGGAGGACTATTAACCCAGCCATACAGGAGGAGGACTATTAACCCAGCCATACAGGAGGGAGGACTATTAACCCAGCCATACAGGAGGGAGGACTATTAACCCAGCCATACAGGAGGGAGACTATTAACCCAGCCATACAGGAGGGGGACTATTAACCCAGCCATACAGGAGGGGAGACTATTAACCCAGCCATACAGGAGGGGGGACTATTAACCCAGCCATACAGGAGGGAGGACTGTTAACAAAGCCATACAGGAGAGTGAACTATTAACCCAGCCATACAGGAGGGAGGACTGTTAACAAGCCATACAGGAGAGTGAACTATTAACCCAGCCATACAGGAGGGAGGACTGTTAACAAAGCCATACAGGAGAGTGAACTATTAACCCAGCCATACAGGAGGGTGAACTATTAACCCAGCCATACAGGAGGGTGAACTATTAACCCAGCCATACAGGAAAGAGTATTATTAACCCAGTCATACAGGAGAGAGTATTATTAACCCAGCCATACAGGGGGGAAGACCATTAACCCAGCATACAGGAGAATGGAGCCACGATCGGCATGTGTCCGCTTGCATTGGTCTGTTTATGTTCAAGTTTGGGTCAAAACAAATATCCATGTTATATACTTATATTCATAAACGGATAATTTAAAAAAAAACATGCAATTAAATATTGTTATTAATAACTATGATTAATTACTGCTGGGCTGAATTTGGCTCGCCTTCCAACCTATAAGAAGGAAATTACAACAATTACCATGATTTATATAGATCATACCAATTTCTTAATTGATTAAGAATTAAAATAAACATTACTCTTTTTATAAGAATCTGCAAATAATTTAGTTCCTTTGTTCCCTGATGTTTACCATCGAAAACTTGGCATATTAAAAGGGCGATATATAAAAAATAAAACCGCTAAGGCCGGGTAATTCTATCTAAAGTTAATTCATATAGCTAGAATGAAAGTCATACCAAATTTAATATATCACGACAACGCTCGTGGCTGCCGAAAGAAGGAGGGATCCAGCGTTAAAAAGAAAAAAAAGTCCTTAACAACATGAAACAATTAATTACATAATAGTAGATAGTATGGTTTGAAGAACAATTTGCTAAGTATATAACGGCTATACGACTGTTGCGAGGTTGAACTATTCGCACAAGCCCTACTCTACTTGGCTCTTAACCTTCAAATAGCCCAGCGATAAGGTTAGATACGTTTTTAAGGAATTTACCGGATGAAGCTCTTGGGTCGGTGTGTTCCATTTACCAGCTTAGTATGTCACAGCTGGCGTGTTGATGTAGAGCTTGGGGGTGGCAGTGGAGGATGGTCACGGCACGCTGTCCACACTCCTGGGAGCGTCTGAGGTGCTAATCCGGAGGACTACCACACCACAACTGCCGCCGACCAGACGCCTTGCTCCGAGGTCAACGTGAGTATAAGGAGCGTGGTCAGTATGGCCGCAATTAGCAATTACGTTGTTTAAAGATTTGAAGCATTAGGTCAAGTAATAATAATAGTCGTACTAAGGTAATGACTTCAAATATTATTTCAAATCCTTCCAACCTTTATTTGTATTAAAAGGTGAGAGGTAGATTTTTCTATACAGGGTGATAGAAGCCCAGTTGTGCTCACTGTAGTGTGGGGAGGGTCAGTACATGTTCAGGTGGGAGCTATGGTGCTCACTAGAGCGTATATGGAGTATTCTGAGAGACGCGTCCTTCTTCACATCAAAACATAAGGCATTGTACACGTACGAACATGACATGGTACAGGTACATGGATCACATAATACAAATGCGACATTTTGCAGGGGGGTGAAATTTGAATTAGTGAATAGAAATTCCCAATCATGAGAAGCTTTTAGCACTAGGAGCTGGGCTGTAATTATCTGAGGGGCATTTCCAAGCATTAATGAGGTAATCTTTTCCATTATGTGACTATCTCATTAAATTTTTGTTATATATTTAGGATGAAATAGGAGGTAAAGGGTATACAATAGTATCTCACTGACTGACTCCTTCAGTCAACTCCCAAGAGTGTCCTCTGGAAAGGATCTTCTCTACAAATTCGCTGGCAGTACTGCACGACGATAACAATACTGGTAGTGCACTTCTGTTGCTGTGCCTGTGTATAGTACAGCCCCCCTTCCCCCCCCCCCCTGAAGACTGACCGGTGGTGTTGCTTCGTTCTGTGGCAGGTTGAAGTGTCTTTCTATATATATTATCAAGGTGCTCGTTGTATTAATTTGTGTGCTGCTGAAGGTAGGCGAGTACTCTCTCCCACACCAAGAATACTCTGCCCACGCCAAGAATACTATTCCCATACCAAGAATACTCTCACTACCCGAAGAATATTCTCATCTTGCCAAGAATACTCTCCACATCCCTGATTCCCAAGATTAAATACGAAGCTTCATCATGAATTCCACCTGGAACCCCAACATGGCCGCCACCCCCCCCCCCCATCTCTCAGGAACCCCAACATGGCCGCCACTCCCCCCCCCCCTCCCCACATTTCTGGAAACCCAACATGGCCGTTCCCCATCTCTTCTTCTGGGTGTAAATCCTCAGTAATTTGCCTCGTCGGTGTCCCAGGCCCGCGGCCTTCCTGGCCACGTGTGCTTCACCTGATACATTCAACTTTAATCTCAAATGTAATTATGAAGCTCCCTATCTCCGGTGCCTGGCTGGCGGCCTGGCTAGCTGCTGCCTGCACCAGCCTTCTCTACCACTATCTCTGCGGCCTGGCTGGCTGCTGCCTGAACCAGCCTTCTCTACCACTATCTCTGCGGCCTGGCTGGCTGCTGCCTGCACCAGCCTTCTCTACCACTATCTCTGCGGCCTGCCTGGCTGCTGCCTGAACCAGCCTTCTCTACCACTATCTCTGCGGCTTGGCTGGCTGCTGCCTGCACCAGCCTTCTCTACCACTATCTCTGCGGCCTGCCTGGCTGGCTGCTGCCTGCACCAGCCTTCTCTACCACTATCTCTGCGGCTTGGCTGGCTGCTGCCTGCACCAGCCTTCTCTACCACTATCTCTGCGGCCTGCCTGGCTGGCTGCTGCCTGCACCAGCCTTCTCTACCACTATCTCTGCGGCCTGGCTGGCGGCCTGGCTGGCTGCTGCCTGCACCAGCCGTCTCTACCA
>WNGS01111181.1:33948213-33961773 GCA_020271785.1 Procambarus virginalis
GGCGTATTAGAACGTTGTTACAACTTGCTATATTGGCTGTTGTAACTGGTTAGGAGGTGTTAAAACTTGTTCGAACGTTGTACCAACGTCGTAGTTTCGGTGTGTGCTTGGCGGTTCCTGCCCTCATCACAACTGGTAAACCAGTTCACCTCACTGCCTTTCCTTCCGCTTGTCATCTGTTATTCATAACTTCACATTTTTAAACAAATATATAAGCATAACGGACTGAACCGAAATGAACCTCCCAGACAACGCTCACTTTGTTAACATCGCAACAGCCCTAACAGGCACAACATTACCAGAACACCTACGGCTGGTGCTAACGCCCACCAATGACAAGGAGCCACCAATGTAGGTGGCTCACTACCACCTGCCAATGTAGGTGGATGACATCAGTGACTCACCGGAGCAACCGAGAATGAACAAATCATGCAGCCAGCAACGAAGACCCTCCAAATGGATGCCCCAATCTTCGAGCATCAAGGAAGAAACTACAAATAGAGAATGGTGATAAAGAAACTGAGAGAGATCTCGAAGACGAAGCTGGCACCAATGCCAATCACACAGACATAGAAACCCAGGACACAAAGGAAGACCCCCACAAGATCTCATCCTTTTCGACAAAGGAGACCCACAAAGTTAACCGAATTATCCTTCAAGAACGTACAAAATACAAACAAATATATTTCCAGTACAATCATCCCAGGAACCCAATGGGCGAGGTTTACAATCACAGTTCAGCTTGAGTCTTCAAATCATCCATCAGCTAAGCAGCAGCAAATTTAGCAAAAATGCGTAGTGGATATATATAACGAACCAACTAACTCCACAAGATAGAACAAACTTATGAGTTTCAACAAAAGCATCCTGTCACTAAAAGTAACGCAATACAATGTTCTAAGCTGGACTCCTCGCAGAGCAATGGCGCTCACATCATATTTATCAACATATATCCTCTCATAATAATCAGTCGGGAAAAAAGAAAGGAGAAAAGATAAGGACATTCATATACTAAACTTATCAGGTCAACAGAGCTGACCAGGCCAACGGCGGAACAGCAATTGCTGTCAGGAGAAATTCTCCACACAAAACACTAGATAATTTCCAAGGATAACTAACTTCCTGACTATTGAACTCCAAACGATTAATGGTACAAATTTTAATGGAATGTGCTCCCGACCACGAAGACGATTTTACCTTCCCATGAGCGATATCATGAAACTTAATAGAAGAAGAAAACCTGCCTATTTCCTATGAGATCTGAATGCAAAACACAGAGCCTTGGGACATGTGAGAAACAACCAGGCAAGAAAGGCAAAACGTTATATGATAAGATACACAAATATAACACATCAACTTTCATTAGACAAAGTCTAAAGTCTAATATTTGGACAAAGTGACAGAGGCAGACGAGATATATTGCTGTCAAATAACCATCACATCCTGAACACCCGCATAGAAAGAACACCAGCGAGCAGAAGAGACCACCTACCAATAATGATGACTCTCAACGAACCCAATAAAGAAACCCTCACATCCAATACTCCAATATACAAACACTAATTGGGAGGCATTCAAAAGCACCGCAGAGGAATTCAACGTCACGGACTTTAGAGGCAAGGAAACCGCAAGCATAAATACCGAAATAGATAAATCGAAAACTACCATAGAAAAATGCATGAAAACATATTCCCGTTGCTCATCACATGAAGCTCCCACACACACACTGTTGCATCACAGCACTACAACTCACATATGACAACCTCCTACAACTTGTAATACACAACGGATAGATTGGCGAGCGCAAAAGACTACAAAGGGGGAGTTTATGCGAAACAAATTACGCCAAAAATATGGGATGATCAAATAAACCAAATCCAGACGAACCACAGAAACCCAAGAAAGTTTGGAAAAAAGTAAAAAAAAAAAAATCTGATATGAGCTTCATCCGAGGAAACACCTAACTTCAAAGACGCCTCAGGAAGTAAGCATTACGAAGACAGAAAACAAGAACATACAGTAAATTGAGGAACTACTGGAAAAATATTCTAAATTAACCTTCAGGAAAATTGTCAACTTTTTGTCCCAACAAAGAAGGATAAATTAAAAATCTAATCTATAAAAAGAGCTGCAACATTACTTCCAACAAAACAATAGACCTTAACAACACTCACAATGAGAACCACCTTATGAACAACAATAGCCATCGCTCAGATAAAGAACATGTTTGAACAAAAAAGGTCTCTGGCATTAGCGAAATAAATAAATTGTTATTTACTCACTTCCCCAGTGACTGCAATTCATCATTATACACTAATAATGAATACAGCTCTTGTATCCGGATTCATCCCCACATACTTCAACAATGCCTCTGTTAGATTAATCTCTAAGTCGAGAAAACCCTTCAGCCCAAGCAGAAAATTTGTGAAATTTCTCGTCACGAAGCTCCAGGTAAATTATTCGGCAAAATTAATTAAATAATTGTTCACCTCCCCTGTTCACCCCCTTTTCAGTGTTCATCTCCCCCAGATTTCCCCTCCCCTTCCTCCTCCCTCAGTATTCATTTCCCTCACCCTCCCTTCCCAAGTGTTCATTTCCCTAGCCCTCCCCTCCCTATGTTTCCACCTTTCCAGCCCACCCCTGTCCAGTGTTCATCTCCCCAGCCCACCCCTGTCCAGTGTTCATCTCCCCAGCCCACCCCTGTCCAGTGTTCATCTCGCCAGTCCCCCCACCAAAATGTTCATGTCCCCAGCCCTTCCCTCCTCAGCTCTGCCACTCAGGAGCAAAATGAGAAGTTTCGAATCTCGGGGATTAATAATCCATTGATTTTCTCCGACTTTAATTATTTCCCCGAGTCCTCGATGAGCACTATGGGTCCAGACTTGTCTCTAAGGGGTTGGAAGGGGGGTTGATGTGGGCCCAGACTTGCCTTCAAGGGGAGTGGCAGCGGGATATGGGCCCAAACTTGTCTCTAAGGGGAATGGGGGGAGTTGAAATGGGCTCAAATTTATCTCTGAAGGGTTGGGGGGATGTGAGTTGATGTGGGCCCAAACTTGTCTCTATGGGAAGGGAAGGGAATTATCAAGGGAAAGCACCAAGCCATTACGACTATATAGCACTGAGAAGGGAGTCAGGATAAGGATTTGAGATGGGACTGGAAAAGGAAAGGAATGGTGCCCAACCAATTGGACGGTCGGGGAATGAACGCCGATCTGCAAGAAGCGAGACCGTCGCTCTACCGTCCCGCCCAAGTGCTTGTTGTCTCTCTCGTAGTGGTGGGGGGGGGGGGGGAATTATCAACATCAGCAGTATAGAATTTATGTTTGTCTATCTGAGGTTGGGAGCCAGACGCTTGGGACTAGCCTCGCCCAACTTTGCACGGAAGTTGTTGATGGGTAGGTTCCCAACATGGGCGGGTCGTAGAGATGGGGTGTGTATGTGGGGAAAGATGGGGAGGGTGTGTGGGGGAGGGTGATGGGAAGGGTGGGGGGGGGGAATATAGATGGTGTGGGGGGTGTAATGTAGATGTTTGGGGGAAAGATTGGAAGTGTGTGTGTGGCAGGAGATGGGGAAGGGGTTTGAGGAAAGATGGGGAGGGTGTGGGTGCAGGGAAACGAGGAGGATATACTACCGTTTTCTGTTTATTGTTAGGCAATGGTTAGGTTAGGTCTTTAGGTTCTGTTGGCGATTATTGGTTGTTTTTGTTGCTGATTTAGGGGCGACTGGATGCGCCCGGCGTATCTGTGAAGGGGTAATCGCGAAGCCTAATAGCAAAATGAATGTCTCCTATAGACGGAAACTAATGTACATTGCGGCAAATAAACACAAGGATGGGCAGATGATTGGTGAGCCCCAGGAGTCCCTCAGCGTGGCAAGCTCCACACAGAAAACACCGGGTACCAAAACTAAAAACTCGACCCCCAGCTAAAACGTAAAAGCCATCCAGCACCCTGAGGAAGAGCAGAAGCCAGTCGCCCACCACGGCTGAGGGCACACTAGAAGACCACCAAAACCTGCCAACTCCCGACTACTCTCGGCCAAGCCGGCGCCGGACACCGTCCAGCCTGTCCTCTTAAGGTTTCCCATCGTCAAGAAAACGGTCAATTTAAAGGTAAGGTAATTATCTGGGGAAAGCACCAAGCCATTACGACTATATAGCACTGGGAAGGGGGTCAGGATAATGATTTGGGATGGGACGGGGGGAAAGGAATGGTGCCCAACCCCTTGGACGGTCGGGGATTGAACGCCGACCTGCATGAAGCGAGACTGTCGCTCTACCGTCCAGTCCAAGTTGTTGTTGTTGTTATAGATTCAGCTACTCGGAACAAGTTCCAAGTAGCACGGGCTATGATGAGCCCGTAACTTACCTGGCACAGGAGCTGGGCAAGAAGCACGGGCTATGGTTAGCCTCGTGGACAGGAGATGTCTCCCGTGTTCTTCTCAGTTGTTGTTGTTGTTGTTATAGATTCAGCTACTCGGAACAAGTTCCAAGTAGCACGGGCTATGGTGAGCCCGTAACTTACCTGGCACAGGAGCTGTGCAAGAAGCACGGGCTATGGTTAGCCTCGTGGACAGGAGATGTCTCCCGTCCCAGTCCAAGTGGTTGGATGGTCAATTTAAAGTGTCCTCTCCTTACCTACCAGAGGACCAAAACCAGAAAACGGAAGAGTACGTCACTTTCGCGAGCCGCTTCCATTGTCTAATACTACAATCTTTGGTCTTATGTAACGCATACGATCGAAATGCATCAGATACATCCCCGCTCCTGTGCCAGGTAAGTCAACTACGGGCTCACTGTAGCCCGAGCTACTTGGAACTTTTTGTTCAGAGTAGCTGAATCTAGAACAACAGCAACAACGATTGAAATGCGACGTTCTTTGTAAGAGGACAGGTTGAACCGTCACATCGCTCGAAGAACCAGCCAGAAAACGTTCAAAATCTATCAACTATCCGGTGACCCAAGGCAATATGTGTGCCAGACGTCGTAACCATCCCGACCGTTGAATAGACACGCCAAACAGCAGTATCAAAACTCAAAATCGCGAAATAGAATGTTATCCGGTGGCCCCCAGACGGAGCAGGTGTCCAGACGTCCGCTTGTCGTCAAGGTTGAACCAGGAGTCGTTAGGTTTTTTTGGCGATTATTTGTATTTGTAGTACGTGAGTGAAGCACTTACGGCGTTGTGGTTCGAAAAAAAATCGTCAGTGAAGCACTTGTTCCGGAAGTGTTAAAACGTCATCAGTTGTGAGTCATGTGTAAACTGTTTTTCATTCATAAACAGGGGGTTTGCCGGGTGCATGGAATCACTTTTGGGTTTTTGTTTGGAGAACAGACTGGTTGATGAGGCAGGGCCTGTCACACATGACAGTCGGTGAAATGAATTCTTGAACAGTGCTCCGTACTTACTTTCTGCTCGAATCGGACCTCACTAAATGCTTCACCCATGTACTGTAAATACAAATAGCTGCCAGTTAGAACCCAATCATTTAAGCTAACCTAATCTACCGTTAACGCGTCACAAAATTATAATATATAATAATTTATATTTATATATTGGAAAACCAATAAATTAAATACATAGTACGTTAAAATTTATGAACGCATCTGTGAGACCGGCCGCTACATGGTCGAGCAAAGCTTGAGGACGAGTTAGTGATGGTCGAGCAGTGACGAGTGTGACAAAAACATCCAAAGTCTTGCTAAAAAAAAACTTCACAGTGAATATAGGCACTGGACGTTATATGTTATAATGGGCATGGCTTCTTGAATGAATTGCTCCTTGTCTATCAGTAAGAAATAAGCAAGAAACAAGTGCAAGAAACACCGCTAATTCGGTACGTGACTAAATGTTGACTCGGAAAAGTATAGTGTTTTGCAGGAAATACCAGTTGAAGACATCCCTTTACTGCTATGGCAAAGTGCCATACATCTCGGCACCTCCGTTTTTTCGAGGGCCATAACTCTGCACATTTCGAGGTAAGTTAGTATTTCTTTCTGTTATCAAAGCTAAATTTTAGAGGTCAAGCAAATCCAGGCTGCGTGAGGTGTTCATAATTTCCGAGCGTGCAATATTAAGGAAAGTTGTGTGTACAAACAGGTTGGACACTTTCGTATAATAACAGCCCCTGGAACTCTTGTTTAATAGACTCATTGTGCTTTACGGACAAAGCTATTTAAATTAACGCCATTATTGCTACATTATGATGCCCAGTTAGGAAATTATGATTCACAAGTTAAGTAAAGTGTCAGTCGGATAACAAAGTTTATTTGTAGACGGAGAACTACCTAGTAAAAGATAATTAATTAGAAAAGTTGCAGAATGATCAGTGAAAGTGTAGGTTAGGGTGTATCTGGGTAAGGTGTTTGAGGGTGAGGTAACAGGTGAGGGTGTAAGGCGGAAATCGCCAGTTCAGAGGCGTTGATCGACGGAGACACTTTAGGGAGGAATAGTATACCAGTCGAGAGAAAATTGGCTTGTTTCGACTTTTGGACTTAAGGCTCAAGTTTGAGACAATTTTAATAATTTTTTTCGCGTGCCCGCGGAGAACAAAATGCCTAAAAAACATTCTTGACAGTAAATTAATATATTTAACTAAATTAGACTTTTGCCGCTGCACCAATATTATATCAGGCTTGTGTTTGGATCTGATGCACACAACATTAGGTTCATCACAAAATCAACTTTGTAGTTATACCGTACTTCATGAAGTCCATCACTAAAAGGAATAACTCGCATAAATATGTTAATGAAAATTAAAAAATTCTGCCATTGCGATATTTTCAGACATTTAAATGTTTTAGGAATGGAATTGCAATATTTCAGAACTTTATTTTCCGAGCTAATCCAGTCACTAACCTATCTCTCTCAGTATTTTCTAGTTCAGAGCTTATATTGACAAAATTTTGTGTCTAAACTGGGCTGCTTTGCAAATAGATTACAGCTGCACCTAAAAAATTTTGTAATCAATCTGTAATATTTCCAAATTCAGTTAATTCATGTTACAATCAACGTATACCTTATGAATCTTGTATTTATTCAAATATCCCGAACTGCATAAGTCTTAATAAAAGCTGTTCTGCATATGAATGAATGATAACCGAAAATTGCATTTAAAGGCTCTGTATGTTTGTTTTATCGTGAATTACAAGATATCACGTGTTTTCTTGGTTTGGGAAAGACTTAAAAGTGCCCTTGTCAACAGTAAGTTAATGAGTTCATGGTATATTTCAGCTCCACGAAAATGGAGCAATAATTGCTAGTCTAGCTAACGATGTAACATCAGTGTTCTCATCAAGACAGATGGATATACACTTACATGAACCAATATCTTTGTTAATGTTCTGCTGTGTTAGTTTTCATTAAAATTAAATTGAATTTTTTATTGTGTTTCTTCTCGCTGGTAAATTCCAAACGCGCTGAATATTGTTTACACTTTTCTGGAAACAGAAAAAGGTAAAAAAAAAAAAAGAGTGAAAATTCCACCTTCCTTTCCAGTTAAGCACTTTTGGGTCTGTTGGATGATGTGCGTGTCTTGATCAGTAGCTGTTGTTGTTGTTGTTAAAGATTCACTACCTGGAACAAAGTTCCAAGTAGCACGGGCTTTGGTGAGCCCGTAGTGCCTCAGTAGCACTGTTGGGTCTGGCAAGTAACATGATGTTAAACCGCACGGACCGAATCTCACTAGGCAAGCGAGACCTGGAGTCTTACATGCGGGAGTAGTGATCTTAACAGTGGTACACCACACATGTGGGAGTAGTGATCTTAACAGTGGTACACCACACATGTGGGAGTAGTGATCTTAACAGTGGTACACCACACATGTGGGAGTAGTGATCTTAACAGTGGTACACCACACATGTGGGAGTAGTGATCTTAACAGTGGTACACCACACATGTGGGAGTAGTGATCTTAACAGTGGTACACCACACATGTGGGAGTAGTGATCTTAACAGCTGTACACCACACATGTGGGAGTAGTGATCTTAACAGCGGTACACCACACATGTGGGAGTAGTGATTTTAACAGCGGTTCACCACACATGTGGGAGTAGTGATCTTAACAGTGGTACACCACACATGTGGCAGTAGTGATCTTAACAGCGGTACACCACACATGTGGGAGTAGTGATCTTAACAGCGGTTCACCACACATGTGAGAGTAGTGATCTTAACAGTGGCACACCACACATGTGGGAGTAGTGATCTTAACAGTGGTTCACCACACAAAACAGACTAGTGACTTTTGTCAACAAATGACAATAAAGATATTTTAGCTGACCCAACAATCTTACTGATATGGGAAATTAATTGGATTTGCATTTTGTATAAACTTATCGAAACTCAAAAAAAGCATAGTTTTCCAAAAAAGCTAAATCTTTGGCTGATTGTTAGAAAATAATATTTTTTTTTTCAGTTTAAAATAATTTAAAGAAATCCAAGATTTTCATTGCACGAAAATCTATTGGATTTTCATTGCATCCAAAACTTTCCCATATCTCTCCTCACCGCCCGTTCTCACTCCCACATCAAGTGGCGAACATATTAACGACAATTAATTGTTTTTTTTACCCATTTATAAAATAAAACAACTTCGATAGCTCAGTGTATAGAATCGTGACTATAATTAGAGAAATAAACAGATTTACAGGATATGATGTTCTTGTTTTAGATTAACTGTATTACAGAGCCATATACTGATCCTGTGGGCGATATCAGAACATATTTGGTTCTGATAATGAACGCCCAAATGATACTTAAGCTAAATAACTTGTATTTGTTACTTAGCTGTTATCTAGTGACATTTACTTAAACGCTTTTTAATTTGTTACAATATCAGTTCTGTGTTCATAAACTTTACACGTAACTTTACTTTACTTCAAATATTTTAAGTCATTTATCAACACCTTTCTGTAAGTGGGATCTAGAATAACAGCAGCACAGGTACTGTACAATCAATCAATTATACAAGTGAGAGCGGGAAGTGGGTACAGACGGAACAATAGGCTGTAGAGGAAAGGTCGTAGTTGAAGAGTAGTGTCAGGGCTTACCCCAGCTGTAGGCCTGGAGTTCGAGTCTTGAGTTGAAATTTCTAGGGCATTTGATTTTTTATTGTTGCTGCCGAAGGCCACATGGTTACACTATGCAAGCTACTCAAAAGAGCAAAATATCTCCCCCAGAAAAAACATCATCCAACTACAATACGATGGAGTATTGGATGAGTATGGGGTGCACAAAAAACTAGCCGAAGGCGGCTAGTTTATTGTGCACCCCATACTCATCCTGTGAGCAGTAGCGCCAAAAGCATTACAGAGAGCACAAAAGGTCTTTATCAGACCTCAACTTTCATTATTATATAGACAATTTCATCTATCCTTCACACCTTATAATTACAATGTCAGCTAGTTACAGAGACTGTTTTATTTCAAGAGCTATATATTTACAGTAAGTCATTATACATTAATGGTAGGTCTTATCGCTAATACATAATTGATAGAACAATGGAGATATTACAGAGTCATAGGGGAGCTACTCTTTATTATTAGTCTTCACAATTACACTACTTGTTTCTTAATCTCATATGTCGTTTATGTACTGGGAGCGAAATATGGATACAGTGCAAGGATTTTAGTTATTTTATCCTTAGTAATAGGATAGGTTGCCATTTAATACAATGCGAGTTTAGATTTATCTTTAAATGACAAAATTTTACTACAATCCAAAATATACTGTTTGAGTGTGTGTTCCTGTCTTTGTCCACACACTTTACACTTTACTTCATCTAAATCCCTATACAAGTCGAACTGCCAGAGATACTTGTAGCCAAGTCTTATACGACCTGTGACAACATCTGTTAGACATATGCCTTCCTTTGCATCGAACAAAAATTATTCTGAAGATAAATTCCCTAAATATCTCTAAAACACTTTCCCGTGCCGGGAATCGAACCCGGGCCTCGCGGGTGAGAGCCGCGTATCCTAGCCACTAGACAACACGGGATACATCCATCGGAGCCGTAAATAAGGTACCAAATTTAATCTTTTTGTGAAAGTTTGAATTCAAGCCTTGGTTTGAATTCAGATTGTGACTTGCAGTGTCTTCTCCGTCAGGAATTTTTAGGTATAATTAATAAATAATTACAATTACGTTGACTCAACATTTGTAATTAATCGCAAGGCGCTGTTACAAAATAATATATATATTACTTTTGTTTAAATTAATTCCATATACTTATGTTGTAATCCTCGATGACGCAGTATGAAATTTCTCAAGTTCTTTCTTAATTATGCACCCCATACCCATCCAGTGGGCGGTGGTGGAAAGGGTTACAGAGACACATAATGGGTTAAGGACCTGAACCTCGAGAGTTCATTTAGCTAAGCAAGTGACAATCTTTCGAAGCTAGTTACACAATTGTTAGTGTAAGAGACACATGTAAATATGCAGCGCGTGGTTCTCATAAACTCAAGGTAGTGAGTTCGACCCTCAGAGCAGGTATTTTTCTCCATTCCAAATAATACATTTAAAAATAAATGTCCTACAGAGCTGAAACCACCAGTTGCAATGATGAACTACCAAAACAACCGAGACATACGAGATATAATCGGCTCCCAAACTGTTATCTGCATGAAGACATATTAAACGAATATATAATTTAATATATTTTTATTGTAAATTCAAATAAGTCATCACATTAATGATTTTTCCTTTTTTTCACACTAACATAACTGTGGAAACGATTTATATAAAAAAAACAGTAATTGAGTGGTTCATATTGAACTTTCTCCCAGATTTGTGAACAATTTATTATACCATGTTAATGTTTCTCCTCTTTTGACAGCTCTCTGAACGGCATTCCCATCCAAGGTGTCCTGGGTGGTTAAGATGTGTTCGTGGGAGTGATTTATGTGACAGGTTCTGTTACCTGTTTAGAGTAACGTGATCTTCCCATTATTTCTTGGCCATTGTTTCTTAATTTTGATGATGTTACGCTAGGTGTTCCTTGGATACAGAGAGTACCTTGAGCTGAAGTTTTGTTTGTGATTTTCACTGTTTTGGTGGTAATTTCCAGAGGTTTGTGGGGCCTTGAATTATATGTGGCTGAGGACAACTTTCTGTAGCCTCATTTCGGGAAGCTCATACAGTTTTCTGTTGAGGTTGCTTATTATTCATATTACTGTTTACTGTTAATGATTCTTGTTGGTATTAATCTATATCCATAAAATAAAAAGTTTGTCCAAAACAGGAGCCCAGATGCTTAGGGCTTGCCTCGCCAAACTTCCAAGATGACACATGGAGGTATGTGTGTGTCACAGGATAGTCTGGGTTAGCCCAAGTACCATCTTTTAACAAATGTCGGCATCTATACCGTCCCTGTTACTGTATTTTCATAATGTCCGAAATCGGAGATTTGTATTACTGTATTTTGTGTTTGTTTTGTGGGTAGTAGTACTACATTTTCTGAAAGAGAGTAGAATAATGAGGGAGAGGAATAGAGAGAAGGGAGGAGAAAGTTGGAGAGAGGGTGCCTACTGGGGAGCCGGTCGGCCGAGCGGACAGCACACTGGACTTGTGTGATCCTGTGGTCCTGGGTTCGATCCCAAGCGCCGGCGAGAAACACTGGGCAAAAGTTTCTTTCACCCTATGCCCCTGTTACCTAGCAGTAAAAATAGGTACCTGGGTGTTAGTCAGCTATCACGGGCTGATTCCTGGGGGTGGAGGCCTGGTCGAGGACCGGGCCGCGGGGACACTAAAAAAGCCCCGAAATCATCTCAAGATAGGGAGACATCTCCCGTCACGTAGGGTGCAGTTGTACCTCCACAGATCTCCAGTATCAGCTCTCGATACTGGTAATGACTCAAACGGCCACCACTTACGGGCTATTCATGCCCGTGCCACCTTTTGGGTGGCTTAATCTTCATCATCAATCAATCTCAAGATAAGGGGGAAAGTTGGGGAAGGAAGGTAGAGAGGGTGGGAGCGGGGAGTAACAGAGGGCGTGCTTGGGACAGGAGATGAGAGCGGGAGAGGGGAAGGGAGAGATTCGGCCACAGCCGGGCACACCGTCTAGAGTCATTATAAATTTATTATAGTTTTGTTATAAATCTTGACTCTGTATTCTAGATTCTAGATAAAGCAAACAGATTAAAGCCGTGGGGTGAGCCTGTTTGTTCACGCAGACCACAGAGAGCATAATAACTTAAATGAAGCTGACTCACTCTCCCGCAATTTACACTCCAAATATCACTGAAATTTTCACATAAAAACTTTAGTGTGTTTGTGTGTGTGTGTGTGTATTCACCTAGTTGTGCTTGCGGGGGTTGAGCTCTGTTCTTTCGGCCCGCCTCTCAACTGTCAGTAACTACTATATTTTTCACCCCCCCCCCCCAGGAAGCAGCCCATAGCAGCTGTCTATCTCCCAGGTACCTATTTACTGCTAGGCAACAGGGGCATCACGGTGAAGGAAACTGTGCCCATTTGTTTTTTCCGCCGGCTGCCGGGAATCGAACCCTGGTCCCTAGGTTCACGAGTCTAGAGCGCTGTCCACCCAGCCAGCCCCCCCCCCCCCTCGATGTGTGTGTGTGTGTGTGTGTTTGTGTGCCTACTCCCTATTTGTACTCGCCTATTTGTGCTTGCGGGGGTTTGAGCTTTGGCTCTTTGGTCCCGCCTCTCAACTGTCAATCAACTGGTGTACAGATTCCTGAGCTACTGGGCTCTGTCATATCTACATTTGAAACTGTGTATGGAGTCAGCCTCCACCACATCACTGCCTAATGCATTCCATCTGTTAACTACTCTGACACTGAAAAAGTTCTTTCAAACGTCCCTGTGGCTCATGTGGTACTCAGTTTCCACCTGTGTCCCTTGTTCGCGTACCACTAGTGTTGAATAGTTTATCCTTGTCTACCCGGTCGATTCCCCTGAGGATTTTGTAGGTTGTGATCATGTCTCCCCGTACTCTTCTGTCTTCCAGTGTCGTAAGGTGCATTTCCCGCAGCCTTCCTCGTAACTCATGCCTCTTAGTTCTGGGACTAGTCTAGTGGCATACCTTTGAACTTTTTCCCGCTTCGCCTTGTGCTTGACAATGTATGGGCTCCATGCTGGGGCCGCATACTCCATCTGTGTGTGTGTACTCACCTAATTGTGCTTGCGGGGGTTGAGCTCTGGCTCTTTGGTCACCTTTCAACCGCCAATCAACAGGTGCACAGGTTCCTGAGTCTTCTGGATTTATCATATCCACACTTGAAACTGTGTATGGAGTCAGCCTCCACCACATCACTTCCTAATGCATTCCATAGGTGTGTATGTGTGTGTGTGTACTCACCTATTTGTGTGCTTGCGGGGGTTGAGCTCTGGCTCTTTGGTCTATGTGTGTGTGTTTGTTTTATAATTGCCAAGCATTTATTAGGGCCATATCCTCTTAATGTGGATTCAGACTTCTTCAGCTTGCTTTCATTTGCTCCATTGCACATGGAAGCATTCTACATATATATATATATATATATATATATATATATATATATAATATATATATATATATGTATATATATATATATATAT
>WNGS01111181.1:33969777-33980926 GCA_020271785.1 Procambarus virginalis
CCCCTCCCCCCACCCACCCTACACCCCCAGACACACACCCTCGCCTCCCCCCACCCACCCTACACACCCAGACACACACCCTCGCCTCCCCCCACTAACCCTACACCCCCAGACACACGCCCATCGCCTCATACATTCCCAGCCCCAAGTAATCCCCCCCCCTCTCATACACGCACAAACACTCGAACGAATACACGAACGAGCCTAGTGGCGGATGTTCGTAGCCTCGACACAGATATAATGCTTATTCATCCATTAAATATGACGAAACTGCTCATTCTCTTTGATCTTGTGTGTCGTGTATGAAAGGAAGGGAGGGAGGAGAAATGTGGAGGGAGGGAAGGGGGAAGGAAAAGAGGGGCCCCAATGATGCTGGACAAGAGCGAGTGAGGGGGCGCGGATGGGAAAATAGGTAGAAAAGGTTTCATAGATAAAATGATGATAGTTTATGGGAGAGGACTAAAGGCCAGGGACGTGAGGAATTGTAAGTAGGGGAAGGCGAGAAGGGGAAAGGTACTAAGGGAAGAGGAAAAAGGGAGGGGTGAAGGTGTCGAGAGGAAAATAAAATGGGGTGGAGGAATGTAGGGTGTGGTGTCGATAGTTGTGGAAGATGATTCAGGTTTTAGGGATGAGGCAGGTTAAGTCGTGCGGCGCGTAGAGAAGAAAACGGGTTCTAACAGGGAAGGGGTAACTGTACAGAACATGATACGGCCAAATATTTATAAGATGATAATGAATAGAGTACCATCAAACTAGGCTCACGACACATGGCGCGACATACGACAATCCCTGGGTCACACCATGAGCACAAAACATTGCACTCTTTAGTATACAAAATGAAGCACCATATGGAGGTAGCTGTACAATTCACCGTCCTTTCAATTATCTCTTCGACATATTCATTAGAATATCCATTGTAAATTAGCAAGATGTTGAAGAGCTCGTCGGATGCAGGTCAGAAACCAAGAACGGAGAGTGCATTTCTCCTCTGTACTGCCACACGGAGGCGCTGGAAAATGCAGCTTTTCATAATGTATTTCATCATGCGCGCCTAGCCTTTACAGGAGTTCTCTAAGCCATGCTCTTGCTTTAGGTGAGGACATCACAACAGATACATAGCCTGATAAGGTTTCCAGCAATGCGCCACTGTGTGTAGGGAGTGACATATAGAGTTTATGGCGGCAACAGAACGCCACAGTCAACCACACTCACCTCCTTGATGCACTTGTGGTTAGCTACTGCCTTCAGCACATCCAAGCCGCTCTCCACTTGCCCGAAGGCCCAGTACCATTCCCTGTTAGCACAGTCCCTGGTGGTGATGGAGAACTGAGCGCTCTTGGTGCTCTCGGGGCCATGTAGAGCCCTGACCGTCCCAGCTCTTGCCGGCCTCCTGTATGCCTCACAGTTGGTCAGACCCTGCAGCAATGGCGTCCCTCCTTGTCCGTTGTTACAGTCGTAGTCGCCGCCTCCCACCATCTCGAACTCTGTTCCTTTATTCCAGACTCCCAGTATCCGCGTGTTAGCGTAGGTGGGACCCCGCAGCCCAGTACACATCAGCAGGAACTGCTTGGCCAGACCGGTGTCGGGACTCAGACGAATGTAGATCCGGCCTCTTGCTGAACCCGCCCACCCGATGTCCAAGAACACCAGAGTCGAAGACGGCTCCACCAGATTCATCAGTGTCTCGTGCTGTTAATGTTTACAATTTATAGATTTTCATTAAAAGACTAAATAATTAATCAATATAATAGCAAACCATTATATTTAAATTACAGTAAATCCTGCAATTGAAAATAAATATAACTGCGACGTGGACGGTTGCTGCTGCCATAATTTTTATTTCAAGTAATAATGCACAATACAAACACTGAGACGCAGATAGTAATGCAGCAGTGCAACCAAATTAGTGATATTTACATATTTACATTAATAATGAACAGCATGTGATTACAACCGGATAAGAGAAGTCTGGACTGGTGTTTGTAATATGAGACTAAGTGATCGCCAAGTTAAAGCAATAATACAGAAGTTTATCAGCTGGGTTCGAACCATTGGAATGGAAGGAATCTTTGGCACCTTAGCTCTTCACACAACTGTAACTGGGAATGTGGTTGTGAAATAAAAAATGGCGGATCGTCTTCCATGGAAATCTAATAAGGTAAAGCTTAAGATGAACTAAGAGACAAGAAAGCACTAAGCCTGCTAACAAGTCATAAGTTATCTGCTTCATGCCACGACGAAGGTGGGTACGATAATGACAAGCCAAATGTGAGTTGAATAATAACAAGGCAAAGGTGCGTAGAATAATTCCAAGAGAAGAACTGTGGCTAGAATCATATTTGAGACTGTGGACTTTCTTATGTTCACCTTTTAATTTGAAGACACTTATCTTGTGTCTAGTGACTATCTAAGAACTATTAAACAAATCTTGCTAAAAGGGCACTGCGATGGAGTATTTTTGTGAGGCACGTAAGCTCCTTAAACAGTATTGGAAACTTAAATTTATGCTGTTACAGTATGGTGCTTAAACTTTTGTTGGTAAGTGAAAAGAAAGCGTCTTTTAATGAATATGGCAAATAATAGTTTGATAACTGTTACTGTCACTGTTCATAACAATGACAGCGAAGCTTCTCTTAATGAACATGACAAATAGCAAATATTGGTAAAACGTAAAAAATATGGACTGTTGTGCCACAACAAAATTTTACGTTTTGTTCTTCTGGAATACCACAGAATTACGCCAATAACTGGACAGGTAGCTATAGTAGTAATAGTAGCCATACATCAGTCTTAGGAGACTTGGGAGTTGCGCTCGGGTTGTTGGTCTGGAGTGGCCACTCCAGGCCAGGCAAAGCTAAGGTAGGTTGATACGGGGAGAAGCTGTTACCCATGCAGCAGGTCCCGCCTCTCTCCACGGCGACGATAGTCTCCAATGGAAAGACAAACGCCAATACAATTGGTTCCAGCGCCATTGCAGGAACTGTCAAACCGAGGCTGAAGGCAACTGCCCCTAGGGGCTCCAGCTCCGGGGTTTACCTCGAAGTTGGTAAAAATAGGCACAGTGACTCCAAACTCGGACACCGCCGAGGTCGGGGCCGGAGAAGAACCACCCCAGCAAGGTCAAGAACGACCCCAGTCTCCTAAAGCAGAGCCTGGGGGCCGCCCGAGCCCCAGGAGGTGGACGTTGGACCCCATACGTACAGGTAACTATACAACCTATATAATAGGTTATATAGCCATCTTAAGCCTGATATACGCCATCTTAGATATAAGGTTTTAGGCTTTGGTTTAGGTTTATTTTTGGGGCGCAACAATCTGTTTTTGTACGTTCCTCTTACAATTGCTATATACCATCGTTCATGGATGACAGATGGCTGTGCTTACTTTGTAAATACAGGAAGGGTGGAGCTAGTATATTCACCATACAGATATCGTCTCTTATAGAGTGTGGATCACCCTAGTTAGACATTTATTCATTTATATATTTATTTTGTGTCTATCTAAAATGCATCAATATTTTTTATCTTCACAGTTCTTAATTTATTTAGTTATTTATTAATTTATCTATTTTTAACATCACGAGAATTAGAGGTAATATATTTTAGAAGTTTATGATGGAGCTCATCAGCTATAACTGTGATGATACTGTAACATGAAGCAGTGAGGCCAATACCTCGAGGGTGTGGGCGTGAAGTGGCGTGGGCTGGTGCAGGAGGGTGTGAAGGTGGAGGCGACCCTTGTGGAGGGTAATCCTGGAGGAGAGCTGGCGCCCCTGGTCCTGTGGCACCGCCACCACCTTATCCGCCTCTATCAGCGCCTTCACCGTCTCTCCCAGCCGTCTCAGGTTCTCAATCTGGTCAAATGTACGAACGCGATCACTCCCTTGACAATGTCTTGTGTTTAGAACAAAAATGTATCTCTCCAGTGGGCACGCGTTGGGCAAACGACGTTGATTCAAAGTTAATAACGTTGATTCTACGTTACTCGACTATGTATCGCCCACTGGGTCTCTATATTGGTCTCGGCAAAGCTGTAACATTAGACCCATAAATAACAATCGTACTAGTAACGTATTTGTATTTTTGTTAACACAAGTTGCACTCAAAAATGAAATCAAATTAATTATTTCTGACTCCTAAAATACTCTTTTAGCAATACAGTCATCTAAGGTGGAAGTGTTTGGTAATACTTTAAATGTGAATTTGAACTTACTGATAAAATCGGCGCCAGCTGGTCCACCTTCTCCATGATGGTGTGGTTGGCGTCTCCCAGGAACACCGGGGCGTCGTCTATGACGTCGGCGTCCTTTATGGTCTCCAGCGCCCTCTTCGTCACCTCCCGCACCTGTAGCAAGGCTTAGTATCATTTTATACAGTTGACTGTTGAATCTTAAACTCCGTTTAGGGATTGGCGGCTTAACTACCGGCTAAAAACACACACACATGCATGGTGCTGTTGTACACGTAGGACTTTAGATGGATATCATTTATAGACCTATTTGACTTTAAACAAATACCATATATAGGCCTTCATTATTTTATACTAGAAGTATAGGCTTACGTTATTCCACGTTAATAGTGTACAAAGTTTACTGTGCCTTGATTAGTACCACACTAAAATTTCGTGACAAGTTGACCAAACCACACACTAGAAGGTGAAAGGACGACGACGTTTCGGTCCGTCCTGGACCATTCTCAAGTCGAATGTGATTTGAGAATGGTCCATTCACAATCGATCTGAGAATGGTCCAGGACGGACCGAAACGTCGTCGTCCCTTCAGTTTCTAGTGTGTGGTTTGGTCAACATATTTCAGCCACGTTATTGTGACTCCTCGTCTGCATTTCGTGACAACATTATGCTAGCTAGGGACAGCCGGGCTGTCGTGAATTTTGGCGCTCAGTAGGTCTAGCCTCCCAGTCCTGTCTACCATTTCACAAAATACAAAAAAGCACCTTCCTCAGACCTTGATAGAAATTACATTTTTGCTGGTGTTTAAAGCTTGTTGAGAATTTCAGTACAATATGTTAGTAATTTTATACATTTTTGGTATAAAATTTGCAGACTGCAAATGTTTAACCATCATGGCAACTGATTATTACGAAACTTGACAAAGACGTTACCTTGAGGGAAGTGTGAATGGTGTTGACATCTGGGAAGATTTTCTGGCAGTTCTGGATCCAGTCTTCAACCTCAGCGTTGTAGCGCTCGCTGTCATCGAGGGCTGTGGCAGCCTCGGCGGCGGAGTGGACTCCTGCCAGGCTCCCTTGTGTCGTCTCCAGTCGTGTCACCCCTTCCTCGCCCTTCTTCCTCTGATACAACAAGATGCTCAGCTCGTCCTCCAGGAGTTTCAACGCTCCTTTGTTTCGCTCTACTAAGTCACTTAGCTTGGCGAGCAGTTCCTCGTGTTGGTTCTTCCAGTCCCGCAGCTGCACCTCGTACCTCTTCAGCTGCGACAGCGTCTCCTGAAACCCACTGAGAAGCTGGCTGATGCTGTCTTCCTTCTCCTGTATCAAAGATCGTCGTTCGTTAGGTTTTGACGATGGTAATACCGTCAGCTGCAAGACTTTTAGTTTACGTATGACGGCTTCCATGTCGTAGCTGATGGGGAAGTGGGTGGCAGAGGTAGCCTTGTGGTCGACGCGACAGGTGGGGCAAGAGAGACGCTGCAGCTTGATCATGCCCGCCACACACAGTGTGCAGAAGGTGTGGCCGCAGGGCAAGGTGCGCGGGCGCCGCTTGGCTTTATCATAGTTGGTGATGCACACTTTGCACTCCTCGGGGTTATCGTTTTCCTGTTGACCAGTGATTATTTTGGCATTATAAAACGGAGTTAAAAATAAACAATAGTTTTAATGATCTGCTTGGTTATGATGTGCACATTGAACATCCAATAAGCTGATGTTTTGTATCTCATACAGTTTTATGTAATTATCTCATAAATACAAACAGGAATATTACCATTATGGTGATGGGCGAGCGTAGAGCATAGTCTTGGGTGTAGTTGGTGTCTGGGGGCGGCCAGTCCGTCGAGGTCCGCGGCAGCCCTGTCAACAGGATATACCATTAGCTGATCACTTACTGCGTCCTTGACACGAGGTGATCCAGTGCACAGTAATCTTGATTGGAAATGGGAAGGAATGGTCAGATCGTACTAAAGACTGGTCGACAAAAGTAGTTTTCTTATTGTCAACCCCGTTTATATCGTGAGGTTAGGATATATTAGGTTAGTTTAAGATGTATTAGTTTAGGTTAGTTTGGGTAAGATTAGATGGATTTTAAGAGCCATTGGTGAACCGTCTTGTGTACGCGGGGACTTGTGTACCTAGAAATCTAGTATATCAAAGTATCTTAGTTTTGATTAGTTGAAAAGCTTGAGCTGATGCCAACTTTACATAATTACACTAGAAGACCCTTACAAGTTTTAATATTAATACAGACCAAATAGGAACCTTAATGGTCAGAAGCATACGCATATACATGGATTATTACAAGTCAACACAAGCTTGCAAGGCTTACCTCACAAGCCGTGCTGTGTTAATGGTATTAGTACATTGTATACCAGTCTCTTCTCAGGATTCGTCACAACGTATAAAATCCACCGTTCTAACCTAACCAGAAACACACGAATCCAAGCCACCCGCCTAACCTAACCAACAGATGTATAGAGAACTAGGATTTATGTGAGCCGCTGCTTGTCATTGCACATTGCATTTGGTACGTTGATTACCATAACGTGGGATTAGCCAAGAGTATGGGTTGTATACACAACACGTAAACCAAAGAGCAGGTGTAGTATTTCATTAACATATAGAATGTAATTTACGCGACCAAAAAAAAATAATTACTAATCTGTTCACGGCAAAATGTTAAATATCAGTGAAGGTGAGTGTAGGCTTATACCACAGGGGTGCGAGGCTGGCAGGTGTGTAGGCCTAACTCACGTGGTGAAAGTTTGGCAGGTGCGCTGGCTTGACACGTGTAGTGGGAGGCACAGATGTATTTTTAAACACAGGTGAAGGGTTGTAACAGGTAGTGAGAGGCTGGCAGGTGTGTAACACAGGTAGAGAGAGAGAGAGAGACAGGTATGTGTGTAATACGGGTGGAGAGAGGCTGGCAGGTGTGTAACACAGTTAGAGAGAGAGAGACAGGTATGTGTGTAACACAGGAGTGCGAGGCTGGCAGGTGTACCAACTTCTATAACCGTCGAGGACATAGCTTGGCGCCACTCATACATGCACTGATCTAGAGAGACCCGAGGAAGTCACATATATTCCCGCGAGCCTCGCCGTACACACACGTCCATGTAGTAATACCAGATTCATCACTACAGTATCCCAGAGACGGCACTGCATTAATTGACCACTCCATCACCTTTGTTGCAGGAGGGGGGGGGGGAACCCGGACGTAAGCCCGCTTGGCACCGCTGGTAGCAACAAGCGTCGCAACGGCACTGTGGCTCTGGCACTACAGCATGTGGCTACGGGCTCGTTACGTCATCTACTCCAAGTTAAATTTGTTCTGGTTTCTCTCTTACACGCTATATAGAAGGCTTGGCGCATTCACCCCACTGATAGTTCCTTCTTACACGCTAATCTCTGCGCTGCTTGTGATTGTGTTCACGTGTTAGGCAGGAAACTTTGCTGTTTGTGCAGGGAATGTTGCCCGTCAGTTTAGAGACTCAATACTACCCTGCTAGAGAGAGCATGTCGCTATGAGGTTGACGTAACTATACAAATACAGGGTGTTACGGGAGTAATGGAGAGAGATGAGATGTGGATATGTTAATATTTTTTATATATATATAAATTTGTCGGTGGATGAAATAGCTATACAGCTAAGATGTGAAGTGAAGGATACAAAGTATACACAACGTGCAGTTAGAATAAAAAAACACTTTATATACACATACATACACGACTTATTTATGGCTAATGTATAAATCGATGACAAGTGATACTCAAGAATGACTAACTTTAGTGAAAGTTGTTAGTATACTCGTTCTATTATTCATGCTAACAATTTGTGCTTATTAATACAATTCTCTTCAACAGATATTTTATTTAAATACAATAGAGTTATGAATGTATAGTAGATATAACGAATAGATAATCCAATTCTTCCTTTCATATATAGACTCATTCATGACTAGCCAATCACAATTTCCAATAGAGATTTTGCTAAATACGTTTAATTAGTGAAAATTTATATAACAATAAATGTCGGCTGCATCGTTACCGCAGTCAAAGTAACTATTAACCCAGCCATACAGGAGGGAGGACTATTAACCCAGCCATACAGGAAGGAGGACTATTAACCCAGCCATACAGGAGGGAGGACTATTAACCCAGCCATACAGGAGGGAGGACTATTAACCCAGCCATACAGGAGGGAGGACTATTAACCCAGCCATACAGGAGGGAGGACTATTAACCCAGCCATACAGAAGGGAGGACTATTAACCCAGCCATACAGGAGGGAGGACTATTAACCCAGCCATACAGGAGGGAGGACTATTAACCCAGCCATACAGGGGGGGACTATTAACCCAGCCATACAGGGGGAGGACTATTAACCCAGCCATACAGGGGGGGACTATTAACCCAGCCATACAGGGGGGAGGACTATTAACCCAGCCATACAGGGGGGAGGACTATTAACCCAGCCATACAGGGGGGGAGGACTATTAACCCAGCCATACAGGGGGAGGACTATTAACCCAGCCATACAGGGGGGGAGGACTATTAACCCAGCCATACAGGGGGGAGGACTATTAACCCAGCCATACAGGGGGGGGAGGACTATTAACCCAGCCATACAGGGGGGGAGGACTATTAACCCAGCCATACAGGGGGGGAGGACTATTAACCCAGCCATACAGGGGGGAGGACTATTAACCCAGCCATACAGGAGGGAGGACTATTAACCCAGCCATACAGGGGGGAGGACTATTAACCCAGCCATACAGGGGGGAGGACTATTAACCCAGCCATACAGGGGGGAGGACTATTAACCCAGCCATACAGGGGGGAGGACTATTAACCCAGCCATACAGGGGGGGAGGACTATTAACCCAGCCATACAGGGGGGAGGACTATTAACCCAGCCATACAGGGGGAGGACTATTAACCCAGCCATACAGGGGGGGAGGACTATTAACCCAGCCATACAGGGGGGAGGACTATTAACCCAGCCATACAGGGGGGAGGACTATTAACCCAGCCATACAGGGGGGGGGAGGACTATTAACCCAGCCATACAGGGGGGGGAGGACTATTAACCCAGCCATACAGGGGGGAGGACTATTAACCCAGCCATACAGGGAGAGTGAACTATTAACCCAGCCATACAGGAGAGTGAACTATTAACCCAGCCATACAGGAGAGTGAACTATTAACCCAGCCATACAGGAGAGTGAACTATTAACCCAGCCATACAGGAGAGTGAACTATTAACCCAGCCATACAGGAGAGTGAACTATTAACCCAGCCATACAGGAGAGTGAACTATTAACCCAGCCATACAGGAGAGTGAACTATTAACCCAGCCATACAGGAGAGTGAACTATTAACCCAGCCATACAGGAGAGTGAACTATTAACCCAGCCATACAGGAGAGTGAACTATTAACCCAGCCATACAGGAGAGTGAACTATTAACCCAGCCATACAGGAGAGTGAACTATTAACCCAGCCATACAAGAGAGTGAACTATTAACCCAGCCATACAGGAGAGTGAACTATTAACCCAGCCATACAGGAGAGTGAACTATTAACCCAGCCATACAGGAGAGTGAACTATTAACCCAGCCATACAGGAGAGTGAACTATTAACCCAGCCATACAGGAGAGTGAACTATTAACCCAGCCATACAGGAGAGTGAACTATTAACCCAGCCATACAGGAGAGTGAACTATTAACCCAGCCATACAGGAGAGTGAACTATTAACCCAGCCATACAGGAGAGTGAACTATTAACCCAGCCATACAGGAGAGTGAACTATTAACCCAGCCATACAGGAGGGAGGATTATTAACCCAGCCATACAGGAGAGAGTATTATTAACCCAGCCATACAGGAGAGAGTATTATTAACCCAACCATACAGGGGGGAAGACTATTAACCCAGCCATACAGGAGGGTGAACTATGAACCCAACCATACAGGAAAATGGAGCCACGCTCGGCATGTGTCCGCTTGCGTCCGTCTGTTTATGTTCAAGTTTGGGTCAGAGAACAAATATCCATGTTATATACTTATATTCATAAACGGATAATTTAAAAAACATGCAATTAAATATTGTTATTAATAACTATGAATAATTACTGCAGGGCTGAATTTGGCTTGCCTTCCAACCTATAAGAAGGAAATTACAACAATTACCATGATTTATATAGATCATACCAATTTCTTAATTGATTAAGAATTAAAATAAACATTACTCTTTTTATAAGAATCTGCAAATAATTTAGTTCCTTTGTTCCCTGATGTTTACCATCGAAAACTTGGCATATTAAAAGGGCGAAATATAAAAAAATAAAACCGCTAAGGTCGGGTAATTCTATCTAAAGTTAATTCATATAGCCAGAATGAAAGTCATACCAAATTTAATATATCACGACAACGCTCGTGGCTGCCGAAAGAAGAAGGGATCCAGCGTTAAAAAGAAAAAAAAAAGTCCTTAACAACATGAAACAATTAATTACATAATAGTAGATAGTATGGTTGGAAGAACAATTTGTTAAGTATATAACGGCTATACGACTGATGCGAGGTTGAACTATTCGCACAAGCCCTACTCTACTTGGCTCTTATCCTTCAAATAGCCCAGCGATAAGGTTAGATACGTTTTTAAGGAATTTACCGGATGAAGCTCTTGGGTCGGTGTGTTCCATTTACCAGCTTAGTATGTCACAGCTGGCGTGTTGATGTAGAGCTTCGGGGTGGCAGTGGAGGATGGTCACAGCACGCTGTCCACACTCCTGGGAGCGTCTGAGGTGCTAATCCGGAGGACTACCACACCACAACTGCCGCCGACCAGACGCCTTGCTCCGAGGTCAACGTGAGTATAAGGAGCGTGGTCAGTATGGCCGCAATTAGCAATTACGTTGTTTAAAGATTTGAAGCATTAGGTCAAGTAATAATAATAGTCGT
>WNGS01111181.1:34016063-34021063 GCA_020271785.1 Procambarus virginalis
CCCTGTGAGGGGTACACCTGTATGGGGTACATCTGTGGGGGTAACACCTGTGTGGGGTACACCTGTGTGGGGTACACCTGTGAGGGGGTACACCTGTGAGGGGGTACAACCTGTGAGGGGTACACCTGTATGGGGTACACCTGTGTGGGGGTACACTGTGAGGGGTAACACCTTGTGTGGGGTACACCTGTGTGGGGTAAACCTGTGTGGGGTACACCTGTGTGGGGGTACACCTGTGTGGGGTACACTTGTGTGGGGTACACCTTGTGGGGGTAACACCTGGTGTGGGTACACCTGTGTGGGGGTACACCTGTGAGGGGTACACCTGGAGGGGTAAACCTGTGTGGGGTACACCTGTGTGGGGTACACCTGTGTCGGGTACACCTGTGTGGGGTACACCTGTGTGGGTACACCTGTGAGGGGTACACCTGTGTGGGGTAAACCTGTGTGGGGTACACCTGTGTGGGGGTACACCTGTGAGGGGTACACCTGTGAGGGGTACACCTGTGTGGGGTACACCTGTGTGGGGGTACACCTGTGAGGGGTACACCTGTGAGGGGGTACACCTGTGTGGGTACACCTGTGTGGGGGTACACCTGTGTTGGACATACCTTGTGGGTACACTTGTGTAGGGTACACCTGTGTAGGGTACACTTGTGGGGGACACCGGTGTGGGGTACACATGTGTGGGGTAACCTCTACATCCCGCTCTCGCACAAGACAGCATATATATAACTTATTGCTTATGGTCACTATTTCGCTTATAAATAAGTATATGTGACATTCCAAGCTATATTTTTTTCCAAGGCACTAACTTTTCCTGTCAGTTTTATTAAACAATAGAGAATTAATAAAAAGTTTTTTTGACAATTATATGTTATTAAATATGACCGAAAAAGTAAGATTAATAATTCTAACACGAATTTTCTCAATATTTCTTATGTTTCTTTTCACTGTCGATGGTAATTGAAAAATCAATTCTCCAAAATTCATTTTATTTTTAGGGTGACGCGACACTTGAACGCGTTTCGCAATAACTTATTACATTTTCAAAGATTTTAGTTTACACACACACAACTATAACCTGCAAACACTAAACAGAGTTCTACTATGCTATCATTTAAACAGCTTTTATCTTATATACCCGCATTTGGGTGAGGTGATATGTTACAACAGTTTTAAATGAGGTGAACAAAACTTTCAACACAAGACAGAACACGGTGTATTGGGTATAAATTGGATAAATTAAAGGAAAGAATGGAAGTAACTGCAGAGGGCCTATTTTCCCATATTTCTCGATGCTTCTATATTGGTGCGGAGTCTTGAAGTGGGTAGAATATAGTTGTGCATTAATTGGCTGTTGATTGCTGGTGTTGACTTCTTTATGTGTAGTGCCTCGCAGATGTCAAGCCGCCTGCTATCGCTGTATCTATCGATGATTTCTGTGTTGTTTGCTAAGACCTCTCTGGTGATGGTCTGGTTGTGGGAAGAGATTATATGTTCCTTAATGCAGCCCTGTTGCTTATGCATCGTTAATCACCTGGAAAGATTTTGTTGTCTTGCCTATATACTGAGTTCTTTGAGGCTTACAGTCCCCAAGTGGGCATTTGAAGGCATAGACGACGCTGGTCTCAAAGCGTTCTGCTTTGTGTCTGGAGAGTTTCTCATGAGTAGGCTGGCCGTTTTTTTGGTTTTATAGTAAATCGTCAATTGTATCTTCTTATTTTTATCTGTAGGGATAACATTTCTTTTAACTATCTTTCAGGACCCTTTCCTCCGTTTTATGAGCTGTGGAAAAGAAGTTCCTGTAAAATAGTCTAATAGGGGGTATAGGTTTTGTATTAGTTGTCTCTTCAGAGGTTGCATGGCGTTTCACTTTCCTTCTTATGATGTCTTCAATGAAACCATTGGAGAAGCCGTTGTTGACTAGGACCTGCCTTACCCTACAGAGTTCTTCATCGACTTGCTTCCATCCTGAGCTGTGGCTGATTATAGCTGTGATTATAGCTCGGCTGTGGCTGAGCATAGAACATTATAGTTCTATGTATAGTTAGGTGCGGGTTACGTGAGGTGTTTAGGTTCTGTTGCCGATTATTTATATTGGAAGTTCGTGGCTGAAACATTTACAAACGAACTTCAATATATACGAACCCACGAACTTCAATATATACGAACCCACGAACTTCAATATATAATAACTTATATATGAGAGCAAACCTATTTTTTAAGAGACTATGTTAAAATGAATGCATGGGTCTTGGGGGGGGGGGTATGGCAGCAGCTTTAACGAACCTGGCGTGAGGACAGGTTGAGACAAGGTAAAGCATGCCATAAGCACCACCTTTAAATAGACACAACACAAGCCACAGGTGGAGCGACACACACATCTGGGCTATAGTATAGACAGGCGCTTATGCAGCGTGGTGTATACAAGGTGGACCTGGCCTCCCAGATATCAACCAGAGGCAAGAGTAATGACACACATTGTGTACCTATCTCACTCCTCTGGGAGCGTGAGGACTGGCCCTAAAGTGGTCCAGCCTCCACCCCATCCCTCCTCAATCCCACCCCATCCCTCCCCCCACCACAACCCCCCCCACTATCATCCTCCTCTCCTATTCTCCACGCTCCGGCATGCTCCAAGACGCTCAATATGCTCCGAGCATCAAGAGTGGCTGGCAAGTCGGCTCTCTGGCAGCTGAGGGCAGGTGATTGGTGGTGGACTGATTGTAACGGGGGGTGGGGGGGGGGAAATAAAATAACGAGTAAGTAGGAAGTGAGTAGGAGAAGTAGAAGAGATAGAAGGGTAGAAGAAGGTAGAAGAAGAAAAGTAGATAGTAGAAGTAAGAAATTGCTGCCACCATCCATTCTAGACCATTATATACAAGACAAGGAATGGAACTTATCTGTATCACCATATTCTCAAAGATGTTATCAAGGAGGTCATTATTAGTCTGTTCCATCTGTATCATGTACCCATAAAAATCATGAAACCAGTAACCGCTGAGGTTCTCTCACCTCCTCTCAAAAACTCTAGGGAACAAAGTTAAAGACAATTTAAATAATAAATTCAATTATATTTCACATACTAAATATCATAATTTAAGAAATTCAACTTAATGTTCAAGATATACATGTAAAGTGAGTCATCATCCAGAAATTCGAGAACCCTACAACTTGACTGCCCCTGATCCTCACACAACACTTGTAAACACGACCAAGTCACCTAAATGCTCAACTCACCAAGTGTCTGCCTATAGCTGTATAGAGAGGGGAAGGGGGGTCTGCAGTTGTCAGGCAGCGTCACCCCCCGTCCGGCGACAGCCTATCTCGACGGCTGGCCTCTGCTCTGCTCCGCTGGCTGTTTTTTTCTATATTCTCGTCTTTTTATGCTCCAGAATCGATAGCTCTCCGAGTATATATTGGGAAACCTAATAGCTAACTCCGCCCACAAGTAGATAGCCTCCGGCACTCTACCAAGTCACTCCTTAAACGTCGGCATGTTTGAAGGCCAATTATCAGATTAGCACCAGCAAGGTGAAATTCTCCTGGCTGACCTCAGGTCACTTGGTGGTCATTAACACTTAGAGGTGTGAGTTTCATGCCGACAAGCTGGCGCCTCTCAGATCCTTGTCTGTCACTCATGAACTATATGTATATATTAAATAAAATTAAACCAAACACCTTTACGGTGTTAAATAATCACCAGTAGTCATGCCTCCGTCACAGCCGGACTCTGGCTATGAACCCTTGCTCCTATATCAGCAGCAGTCGTAACGGCACGCGGTATCTCTCATATGGCCCCACAAGGGCCATATGTGTCATAATGAGGGCCACACCCCACAACTGAGGGCCCCCGAGGGCCATATGGGCCACATGTGTCATCATGAGGGCCACACCCCACAACTGAGGGCCCCCGAGGGCCATATGGGCCACATGTGTCATCATGAGAGCCACACACCACAACTGAGGGCCCCCCCGAGGGCCATATGGGCCACATGTGTCATCATGAGGGCCACACACCACAACTGAGGGCCCCCCGAGGGCCATATGGGCCACATGTGTCATGAGGGCCACACACCACAACTGAGGGCCCCCCGAGGGCCATATGGGCCACATGTGTCATCATGAGGGCCACACACCACAACTGAGGGTCCCGAGGGCCATATGGGCCACATGTGTCATCATGAGGGCTACACACCACAACTGAGGGCCCCCCCCGAGGGCCATATGGGCCACATGTGTCATCATGAGGGCCACACATCATAACTAGTAAAAGTTATTTAATCAAAATTATTTTCAAACTATTTTTATTACTTAAACTTAGATACTTACAAAGTATATACAAATGGTTAAGCAGCGAGCCACATTTATGAATGCAAACTAATGAAGTTGTTTAACAAAAGAAAAAACTAATTTTAAACAGCAAACGTCTTTGAAAGAGCACCAAATAAACTGTACAAAAATAAGATTCCAAATAAACATTCATTTACGCCAATTCAATCATTTTATTTATTTGTCCTGAGGTTTGACACGTTTTAATGACAATTTTGGCTGTTAAATGACCAAATTGTGGTAGTATCGTTTGTACGGACCGCAGGTGTGCTGGGAAGGGACGCATGCGGCCCGCACGTTGGACCTGCCTGGTTTACACCGTGTAGAGTTTACACTGTATTTCATACATAAACAATTGTTTTCAATCACAGAAACTTCATCAAAAAGATATACATGCTTTCGTTAAGTCAGAATGTAACACACACACACAAGGAGCAACAGCTTCACACTCAACAAGCCACAATAACACACACAAGGGCAACAGCTTCACACTCAACAAGCCACAATAACACACACAAGGGGCAACAGCTTCACACTCAACAAGCCACAATGTAACACACACAAGGGGCAACAGCTTCACGCTCAACAAGCCACAATGTAACACACACAGGGGCAACAGCTTCACGCTCAACAAGCCACAATGTAACACACACAAGGGGCAACAG
>WNGS01111181.1:34023563-34026745 GCA_020271785.1 Procambarus virginalis
TTGCCCCGCTCCTGTGCCAGGTAAGTCCACTACGGGCTCACCATAGCCGGTGCTACTTGCCCCGCTCCTGTGCCAGGTAAGTCCACTACGGGCTCACCATAGCCCGGGCTACTTGGAAGTTTTTGTTCCAAGTCTCCTCAGATGTTCAGGGTACAACATTACGACATGTCTTCCGCTGCTTCGCGTGCTGATTCCATTGTTTATGTAAATATTCCTTCAATCTCACCTACAGTCTTGTATTAACCTAAGTTTATTCATGTGTAATTGTTATCATTTGTTTTGTCTGCTAGTCAAGTGTATTCTCTCACGGATTTCACATGTTTTTCATGTGTTTATTTATTATTAAGGGTAAATTGTTAATTTTTCGTCTCATTATTCATTCAAGCCTGAGCAATTTTCACACTGCAAGAGCCAAAGCGGCATTTTGTTTGTTTGTTTGTTTGCTAATGCGAGTTGCGAACCACAATATATCTGGGCCAGATTCACGAAGCAGTTACGCAAGTACTTACGAACCTGGGGCCAGATTCACGAAGCAGTTACGCAAGTACTTACGAACCTGGGGCCAGATTCACGAAGCAGTTACGCAAGTACTTAAGAACCTGGGGCCAGATTCACGAAGCAGTTACGCAAGTGCTTACGAACTGGGGCCAGATTCACGAAGCAGTTACGCAAGTACTTACGAACGTGTACATCTTTCCTCAATCTGTGACGGCTTTGGTTACATTTATTAAACAGTTTACAAGCATGAAAACTTGCCAATCAACTGTTGTTATTGTTATAAACAGCCTCCTGGTGCTTCCCAGCTCATTAACTGTTTAATAATTGTAAACAAAGCCGCCAAAGACTGAGAAAAGATGGACAGGTTCGTAAGTGCTTGCGTAACGGCTTCGTGAATCTGACCCCAGGTTCGTAAGTACTTGCGTAACTGCTTCGTGAATCTGACCCCAGGTTAGTGTGTCACGTCGCAGTATGGATTTACCTACTTGTGTTTGCGGGGGTTGAGCTCTGGCTCTTTGGGCCCGCCTCTAAGCTGTCAATCAACTTTTTTTTTATCGCACACGCACACACAGGAAGCAGGCCGAAACAACTAACTCCCAGGTATCTATTTTCTGCAAGGTGAACAGGAGCATTAGGGTTATCTTGAGGTTATCTTGAGATGATTTCGGGGCTTAGTGTCCCCGCGGCCCGGTCCTCGACCAGGCCTCCACCCCCAGGAAGCAGCCCGTGACAGCTGACTAACACCCAGGTATCTATTTACTGCTAGGTGAACAGGAGCATTAGGGTGAAAGTAACTGCCCATTTGTTTCCACCTCCGCCGGGGATCGAACCCGGACCCTTCAGGACTACTAATCCCGAACGCTGTCCACTCAGCCGTCATGTCCCCAATACATACGTGTGTACGTATGTATATACATATGTATGTATGTATATACCTGAACGTACTAATTGCCCTACTATGCAAGGCTCGATTTGTCTAAGAAGTCTAGTTCTTCTGAAATTAAATTTTTCAAAATTGTTTTACGAAATTATAAAGCTTTCCATTATATTACGTGACATTACACGATTTTCATTATATATTACGAAACAAAATAAAAAAATTGTTTTAACGAAAACATATAACCTAACATAACTAAGTAATTCATGTTCTTAATATAATATGAATTCAAATAAACCAAATTGATTTTTTTTTTTAAATAGCGACAATCACTCGGCCTATTAGGCAAATCGAGTCTTGCATAAAAGGCCAAGTTGTGCATTCTGGCTATTAGGTACAACATATACGTGTGGATGTAAATATATACGTATGTATAAATATGTGTAGGTATGCAAGTACGTGTGTATGTATGAACACAATATTTTGTATAAATATTTATACATATTTAAATATTTTTTAATTTGTCCCTAGAGCGGTAGTTCTTAACCCACACTCACCACACAGCGTGACATGCTCCCACCACACTCACCACACAGCGTGACATGCTCCCAACACACTCACCACACAGCGTGACATGCTCCCAACACACTCACCACACAGCGTGACATGCTCCCAACACACTCACCACACAGCGTGACATCCTCCCAACACACTCACCACACAGCGTGACATGCTCCCAACACACCACACAGCGTGACATGCTCCCAACACACTCACCACACAGCGTGACATGCTCCCAACACACTCACCACACAGCGTGACATGCTCCCAACACACTCACCACACAGCGTGACATGCTCCCAACACACTCACCACACAGCGTGACATGCTCCCAACACACACACCACACAGCGTGACATGCTCCCAACACACCACACAGCGTGACATGCTCTCACCACACACACCACACAGCGTGACATGCTCTCACCACACTCACCACACAGCGTGACATGCTCCCAACACACTCACCACACAGCGTGACATGCTCCCAACACACTCACCACACAGCGTGACATGCTCCCAACACACCACACAGCGTGACATGCTCCCAACACACTCACCACACAGCGTGACATGCTCCAACACACACTCACCACACAGCGTGACATGCTCCCAACACACTCACCACACAGCGTAACATGCTCCCAACACACTCACCACACAGCGTGACATGCTCCCAACACACTCACCACACAGCGTGACATGCTCCCACACTCACCACACAGCGTGACATGCTCCCAACACACACACACCACACAGCGTGACATGCTCCAACACACACACCACACAGCGTGACATGCTCCCACCACACAGCGTGACATGCTTCCAACACACCACACAGCGTGACATGCTCCCACCACACAGCGTGACATGCTTCCAACACACCACACAGCGTGACATGCTCCCAACACACAGCGTGACCAAACAGACAACTCCCACAGGGTTTGGAGTTGGACTTGAAGCTTATCAGCGTGAGGGTAATTAAGGGCCGCAGCAGCTTACTGACCAACCACCAAGTATTACGTAGTCATAAACATTGTTAAGATCTAAAGTAAACTCTGTGTATATATATACACCGAGAAGCAAGGTATAGTATACCTGTGTATGCATGTATTTATATTTTATATAGAGTGTCTATTTGTACAAAGTTGGACTGTCTATTTGTACAAAGTTGGACTGTATTTGTACAGGCGCTTAGGTCTGACCTTACCCACCTTTGTAACGGGCATGGTCTGGGCATGGACGG
>WNGS01111181.1:34053100-34064240 GCA_020271785.1 Procambarus virginalis
TGGGTGAAGAAGACCATCATGTCTTGTGTGGTTTTCATTCTGAGTTCCTTTCCAGTGTTATCCCTGACCAACCCCTTCATAATATCTCCTTCTGTGTACCAGTCATCGACCTTTTCGTCTTAAACATGTCATTCCTGCCTCCATCACATACTCAAATGCACGTATTCAGTGATTGTACATTACTAGGGGGGGGGGGGTAATCGAACAGTTATTTTCATTATGTCTGACACTTTCAAAATGATTCCCATGTCAAGTCTGACTGGTTCGTCATTTTCCCTCATTCATTTGAGTATCTTGAATGTTGGCTTAGGAGGCGTGTCATTGCTGTTTCCATTATTTTGGCTCTCCATGGATCCTGTATCCCACTGAGTTTCTCCGTTTTCCCAGTCTATCTTGCAATAGTGTAAATCGCCCATAATTAGTAGTTAATATCCATACCCTGCGTGCTTTTTAAAGCTGTTCTTGCAGTATCGGAATAGTTGCCATATTGTTGTATGTGTGTGTGCAATGAGTAGGCAGGTGGTGATACCTGGGCGTCATCCCATGGTAGTCCATTGATCAGTTGTGGACGTCAGCTGCTAGTGAATGCTACAGCGGATTGCTGCTTCATCCTTCCCTCTTCTGGTGGTGACTGCGCTCTTCACTTCCCTCGGCTACTAGTGATTACTGCTACTCCTTCCCCTCTGCTGCTGGGGACTGCTGCTCCCGCCCTCGCCTCTGCTGCTGGGGACTGCTGCTCCGCCTCGCCTCTGCTGCTGGGGACTGCTGCTCCGCCCTCTCCTCTGCTGCTGGGGACTGCTGCTCCGCCCTCTCCTCTGCTGCTGGGGACTGCTGCTCCGCCCTCGCCTCTGCTGCTGGGGACTGCTGCTCCGCCCTCGCCTCTGCTGCTGGGGACTGCTGCTCCGCCCTCTCCTCTGCTGCTGGGGACTGCTGCTCCGCCCTCTCCTCTGCTTGCTGGGGACTGCTGCTCCGCCCTCTCCTCTGCTGCTGGGACTGCTGCTCCGCCCTCTCCTCTGCTGCTGGGGACTGCTGCTCCGCCCTCTCCTCTGCTGCTGGGGACTGCTGCTCCGCCCTCTCCTCTGCTGCTGGGACTGCTGCTCCGCCCTCTCCTCTGCTGCTGGGACTGCTGCTTCCCCACTTCTCTCAACACTACTCCTCTGATCGGTTCTACCCTGTCAACCTTCCTCCTCTCCTGCGATCTCTCCCTCCTCCTGTGATTCTCCAATTAGACTTCCCCCTAAATACTCCTGCCTTGATCATCATCAGGGAACCCTGACCCTGCACTCTGAGCACTCTTTGTTTACCTCACTCTTCACCTGCTGCACTCTCGCGCCCTCACCCACCTTCAGCTCCATACTCAGACGACTTCCTATTATTATTTCTTCCCCTACCCTGAACTCCCGTTGTTTGTATCATATCTTTGATTTGCCTCTTTTCTCTCATCCTCTTCCCTCGCTCTGTCTCTCCTGTCCTCTCTCTCTCTTCCTTCTGTCTGCCTCACCGACCCGTCTCTTCTGCCTCGCCACGATTCCTCCCTTCACTATTGTTTTGATTGCTCCATTATTACGTTGCTCTTCCCAGTCACCCCTGACGTTTGTTGGGTATATGGAGCGTATGCATTCCGGTAATATTGAACCAGATCTGTTGATGTATGAGAACTGGGTCTCTCCTGCTGCTGGGGTGTTGTGGGAACTGGGTCTCTCCTGCTGCTGGGGTGCTGTGGGAACTGGGTCTCTCTTGCTGCTGGGGTGTTGTGGGAACTGGGTTCTCTCCTGCTGCTGGGTGCTGTGGGAACTGGGTCTCTCTTGCTGCTGGGGTGCTGTGGAACTGGGTCTCTTCGGCGTTTTGGGTCTTTCCAGTGTTCTGCATGTCATGGCAACATTTGTTCTTTTTGATAATTACAACATATTTTGTAATAGTTTTGGTATGTAAAGGGTTTATTATTTTTTGTTTTCAGTTCGAGTGTTTTGAGTAGCGAGGTGCCACGATTGATGGCGTACTTTCACTGGTTTGTGGGAATCACCTCAAACGTTGTTTTTCTGGTTTCTCAATACATTTCATAATAAATTTCTGGTATGGCATATTGCGATCTAGTTAATACAGATTTTAGCCTTAAAGCAATGTTAATATACAAAGAGCATGCTTAAATGCATTAAGAGTTCAAGCTGCAATGCAAAATATGCTTTATAAATGGATTGTATACGGTTGAAAAAGTATTTTTGCCTGTTTAATGTATATTTTGTTCCGCTGTTTTGGACAATTTTCTGGAGTCTCTCTATAAAGCTGGTAACCTATTTTGTCCTCCGCTCTCTCCACTTCCTCCAGCTCTCACTTTAAGTAATCCTCAGCTCATTCTTCTCTCTATAACAGCTCTCACTGTTACAATCACTGTGTACTGCGGACTTAAAGCTGCACCCTCCGTGTCTACATCGAACACATCATGGGGCTTATAGCTCCAGGATTGTATATATTAATGGTTAAAATCATCTTTGCTTTCCTTAGACCCATATGGTCTTCCATAACAAATTTTGAATAAGTGAATTCCTATTCTGGCTTGCAATTATGCACCTTGATGTTAGTAAGCAGTTTCTATTCGAGCATCATATGATTTATATGATCGTTATTACACAGAAAGTAGTCCAGCCTTCTAAAGTGAAAGTACTTATAGTAATGGTGGTGAGTACCCGTTTGTAGTGATGGAACCAGAAAGTTTACTTTTGTATTATTTAATTTGGACAAACCGGAAACTTTTTTAGTCGCAACTTTAAACCTAACCTAACTTCTCCTAGCAATCCTAGGCCTAATAAACGTTTTCTTAATCCTAATATAGTGCAAATACGTGCTATTCTAGGTCTAGTAATATTTAAGTATTCTTTTCAGTTGTAATTTTCCCGAACTCTCTAAAATTAATAGTACAAAAAGTGGCTTACTCGTCACTATATTGGTACTTTCCACCTATGAGTGCTATATAGTTGCAATGACTTGGCGCGTTCCCTGATCATTCCAGTTCATTCCACCTAAGAGTTACTATAGATACTACCATTTCAGGAGGATTGGTTGATTGAAAGATACTAAAATACATTACAAAAATTAACAAAAAAAAAATAATAATTTACTATGGCAATATATACCGACTGGTGACTCCAGGGGGGAGGGGACAGGAGTGGTGGAGGTGTAGTACACCTCCGCCTGTACTCCACACTCTCCTCCCGCTCTTCACTGCCATTATACTGATCGTAAAATATACATAAACGCGACGTAAAATAGTGGGAGTAATAATGCCAGGTAGGCCAGGCTTCGCATAACTGAACGCCATCAGGCTATCGTATCATTACCGTAGGTATCGACCTCCCAGCCCACCCGGCTGGGGCAGAGATAGCAAAGTGGTGTTTTTGCCACCTCCATATAACCTAGCACGGAGAGTGGGACGGAGAACTTGCGCAGTTATAAAAGTTTAAGAACTGCCTTGTTTCCTCAGACCGGCGATTAGCAGCTAGCGAGGAAATTGTACTGTGTAATGACATGCCAAGTATGGTGCTTATAGTGTCCCCCCGCGGCGTGGCCACCTCCTCCTGCCTCTGATGGCCAAGATAATGCAGCCTCCGTCGCCCTCACTCGTCTCGACGCCGTCTAAATGTCTACTATAATGCATCAAATTGAAACGAAAATATTTGTTTTAGCAATAGTGAGGTATATGATCAGTGTTGTCGGTGATTATACGTGATATTTACTTATGACCTGTACAAGGTATTCACGAATATTCATAGGATTATTAATATAGATATATAATATATATATATATATATAATATATTATATATATATATATATTATATATATATATAATCCTAATATTCGTGAATACCCTTACATACTTAACCTAATAACGAATAACCTTATTACATAAGGTTATTAGGTTATATATATAATATATATATATATATATATATATATATATTATATATAATAATCTATAGTCGTACCTAGTAGCCAAACTCACTTTTGGCCTACTATGCAAAGCCCGATTTGCCTAATAAAGCCAAGTTTTCCTGAGTTATATATTTTCTCTAATTTTTTTCTATGCAATGATAACCTACCCATTTCATTATGTATGAGGTAATTTTTTTTTTATTGGAGTTAAAATTAATGTAGATATATGGCCGATACCTAACCAACCCTACCTAACCTAACCTACCTATCTTTGTAGGTTAGGTTAGGTTAGGTAGCCGAAAAAGTTAGGTTAGGTTAGGTAGGTTAGGTAGTCGAAAACCAATTAATTCATGAAAACTTGGCTTGATAGGCAAATCGGGCATTGCATAGTAGGCTGAGAAATGCGTTCTGGCTACTAGGTACGACATATATATATATATATATATATATATATATATATATATATATATATATATATATATATATATATATATATATATATATATATATATATATTAAACGTATTTCGTTGAAAAGACAGGAAGTTTTAGATTTATGATTCTGGCACGAATCTTCTCGACATTTCTTATGTTTTTCGTCATTGAAGCAGGAAATTGAAAAATTAACTCTCCAAACTTATTTTTTATACTTTTTATTGGGTTTGACGCCTAGTGATGTGTTTCGCACGGTCACTCCTTTCATTCTCAAAGACAAGTTCTACCGTGTTTAGCAGCGAGTTATATCCTCTTATAGTAAGGTGGTTAGGTAACATGGAATAATAGATAACATATGGATGAATGACATTACATAAGTGATATTGATAAAGTATTAAATGTATCAACATATAGTGTGGCATGTTGGCAGCTTATGTTCTTCTGGCTGCTTCTGTTCCTGTGGCAGGATCATCGGCCTGCCTCTGCATTGGCCCGAGGTCTTGAAGTGGGTTGATAATTGTGTTTTAGCTGGCTGTTGATTGCTGGTCTAGATTTCTTGATATGCAACGCCTCACTGATGTCTAATATTGTATTTTCATTGTATCTATCAAATATTTTGGTGCTACTCGTCAAAATATCCCTGGTGATCGCCTGGTTGTGTGTGTGGCGATTATGTGCTCCTTGAGGGAGCCCTGTTGTTTGTGCATTGTTAATCGCCTAGAGATGGACGTTGTTGTCTTGCCTGTATACTGAGATCATTGGGGCTGACAAACGCCCAGTGTCAGCGTAGAGACACCGTTGGGCTCATTCAAGGTGTTTTGCTTGGTGTTGGGAGAATCCTTCATTAGCATATAGGTGGTTTCCTTACTCTTATAGTATATCGTTAATTTCATGTTTTGGTTGACGTCAGTTGGGGGGTAACGTTCCTCTTAATGATCTCTTTCAGGGCTCTTTACTCCGTTTTGGATGCCGGTGGAGAAAAACTTTCTGTAGAACAATATTATTGGAAGTACGGGTAATATGGGTATCAACGGAACTACCAATACCCCTTTTTCAACTTACTGCTTCAGTGAAGAAAAATATAAGAAATATCGAGAAGATTCGTGCTAGTTATTAGTTCAGTTGGTTCGGCGGCTTATAAACTTTCTAAGTGGTTAGTTAAAGTTTTGTCCCCTATCGTTGGTACTATTTCTAACTCGCACTTAACTAACAATGTAGACTTAATTAATAAGCTATCCACACTAAATTTGAATTTTGATTTTAAACTAGTAAGTTTTGACGTGACTGCTTTATTTACTAAAGTACCTGTTGATGATTTGTTAGAATACCTACGTGAGGAACTGCCTAAATATAATTTGAGCTTGCAGACCAATAATGTGTTGGAACTTATCAAATTATGTATAAAAGACAATTATTTCAGTTTCAGTGGAAAAATTTTCAAACAAACATTTGGAATGGCTATGGGCAATCCCCTTTCCCCAGTTTTGAGCAATTTGTATATGGAGTTCTTTGAAACAAAAATCTATTCAGGATTATCCCCTCTAATGTAGTCTGGTTTAGGTATGTCGACGATATTTTGTGCTTATGACCGAGTGACCAAGACCAAATTGTTTTTCTTAATGAACTTAATTCTTTGGTACCTTCAATAAAATTCACATGTAAAATGAGGAGAATGGTACTCTTCCGTTTTTGGACATTATGATTCATAGAGTCAATAGAAGGTTCAATTTAATGTGTATAGAAAACCTACCAACGTGGGGGGTCGTTTGTTCATTATTATTCGAATCATCATAGTAAAGTTAAACNACTGAAAACTCACCCCAGAAGTGACTCGAACCCATACTCCCACGAGCAACGCAACTGGTATCTATAGGACGCCTTAATCAGTCGCTTGCGAGTTTTCAGTCGCATATAGTCCTGGAGACCATTCAGGCTTGTTCGCATTGTGTTCCTCACGTGTGCCCCAAAGAATGAGGTGATTTGATAAAATGCTATGCCCAAGATTACCATCAGAGTGCCGGCGGGGAAGTGGTTCAAATAGCTTCGGCTATCACTTCCTTATGTCCGGTCGTGATGGTCAAGCAGATTAAGGCGTTCTATAGATACCAGTTGCGTTGCTCCTGGGAGTATGGGTTCGAGTCACTTCTGGGGTGAGTTTTCAGTCGCATATAGTCCTGGGGACCATTCAGGCTTGTTCGCATATATATATATATATATATATATATATATATATATATATATATATATATATATATATATATATATATATATTTGTCGTACCTAGTAGCCAGAACGCACTTCTCAGCCTACTATGCAAGGCCCGATTTGCCTAATAAGCCAAGTTTTACTGAATTAATATATTTTCTCTAATTTTTTTTCTTATGAAATGATAAAGCTATCCATTTCACTATGTACGAAGTCAATTTTTTTTATTGGAGTCAAAATTAACGTAGATATATGACCGAACCTAACCAACCCTACCTAACCTAACTTAACCTATCTTTATAGGTTAGGTTACGTTAGGTAGCCGAAAAAGTTAGGTTAGGTTAGGTTAGGTAGGTTAGGTAGTTGAAAAACAATTAATTCATGAAAACTTGGCTTATTAGGCAAATCGGGCCTTGTATAGTAGACTGAGAAGTGCATTCTGGCTACTAGGTACGACATATATATATATATATATATATATATATATATATAATATATATTATATATATATATGTATATATATATATGTATATCTATATGTATATATATGTCGTACCTAGTAGCCAGAACGCACTTCTCGGCCTACTATGCAAGGCCCGATTTGCCTAATAAGCATAGTTTTCATGAATAATTGTTTTTCGACTACCTAACCTAACTTTTTCGGCTACCTAACCTAACCTAGCCTATAAAGATAGGTTAGGTTAGGTTAGGTAGGGTTGTTAGGTTCGGTCATATATCTACGTTAATTTTAACTCCATTAAAAAAAATTGACCTCATACATAATGAAATGGGTAGGTTTATCATTTCATAAGAAAAAAATTAGAGAAATATATTAATTCAGGAAAACTTGGCTTATTAGGCAAATCGGGCCTTGCATAGTAGGCTGAGATGTGCGTTCTGGCTACTAGGTACGACATATATATATATATATATATATATATATATATATATATATATATATATATATATATATATATACATATATATATATATATATATGTATATATATATAATAGTATATATATATATAATATATAAGCACCAAGACTGACCAATCATTATAGACGATCATTGGTGCGGTGGTCACGGTACTGTGTACGTTTAGGGGTGATCCTGGATGACATGGGTTCGATTCCTGGCCGGGTCAAAGAGTTCTTAGTGATATATATATATATATATATATATATATATATATATATATATATATATATATATATATATATATATATATATATATCTGGTGTATATATATATATATATATATATATATATATATATATATATATATATATATATATATATATATATATATCTGGTGAGGGTACCACCAGAGGTGGTACCCTCACAAACTTTAAAAAAAAAAAAAAAAAAAAAAAAAAAAAAAAAAAAAAAAAAAAAAAAAAAATATATAATATATATATATATATATATATATATATATATATATATATATATATATAATATATATATATATTTAATGATTCTAACACGAATCTTCTTAATATTTCTTATGTTTTCTTCACTGTCGAGGGTAGTTGAGAAATTAACGCACCAAAGTTCATTTTCACACTTTATTATGGTCTGACGCCAAGAAGCGTTTCCCAAGACACTTCTTACATTTTCAGAGACAATTTTACATACTCTGTCAATGCTTTTATTCGCTTGGGGTGAGGCGACGCAGGACATGATTGTGATGAATCAGTGAATTAATGGGTACATCTTTGCGTGTTTTAGCTTTTTTGCTTCTGAGTTGGTTTAAGGTCTTGGAGTGGGTAGAATGTAATTCTGTGTTAATTGGCTAGTTGATTGTTGGTTTTGACTTTTTGATGTCCGATCCTGTCGCAAGAGGCCCACATCAAAGAATATCATCATCGGCATATGTTAGATTGGCCAACATAAGAACAGCCTTTAGAAACTAGTGCAAGGAATCGTTCAGGACCATGTGTACCACTTATGTTAGACCCATCCTGGAATATGCAGCTAAAGCATGGAGTCCATACCTAGTTAAATACAAGACAGACAAATTTCAGAGGCATGCCACCAGACTAGTCCCGGTACTGAGAGGTATGAGCTACGAGGAAAGGCTAAGGGAGCTGAACCTCACATCCCTGGAAAACAGAAGAGTAAGGGGAGACATGATAACCACCTACAAAATTCTCAGGGGAATTGACAGGGTGGACAAAGACAAACTCTTTATCACGGGTGGAATACAAACAAGGGGACACAGGTGGAAACGTAGTACCCAAATGAGCCACAGAGACATTAGAAAGATTTTTTTTCAGTGTCAGAGTAGTTAACAAATGGAATGCATTAGGCAGTGATGTGGTGGAGGCTGACTCCATACACAGTTTCAAATGTAGATATGATAGAGCCCAGTAGGCTCAGAAATGTGTACACCAGTTGATTGACAGTTGAGAGGCGAGACGAAAGAGCCAAAATTCAACCCCAAGCACAACTAGGTGAGTACACACACACACACACACACACACACACACACACACACACACACACACACACACACACACACACACACACACACACACACACACACATGGTCTATGTGTGTGTGTGACCAGGATGAGCACGTCTGCGCTCCATATCGCTCCTAAAATCAATTAAAACAAAGCAAACTTGAAAACCTATTAACTAAACGATCACACGGATGTTATATCTGTTGACTGAAAACGGCAGAACTTTTCTGACATAAGCTCTTTAGAATTAGGATAAACTGAATATGGAATACGTCATGCTCTGAAAGCTCTCACTGGATAAACTGAGTGTATTGTTGGCTTCAGAAAAAAAAAGAGATGGAAATAATACCTAAATTTGTTTGCTAATGAAAACAGGGGAGAAGGGGAGTGTGTGTAAACAGCATTTATGCCTCTGCAAAACTCGTGCAGCAAAATTTATACAACTTGGTTATGAAATAGATTTTGTCCATAAGGTTCTGACAGAGTGAGGACCAGGGTATTTAAGGGTATAGTGAGGACCAGGGTATTTAAGGGTATAGTGAGGACCAGGGTATTTAAGGGTATTGTGTGGACCAGGGTATTTAAGGGTATAGTGAGGACCAGGGTATTTAAGGGTATTGTGTGGACCAGGGTATTTAAGGGTATAGTGTGGACCAGGGTATTTAAGGGTATAGTGTGGACCAGGGTATTTAAGGGTATAGTGAGGACCAGGGTATTTAAGGGTATAGTGAGGACCAGGGTATTTAAGGGTATAGTGAGGACCAGGGTATTTAAGGGTATTGTGTGGACCAGGGTATTTAAGGGTATAGTGTGGACCAGGGTATTTAAGGGTATAGTGAGGACCAGGGTATTTAAGGGTATAGTGAGGACCAGGGTATTTAAGGGTGTAGTGAGGACCAGGGTATTTAAGGGTATAGTGTGGACCAGGGTATTTAAGGGTGTTGTGAGGACCAGGGTATTTAAGGGTGTAGTGACGACCAGGGTATTTAAGGGTATAGTGACCAGGGTATTTAAGGGTATAGTGACGACCAGGGTATTTAAGGGTATAGTGTGGACCAGGATATTTAAGGGTATAGTGTGGACAGTGTATTAAGAGTGCAGTGAGAGTCATGGTTTTAAAAAAGGTGCAGTGAGGACCAGGGTATGAAGGGTGAGAGAGAGAGAGAGAACTATCAGGGGGAAAGCACCAAGCCATTACGACTATATAGCACTGGGAAGGGATCAGGATAAGGATTTGGGAAGGGAATGGGGGAAAGGAACTGACTACCAGATTATTTAGAGTACATTATAAACTATGTCAGTAATGAGAATGGCTTAAGAACACTGACCCATAATGGGTACTGCATAACCCATAATGGGTACTGCATGACCATAATGGGTATGTGAAGGAGAATAAATGTTCACAGTCTGATGAATTATGTTATAGAGACTTGTTATCTAATGTTCCACAGCGGTCAACTCTGGCTGTGAGCTGTGGAGGGAGTTAGGCATGGCTGCGAGGTGGGATGGAGTCAGAACTGCCTGTGATGGGAAACACTAGGATGTCTTCTCGTGCATTTCTCGAAGAAAAATACCTGTTCAGTTTCTGGTATTTATGTCATCATTTATGATGTCAGTTTACCTTACCTCCCTGCCCTTCATAGCCTCTTCTCGATCTTCTTTCATCCTTCCCAAGTTATGTTCAGCCTATGTTGTAGTGTGCACCCCTCAATCCCCAATTCTCAACCACAGTATATCCTACTGGCTTGTCTAAAATACTACCTTCACTGGCCATTTATATCCGTCCTGGTACTTTCCTATTCAAGAAATACTTTCTATCTTTGCAAGTTGTACCATATGCTCCATAACGGCTTCCAGGATGTCGTTGGTGTTTGTGTAGTCACCGTCTTTCTGTATCCTTCCCATTACGTCTGATAATTATTCGTGCTTGGTTAGTTGTTGCTTGGAACTTGTTTAGGACTAAAGAGTGAGTCACTGTAGATCATTTCACAGGGCTTTATTGAATAAGGTAAATAAGAAAGTTGTGAAGCCCGAGGTCCTACCCTGACTTAGGTCTGTGAGAAAACTGGCGGCGGCCTACTTGAGAGCGGGCACTGACGCT
>WNGS01111181.1:34087390-34108395 GCA_020271785.1 Procambarus virginalis
TCTTCAAAGTTATTGTGGAATATAACTCCGAATTTACCCTCATTTTAGCTATAACTTTTCTTGTTATTTGAAAGGTGACATATACGCGGATCACTGTACTGGATATATGCTGGTCACTGTACGGGATACACGCTGGTCACTGCCGAACATTCGAAGGAAGAAGACTGCTAAATACAGGAGTGACATGCCAGCTATATCACCTCCATTATGACAGGAATGTACTTAGTCCCTTGAGTACTGCAGCATTATATGGATGAGTTTCCAGCGTCAACTTGTTGCAGTCCGTCAGGTTAAGGACCAATGAGTCAGGCTAGTAAATGGATTCTTTACCAAACGGACACAGCCTCGCCCTAGACTCGACTAATAGGATGCACGTTTTACGCTTTCGTATCCAATGTTACATATGCAGCCTACTATGACAAGTGACAACTCACAAATATCTACGGTTTCTATGCATCGGACTCGATAGGTTATGTGAGGTGTTTGGGTTTGTGTGTTCTGGTTAGCGAAGGAGGCTGGATTTTTTACGGAGTGGTGAATCAAGAGAACGACCTGGCCTGTTAACACGGTGGGGTTGTGAACACTATGCTTAGTGTTAACACAGTGGGTTGTGAACACTGTGCTTAGTGTTAACACAGTGGGTTGTGAACACTGTGCTTAGTGTTAACACAGTGGGTTGTGAACACTGTGCTTAGTGTTAACACTGTGGGTTGTGAACACTATGCTTAGTGTTAACACAGTGGGGTTGGGAACACTGTGCTTAGTGTTAACACTGTGGGTTGTGAACACTATGCTTAGTGTTAACACAGTGGGGTTGGGAACACTGTGCTTAGTGTTAACACTGTGGGTTGTGAACACTATGCTTAGTGTTAACACAGTGGGCTGTGAACACTATGCTTAGTGTTAACACAGTGGGCTGTGAACACTGTGCTTAGTTGTTAACACAGTGGGCTGTGAACACTATGCTTAGTGTTAACACAGTGGGGTTGGGAACACTGTGCTTAGTGTTAACACTGTGGGTTGTGAACACTATGCTTAGTGTTAACACAGTGGGGTTGGGAACACTGTGCTTAGTGTTAACACTGTGGGTTGTGAACACTATGCTTAGTGTTAACACAGTGGGGTTGTGAACACTGTGCTTAGTGTTAACACAGTGGGGTTGTGAACACTATGCTTAGTGTTAACACAGTGGGGTTGGGAACACTGTGCTTAGTGTTAACACAGTGGGCTGTGAACACTGTGCTTAGTTGTTAACACAGTGGGCTGTGAACACTATGCTTAGTGTTAACACAGTGGGCTGTGAACACTATGCTTAGTGTTAACACAGTGTGCTGTAAACACTGTGCTTAGTGTTAACACGGTGGGCTGTGAACACTATGCTTAGTGTTAACACAGTGGGCTGTAAACACTATGCTTAGTGTTAACACGGTGGGCTGTAAACACTGTGCTTAGTTGTTAACACGGTGGGTTGTGAACACTGTGCTTAGTTGTTAACACAGTGGGCTGTAAACACTGTGCTTAGTGTTAACACAGTGGGCTGTAAACACTGTGCTTAGTGTTAACACAGTGGGTTGTGAACACTGTGCTTAGTGTTAACACAGTGGGTTGTGAACACTATGCTTAGTGTTAACACGGTGGGCTGTGAACACTGTGCTTAGTTGTTAACACAGTGGGCTGTAAACACTATGATTAGTGTTAACACGGTGGGCTGTGAACACTGTGCTTAGTTGTTAACACAGTGTGCTGTAAACACTATGCTTAGTGTTAACACGGTGGGCTGTGAACACTGCTTAGTTGTTAACACAGTGGGCTGTAAACACTATGCTTAGAGTTAACACGGTGGGTTGTGAACACTGTGCTTAGTGTTAACACAGTGTGCTGTAAACACTATGCTTAGTGTTAACACGGTGGGCTGTGAACACTGTGCTTAGTTGTTAACACAGTGTGCTGTAAACACTATGCTTAGTGTTAACACGGTGGGTTGTGAACACTGTGCTTAGTGTTAACACAGTGTGCTGTAAACACTATGCTTAGTGTTAACACGGTGGGCTGTGAACACTGTGCTTAGTTGTTAACACAGTGGGCTGTAAACACTATGCTTAGTGTTATCACGGTGGGCTGTGAACACTGTGCTTAGTTGTTAACACAGTGGGTTGTGAACACTGTGCTTAGTGTTAACACGGTGGGCTGTGAACACTGTGCTTAGTTGTTAACAAAGTGGGTTGTGAACACTGTGCTTAGTGTTAACACTGTGGGTTGTGAACACTGTGCTCAATGTTAACACGGTGGGTTGTGAACACTATGCTTAGTGTTAACAGTGTGGGTTGTGAACACTGTGCTTAGTGTTAACACTGTGGGTTGTGAACACTGCTTAGTGTTAACACTGTGGGTTGTGAACACTGTGCTTAGTGTTAACACAGTGGGTTGTGAACACTGTGCTTAGTGTTAACACTGTGGGTTGTGAACACTGTGCTTGGTTTTTACATAATATGGTTGCAAACAGTTGAGTGGCAGGTCCGAAGAGCTGTAGCTCAACCCACGCAAGGACAACTAGGTGAGTACACCCCTTGGTATACAGTTCACCTCTGAGAGTTCTTCAAGACGAAGGCATTTCAACATTAACAGCACCCCTTCAGCTCCTTCGATAGCTCAGTTGGTAGAGCGGTGGACTGTAGTTGGTTCTCAAAGCAGACATCCATAGGTCACTGGTTCGAAGGACATGTGTTTTTTACCAATGTTTGGATTTTGTTATTTTTATTAAATCTCAATTTATACTGTAATGATTTTCCATTGTCGGAGACAGGTTGCGACCGACAACAGTCACCTAATTCCCAGTTACATATTTACTGATAGGTGAACAGAGGCATCAGGTGTAATGAATGGAACATTCCCAAACAATTTAACTTCTTCCAGTATTGTGTGTACGGGGTAGTGTAATGTGTAGTGAGTACTGTAACTGTTGTGGTTACAGTACTGTCGAGAGTACTGTAGTGGGTTACTGTAACTGTGTAGAGGTACTGTAACTGTGTAGAGGTACTGTAACTGTGTAGAGGTACTGTAACTGTGTAGAGGTACTGTAACTGTGTAGAGGTACTGTAACTGTGTAGAGGTACTGTAAGTGTGTAGAGGTACTGTAACTGTGAAGAGGTACTGTAACTGTGTAGAGGTACTGTAACTGTGTAGAGGTACTGTAACTGTGTAGAGGTACTGTAACTGTGTAGAGGTACTGTAAGTGTGTAGAGGTACTGTAACTGTGAAGAGGTACTGTAACTGTGTAGAGGTACTGTAACTGTGTAGAGGTACTGTAACTGTGAAGAGGTACTGTAACTGTGTAGAGGTACTGTAACTGTGTAGAGGTACTGTAACTGTGTAGAGGTACTGTAACTGTGTAGAGGTACTGTAAGTGTGTAGAGGTACTGTAACTGTGAAGAGGTACTGTAACTGTGTAGAGGTACTGTAACTGTGTAGAGGTACTGTAACTGTGTAGAGGTACTGTAACTGTGTAGAGGTACTGTAAGTGTGTAGAGGTACTGTAACTGTGAAGAGGTACTGTAACTGTGTAGAGGTACTGTAACTGTGTAGAGGTACTGTAACTGTGAAGAGGTACTGTAACTGTGTAGAGGTACTGTAACTGTGTAGAGGTCCTGTAACTGTGTAGAGGTACTGTAACTGTGTAGAGGTACTGTAACTGTGAAGAGGAACTGTAACTGTGTAGAGGTACTGTAACTGTGTAGAGGTACTGTAACTGTGTAGAGGTACTGTAACTGTGAAGAGGTACTGTAACTGTGTAGAGGTACTGTAACTGTGTAGAGGTACTGTAACTGTGTAGGGGTACTGTAACTGTGTAGAGGTACTGTAACTGTGTAGAGGTCCTGTAACTGTGTAGAGGAACTGTAACTGTGTAGGGGTACTGTAAATTCCCCTACACAGTTACTATGGAAGTACTCTAACTGTGTATGTGGAAGTATAGTGACTGTGTATGTAGGCACTGTAGCTATGTATGTGGGTACTGTAACTGGCCATAATGTGGAGTACACTATAAAAACGTAAAACCTTGGCAGCAAATTATAGAACATTTGCACTAACATCGCACATAATAAAAGTTTTTGAAAGAGTGATTAGAAATATAATTTCCGGTTTTATGGAAAATAATTAATTTCATAACCCAGGAAAATATGGATTTAGATCGGGAAGATCCTGTCTGTCACAGTTACTCAACAACAATGTCAAAAATCCCAGAAACCTTAGAAGAAAGGCAAAATGCAAATGTTGACCAGACCACACACTAGAAGGTGAAGGGACGACGACGTTTCGGTCCGTCCTGGACCATTCTCAAGTCGATTGTCAGTCGTGATTGTGCTATCACAATCGACTTGAGAATGGTCCAGGACGGACCGAAACGTCGTCGTTCCTTCACCTTCTAGTGCGTGGTCTGGTCAACATACTTTAGCCTCGTTATTGTGACTCATCGCCTGCAAAATGCAAATGTGGTATTCATAGACTCTGCAAAGACATTCGACAAATGTGACCATGGAGTGATAGCACACAAAATGAGATCAGTAAGAATAACGAGTAAAGTGGGGCGTTGGATTAAAATTCAACGCCCCACTTTACTCGTTATTGGATATTGGACGTTGGATTTTAAACTTTCTGTCAAAAAGAATGCAGAGAGTGTCGGTCAATCAAATAAGATCAATAACAAGTGTAGTGAAAAGCTATGTACCCGAGGGCATAGTCCTCGCACCACTGTTATTTATCATTCTTATCTCGGATATGGACAAAAATACTAGTAACTGCTTCGTGTCATCCTTTGCAGATCATACAAAAATAAGCATGAAAATTTCCTTTGTAGAAGACACTGTAAAAGCAGATACTACAGGCAGATATTAATAAAAGTCTTCGATTGGGCAACTGAAATTAACATGATGGTTAATGGCGATAAGTTCCACGTACTTAGGTATGGTGGAAACGAGGAACGTAAACGAAACACAGGGTACAGGACATAATCAGAAGATTGCTTTCCTTCTATACTCATAGAGGGAAAGCAACATGTAAAAGATCTAGGAATTTTGATGTCTGACGACCTGACATTTAGTGAACATAACCGAGAAAATATAGCGGCAACCATGAAAATGATAAGAGGGATTATGAGAACGTTCAAATCCAGAGACCCGACAGCAATGCTATTATTATTTAAATCACTCGTGATATCTCGTCTTGAGTATTGCTCGGTACTCACTTTCCCTTTCAGAGCGGGAGAGATCTCAGAATTAGAGCAAATACAGGGAGAACATATATGCCACGCACAGAAACGATAACACATTTAAATTATTGTGACCGTCTCAAAGCTCTCAAAATTTACTCTCTGGAAAGGAGACAAGAAAGGTATCAAATAATATACACATGGACAAATCCACAAGGGCCGTAACGAGGGTTCGAACCTACGTCCGAGGGCATCTTAGACGCTGCCTTAAATCCCTTGTGGATTTGTTCATATGATGCATGACGCTATTGTGATTTCTGTGTGTAATGAAGTAAGGGGGATGAGGGAGAACGGCCTATTGACAGAGCTCGAGTGCAGGGGGGAGTTGTGTAAAATCCTGGTTTGTGTCTCGGAGAGGCTGCAGAATCCAAGTAAGTTCAGTAGAACTTCTGGTTGCAATTCTTTTTACCATGGCGTAGCTCAGTCGATTAAGGCAGCTTCTAGGATGCCCCCGGACGTAGGTTCGAACCCTCGTCACGGCTCTTGTGGATTTGTTCATTTGATGCATCACACTATTGTGATTTCTGTGTGTAACATACACATGTAAGATACTGGACTGCCAGGTCCCAGATTTGCACTGTAGAATAACAACATACTGGAACGAAAGATATGGAAGGAAATGCAGAATAGAGCATCGAGGAGTAAAGGTGCAATAGGCACCAACAGAGAGCACTGTCTGAACATCAGAGGTCCACGGCTGTTCAACACCCTCCCAGCAAGCATTAGAAATATAGCCAGAACAAGTGTGGCGGTATTCAAGAAGCACTTGGACAAGTCCTTGCATGAAGCGCCGGACCAACCAGGCTGTAGTGGATATGTGGGCCTGCGGGCCGCTCCAAGGAACAGCCTGTTGGACTAAGTTATCACAAGTCGAGCCTGGCCCGGTAGTAGAAAATCTCCCGAGACCCTCTACGGGAATTCCCACAGGATAGATCATAATGTGGAGTACACTACCACCCACAGAATGGGTATATTGTGGGGTACACTACCACCCACAGAATGGGTATATTGTGGGGTACACTACCACCCACAGAATGGGTATATTGTGGGGTACACTACCACCCACAGAATGGGTATATTGTGGGGTACACTACCACCCACAGAATGGGTATATTGTGGAGTACACTACTACCATTCAATGGATGCATACTAAANTATTCTGTATCCTGTGTCTGGTCTCCTGTTTCCACTGCCTAGTTTCATTACGTTACATTTACTCGGGTTGAACTTAAATAAGCATTTGTTGGACCATTCATTCAGTCTTTCTAGGTCATCTTGTTGCCTCATACAATCTTCCTCCGTCTTAATCCTCCTCATAATTTTTACATCATCAGCAAACAATAAGAGGAATCAGTCTATTCCCTCAGGTAGATCAATTACATATATCAGAAACAGTATGGGTCCAAGGACCGAACCCTGCGGGACTACACTGGTGACGTCTCGCCAGTCTGAGACCTCACCCCTCACAGTGACTCGCTATCTTCTGTTACTTAGGTACTCCCTTATCCAATGGCGTACCTTCCCTTTCACTCCTTTCTGCATCTCCAGCTTTCTCACTAGTCTCTGGTGTGGTACTGTGTCAAAGGCTTCCTGGCAATCCAAAAATATGCAGTCTGCCCACCCTTCTCTTTCTTGCCTGATTCTTGTTGTCTGATCGTAGAATTCAATTAATCCAGTGAGGCATGACTTGCCATCCCTGAACCCATGTTGGTGTTGTGACACAAAATTCCTTCGCTCCAGATGTTCGACTAGCTTTTTCCGCACAATTTTCTCCAATAACTTGCATGGCATGCAGGTTAGGGACACTGGCCTGTAGTTCAGTACCTCCTGTCTATCCCCCTTCTTGTATATCGGGACTACGTTTGCCGGGTTTTAAGGTTGGAGTTAGAGGGTTGGGGTTTGTATAGTTGAATTTGGAGGGTTGGGGTTTGTGAGGTTGAAGTTAGTGGGTTGGGGGATTGGTTTGGCTGCACGGTAGAAACGCACAACTTTGAGGAAATACAGGGTACAAGACTCAGAATCTGGGAATAATGATATCTGACGACCTTACGTTTAGTGAAGATAACTAACTGTTCCTTCACCCAGGAAAATCATATAGATGGATTTTAAGGACATATTCAGCCCCCAGGGGTCCCACCACAATGTTAATACTAAATTATTGCTGTTGTTCCGCCTTGAGTACTGCTCGGTACTCACTCCCACCTTCAGAGCAGGAGAGAATACAGATAACATATACCGCAAGCATAGATACGATAAAGCACCTAAATTATTGTGACATGCCGGACCAACCGGGTTGTAGTGGATTTGTGGGCCAGCCAGACTCCTCTCCAAGTAAAGACAAGGTAAACTCCAGGGTTTGGAGGGTTGGGGGTTTGTAGTGGTACTTTTAGAGGGTTTGGGTTTGAGAGTTACTGGGTTTGGAGGGTTAGGGATTAGGAGGATTAGGGATTAGAAGGGTTGGGAATGTAGAGGGATATGGGTTTTGAAGGCTTAATGGGTTTGGAGGGTTGGATTTGGTGGGGTTGAAGGTTAGGAAGGTTGGGGGTTTATAGGGTTATTGGGTTTGGAGATTTGTAGTGTTAATCGGTTTAGAGAGCTGGGGGTTTGGAGGGCTGTGGGTTTGAAGAGCCAGTGGGTTCGGGGGGTTGGGGTTCGGAGGCTTAATTAAAGGTTTGTAGAGTTAGTTGGGTTGGATGGTTGGGGTTGAAGGGCTAGTGGATTTAAAGGGTGAGGGGATTGAACTAAGTGGCTCTCGAGAGTTGTGGAGTTGGAGAGTCTGGACAGTTTAGGTTTTGGAGGGTTGAAAAAAAAATGTCTGCGTTGCAAAATGTTTATTTTTTAACTCATTAACAGTGGGGCCCCCGTTTTTCTCTCTTCTTATACCCAAAAATCTGCATTTAATACTGGTGGCCGGATGAAACACATGCGGCTAGGGGCCAGGCTAGGGGTCCAGGCTAGGAGCCAGGCTAGGGGGACTGGGCTAGGGGGACCAGGCTAGGAGCCAGGCTAGGGGCCCAGGACACGAGCCGCAATGTTATTAGAGCTCTGAACGCGCAATACATGACCCAACCCGCATATCGCGCTCTGAATTCTTATTCCAAAAGAAATAACTGTCTTTCTGCTACTACTGCAGCGCCTCGCGTTAACATGCACGACGAGTGGACCATCGAGTAGGACCTAGAGTACTTGGTGAGGGTCTAGATTACATGGTGTGGGTCTAGAGTACATGGTGTGGGTCTAGAGTACATGGTGTGGGTCTAGAGTACTTGGTTTGGGTCTAGAGTACTTGGTGTGGGTCTAGCGATGTTAAAAGCTCTGTACCTCAAGGTACAGTCCTTGCACCGCTACTGTTCCTTATTCTCATATCTGATATAGACAAAAATACACGTCACAGCTTCGTGTCGTCCTTTGCAGATGACACAAAAATCAGCATGAAAATTACCTCTGCTGAAGACATTGAAAAACTACAAGCAGATGCCAACAAAGTTTTCGATTGGTCAGCAGAAAATAACATGATGTTTAACAATGATAAATTTCAGGTACTCAGGTACGGCAAAAATGAGGAGCTGAAACATAATACAGGGTACAAAACACAATCGAATCTTCCCATAGTAGAAAAACAGCATGTCAAGGATTTGGGAATAATGATGTCAGACGATCTAACGTTTAGGGAGCATAACCAAGCAAATATTTCGTCAGCCAGAAAAATGATCGGATGGATTTCGAGAACTTTCAAATCCAGGGATCCCATCACAATGGTTGTACTCTTCAAGTCACTTGTGTTGTCCCGTCTCGAGTACTGCTCAGTACTCACTTCCCCCTTCAGAGCAGGAGAGATTGCTGAAATGGAGGGAATGCAGAGAACATATACGGCACGCATAGACGAGATAAAGCACCTAAATTATTGGGATCGTCTCAAAGCTCTCCAAATGTACTCCCTAGAAAGGAGACGAGAGAGATACCAAATAATATACACATGGAAAATACTGGAGGGCCAGGTCCCAAATCTGCACAGTAAAATAACAAGTACTGGAGTGAACGATATGGAAGAAAATGCAAGATTGATCCAGTGAAGGGCAGAGGTGCCATCGGCACAATCAGAGAGTACTGTATAAACATCAGAGGTCCGCGGTTGTTCAACGTCTTCCCAGCGACTATAAGAAATATTGCCGGAACAACCGTGGACATTTTCAAGAGAAAACTGGACTGTTTTCTAAGAGAAGTTCCGGACCAGTCGGGCTGTGGTGGGTATGTGGGCCTGCGGGCCGCTCCAAGCAACAGCCTGGTGGACCAAGCTCTCACAAGTCGAGCCTGGCTTCAGGCCGGGCTTGGGGAGTAGAAGAACTCCCAGAACCCCATCAACCAGGTATCAACCAGGCATCAACCAGCTAGAGTACTTGGTGTGGGTCTAGAGTACATGGTGTGGGTCTAGAGTACATGGTGTGGGTCTAGAGTACTTGGTGTGGGTCTAGAGTACATGGTGTGGGTCTAGAGTACATGGTGTGGGGTCTAGATATTTTGTGTGGGTCTAGAGTACATGGTGTGGGTCTAGAGTACATGGTGTGGGTCTAGAGTACTTGGTGTGGGTCTAGAGTACATGGTGTGGGTCTAGAGTACATGGTGTGGGGTCTAGAGTATTTTGTGTGGGTCTAGAGTACATGGTGTGGGTCTAGAGTACATGGTGTGGGGTCTAGAGTACTTGGAGTGGGTCTAGAGTACATGGTGTGGATCTAGAGTACATGGTGTGGGTCTAGAGTACAGGGTGTGGGTCTAGAGTACATGGTGTGGGTCTAGAGTACTTGGTGTGGGTCTAGAGTACTTGGTATAGGTCTAGAGTACTTGGTGTGGGTCTAGAGTACTTGGTGTGGATCTAGAGTACATGAAGTGGGTCTAGAGTGCATGGTGTGGGTCTAGAGCACTTGGTGTGGGTCTAGAGTACATGGTGTGGGTCTAGAGTACTTGGTATAGGTCTAGAGTACTTGGTGTAGATCTAGAGTACTTGGTGTGGGTCTAGAGTACAGGGTGTGGGTCTAGAGTACATGGTGTGGGTCTAGAGTACTTGGTGTGGGTTTTGAGTACATGGTGTGGGTCTAGAGTACTTGGTATAGGTCTAGAGTACTTGGTGTGGGTCTAGAGTACTTGGTGTGGGTCTAGAGGACATGGTGTGGGTCTAGAGTAGTTGGTGTGGGTCTAGAGTACATGGTGTGGGTCTAGAGTACATGGTGTGGGTCTAGAGTACATGGTGTGGGTCTAGAGTACATGGTGTGAGTCTAGAGTACATAGTGTGGGCCTAAAGTACATAGTGTGGGCCTAGAGTACATGTTCTGGGCCTAGAGTACTTGGTGTGGGCCTAGAGTACATGGTCGTAGCCTAGAGTACTTGGTGTGGGTCTAGAGTACATGATGTGGGTCTAGAGTACATGGTGTGGGTCTAAAGTACATGGTGTGGGTCTAGAGTACATGGTGTGGGTCTAGAGTACATGATGGGGGTCTAGAGTACATGGTGTGGGTCTAAAGTACATGGTGTGGGTCTAGAGTACATGGTGTGGGTCTAGAGTACATGATGTGGGTCTAGAGTACATGGTGTGGGTCTAAAGTACATGGTGTGGGTCTAGAGTACATGGTGTGGGTCTAGAGTACATGGTGTGGGTCTAGAGTACATGGTGTGAGTCTAGAGTACATAGTGTGGGCCTAAAGTACATAGTGTGGGTCTAGAGTACATGGTCTGGGCCTAGAGTACATGTTCTGGGCCTAGAGTACTTGGTGTGGGCCTAGAGTACATGGTCGTAGCCTAGAGTACTTGGTGTGGGTCTAGAGTACATGATGGGTCTAGAGTACATGGTGTGGGTCTAAAGTACTTGGTGTGGGTCTAGAGTACAGGGTGTGGGTCTAGAGTACATGGTGTGGGTCTAGAGTACATGGTGTGGGTCTAGAGTACTTGGTGTGGGTCTAGAGTACTTGGTATAGGTCTAAAGTACATGGTGTGGGTCTAGAGTACATGGTGTGGGTCTAAAGTACATGGTGTGGGTCTAGAATACATGGCGTGGGCCTAGTGTAGCTGACTTAGTCATGGAGAACAAAATTAGAAAAGAAAAACAGGTGAGAGAAGGGAGATATTGAGTGATGGCAGATGAAAGAAGGCAGGCAATAAGAAAGGGCAGGTGAAAGAAAATAGGTACTGAGAGATGGCAGGAGAAAGAAGGCAGGTACTGAAAAAGGCAGTTCTTTCCTTCCCACGAAACAAACACCTGTGGAGGATTCTCCCAGGCGAAGGGCAATTGGTTCGCTTATTTTCCTTTTTAATACTGGTGGGGCTAGAGCCGTCCGTTGTGAGGACAGGTAGTTAGGTAAGGCTATGGGAGGTGTGGCACGTGTGGAGGATATGCAGCAGTGATTGGGTACCTGGTTATAAGCTGATTGGGGGATCGCGTTCCAGGGAACAGCTAGTTGGGTTAACGCCAGTTGTCGCTAACTTAGATACTCATTTGTATTAAAACATTAAAACTACAAAACAGATTCTTTGAAACTAACTAAATTTGGGGAGGAGGATCCGGCTCACCGCACAAGGTCATGCATTAGGAACGACCCGATATATCAGCCAGAGGCTCACGTATAAGACCCTCCTTCCCCTTTTTAACACCCTGGCTGTGATGGCCATATGGGCCTGCGGGATGCGAAAACAAACAACCTGATAGACCGGATAATCACCAGAGAAGGCTGGACACAGGCCGGGCTGCGACAGAAAAACTATCGAAATCATCAACAGGTAAAACAGAACAAGCGGATGATAATTTGAGGCACAGTGATATTAGAAGAAATATTTCAAGTATAAGATTATTGAGCAAATGAAATGCACTAGAAGGAGAGATAGTGGAAATACATTTAAAAGTGGTTTCAAATGTATATATGACAAGGAACAGGAGGATCGGGAGCCGCTGTATTTGACAGTCTATAGATGGTCAGGTTAGCTTAGGAGTTAACCTGCGAATCTTCAAACACATCCAGACGAGTACACATACACAAGCAACTCATCCCCTCACCCTGATTCATGCCTCCACCACTGACCGCCTCCACCCCACGCCACCCCACCTACTCCAGACAGTGTCACACAGGTGATAAATCCAATTTCCGACGTTCCCGAGCGACCTGACGGAGAGATCGTAGACACCGTGGAGGACACATTACCCTCTCGCCTTTATGGGTCGTAACTACCCTCTCTCCCATACCCCATTCCCCCAACCCAGTACCTAAGCCCCCCACCAACCCCACACAAAATCCCCCACCCCCTCACTTCCAGCACCAGCCTGGTGTAAATTATACGCCCAGGACAAAACACGTTCATCCAGGTACTCTTTCATCCCTGTAGTTTTTGTTGTCAGAGGCGACGCTGCGAACGACAGAGAATTCAATTATGATGTAATTTTTTTCTAGTTTTTATGGGATTTTATGTATCCATGTCGTTATGAACATTGTGAGAGGTGAAAACCGGTGAGTTATGAACATATGAGAGGTGAACACTCCTACCTCTCCCGGTGCAGGTACTTCTGATGCCTCTCTCTACAAAGCACATTTTCCTGAGCCTGAAATTTAATCTCTTCCTGTAACCGCACATGGAACCAGTTCCTACTGTATTTGTGCCAGTTAATGAGCGTCTGTATCTATACACCTGCGTATATACCGAATGTTTTTAGTTTTTTCCGGAGGGGCGACTTTATTGGGCAGCGTCACTCATCCTGTGAGTGAATATACTGCCATAGTGACAGTATTGGGCAGTGTCACTCATCCTGTGAGTGAACATACCGCCAAAGTGACAGCATGCGGCAGCGTCACTCATCCTGTGAGTGAACATACCGCCACAGTGACAGCATGGGGCAGCGTCACTCATCCTGTGAGTGAACATACCGCTATAGTGACAGCACTGGGCAGCGTCACTCATCCTGTGAGTGAACATACGGCCATAACAGCATGTACAACACCCATCAATAGGAAGAAGACCCGCTGGGTTGATCATCTGATCACTAGTACCACAGACGCAGCTGGGACTTGCTTAACTGCCTCTGTGTCTGCTTCCTTTGTTATTTTTTGTGTATTATGTATCAAGTGTATGTGTCTGCATCTCTGCCTGTAGGTACACAAGTCTCCACCTGTATAAAGTGTATCACGTTAAACGTATAATTGTTCTCGTAAATCCATAAGGCCAGCCGTTGCTGAGCTCGTGAGTAGGGATCAGCACCCCGACTTCACTCACACCAGCCATCTGGTGTGGGAGGGCGGCAGGAACAGAAGGAAGGGGAGGATGAAGGAACACGAAGGAGGGGAGGATACAGCACCACAAGGGTGGAATGATAAAGAAACCCAAGGATGGCAGAACAGAAGTGACGGAGGGAGAGGAAAGAATACAAGGGAGAGTGATCCACGTACCGCCCTCAGCCAGTCCACAGTTTGAAGATCGTGAAAGAACGACAGAGAATTCAATTATGATGTAATTTTTTTCTAGTTTTTATGGGATTTTATGTAACCATGTCGTTATAAACAGTGTGAGAGGTGAACACCGGTGAGTTATGAACATTATGAGAGGTGAACACCGGTGAGCTATGAACATTATGAGAGGTGAACACCGGTGAGCTATGAACATTATGAGAGGTGAACACTGGTGAGCTATGAACATTATGAGAGGTGAACACCGGTGAGCTATGAACATTATGAGAGGTGAACACAGGTGAGTTGTGAACATTATGAGAGGTAAACACAGGTGAGTTGTGAACATTATGAGAGGTGAACACTCCTGCCTCTCCCGATGCAGGTACTTTTGCTGCTTCTCTCTGCAAAGCACATTTGCAGTGTACTCCACAGTCTGTAGACTGTGGAGTACAGAACTGACGGAGAGTATGACCTGAGAGGTACAGAGAGTACAGACCTGAATGTATCTTGTCCAAGATACAATCTTCACTGTTAACTTACTGTATAACCAAAAATGGAATTTTCTCAGATATAAAGTAATATTAATATACCAGATTTTATAATTTCGTGCATCGTTAACCCTACGACGAGGGTTAACTATGCACAGCTATCCACAACTATATGCAGCTTGGACGAGTATAGATTAAGTATGTCTCCAGTAGAGTCTAAAATCTGCACCGACATAGACATTGTGACGTCATGTGATATCATAGTTAGGTCAACTTAGGTTAGAATAGTTAGGTTTGAATAGGTTAAGTTTGAATAGGTTAGGTTTATGTAGAAAACAGCAAGGACGTAGGGGGAGGCACACATTTTCTCAGTACTTGGACCCTACTCCGTGTAGTGTGGCCCACACTATAAACACATGGTCACAGCCCCACGCTATATCTCATCATTAAGGAGGTCCACGTCACACCCCTTTCTCACCCTATTTGTGGCTTCCTGGTGTAGTGGTTAGGGGAAGAGAGTCGTCAGGTGTAGAGGGGGACGCGGGTACGAGTCGTATAGACAGCAGATATAGGAGGGGATAGGGCGTACACAGCAAACATGGGATGGGGATAGGACGTAGACCGCAGATATGGGAGGGGGTTTGGGTGCAGGAGTAGTGGTGGCAACATGACGGCTGTGAGTCGGGTCCACAGTGTAGGAGGAAGCAACTACTCACAGCGGAGAAAATCAGTACGAGATACAGACTAAGACTAATTGAGGGCAGTAACAATTCAGATAATATTCATAATGTTTAAAGATAATTAAGTAGCATTATTTATATTATTAACATTATGACTATCTTTATTATTTCCTTATTAATATTTTTATTATTATCATTATTATGATTTCTGACAAAACTGCAACAAAAATTGTAATGATCAGGAATGACAGCATCAATAGTTTGGGCGTGAACAATTCACTGAAGCAAACGGTAGCGTCTTCTCCTGACCTCGCCTCTCACGACGCATCAATGAGGTGCAACCGTCAATCTTAGCCGGGTTCTCACGAGTCCTGTCATCAAGAAATGCTTCCACCACAACAACCACATCAGGACGACCAGTGTTCACAAAACTGTGTGTGTGTGTGTGATTCCCACAATTGTTAATGGCGCCTGGAAGGTACATATATTTACTGTTCGTGTTTGCAAATTATTTATTTGGTGGTTGAGTTCGTGGCTGTAAGGCCAACGGTGTGTGCAATTCTGTCGTGTTGTGAATAAACTATCTCTCCCACCTGCAGCAGAGATTGAGTATGGATAGCAAGGCTGACGAGTGCAGTACACGTTTAAGTGTGTATACCAGATCTGAATATTTCTTGCTCTGTTCTGAGATTGTCCAAATCTTCGATCCGGTCTATCTAAATTGTTTTTATAGGATACTGTCTTTCTCTCTCTCTCTCTCTCTCTCTCTCTCTCTCTCTCTCTCTCTCTCTCTCTCTCTCTCTCTCTCTATCTATCTCTCTATCTATCTCTCTCATTTTCCTCCACACTGAAAACACACGTAAAATATAACATCAGAATATATAAATATAACATAGAACATAATTAACTTTGATTGCAGTGAAAAATCGTTGCTGACAATACTATAAAATGCTCGTGTTTTACCCTGCAATTAGCAATATTCAGAGCCCACGGGTATAAATGTAAATAACTAGAGTTTTTTGTTTCCAGTGATAGCGTAACATTGCAGGAATTACTATCTCCTGTCCATGCACCACGGCTAATCACGAAGTCATTATTTATTTTTTTTAGTTAAAAAAAAATTATATATATATATATATATATATATATATATATATATATATATATATATATATATATATATATATATATATATATATATATAATATATATATATATATATATATATATATATATAATATATATATATATATATATATATATATATATATATATGCAAACAAGCCTGAATGGTCCCCAGGACTAGATACAACTGAAAACTCACACCCCAGAAGTGACTCGAACCCATACTCCCAGGAGCAACGCAACTGGTATGTACAGGGATGCCTTAAACCACTTGACCATCACGACCGGACAAAAGGAAGTGATAGCCGAGGCTATATGAACCACTTCCCCGCCGGCACTCGGATGGTTATCTTGGGCATAGCATTTTATCAAATCACCTCATTTTTTTGGGGCAACACGTGAGGACACAAAATATATATATATATATATATATATATATATATATATATATATATATATATATATATATATAATTTTTTGTAACAAAATTTGTTTTTGTAACAAACCTTTTTTGTAACAAAGTTCAAATAAAGCAAATATATATGTGTACATACAAAAGAATGGGGGTGGTAGGAGAAGATAATATTAGTGTTCAGTGAGAAACTACAAGGTCTCCTCTGAATACTTTTTATTTTCTTCTCCGAGGCTATGGGTCCCCACATTGGCACCAGAGGTGGTACCCTCACAAACTTTTAATAAATATATATATATATATATATATATATATATATATATATATATATATATATATATATATATATATATATATATATGTATATATATATTTATATATGGCTCTTGTATATTCCCCCAAAAATGGGGAAGAAAAAATGTACTAAATCAGTAAAAAGTTGTAGTGTTATCTTCAAAGTTATTGTGGAATATAACTCCGAATTTACCCTCATTTTAGCTATAACTTTTCTTGTTACTTGAGAGGTGACATATACGCGGATCACTGTACAGGATATATGCTGGTCACTGTACGGGATACACGCTGGTCACTGCCGAACATTCGAAGGAAGAGGACTGCTAAATACAGGAGTGACATGCCAGCTATATCACCTCCATTATGACAGGAATGTGCTTAGTCCCTTGAGTACTGCAGCATTATATGGATGAGTTTCCAGCGTCAACTTATTGCAGTCCGTCAGGTTAAGGACCAATGAGTCAGGCTAGTAAATGGATTCTTTACCAAACGGACACACCGCCCTAGACTCACGTCCGTGCGACTAATAGGATGCACGTTTTACGCTTTCGTATCCAACGTTACATATGTAGCCTACTACGACAAGTGACAACTCACAAATATCTTCGGTTTCTATGCATCGGACTCGATAGGTTATGTGAGGTGTTTGGGTTTGTGTGTTCTGGTTAGCGAAAGAGACTGGATTTTTTACGGAGTGGTGAATCAAGAGAACGACCTGGCCTGTAAACACAGTGGGTTTGTGAACACTATGCTTAGTGTTAACACAGTGGGCTGTGAACACTGTGCTTAGTGTTAACACAGTGGGTTGTGAACACTATGGTTAGTGTTAACACAGTGGGTTGTGAACACTATGGTTAGTGTTAACACAGTGGGCTGTGAACACTGTGCTTGGTTTTTACATAATCTGGTTGCAAACAGTTGAGTGGCAGGTCCAAAGAGCTGTAGCTCAACCCACGCAAGGACAAGTAGGTGAGTACACCCCTTTGTATACAGTTCACCTCTGAGAGTTCTTCAAGACGAAGGCATTTCAACATTAACAGCATCCCTTCAGCTCCTTCGATAGCTCAGTTGGTAGAGCGGTGGACTGTAGTCGGTTCTCAAAGCAGACATCCATAGGTCACTGGTTCGAATCCGGTTCGAAGGACATGTGTTTTTTACACAATGTTTGGATTTTGTTATTTTTAATAAATCTCAATTTATACTGTAATGATTTTCCATTGTCGGAGACAGGTTGCGACCGACAACAGTCACCTAATTCTCAGATACATATTTACTGATAGGTGAACAGAGGCATCAGGTGTAATGAATGGAACATTCCCAAACAATTTAACTTCTTCCAGTATTGTGTGTACGGGGTAGTGTAATGTGTAGTGAGTACTGTAACTGTTGTGGTTACAGTACTGTCGAGAGTACTGTAGTGGGTTACTGTAATGTATTAGGGGTACAGTATTGTGTAAGGAGTACTGTAATGTGTAGTGGTGGTGTAATGAATATTGTATTGGTTAGGAATTACTGTGATGTTAAGGGGTATTGTAACTGAAGGCGGTACTGTAACTGTGTAGTGGTAACTGCAACTGTGCTTGGGGTATTGTAACTGTATTTGAGGTTCTGTAACTGTGTAGAGGTACTGTAACTGTGTAGAGATACTGTAACTGTGCAGAGGTACTGTAACTGTGTAGAGGTACTGTAACTGTGTAGAGGTACTGTAACTGTGAATAGGTACTGTAACTGTGTTGGGGTACTGTAACTGTGTAGAGGTACTGTAACTGTGTAGAGGTACTGTAACTGTGAATAGGTACTGTAACTGTGTTGGGGTACTGTAACTGTGTAGAGGTACTGTAACTGTGCAGAGGTACTGTAACTGTATAGAGGTACTGTAACTGTGTAGAGGTACTGTAACTGTGCAGAGGTACTGTAACTGTATAGAGGTACTGTAACTGTGTAGAGGTACTGTAACTGTGAATAGGTACTGTAACTGTGAAGAGGTACTGTAACTGTGAAGGGGTACTGTAACTGTGTAGAGGTACTGTAACTGTGTAGAGGTACTGTAAGTGTGTAGAGGTACTGTAACTGTGAAGAGGTACTGTAACTGTGTAGAGGTACTGTAACTGTGTAGAGGTACTGTAACTGTGTAGAGGTACTGTAACTGTGAAGAGGTACTGTAACTGTGTAGAGGTACTGTAACTGTGTAGATGTACTGTAACTGTGTAGAGGTACTGTAACTGTGTAGAGGTACTGTAACTGTGTAGGGGTACTGTAACTGTGTAGAGGTACTGTAACTGTGTAGAGGTACTGTAACTGTGTAGAGGTACTGTAACTGTGTAGGGGTACTGTAACTGTGTAGAGGTACTGTAACTGTGTAGAGGTACTGTAACTGTGTAGAGGAACTGTAACTGTGTAGGGGTACTGTAAATTCCCCTACACAGTTACTATGGAAGTACTCTAACTGTGTATGTGGAAGTATAGTGACTGTGTATGTAGGCACTGTAGCTATGTATGTGGGTACTGTAACTGGCCATAACGTGGAGTACATGATAAAAACGTAAAACCTTGGCAGCAAATTATAGAATATTTGCACTAACATCGCACATAATAAAAGTTTTTGAAAGAGTGATTAAAAATCAAATTTCCAGTTTTATGGAAAATAATTAATTTCATAACCCAGGAAAATATGGATTTAGATCGGGAAGATCCTGTCTGTCACAGTTACTCAACAACAATGTCAAAAATCCCAGAAACCTTAGAAGAAGGGCAAAATGCAAATGTGGTATTCATAGACTCTGCAAAGACATTCGACAAATGTGACCATGGAGTGATAGCACACAAAATGAGATCAGTAAGAATAACGAGTAAAGTGGGGCGTTGGATTAAAATTCAACGCCTCACTTTACTCGTTATTGGATATTGGACGTTGGATTTTAAACTTTCTGTCAAAAAGAACGCAGAGAGTGACGGTCAATCAAATAAGATCAATAACAAGTGTAGTGAAAAGCTATGTACCCGAGGGCATAGTCCTCGCACCACTGTTATTTATCATTCTTATCTCGGATATAGACAAAAATACTAGTAACTACTTTGTTTCATCCTTTGCAGATCATTCAAAAATAAGCATGAAAATTGCCTGTGTAAAAGACACTGTAAAAGCAGATACTACAGGCAGATATTAATAAAAGTCTTCGGTTGGGCAACTGAAATTAACATGATGGTTAATGGCGATAAGTTCCACGTACTTAGGTATGGTGGAAACGAGGAACGTAAACGAAACACAAGGTACAGGACATAATCAGAAGATTGCTTTCCTTCTATACTCATAGAGAGACAGCAACATGTAAAAGATCTAGGAATTTTGATGTCTGACGACCTGACATTTAGTGAACATAACTGCGAAAATATAGCGGCAACCATGAAAATGATAAGAGGGATTATGAGAACGTTCAAATCCAGAGACCCACAGCAATGCTATTACTATTTAAATCACTCGTGATATCTCGTCTTGAGTATTGCTCGGTACTCACTTTCCCTTTCAGAGCGGGAGAGATCTCAGAATTAGAGCAAATACAGGGAGAACATATACGCCACGCACAGAAGCGATAACACATTTAAATTATTGGGACCGTCTCAAAGCTCTCAAATTTACTCTCTGGAAAGGAGACAAGAAAGGTAACAAATAATACACACATGGAGAAATCCACAAGGGCCGTAACGAAGGTTCGAACCTACGCCCGAGGGCATCCCAGACGCTGCCTTGTGGATTTGTTCATATGATGCATCACGCTATTGTGATTTCTGTGTGTAATGAAGTAAGGGCGAAGAGGGAGAACGGCCTATTGACATAGCTCGAGTGCAGGGGGGAATTGTGTAAAATCCTGGTTTGTCTCTCGGAGAGGCTGCAGAATCCAAGTAAGTTCATGTCGCGATGGTGGATCTGGTGGTGTTACCGCTGACGGACCACCCAACCCACAACTCGACAAATGCTCATATTTCACTAGGAGATCACACTAGGCACTTCTGGCTCTTGGAGAGGGGCTCAACGTCACACGTTTAGGGGATGCGGCTCCAACACGCAGCCTTGTTGTCACGTGCACACACCCACTCGAGCCGCTGTGACTCCCCACTCTCTCCTTATGGAATATGACCTCCTCAATCCCCTTTGTCTTGCTAGACTTCTGTCTTACCCTGTCCACAGCAGTGGTTCCTGTTTCTTGCTCTCTCTCTCCTTCTTTACTATTTCCTGGGAAGCCTCACTGGGACAAGTGCAAACACCAGCAAATTTGAATACATTTACTGGACGAAGTACATAACAATACACGCATACATATAATA
>WNGS01111181.1:34109395-34121846 GCA_020271785.1 Procambarus virginalis
CAAGTGCAAGAAAGGGTTGCAACGGGACACTGTTTCCACATCTGCAAGTCAACCGGCTCTCCTCCTTCAAATATCACAAGCTCATATCCAGTCATTTCACAATCAATAACTTCTAAAGCATACCATAGATAATCAAGTATTATAATATACAACTTCACATGAGAACACATATCAACGAATCAATACCTAAGAGAATATATCATGATATATAAAAAAATGTCAACAGGGAATTCATATCTGCAAGACATTGAAATACTGGCTAGGAACGGTACCCAAATTTATATATATATATATATATATAATATATCTATATATATATATATATATATATATATATATATATATATATATATGTATATATATATATATATACTAATTCCTCTCAATGTTTGCTGACGACGCCAAAATTATGAGAAGGATTAAGACAGAGGAGGACAGCTTGAGACTTCAAGAAGACCTGGACAAGCTGCAGGAATGGTCGAACAAATGGCTGTTAGAGTTTAACCCAAGCAAATGTAATGTAATGAAGATAGGGGTAGGAAGCAGGAGACCAGATACAAGGTATCATTTGGGAGATGAAATACTTCAAGAGTCAGAGAGAGAGAAAGACCTGGGGGTTGATATCACGCCAGACCTGTCCCTGAAGCTCATATCAAGAGGATAACATCAGCAGCATATGCCAGGTTGGCTAACATAAGAACGGCCTTTAGAAACTTGTGTAAGGAATCTTTCAGAACATTATATACCACATATGTCAGACCAATCCTGGAGTATGCGGCTCCAGCATGGAGTCCCTATCTAGTCAAGCATAAGACTAAACTGGAAAAGGTTCAAAGGTTTGCCACCAGACTAGTACCCGAGCTGAGAGGGATGAGCTACGAGGAGCGGCTGCTGGAATTAAACCTCACTTCGTTGGAAGACAGAAGAGTTAGGGGGGACATGATCACCACATTCAAGATTCTCAGGGGAATCGACAGGGTTGATAAAGACAGGCTGTTTAACACAAGGGGCACACGCACTAGGGGACACAGGTGGAAACTGAGTGCCCAAATGAGCCACAGAGATATTAGAAAGAACTTTTTTAGTGTCAGAGTGGTTGACAAATGGAATGCATTAGGAAGCGATGTGGTGGAGGCTGACTCCATACACAGTTTCAAGTGTAGATATGATAGAGCCCAATAGGCTCAGGAAACTGTACACCTGTTGATTGACGGTTGAGAGGCGGGACCAAAGAGCCAGAGCTCAACCCCCGCAAGCACAACTAGGTGAGTACAACTAGGTGAGTACACACACACACACACACACACACACACACACACACACACACACAGTGTGTGTGTACTCACCGAATTGTGCTTGCAGGGGTTGAGCTCTGGCTCTTGATTTTCTATATTTTCAATAAATTTTTTCCAATTAGTATATTTGAATTATTATTATTATATTATATAAAGAACTTAAATTATTTACTTAGTTGTGATAGTTTAGGTCAGGTTAAGATAGGTTAGGTTAGGTTAGGTAGGGTTGGTTAGGTGCGGTCATATATCTACGTTAGTTTTAACTTAAATTAAAAAAATTAACTCATACACAATGAAATGGATAGTTTTATCATTTCATAAGAAAAAAAATTGAAAAATATATAAATTCATTAATAAACTTGGCTTATTAGGCAAATCGGGCCTTGCATAGTAGGCCAAGTACTGTGTTCTGGCTACTAGGTACAACATATATATATATATATATATATATATATATACAATTAGAAAGGAGAGGGAGGGGAAGAGCTAACAGCTCGAATCTGCGAGAGAGAGAGAGAGAGAGAGAGAGAGAGAGAGAGAGAGAACAACAGCAGCTACCGATCAAGCCCAGTGAGCACCCCCGTCGCCTGCCAAGCCACTATCACCAATGAGAAATATGACGTCTCTAAATTGGTTCCATACTTGGGTGCGACACAGATGACCCACTGAGCACTCGTTTCCAGGCGTAAATCAACCCTTTTACCATCCTCCCCCAACTCTAAGGGACGGAGGAGGGCTCAATGCCATCTGCTATATATATGTAGTGACCAATCTCGCACTATGGCTGTTACTGTATGGAGGGAAGCTGATTCTTGGATTATTCTCGATATTCCAGGAGTATCGAGTAGCCCCCTAATGGTGGTGGATATCTGGGGTGGGGATGGGGAGGTAGGGAGGGAGGGTGATGGTGGGGACGTTGGGGGGTGGGGGTTAGAGGGGATGGTAATGAGGGAGAAGGGCGGGTCGCTGGTGGAGGTTTAGGGTGGGGGATTTATTATTATTATTATTATTATTATTTTCTACCACAGACGTTGCCACACATTTACAGTGCTAACTAATATATATATATATATATATATATTATATATATATATATATATATATATATATATATATATATATATATATATATATATATATATTAGGGGTACCACCTCTGGTGCAATTGCAGGGACCCACATCCTCGAAGAAGAAAACAAAGAGCATTCAGAGAAGATCTTGTGGATTCTCACTGAATACTTTATTCTTTTCTTCTCCTACCCCCCTATTATTTTTTTGTATGTTTTGTTTTATTTTATTGCAATGCTACAGTTTACAGAGAACACACACACACACACACAAATATATAACAATTAAACAATCAGCGTTCGAAGACCTCGTCCAGCTCCTCGGAGGTTGGGTGCGTACCCAGGATACAGCACGCATTTCCCCTCTGCACTGCGACACTGAGGCGCTGGAATAGGAAACTGGCTGCTCGTGGGTCTCTAGTTTTCCCAATGAGTTCCTCACCAACCTCCTTTAAAAACTTGAGTGCACATTTACCCCAGGCGCCCAGAGTCTCTGAGCCTATCGGCACGAACCTGTAACAACGTTCTAGGTTTCTGTACTTGTGGATTTTCTGGGTCTCCCTGAAGGTGGCTGCCCACCTCCCTCCGCTGAGCTGTAACGTAAATAGGTATCAGCCAATGTAGATGCACAGGTGTAATCCCATACGACCTGTTTACCTTCCCTCCATGGCTGCAGGGTGACTCCATCTGGGCGTTTTTGGCTGTTGTCAGGTCTGCACAGCTGGGGTTCCCTTTGTGCTGGACACCCAGCTGTAGCCAAACTTCTCTTGATGATGTCATTGACTGCCTCGTGTCTGGCAATCTTTCCCTGTGTCTTACGACAGATGAGACCATGGCTGCCGTATTGGTCTGCCCGTGCCTGGCCGCAAATACACCGGTGCTCGGTGGAGATAGGGGCGGCAAGGCGCAGAGCAACACCAATACTTAGGGCCCGATGATCCAGGCGGGTGCCCAAGGCGGAATTAGGGACTGCCAACAGGAAGTCCCCAGCATGGGGGGCTTGCACAGCTAGGAGACGCGCTCTGTCCTTCTGAGAAGCTACGTCCAGCAATGCTTTGGCGATGTTCTCCACTATAGGGCTATCCCATTTGGCCTGTTTACCGTCGTTTGGACAAGTTGGTCGGGTGTGTGAATTGGCGAGTGTGTCCCACCGACCAGCTCCTTCCACAAATTTGGGATCACGAATCCCAATGGAGTTCCTTAGGTATTCTAATATATATATATATGACAATGTCAGACCACGGAGGAAAAAATGAAACAGGAATTTCCTTAAGTACTTTCGTATATTATACATCTTCAGAAGGAGTCTCCTTCTTGACTCCTTCTGAAGATGTATTAATATACGAAAGTACTTAAGGAAATTCCTGTTTCATTTTTTCCTCCGTGGTCTGACATTGTCACATTTAAAATCACGTGTTTAATTTCGTGATATACGCATATATATATATATATATATATATATATATATATATATATATATATATATATATATTATATTATATATATATATATATATATATATATATACTTTCTTCTATTTCATAACATTATAAGCTAAATAGTCGTAACGGCTTACTGCTTGCTCCTGACAATTACCTTACCTTCTGTCCTCTATGGACAGGGTTAGATATTTGTTAAACATAGTGATGAGTGATTTATTGAACAATCAACCACAAAAGGTGATTGTAGTGCTTTTTAAATGCTAATTTAACCTCGCATATAAATACTCTGATTTATGGATGTCCTACATAATCAGTGTTCGAGGTGTCTTTTTACATAGTGTCATTAATATGCACTAATAAAGGTGAAATGCAATTCTGATCAGCTTCTACATGCCATGCACACACACACACGCGCACACACACATGGAATGCACTAGGAAGTGATGTGGTGGCGGATGACTCGATACACAGTTTCAAATGTAGATATGATAGAGCCCAGTAGGCTCAGGAATCTGTACACCAGTTGATTGACAGTTGAGAGGCGGGACCAAAGAGCCAAAGCTCAACCCCCGCAAGCACAACTAGGTGAGTACAACTAGGTGAGTACACACACACACACACACACACACACACACACACACACACACACACACACACACACACACAGGTAGGGGGCCAGGTAGCCTGGTGGATAGCGTGCAGGACTTGTAATTCTGTGGCGCGGGTTCGATTCCCGCACCCGGCAGAAACAAATGGGCAAAGTTTCTTTCACCCTGAATGCCCCTGTTACCTAGCAGTAAATAGGTACCTGGGAGTTAGTCAGCTGTCACGGGCTGCTTCCTGGGGTGTGTGTGTGTGAGGAAAAAAAAAAGTAGTTAGTGTAGTTAGTAAACAGTTGATTGACAGTTGAGAGGCGGGCCGAAAGAGCAAAGCTCAACCCCCGTAAAATACAACTAAGTGAATACACACACACACACACACACACACACGTTGTAGGGGGGCCTGTGGCTGAGTAGACAGCTCTTGGGACTCGTAATCCTATGGACCGGGGATCGATCCCCGGCGATGGCGGAAACAAATGGGCAGAGTTTCTTTGATCCAGATGTTCCTGTTCACCTAGCAGTAAATAGGCACCTGGGAGTTAGACAGCTGTTACGAGCTGCTTCCTGGGGATGTACTCACCTAATTGTACTCACCTAATTGTACTCACCTAATTGTGCTTGCGGGGGTTGAGCTTTGGCTCTTTGGTCCCGCCTCTCAACTGTCAATCAACTGGTGTACAGTTTCCTGAGCCTACTGGGCTCTATCATATCTACATTTGAAATTGTGTATGGAGTCAGCCTCCACCACATCACTTCCTAGTGCATTCCATTTACTAACTACTCTGACACTGAAAAAGTTCTTTCTAATGTCTCTGTGGCTCATTTGGGTACTCAGCTTCCACCTGTGTCCCCTTGTTCGCGTCCCACCAGTGTTGAATAGTTCATCCTTGTTTACCCGGTCAATTCCCCTGAGGATTTTGTAGGCTGTGATCATGTCCGCCCTTACTCTTCTGTCTTCCAGTGTCGTAAGTTGCATTTCCCGCAGCCTTTCCTCATAACTCATGCCTCTTAGTTCTGTGTTTGTGTGTGTGTTTGAAAAAAAATCCGTTGATTGATTGACAGTTGAGAGGCGGGCCGAAGGAGCCAGAGCCAGAGCAAGCACAACTAGGTGAATACAATTAGGTGAATACACAGGCACACATGCACACACCATGCATCTGTACATCAGTTCATTGACAGTCAAGAGGCGGGACCAAAGAGCCAAAGCTCAGTCCCCGCAAGCACAACTAGTTGAGTACAAACACACAAGATTAGCTTGCAGGAACTATGATATATAAACAATATTACTGAGCTGACTCTTAAACAAATTTCACCTTAATGTATAATTTAGCGTATTGCGCTTAGTTAACATTAGTACACTTAGTACAATATTAGCACTTTATCTAATTAACATCATCTATATTCCTGTCCAATTTCAGAAATGGGTGTGAAAAGGAAGCATACGTAGTTGGAGATGTAATAAGGAAGTTTCATAAGATGTAATTGTGAGTTACAGGTGTGTGTGTGTTAGTGTATTCATATTATCAAGTAACAGTGTAACAGTATTAACAGCTGTGCCAGGTGTAGACCGTTGAGTGGAGTGTCATATGACCTCTGAGTGGAGAGTGAGTGTTAACTGTGGCTTGTTGACTGTAGAGAACTGTAAATTATATGTTTTAGAATGTTGTAAAATAAAGGTTATTGAGCACTGGGAGGGTTTTTAGCCCCGTGTGTAACTAGTTCTTGGAGGATTATCAGCCACTGTGATGACTAGCTCTGAGAGTGTTCTTTGACCCTGTGATAACTAACTCTGAGAGTGTTCTTTGACCCTGTGATAACTAGCTCTGAGAGTGTTCTTTGACCTTGTGATAACTAGCTCTGAGAGTGTTCTTTGACCCTGTGATAACTAGCTCTGAGAGTGTTATTTGACCTTGTGATAACTAGCTCTGAGAGTGTTCTTTGACCCTGTGATAACTAGCTCTGAGAGTGTTATTTGACCTTGTGATAACTAGCTCTGAGAGTGTTCTTTGACCTTGTGATAACTAGCTCTGAGAGTGTTCTTTGACCCTGTGATAACTAGCTCTGAGAGTGTTATTTGACCTTGTGATAACTAGCTCTGAGAGTGTTCTTTGACCTTGTGATAACTAGCTCTGAGAGTGTTCTTTGACCCTGTGATAACTAGCTCAGGGAGGATTCTAATGCAAGGTCGTGTCATTTTTCTTCGTGCGATTATGTACGAAAATTTAACTGCATAAATAATGCAAATATGAATTTTATTGAACAGGACAGCCAGCTTAACATCTTAAAGCCACTTAGATTGAGCGTGGAAATTCATAAAATTGACAAAAGGCAAGAATGAGAGAGAGAGAGAGAGAGAGAGAGAGAGAGAGAGAGAGAGAGAGAGAGAGAGAGAGAGAGAGAGAGAGAGAGAGAAGGAGGGAGGGAAAAGAGTGAGTATAGAGTGCAGGGAGTCCTCACCCGGTGCCCGGACATCACACTCGTCAGCTCGCCATGATTGCTGGCTATTCACACAGAGCGCCACTCAGAAGGGTCCGGGAGAAGGGACCCCCTGACAGCTCCCTCGTATCCAAACCTCCTTTTCATTTTCAGCTTCTCACAACACTTGCGCAACATTTTGGGTAGCAGTTTCCAGCGTTCCGTTTTTTTAATACAAGCGTGTGCTTAGATGGGTATGTATGCAAGCAATTAAGCCTCAGACATGTAGTAATACACTTAATTTATATGTCGGTATGGTGGAAATCTAGTGAGCTGTGTACCGTTCCACTAGAAGATTGACTGCTGACAAGGCGGGCCCCAAGAGGAGATGCTCGTTCCTGCAGGCATAATTGGGTGAATACAAATAGGTGAACAAACACATCAGCAAATATTTCCTGTCAGGGCATAGGTAACAACACAGAAACAGAAGTCTTGCAGCTGCAGTGAGAGCGCTAAATGCAACTTAAACCTGCGAGGAAGTAACATAATAGAAATATTTTCACCAGTTTCGATTCAGGCTTTGTCCATGGCGGGCGAGACACGGAAAGTGACTCCTCCTGCGAGCGGACATATAGCATGCTACGTTTGTCACAGGAGAGCAGGAAGGAGAGGGGAGGGAAGGCGCTGAAGAGATGAGGGAGATTCATTGTTGACAAATAGAAAGGAGTGAAGAGGAAAGAAGAGCTGTGAAGGGAGAGTGAGAAAGGGTAACGAAGAGAAAGGGAAAGTAGCGAAGAAATTAAGTGTAAGTTGAGGAAAGACCAGATAGCAAGTCACTGCAGAGAGTCAAATTAAATATGCAGTTTTCACGGTGGTCCCGACGTGCGCTGTCCTAATCTTTCCTCATCAAATTAATTTAAATTTTTTCCTCGCCGTGCTCGCGTTTATCACTCACAGCGTTTCCTTCGTTTGCGTTTGTCTTTCGTTTTCCTTCATTTTCCTGTTGTTGGTCCCATGTGTGAAGCCTCGTTATGCTGACTCATAATCCTGTCTTGTAATCACACATACGTAGTTTCATTACAATCATTAACGTATCTTCAGGAATCACACACACGTAGCCTCATTACGATGATTTTGTTTGGTTGTTGCTGCCAGAGGCAGCTAGTTTATGGTACACCCCATACTCATCCTGTGAGTGGTAGCGCAAAAAAGATCACAGAGGGCACAAAAGGTCTTTATCAGACCAAGTAGAGTATTACTTTTTACGTATTATTTAAGAAAGAGTATTATTACTTACAATTTCATCTATCCTTTACACCTTATAATTGTAGTATCAGCTAGTTACAGAGAATGCTCTATTTCAAGAGCTATAAATTGTTACAAGGGGGAAGGGGTCGTCGAGTCGGTGCCCGAAATGAGGAACACCACGACCACCGCTGCTGGACTTTGCCTTGACTTTGCGATTCCACCTGTGGAACGACTTTGCTCCAGTCGTTCCACAGGTGGAATCGCTGCTTGCGATCCGGCCTTGACCCGCAGAGGAGTGAAAGAAGACTCTGTACTGACCTCAAGTCGTTGCTTCAAACTCTACAGCACTTCCACCTATCTTGCCCGTCTTAACAAAGGGTCACAGTTCATCTGTCATACTCCTACATCACTCAGCTATTTAGGTCGCCAGCTGGGTTTGAAACTCTGCATCCCAGCAATGCAGTTGAGTGGATATACTTAGTGTCAGCAGACAGTGGTATGTTCCCAACGAATACAGTGTTAATGCAGTGTTACCAGTCAATAGAATATTTTTCAATGATAATAATTATAATAATAGTGTGGTACAAATGTAGTATCACTTATATAAATGTTCAAAGAGGTGGAGGGCGCACTTAAACTCAGCAGAAAAATGATATGTAGTTTACTGAATTAGAATACACATCAAACATATAAGAAAATAAGCATGTGGATATATATATATATATATATATATATATATATATATATATATATATATATATATATATATATTATATATTATATATATATATATATTATAAGTTAATGAATGGATGAACGTTGGCAGCACTCCTCTCGCCGCCTCTGGCAACTCGGACACCTGGGCAAATTTAAAGGGCTCCTCGGACCCTCGCTGGGACGGAAGACATCTCCTGTCACTTTTTTTTTATTATTATTAATACATGAGGTACATCTGCATTAGTGCAGCTACCCTAGACTATATGAAGAGGAGTCAGTCGCACCTCCACAGATCTCCAGTATCATCTATTGATACTGGTAATGGCTCAAAAGGGCCACCACTCACGGGCTATTCATGCCCGTGCCACCTTTTGGGTGGCTTAATCTTCATCAATCAATTCATCCCTCACTGGGAAGAGCCCCGCTCCTGTGCCAGGTAAGTCCACTACGGGCTCACCATAGCCTGTGCTACCTGGAACTTCTTGTTCCAAGTAGCGAACCTTAAACAACAATAACAACAACAACCTCACTGGGTAGGGGAGCTCCGTCAACATAGATCTCCTGTCCACACTCTCTGTCACACTCGTCCCACGCTGTCTTCCTCGTGCAGTAGGTAATATATGAGCTAATCTACAGCCTAACCTACTCCTACATAATATGAAACACAAGTAGATTGGCCGTTTTATTATAAAACCAAAAAACGGCCAATCTACTCATGAAAAACTCTCCAGATACCAAGCAGAACGCCTTAAAGGAGACCAATGTCGTCTATGTCTTTAAATGCCCACTTGGGGACTGTAAGCCCCAAAGAACTCAGTATATGGGCAAGACAACAACGTCTCTTTCCAAGCGATTAACAATTCATAAGCAACAGGACTCAATCAAGGAACATATAATCTCTTCTCACAACCAGACCATCACCAGAGAAATCTTAACAAACAACACAGAAATCATCGATAGGTACAGTGATAGCAGGCGGCTCGACATCAGTGAGGCACTACACATCAAACAAAATCAACACCAGCAATCAACAGCCAATTAATGCACAACTATATTCTACCACTTCAAGGCCCCCGAACCAATATGGAAGCAACAAGAGGAAGTATGGGCCAATAGGCCTTCTGCAGTCTCATATCCAATTTATACCCATTGTTTCGTGTTCTATCTTGTGTATGTCATAAGTTTGTTCACCTCACCCAAAACTTTTGTACCATATCACCTCACCCAAAATGAGTATAAGTTCGATGAATCTTGTGTAAATTAAGTCTTTGAAAATGTATAAGCATTACGAAACGTGTTCATGCGTCAGACAATTAAAAAATGAATTTTGGAGAATTGATATTTTTTTACCACCGACAATGAAAAACATAAGAAATATTGAGGAAATTCATGTTAGAATTATTAATCTTACCTTTTCGGTCATATTCAACAACATATGTTTACAAGTAAGACTGCTACCAAAATATCAAATATACTAACATATTATATATATATATATATATATATATATATATATATATATATATATATATATATATATAGTACAGAAACCTAGAACGTTGTTACAGGTTCGTGCCGATAGGCTCAGAGACTCTGGGCGCCTGGGGTAAATGTGCACTCAAGTTTTTAAAGGAGGTTGGTGAGGAACTCATTGGGAAAACTAGAGACCCACGAGCAGCCAGTTTCCTGTTCCAGCGCCTCAGTGTCGCAGTGCAGAGGGGAAATGCGTGCTGTATCCTGGGTACGCACCCAACCTCCGAGGAGCTGGACGAGGTCTTCGAACGCTGATTGTTTAATTGTTTATATATTTGTGTGTGTGTGTGTGTGTTCTCTGTAAACTGTAGCATTGCAATAAAATAAAACAAAACATACAAAAATAATAGGGGTGGTAGGAGAAGAAAAGAATAAAGTATTCAGTGAGAATCCACAAGATCTTCTCTGAATGCTCTTTGTTTTCTTCTTCGAGGATGTGGGTCCCTGCAATTGCACCAGAGGTGGTACCCCTATATATATATATATATATATATAATATATATATATATATATATAATATATTATATATTATATATATATGTATATATATATAATATTGTGACGATAATCTCTTCCCAGAAATTTAGCCTGCTCTTTCTTATTATCATCACGTTCTACCAATATTCAAGATACGTTTTACAGTGGCTTAAACGTATATCAAGACCAGCCAAGCACCTGCATACTCCCCCCTCCCCCCATTCCTGCACACCTGGCCGCCGCACCGACCCGCAGCTGCTGCAGTCCCAGCCAAACTACCTGTTGCCAGCCGTCCTGCATTCTCATTGGCCGTTCGAGAACACACCACTTCAGTCCTTCTCCAACCACGTTCCAAGCCAAGCAACGTCGGGGTCGACTGGCAGCACCATCATCAGAATATCTCGTGCTCTCACGCTATGAACACCTAGTTGACTCACCTCGTGTGATCAAATAGAGGCTTATAGCTAGCGCATATATTCCCAGCACCATTTCTTTATTATTCATTATTGTATGTCCTCCCTGTCCCATTGTTCACGTAAATTCATTCTTTTTTATATTATTTTTCCACTTGTTGACTTGCCCTTTGATCAGCCAAGAAATTGTCTTTATTTACTTTGCTTTTTTTAGATTTATTAAATGTCATTGTTTATTATGTGTTTTGTGTCTCTTCCCTTACCTTACCACAGATTATCAAACAAGCAGTCATTCTTTTTTTTTATCTTTTTTTTACTTTTTGTTTTATGTGTGACAAAGCATTAACATCTGCCAGTGGAAGACTGCCGAACACCATACTCCACTACTTTACCGTCACAATATATATATATATATATATATATATTATATATATATATATATATATATATTATATATATATATATATATATATATATATATATGAAAACAAGCCTGAATGGTCCCCAGGACTAGATACAACTGAAAACTCACACCCCAGAAGTGACTCGAACCCATACTCCCAGGAGCAACGCAACTGGTATGTACAGGATGCCTTAAACCACTTGACCATCACGACCGGACATAAGGAAGTGATAGCCTGAGCTATATGAACCACTTCCCCGCCGGCACCTGGATGGTTATCTTGGGCATAGCATTTTATCATTTATCATAGCATTTATATATATTATATATATTATATATATATATATATATATATATATATATATATATATATATATTTTTATATATATGTGTCGTATCTAGTAGCAGAACACACTTTTCGGCCTACTATGCAAGGCCCGATTTGCCTAATAGGCCGAGTGATATTCTTTATTTTCAATAAATTGTTTCCAATTAGTTTATTTGAATTATTATTTTTATATTATATTAAGAACATAAATGATTGACTTAATTGTGTTAGTTTAGGTTAGGTTAAGATAGGTTAGGTTAGTTAGGGAGGGTTGGTTAGGTTCGATCAAATATCTACGTTAGTTTTAACTCAAATTAAAAAAAATTAACTCATACATAATGAAATGGATAGCTTTATCATTTCATAAGAAAAATATTGAAAATATATAAATTCAGGAAAACTTGGATTATTAGGCAAATCGAGCCTTGCATGTAGGCCGAGAAATACGTTCTGGCTACTAGGTACGACATATATATATATATATATATATATATATTATATATATTATATA
>WNGS01111181.1:34137909-34145409 GCA_020271785.1 Procambarus virginalis
TGAACACTTACAGTGGAGTAAACCATTAAGGTAAGGAATATACTACTACTACTGCTAATAAATAATAATTCAATGTGTCAGGGACAGGAAGCCGAGTTATACATACAATATATGTTAGGCTTATACCGAGGTCCTCCCCCTCCCCCATCCCGAAGATCGAATCCGCCCAGGAATGTCAGAAACTCGTCAGTAAACCCCATAAAAAGTTAAGTAACTCCTCGGTACCTATTTACTGCTTGGTGACCTTGTGAGTTGAGAACGAGCCCCACTGCACTACTGGGACCCTCTATATAAATGATAATATGTATTTATAATATAAACTCTTAAAATATAAAACCCTCTATATAAGCCTTACAGAATGGTAAACCTTAGCGTAGGGTAAACCCTTATGGGAGGTGAGCCCTTTCAGTAGGGCAAACCCCTACAGTGGGAATTTTTACAGTACTGGGAACCCTTACATTATATGGATTCTTACAGGGTCCCAAATAACCCGCTTGTTCAGGCCTTTATCAACACTAAGGCCAGCACTGCTGCTTATAATAATAGTTCCTATTGTTAGGGTGACCAGCAGTCTCTCTCTCATCTCTCTCTCTCTACCTCTCTCCTCTCTCTCTCTCTCCTCTCTCTCGCTCTCTCTCTCCTCTCTCTCTCTCTCTTCTCATCTCTCTCTCCTCTCTCTCTCTCTCTATATATATATATATATATATATATATATATATATATATTAGTTATATCGAGATCCCTGACCTCGGTTGAACTACTGACTAACTCCGGGGTACCTATTTACTGCTAGGTGAACAGAGGCATTGGCTGAAAGGAAAAATGTCCAACCATTTCTGTCTCGCCGGGGTGATCTTAATATGTGTGGCCGAGAACGTAGACCACTGCACTACGACAACCCAGCCTTCAATAACGAGAGCACATTTAACGACTGTGGAGAATTTATACAAAATGTGAACAGCGGTGCTTGAAAAAAAAAAAACATCGGCACTATACCGGTATGTGAACATCAGCACTATACCAGTATATGAACATCAGCACTATACTGGTATATGAACATTACCACTATACTGGTACATGAACATCACCACTATACTGGTATATGAACTCACCACTATACTGGTATATGAACATCACCACTATACTGGTATATGAACATCACCACTATACTGGTACATGAACATCACCACTATACTGGTACAATGACATCACCACTATACTGGTACATGAACATCACCACTATACTGGTATATGAACATCACCACTATACCAGTATATGAACATCACCACTATACTGGTACATGAACATCACCACTATACTGGTATATGAACATCACCACTATACTGGTATATGACATCACCACTATACTGGTATATGAACATCAACACTATATTGGTATATGAACATCAGCACTATACCGGTATATGAACATCAACACTATATTGGTATATAACATCAGCACTATACCGGTATATGAACATCACACTATACTGGTGTGTTTATGACGCCTCAAGTCTACACAAGACGCGTTTACGAAGTTCTGAAGACATTTAATCTCGGCCATCAGGAGCTGAATTAAAACGGTGATTTAGAAATCTTCCAATGAAACTTCTACTAGAAAAGTTTCATTTAAGATTTTAAATTAACTTTTAATTCGCTCTGATGGCGAGATTAAATGTCTTCTCAGAACTTCGTAAAACGCGTCTTGTGTAGACTTGAAGGCGTCATACAAACTAACAGGTATTAGTGTTGATGTTCAAACGGTATAGTGATGATGTTCATGATACCACATATAGTGTTGATGTTCATATACCGGTATAAGTGCTGAGTTCATATACCAATATAGTTTTGAGTTATATACCCAGTATAGTGGTGATGTTTCATATACCGTATAGCTGGTGATGTTCATATACCAGTAAGTGGTGATGTTCATGTTACCAGTATAGTGGTGATGTTCATATACGGTATAGTGGTGATGTTCATATTAACAGATAGTGGTGATGTTCATTTACCAGTATAGTGGTGTGTTCATGTACCAGTATGTGGTATGTTCATGTACCAGTATAGTGGTGATGTTCATATACCAGTATAGTGGTGATGTTCATATACCAGTATAGTGGTGATGTTCATATACCAGTATAGTGGTGATGTTCATGTACCAGTATAGTGGTAATGTTCATTACCAGTATAGTGCTGATGTTCATATACTGGTATAGTGCTGATGTTCACATACCGGTATAGTGCCGATGTTTTTTTTTTTCAAAGCACCGCTGTTCACATTTTGTATAAATTCTCCACAGTCGTTAAATGTGCTCTCGTTATTGAAGGCTGGGTTGTCGTAGTGCAGTGGTCTACGTTCTCGGCACACATATTAAGATCACCCCGGCGGACAGAAATGGTTGGACATTTTTCCTTTCAGCCAATGCTCTGTTCACCTAGCAGTAAATAGGTACCCCGGAGTTAGTCAGTAGTTCAACCGAGGTCAGGGATCTCGATATAACTAATATATATATATATATATATATATATATATAATATATAGAGAGCAGAGAGCAGATGAGAGAGGAGAGAAGAGAGAAGAGAGGAGAAAGGAAGAGAGAAAATGAGAGAGAGAAAAACCAAAAAAGAGAGAGAGAGAGAGAGACTGCTGGTCACCCTAACAATAGGAACTATTATTATAAGCAGCAGTGCTGGCCTTAGTGTTGATAAAGGCCTGAACAAGCGGGTTATTTGGGACCCTGTAAGAATCCATATAATGTAAGGGTTCCCAGTACTGTAAAATTCCCACTGTAGGGGGTTTGCGCCTACTGAAAGGGCTCACCTCCCATAAGGGTTTACCCTACGCTAAAGTTTACCATTCTGTAAGGCTTATATAGAGGGTTTTATATTTTAAGAGTTTATATTATAAATACATATTATCATTTATATAGAGGGTCCCAGTAGTGCAGTGGGGCTCGTTCTCAACTCACAAGGTCACCAAGCAGTAAATAGGTACCGAGGAGTTACCTTAACTTTTATGGGGTTTACTGACGAGTTTCTGACATCCTGGGCGGATTCGATCTTCGGGATGGGGGAGGGGGAGGACCTCGGTATAAGCCTAACATATATTGTATGTATAACTCGGCTTCCTGTCCCTGACACATTGAATTATTATTATTATTAGCAGTAGTAGTAGTATATTCCTTACCTTAATGGTTTACTCCACTGTAAGTGTTCCCGCCAGTTTACCCTACTTTAAGGACCTTCAAGGGTTGACCCTACTTTAGGGGGTTAGAGCCTACTCTACGCGTCTGTTACCGCCCACACATTACGCTGCGATATTACCTTCATGGCTGGTGGCAGAGCGGACGGTGCCCGCCACCAGCTGGGTTCTGGCTACTTCCTCCAATTAACCTATTCCAACACCTGTTACATAATACCTTTCACTACCTAGTATTAATATATATATATATATATACTATATATATATATATATATATATATATAATATATATATATATATATATATATAATATATATATAGTGTGTGTGTGTGTGTGTGTGTGTGTGTGTGTGTGTGTGTTGTGTGTGTGTGTGTGTGTGTGTGTGTATACCCACCTATTTGTGCTTGCAGGATCGAACATTGACGTTTGGATCCCGCCTTTCCAGCCATCGGTTGTTTACAGCAATGACTCCTGTCCCATTACCCTATCATATCTAGTTTTAAAATTAAGAATAGAGTTTGCTTCCACAACCTGCTCCTTAAGTGCTTTCCATTTTTCCACTACTCTCACTAAAGAACACTTCCTAACATCTCTGTGACTCATCTGAGTTTCTAACTTCCACCCATGTCCCCTCGTTCTGTTATTATTACGTGTGAACATTTCATCTATTTCCACTTTGTCAATTCGCCCCGAGTATTTTATACGTTCCTATCATATCCCATCTCTCCCTTCTTTTTTCTAGTGTCGTAAGGTTCAGTTCCTTCAGGCGCTCTTCATACCCCATCCCTCGTAACTCTGGGACGAGTCTCGTTGCAAACTTCTGAACCTTTTCCAGTTTTCTTATATGCTTCTTCAGATGTGAACTCCACGATGAGGCGGCATACTCTAAGACTGGCCTCACGTAGGCAGTGTAAAGGCCCCTAAATGCCTCCTTACTTAGGTTTCTGAATGATGTTCTAACTTTTGCCAGTGTAGAGACGCTCCTGTCGTTATCCTATTCATATGTGCTTCAGGAGTTAGATTAAGTGCTACGTCCACTTCCATGTCTCTTTCTCGAATCGCCACAGGTAGGCAGTTCCCCTTCATTGTGTACTGTCCTTTTGGTCTCCTATAACCTGATCCCATTTCCATAACTTTACATTTACTCGTGTTGAACTACAATAGTCATTTTTCTGACCATTTCTGCAGTCTGTTCAGGTCCTCTTGGAGTTCCTACAATCCTCATCTGTCACAACTCTTCTCATTAATTTTGCGTCTCCGCGAACATTGAAATGTAGGATTCCACTCCTGTAAACTTATTTATGCAAATTAGAAATAGAATTATTCCCAGGACCGATCCTTGTGGTACTCCACTTGTTACTGTTCGCCAATCTGACTTCTCGCCCCTTACTATTACTCTCTGGCTCCTTCCTGTTAGGTAGTTCCTTACCCATGCTAGAGTCTTTCCGCTTTCTCCCGCTTGCCTCTCAAGTTTGAATAGCAGTCTCATGTGGTACTGTATCAAAGGCCTTTGGCAATCTAGAAATATGCAGTCTGCCCAGCCTTCTCTGTCCTGCCTTATCCTTGTTATTTTATCATAGAATTCCAAAAGGTTTGTTAGGCATGATTTCCCTGTCCAGAACCCAGGTTGGTGTTTGTTTACAAACGTAATGCTCTCCATGTATGCAAGAGGTCTTAGCCTAATTATTCTTTCAATGTATTTTGCAGGGGCTGCTTGTCAGTGATACGGGTCTGTAGCCTCCTCCCTATCTTCTTTCTTGAAAATCGGTACGACATTTCTTCTCAGCAACTGGGCAATTCTTCCCGACTTAAGAGACTCATTAAAGATCATTGCCAAGGCACGCTGAGGGCCTGCGCTGCCTCTTTTAGTTCCACGGTGATACTTTGTCTAGTAGCTTTGGTTGCATCCAGTGTTGTCAACTGTTTTCATTACCTCCTCTGCTGCTCTCTATATCTGATAGGTCTTCGTGTAGTAGGGTATCTCTTCTAACAATGGAAGCAACTCAGGCTCGGTTGTGAACACTCCATGGAAACTGGCATTCAGTATTTGATTGTTGCCGCCGAAGGCGGCTAGTTTATTGTGCACCCCATACTCATCCTGTGAGCGGTAGCGCATAAAGCATTACAGAGGGCACAAAAGGTCTTTATCAGACCTCATCTTAGACTATTACATAAACAGTTTCAATCTATCCTTCACAACCTTATAGTTACATGTCAGCTAGATACAGAGAATGCGCTATTTCAAGAGCTATATACTTACAGTAAGTCATTATACACATTAATGGAAGGTCTTATCGCTAATACATAATAGTTTGACCAATGGGGACATTACAGAGTCTAAGGGGAGCGTCTGTTTATTACCTCGCAGATTTCCTTGTCACTGGTCTATATGTGCCCCTTCTGTTTCCTTTGTCTTGTCACTGGTCGTTTACCGACAATCTTCCTTCTTATATGGCTTTGTAGTAATATAGGGTTGCTTTTTCGCTTTGATTTTAATATCATAATTTCTTTCCGAGACTCGTCTTATGTTAATGTAATCGTTCCTAGCTCTGTTGCAGCTGATCCCTGTTGTCCTCTGTCCTTGTCTTCTGTACTTCCTCCACTCCCTCCTGCTTCTCATTTTTGTTTCCTGACACCGTCTATTAAATCATGGGTTTTTATATTCCCTCCTGCTTTTTCCTTTACTGTTGGAATAAATCTCTCTTCGGCCTGCTTGCATTTCCGTATAACTAGGTTCATCATATCTTGCAACTGTTTTTCCTCTAATTTATTCTAATTTCTTCCTCCCACTGCCCTCTCCCAGATAGTCCCTTATCCTTACTGTAGTCCCCCTTTCCTGTAGTCAGTTCTCCTTTCCCAGACCTCATTGTCCTTTGGTCACAATTTTGAGTTCCATCATGTAGTCAAAGACTAGGACACAGTGGCCACTGGCCCCTAGAGGTATTTCATGTTCCAAAATCTCAATGTCTGCCACATTCTGGGTGAAAATCAGGTCTAATAGGCTCTGCGTATCCCCCTCCTCTAGCCTCTTGTGTCTTCCTTCACAAGTTGTGCTAGGAAATTCCTGTCTCACACACTGTGTGTCTGTGTGTGTGTGTGTGTGTGTGTGTGTGTGTGGGTGTGTGTGATGTGTGTGTGTGTGTGTGTGTGTGTGTGTGTGGTGTGTGGTGTTTATATGAAACATAAATATTCACTAACCTGAGGAACTATGAGCCGGTAGTGATATTTATAATAACTTCGAGATTACAGCCTTGTTCAGATATTTAGGACCACTCGGTTGTTCAGGACCGCCCTTGTACCCTGAAGGAGCTGTTGACTCCATCACCTCTTGACTGTGGCAGTAACAACCAGTCCGGTGGCGTCCTTGTGCGTGCCAACAGTGTATTCATATCTCTCTGGCATCTCTTTATAATTGTCTCGTTAACGGATATTTGCGGAGGAAATCATGAATATTAATCAAGCTAATTTAGTATTATTATTAATTTGCAGTGAGGTACCAACCTGTCCTCTTGTATAACATATTGACGTAAAATTCCCTAACGTCAATGACGTTCTAAATAGCATAGCGGCTCGCAAAATTGATGTAATGCCCCGTTTTCTGTTCGAGGATCATCGGTTCGATCGGTTCGGGCAATTCAGTACTCATTTTAGCAGCCCGTCCTCCAAAGATCCAAAGTGATTCCATGCACCCGCCAAAACCCCCTGTTTATGAATGAAAGCGGTTTACACACGACTAACAACTGCTACGTTACATTGAGGTTACCTTGAGGTGCTTCCGGGGCTTAGCGTTCCGCGGCCCGGTCGTCGACACAGGCCCCATGGTTGCTGGACTGATCAACCAGGCTGTTTGACGCGGCTGCTCAAGCCTGACGTATGAGTCACAGCCTGGGTGATCAGGTATCCGTTTGGTAGGTGCTTATCCAGTTCTCTCTTGAACACTGTCAGGACTTCGAACATATCCGGAACAAGTGCTTCACTGACGAATTTTTGTCAACCACAACGCTAAAATAAATGCTTACCCACGGTACTACAAATACAATTAATCGCCAACAGAATACCTAAACACCTACCTAACCTATCCTAATGCCCTATTATACACAATATGCCAATATATTATAATATTAATTTATACACACCCACAGCATTACGTACACACCCACAATGTACGTAATGTTATTCACTGATGGGCGGCCCCGTTCATGTCTGCCTACCGTACTCTTGGACAAAAGTCCCCTGACAGGATGATTAATAATATCATGTATGTGTCGGGTGGGTGGGTGGGGGGGGGGCTCTGTT
>WNGS01111181.1:34150409-34152357 GCA_020271785.1 Procambarus virginalis
CTTCAGTAGTAGTCAAGGGGAAAGTCGAAAATTCCAGTTAGGCAGCAGGATGCTGCTTCTGGAAACTTTCCTTATTAAGACTCCTCAATAGCTCGGTCGATAGAGCTTCGGCCTCACAAGCGTGGGGTCCGCGGTTCGAGTCTCCTAGAATCCAGGTGATGGAATGTTTACTTCCACGGAAATGTGGATGATAAGTCATGATGTATTATGATGTCACTCAGCAATGAGGTGGCTGTCTCTAGTCTGATGTACTTAGGAGTGGCGGGGCGCTTCTTAGTGGAATACATCGCCACAAAGTTCCCAGACTGCTGGAATAAGCATTCAGACTTTGAAGACGCTGTCTATGAATAGTGTGAGTAGTGGGTGAGTAAGACTTAACCCTATTCCAGGTACCCAAGGCCTGGCGCACAGTGGTGGAGTCCAACACTAATTTGGACATAGCTTTGGACACCACCACATAGCTGTGGTCGTGTCTAAAGGCACTATGTCCAAAAGGTGTCAAAGGCGCCAGGCCTTGGACACCTGGAATGGGATTTAAATATAGCCCCTTGATCCATCTAGTCTCACAGCGTTAGATTTCTGTGCAAATATTTTTAGCCCTAAAATGCTGTATTGAGATGTTACTTTATCGAGCAGCACTTGTGCTTTATTCAAAAATGAAAGATCTGTGACGACTTAGTCCTCAGCATAGATTAGCAATTTAACCCCTTTAGCAAGTGTCAAGGTAACGAGGATTTCCCTAAAGATGTTAAAGGGCTGAGAACTCCACCTTGTGGAGCAGCATTCTCATGCTGCAGGTAGTCTGTGACACATGGCTTCATGCTAGGGAGCCGGTCGGCCGAGCGGACAGCACGCTGGACTTGTGATCCTGTGGTCCTGGGTTCGATCCCAGGCGCCGGCGAGAAACAATGGGCAGAGTTTCTTTCACCCTATGCCCCTGTTACCTAGCAGTAAAATAGGTACCTGGGTGTTAGTCAGCTGTCACGGGCTGCTTCCTGGGGGTGGAGGCCTGGTCGAGGACCGGGCCGCGGGGACACTAAAGCCCCCAAATCATCTCAAGATAACCTCAAGAAGATGCTTCACTCTGGCATACCTGTGACTGCGGAAGTCTTGAATCCAGGCAAGCATGTGATTGTGTTAGGGTGGTGTAGAGTGTGTGTTACTGTATTGGGGGTGGTGTAGTGTGTGGGTTACTGTATTGGGGGTAGTGTAGAGTGTGGGTTACTGTATTGGGGGTGGTGTAGAGTGTGGGTTATTGTGCTAGGGTGGTGTAGTGTGTGTTATTGTGCTAGGGTGGTGTAGAGTGTAGGTTATTGTGCTAGGATGGTGTAGAGTGTGGGTTATTGTGCTAGGGTGCTGTAGAGTGTAGGTTATTGTGCTAGGGTGGTGTAGAGTGTGGGTTACTGTATTGAGGGTGGTGTAGAGTGTGGGTTATTGTGTTATGGTGGTGTAGAGTGTGGGTTATTGTGCTAGGGTGGTGTAGAGTGTGGGTCATTGTGCTAGGGGTGGTGTAGAGTGTGGGTTATTGAGCTAGGGTGGAGTTGAGTGTGGGTTATTGTGCTAGGTTGGAGTAGAGTGTGGTTTATTGAGCTAGGGTGGAGTAGAGTGTGGGTTATTGTGCTAGGGTGGAGTAGAGTGTGGGTTATTGTGCTAGGGTGGTGTAGAGTGTGGGTTATTGTGCTAGGGTGGAGTAGAGTGTGGGTTATTGTGCTAGGGTGGAGTAGAGTGTGGGTTATTGAGCTAGGGTGGAGTAGAGTGTGGGTTATTGTGCTAGGGTGGAGTAGAGTGTGGGTTATTGTGCTAGGGTGGTGTAGAGTGTGGGTTATTGAGCTAGGGTGGAGTAGAGTGTGGGTTATTGTGCTTGGGTGGAGTAGAGTGTGGGTTATTGTGCTTGGGTGGAGTAGAGTGTGAGTTATTGTGCTAGGGTGGTGTAGAGTGTGGGTTATTG
>WNGS01111181.1:34207012-34217012 GCA_020271785.1 Procambarus virginalis
ATATCTTTTATTTATATATATTCATATATATATATATATATTATATATATAAAAGAAGGTGAAACGCCATGCAACCTCTGAAGAGACAACTAACACAACACCTGTACCCCCATTAGACTATTTCACAGGAACTTCTTCTTTTCCACATTCATAAAACGGAGGAAAGGGTCCTGAAAGATATTGTTAATAGAAACGTTATCCCTACAGACAAAAATCAGAAGATACAATTGACGATTTACTATAAAACTATTTATATATTTATATAAATATTTACTATTATATATATATATATATAAATATATATATGTATATATATATATAATATGTATATAATAATATATATATATATATATATATATATATATATATTATATATATATATATATATATTATATATATAATATATGTCGTACCTAGTAGCCAGAACGCACTTCTCAGCCTACATGCAAGGCCCGATTTGCCTAATAAGCCAAGTTTTCCTGAATTAATATATTTTCTCAAATTTTTTTCTTATGAAATGATAAAGCTTCCCATTTCATTATGTATGAGGTCAATTTTTTTTATTGGAGTTAAAATTAACGCAGATATATGACCGAACCTAACCAACCCTACCTAACCTAACCTAACCTATCTCTATAGGTTGGGTTACGTTAGGAAGCCGAAAAAGTTAGGTTAGGTTAGGTTAGGTAGGTTAGGTAGTCGAAAAACAATTATCATGAAAACTTGGCTTATTAGGCAAATCGGCCTTGCATAGTAGGCTGAGAAGTGCGTTCTGGCTACTAGGTACGACATATATATATATATATATATATATATATATATAATATATATATATATATATATATATATCTACGTTAATATATATATATATATATATATATATATATATATATATATATATATATATATATGTCGTACCTAGTAGCCAGAACTCACTTTTTGGCCTACTATGCAAGGCCCGATTTGCCTAATAGGCCAAGTTTTCATGAATTAATTGTTTTTCGACTACCTAACCTACCTAACCTAACCTAACCTAACTTTTTCGGCTACCTAACCTAACCTAACCTATAAATATAGGTTAGGTTAGGTTAGGTAGGGTTGGTTAGGTTCGGTCATATATCTACGTTAATTGTTACTCCAATAAAAAAAAATTGACCTCATACAATGAATGGAAGCTATCATCATAGAAAAATGTTCTTGGTGATGTCCAGTGTACATCAATGCTCCTGGTGATGTCCAGTGTACATCAATGCTCTTGGTGATGTCCAGTGTACATCAGTGCTCTTGGTGATGTCCAGTGTACATTAATGCTCTTGGTGATGTCCAGTGTACATCAGTGCTCTTGGTGATGTCCAGTGTACATCAGTGCTCTTGGTGATGTCCAGTGTACATCATTGCTCTTGGTGATGTCCAGTGTACATCAATGCTCTTGGTGATGTCCAGTGTACATCAATGCTCTTGGTGATGTCCAGTGTACATCAGTGCTCTTGGTGATGTCCAGTGTACATCAATGCTCTTGGTGATGTCCAGTGTACATCAATGCCCCTGGTGATGTCCAGTGTACGTCAATGCTCGTGGTGATGTCCAGTGTACCATCAATGCTGCTGGTGATGTTCAGTGTACATCAGTGCTCCTGGTGATGTCCAGTGTACATCATGGCTCCTGGTGATGTTCAGTGTACATCAGTGCTCCTGGTGATGTCCAGTGTACATCAATGGCTCCTGGTGATGTTCAGTGTACATCAGTGCTCCTGGTGATCTGGTGATGTCAAGTGTACATCAATGCCAGGATCCTCTTAAAATACGTTGTTGATTATGTGTGAGTGTGTGTACTCACCTAGTTTTGCTTGCGGGGGTTGAGCTCTGGCTCTTTGGTCCTGCCTCTCAACCGTCAGGGTTGAGAGGCGTGTGTGTGTGTTCGTGTGTGTGTGTGTGTTTGGTGTGTGTGTGTGTGTGTGTGTTTGTGTGTGTGGTGTGTGTGTGTGTGTTGTGTGTGTGTGTGTGTGTGTGTGTGTGTGTGTATGTGTTGTGTGTGTGTGTGTGTACTCACCTAGTTGTGCTTGCGGGGGTTGAGCTCGCTCTTTGGTCCCGCCTCTCAACCGTCAATCACAGGTGTACAGGTTCCTGACCCTATGGGCTCTATCAAATCTACACTTGAAACTGTGTATGGAGTCAGCCTCCACTAAATCACTTCCTAATGTATTCCATTTGTTAACCACTCTGACACTAAAAAAGTTCTTTCTAATATCTCTGTGGCTCATTTGGGCACTCAGTTTCCACCTGTGTCCCTAGTGCGTGTACCCCTTGTGTTAAATAATGTCTTTATCAACCCTGTCGATTCCCTTGAGAATCTTGAATGTGGTGATCATGTCCCACCTAACTCTTCTGTCTTTCCAACGAAGTGAAGTTTAATCCGTGGTCTCTCCTCGTAGCTCATATCTCTCAGCTCGGGTACTAGTCTGGTGGCAAACCTTTGAACCTTTTCTAGTTTAGTCTTATGCTTGACTAGATATGGACTACATGTGTGTGTGTGATCATATAGTCAAACAAAGACATTAAATCCTAACAACAATGAACTGTATTATACAGTATAGCCTAATAGATAGTATAGTTAACTACGTCTTATTCGAGTTCTATGTTGAGACTTTTTTGCAATATAAAGTTAACAATGTCGTGATAGTATTTCTGAACTACATTCCTGGGCAGAAGTCAATATGCCAGACAACTGTTTAACTTCACTTTATGGCTTACTGTCACGAATGGTACATTGGTATATGTGTGTTTCAGTGGTCACATTCAGGCTTACATCCTTAAAGTTCTACTTGGATTAATACAGTTTTGTCAATAATGATATTATGATAAAAAAAATATCAGAGCGGAGATTATCGAAGTTTTTTTTCATCAAAGGAAGGCAATATCCAGCAGATTTTGTAGTATCATGATTTATTTTATATATACTTTATTTATGTTTTATGAACAGTACTCTATAACAGAACATTCGTTTGAAGAATTTAGTTTTTATTAGCATCATATATAACAGAAAACACTGACCTCAGATAAACACGGATCGAGCTCTTATTCCCAGAGGACACAGAGTGGATAATCCCCTCACCCGAACTTGGGTCCATCCCTCTTCCTTTCATGCGTCAAGGAAGAAATGTTTGTGTTTGTCATTCAGAATGTTCCGTAATATGTTGATTGTTGTGATGTGTGTCTCTATATATACTATATATGAACACGTTGTACTGACCCGGTGAGAATAGCGTGAGCTACCTCATCCCTTTATGTGTATTCATACCTCAATAAACTTATTTCAATTTCAGTTTCAATTTCCTCTCCTTTCCGGCGCCTCACATACATAATAAGGCGCCAAACCAACCCCTCCACCCCCCGGCGCCTCAGCTTCCCCTCCTGGCCCCCTCCAGTGCCTCCTTCCCCAGAGTCCTTGAGCCGACAAGGGCGAGGTCTTGGCGTGGCTGAGGCAGAGATACACACTCGCGGGGCCGCTGAGGACGCTTCAGGGCGTGAAGGATGCCCGCCGCGCCTGCCTCCGCATTCACATCATTGGCCGCGTGAATCCTATCAGCTGGATGGAGGCGCCGCACCCAGGCCACTCACCATTGTGGCTGGACAGCTCGAGTCGAGTGATGTTTTCCACAACAAACACGTCCAAATGAGCCGTCCCCAGTTTACTTTTCAGACAGCAGCTTATATATATATACACTTAACAGCTACGCAATCTTTGTCGTTGAAAGGAGGGCTTCAGTTCCTGGCCTCCGATCTGCCATTCATGCCGTTTAAGCAACGTTTGAAGTTAACCTCAAGTATCTCCCTTTTCAGCTCATTCCACTTACTCTCTACTACCGTGTGAGACGGTTGGGTCTAGTTAGTGCTGTTGGCTTATTAATTAAGGGTATAGATGAGTTAGGTGTGCTCACCTAGTTGTACTCACCTAGTTGTTCTTGTGGGTTTGAGCTCTTTGGTCTCGCCTCTCAACTGCCAATCAACTGATGTACAGGTTCCTGAACCTGTTGAGCTCTATCATATCTACACTTAAAACTGTGTATGGAGTCTTCCTCCACTACATCACTTCCTAAGCAGTAGGTGTGTGAGGTGTGACCGTGGGCTTCCCTGAGGGCTTAGGTGGCGGAGGTGTGGGCTTCCCTGAGGGCTTAGGTGGCGGAGGTGTGGGCTGCCCTGAGGGCTTAGGTGGCGGAGGTGTGGGCTTCCCTGAGGGCTTAGGTGGCGGAGGTGTGGGCTGCCCTGAGGGCTTAGGTGGCGGAGGTGTGGGCTGCCCTGAGGGCTTAGGTGGCGGAGGTGTGGGCTGCCCTGAGGGCTTAGGTGGCGAAGGTGTGGGCTTCCCTGAGGGCTTAGGTGGCGGAGGTGTGGGCTTCCCTGAGGGCTTAGGTGGCGGAGGTGTGGGCTGCCCTGAGGGCTTAGGTGGCGAAGGTGTGGGCTTCCCTGAGGGCTTAGGTGGCGGAGGTGTGGGCTTCCCTGAGGGCTTAGGTGGCGGAGGTGTGGGCTTCCCTGAGGGCTTAGGTGGCGGAGGTGTGGGCTGCCCTGAGGGCTTAGGTGGCGGAGGTGTGGGCTGCCCTGAGGGCTGAGTTTAGAAGGCTGTGGGCTGGCCAGAGGTCTACGTTGGTGGAGCTGATGGCTGTGATGCCAGCTGCCTTGACTCTTCGAGGTCATTGCCGTATGTTTGGAACGAAATGGGTCCAGGTAATAGACCCATGAAGCCCTCCACCCATGACCTCTCACCGTTCACATTCCTCCCATTTCACTATAACCCTCTGTATTATTCCTGTGAAGTACTCTCAAATATGGCATTTTCCGAGTATTTTTGCTCATCTAGTTGTACGTACCTAGTTGTGTTCACCTAGTTGTACTCACCTAGTTGTGCTCACCTAGTTGTGTTCACCCAGTTGTGTTCACCTAGTTGTGCTCACCCAGTTGTGCTCACGTAGTTGTGTTCACCTAGTTGTACTTACCTAGTTGTGCTCACCTAGTTGTACTCACCTAGTTGTGCTTACCTAGTTGTACTCACCTAGTTGTGCTTACCTAGTTGTGCTCACCTAGTTGTCTTCACCTAGTTGTTTTCACCTAGTTGTGATCACCTAGTTGTGTTCACCTAGTTGTGCTCACTTAGTTGTACTCACCTAGTTGTGCTCACCTAGTTGTGATCACCTAGTTGTGTTCACCTAGTTGTGCTCACTTAGTTGTGCTCACCTAGTTGTGTTCACTTAGTTGTGCTCACCTAGTTGTGCTCACCTAGTTGTACTCACCTAGCTGTACTCACCTAGTTGTGCTCACTTGTTGTGCTCACCTAGTTGTGCTTACAGGGCCGATTATCAGTTCTTAAGCCCCGCCTCTCCACCATCACTAGGTGAATGCAGTGACTCTGCTTTCATTGCTTTTTCTTATCAGATTTACAGTTAAAGTTGAGTATGGAATTGGCTTCGTCAACTTCTTCATGCAGACTCCCGGTAGTTCAGTCGAGTTCGTTCTCGACTCAGAATCTCTCTTCCGGATTCGAATCCCGGGCGGGACAGAAATGATTGGACGCGTTTCCAATCATCTTATGGTGATTCGAGTTCACATGGTAGTATGTAGGTACCCAGGAGTTAGTCAGCTTGCTGTGGGGTTACATCCCAGGCGGGGTGAGTAATCGGACCTTGGAATGGGCTGGGGGGGGGGGGGAGGTTGACGTCGGAATAAGCCTAACGTGTATGAATACACTCTGGCTTCCTGTCCCTCGATACAATAAGTTATTATTATTATAACTCCGTTTTGTTTAATTGCGACTCTTTGACTGACAAAGTTCTTTCCTGACATGTCTGTCACTCATATGTGATTCCAGAGTCCAAATATGTCCTGCACTGTTCTGTACTTTGAATTTTGATTATCTACCTTGTCTTTGGTATCTTGTAAGTCGTAATCATGTCTGCTCTATTCCTTTTTTTCAACTAGCAAATTGAGGGTCAGTTTCCTCAGTCTTCCTTCATACGCCGCTCTTGTTATTGTGCTCGTGTGCTGTTGGAAATTTCCAACAGTTATTCTCATCCCTAATACAATAGGATGTATTTCCTGTATTTGGTTTCATACTCATTTATTAACTCTTAGTACAATGGGATGTATTTCCTGTACTAAGCGTAATAATTAACTAACACTACTAATACGTAGTTTAGTATCATAGAATTCATTGCATTAGGATGTGGAACATCATGTAATTTCTCCTAGAAATGTGTAGTGCTGCGTCAGCCACTCACGGAGAATAAGTTTCCACATACCTGTAGATCTAATAGAAGTACAACCATTTACTTTCCTTTATTAGGAATAATTATTTAGTAATAGGTTTACTTTTAGTATACAACAGTTTACTGGAATTCCTTTACCCAGCTTGATCGCTGTTCTAGTAAATAATATCATAATCTAAAATAATTTCCACCACCAAACGAGTCTTGTTTTATTTGTGCAGTCAACATTAACTGACCTGCACTGTGAGAATCAAACATCACCACATAAAGTATTTAATTTAACTGTCAATAGTATTCATAAACACTTCCTTCCCTATTTAGCTTTAATAAACCAATATAATTTATGCTCGAGCCCCTGCTGGGAGCTAATGCGCATGCGCGACTTTCGGTAAGGAAGGAGAGAGGACTCTCGCCATATTAGATCAACTAGTAGTACGGTGCTCCGAAGCGGTCCCAACAAATCTTATATTTCTGCAAGCATCCGTACCAGAGTGGGCTTCAGATTGAGGACGCAGCTTACCAGAATCACGGACACCAGTTGGGCAGGCATTTTTATTCTTTTTTAGTTGTATTTGGGCTCAGATGATAACTAATATAGGTGCCATGTCGTAACGCTGCAGGCGATAAAAAATAACCCCATGTAAGTGCAGCGCCTTTCCCTCCAAACATTTAATTATTACATTATTTTCTCATTATCTATGTGCGTGAATACTAGTTTGGAGTGGAAATTATGGAATGTCATTATTGCAGCATGGTGCAACACCCTTGAGGAAGCGTGTGACCGCCACACCCTCACGTGTTCCAAGTATCGCTATCTCAAGCTGTTTCCAAACTGTTGTACAGTGGACTACATCTGCGTCACTCTGTCGCAGCTGAGATTTAATCAGTTTTCATTGAAGATAGTACTTTATTATTCAGAGTCCCATATATACTATATTGTATTTATTTAATTATTAATCTTTACAGTAGTATTTCTTGCATTACATATTTTTCTCATATCTATGTGTGTGCATATTATCTTTATTATTATTATTACATAATATATGTTACACATAGACTAATCTTATAGAATACCCTCCCCCCCAAAATGTCTCATGGGAGGCTGGCTCTAGAATTATATAATTTACAGTCATTGCTTAATATATTTATTCATATATAATCATAGATCTATAAGTCACTGATTTTCTCATTTAATAACGCATTCTGGTCCTTCGAGCTATCTTAGAATTAATCATTATCTTTTATTCATAAAATTGTACATTTTATTATTATCAAACTAGAGCCAGATTTCCCCACATGTACTTACCTATTTGTACTCACCTATTTGTGTGTGATACTTTGTGTGAGATCTTGTGTCCGTGTCTTTCTCTTGTGTCCGTGTCTTTCTCTTGTGTCCGTGTCTTTCTCTTGTGTCCGTGTCTTTCTCTTGTGTCCGTGTCTTTCTCTTGTGTCCGTGTCTTTCTCTTGTGTCCGTGTCTTTCTACTGTGTCCGTGTCTTTCTCTTGTGTCCGTGTCTTTCTCTTGTGTCCGTGTCTTTCTCTTGTGTCCGTGTCTTTCTCTTGTGTCCGTGTCTTTCTCTTGTGTCCGTGTCTTTCTTTGTGTCTCTTTCACAACTGTCCTGCCATTTATCCTGAACAGTATGTGAGATCTTCCTCCTCCGTCCCCTGTACACATAACCTGCAATATGTACTCACCTAGTTGTGTTTGCGTGGGTTGAGCTCTGGCTCTTTGGTCCCGCCTCTCAACTGTCAATCAACTGGTGTACAGATTCCTGAGCTTATGTGTGTGTGCGTGTATGTGTGAATATTTACTGTTTGATGTTTGAGCCTGCAGGATCGAGCTGTTAGCTCTTGGGTCCCCATCTTCTCTACCTATCTACTACATCATATCTAAATATATTTCTCTCTAAAACACACACACACACACACACACACACACACACACACACACACACACACACACACACACACACACCTTCCCTATAGGAAGAGTTGTGACAGACGAGGATTGTAGGATCCTCCAAGAGGACTTAAACAGGTTGCAGAGATGGTCAGGGAAATGGCTACTGGAGTTTAACACCAGTAAATGTAAAGTTATGGAAATGGGATCAGGTGATAGGAGACCAAAGGGACAGTACACAATGAAGGGGAACAGCCTACCTGTAACGATTCGAGAAAGAGATCTGGGAGTGGATGTGACACCTAATCTAACTCCTGAGGCACATATAAATAGGATAACGACAGCAGCGTACTCTACACTGGCGAAAATTAGAACTTCATTCAGAAACCTAAATGAGGAGGCTTTTAGGGCGCTTTACACTGCATACGTGAGACCCGTCTTAGAGTATGCCGCGCCATCATGGAGCCCCCACCTGAAGAAACACATAAGGAAACTGGAGAAGGTTCAGAGGTTTGCGACGAGGCTTGTCCCAGAGTTACGAGGGAAGGGATATGAAGAGCGACTGAAGGAACTGAACCTTACGACACTAGAGAAAAGAAGGGAGAGAGGAGATATGATAGGAACATATAAAATACTCAGGGGAATTGACAAAGTGGAAATAGATGAAATGTTCACACGTAATAATAACAGAACGAGGGGACATGGGTGGAAACTGGAAACTCAGATGAGTCACAGAGATGTTAGGAAGTTTTCTTTTAGCGTGAGAGTAGTGGAAAAATGGAATGCACTTGGGGAACAGGTCGTGGAAGCAAATACTATTCATACTTTTAAGACTAGGTATGATAGGGAAATGGGACAGGAGTCAATGCGGTAAACAACCGATAGCTGGAAAGGCGGGATCCAAGAGTCAATGCTCGATCCTGCAAGCACAAATAGGTAAGTACAAATAGGTAAGTACACATGTGTGTGTGTGTGTGTGAAGATAGATTGGGGAACAGAGACCCACACGGAGGCCCAGACACATGGAGAGCTAAGCTGCTGGATGTGGCAACAAGAAACTTTCTAAGTCAACACGTCAAGGGACCGACAAGAATGAGAGGGGGGGATGAACCAGCCTTGCTTGATTTGATATTTACCCTAAATGAGTCGGATATAAGGGAAGTTAAGTTGGAAGCCCCCTTGGGAATGAGTGATCATAGTGTATTGAGCTTTGAGTACCTGGTTGAGCTAGGAATTATCACCCCCAAAAAAGAACTGGGAACCAAAGGGCTGGCGTACCGAAAGGGAAACTATGAGGAGATGAATAAATTCCTATGGGATATACATTGGGACACAGAACTCGGAACCAAGTCCGTACAAGACATGATGGACTATGTCACCCAAAAATGTCAGGAGGCTGTAAGCAGGTTTGTCCCAGCCCAACAGGAAAAAACAGAGAAGCAAAGGAAGAATCCGTGGTTTAATAGGGAATGTATGAAAGCAAAGGAGCTGAACAAAAGGGCATGGAGGAACTTCCGTAATAACAGAACACCAGAAAGTAGAGAGAGATACCAGAGAACCAGGAACGAGTATGTCAGTGTGAGAAGAGCAGCTGAGAAAAGGTATGAAAATGATATAGCTAATAAAGCCAAGACTGAACCAAAGCTACTACACAGTCACATCAGGAGGAAGACAACAGTGAAGGAACAGGTGATTAAACTTAGGGTGGGCGAGGACAGGTACACAGAGAATGACAAAGAGGTGTGTGAAGAACTCAACAAAAGGTTCCAGGAGGTCTTTACAATAGAACAGGGAGATATCACGGCGCTGGGAGAGGTGGCAGCAAACCAGGTGACCTTGGATAGGTTC
>WNGS01111181.1:34222012-34227118 GCA_020271785.1 Procambarus virginalis
AATCCTTCTGCCCCTATCCTTAAATTCATTACCTGTTCCTTTACTGTTGTTTTTCTCCTGATGTGGCTGTGCATCAATTTAGGTTGAGTCTTTGCCTTGCTTGCGATGTTATTTTCGTATTGTCTTTCTGCTTCTCTTCTCATCCTGACATATTCATTCCTGGCACTCTAGTATCTTTCTCTGCTCTCAAGTGTCTTGTTATTTCTATATTTTCTCCACCCCCCTTTTACTTTGCTGCTTAGCTAGCGTACATATCTGATTAAATCCTGGGTTCTCATTTGCATTTCATTGTTTTCCTTTTGGACTGGACAAACGGGTCTGCTGCCTCCTTACACTTCTGTGTGATGTAGTCCATCATGTCTTGAGCTGTCTTTTCCCTGAGCTCTGTTTCCCATGTTATATCTGTCAGGAATTTCCTTATCTCCTCATAGTTTCCCTTTCGGAATACCAGCTTTTTGTTTTCAGTTCCCGTCCTCGAGGTCCTTAACCCTTCTTCAACCAGCTATTCAAACGTCAGTACACTATGGTCGCTCATTCCTACTGGTGCCCAGAAACCGATTTCCTTTATGTTAGAGTCGTTCAGAGTGAAGACTAGGTCAAGTCTCGCTGGTTCATCGTTTCCTCTCATTCTTGTGGGTTCCCTGATATGGTGGCTAAAGTAGTTTCTTGTTGCCACCTCCAATAGTTTAGCTCTCCATGTATCCTCTCCTCCATGCGGTTCCTTGTTTTCCCAGTCTATCCTCCTGTGATTAAAGTCCCTCTATGATGAGCAGATGGGATCTATTTCTATTTAATTATAGTGTTAACTGCCATGTTGTTGTTGTCATACTCTTGCCTGAGTCTTCTGTCATTTGGTGGAGAGTTATATTTCACTGCTACTATTATTTTTGGTGCTCCTATTGTTATGGTGCCTGTTATGTAGTCTCTGAATCCTTCGCAGCCTGGGATAGCCATTTCATTGAAACTCCATTCCTTTCACATTAGTATGGCCACTCCGCCTCCTCCCCTTCCTTCCCTCTCTTTCCACATTACTGTGTAGTCTTGGGGAAACACCGCATTTGTTATGATTCCTGAGAGTTTCGTTTCTGTGCGTCCGATTACATTTGGGTTCACCTCTTGTGCTCTTTCCCTCAGTTAACTTGCCTTGCTTGTAATCCCATCAATGTTCGAGTACATCACCTTGAAACTCACTCTCTTCTGTCCTTCCTCAGTTTCTAATGATTTCCCCTGAAGCAGGGATACAGGGAGGGTCTGGGATGGGAGGGCCTTGGAGGGGGGACCTGGGGGATCTGGATTGTGCGGTGGCTGGGAGGATTCCGTACGGGAAGTGTGTTGACGAGGGAGGGCTTGGAGGGATGGAGGAGAGGGGATATTCTGGGAGGGAGGGGGAAGGGAGCCCTAGGTGGGCACTAGTGGAGGCCTCGTAGGGGTTAGGGCAGGAGGGACGTCTATTGATGGAAGATGAGGTTGATGCTTTTCTCACTGTGGCTGCTGAACTGCTTGTGGAGGGTTCCCCACTCCCCATCTGGGATTGTAGGGTTCGAGGTTGTGGTTCCCTGATTCCTTACTCTCTCCCAGCACTTCCTCCTTGTGGCTGCTGCCATAATTCTCTAGTCCAAGGTCATATCCCTCTGCAGAATACTTTTTTTGAGCTTCGGTACTTTTGCTAGTTCACTCTTCCTTGCTAATAGGTCCTCTTTTGTGTTCTCGTTCGTGAATACCACCTTAAACAGTCGGTCTCTTTCCTTGTTGTGCTGTCTATGCCTGAAAACCTTTTCCATATTCTAGTTAGCCCTCTCCATGTTTACCCCTTTAAGAAACTCATTAACATCGTTTATGTCCTTGTCTCTTCTCTCTGCTGGACTGGTCCCTGCTTGTTCCTTAATGCCTACTATTACTATTGCTCTTTTTTGCTTAATGCCTACTTTTACTATTGCTCTTTTTTGCTCTATCAGCCGGCTAGTACATCTAGCTGCTTCCCGAGAAGAAGCCACTTCCATGGCAACTTCCCTTACTGCAGAACTGGCTTCAGGGTTCATTTTTAACAAGTCTGCAAATGAAGGTTGAATTGTAGAAGTCCCGTCTACAGGAACATTACCATCTCCTTGAGGAATGGTTTGTGTCTGGTATTGGGAGTATTCTCTCTCATGCTTCTTATTTCCTAATTTGCTGCTTTCAGCCCATTCTGCAGGTTGATTACTGTCTTCCTCATTACCCTCAGTCCTTCACTGAATTCATTCCACATTTGTGCTATTGTTTCCCTAATCAAGGCATCCTGTCCCTCCCCTTCCTCAGGGTTTGTTCCTGCCATGTCTGTCTCCCGCGTTTGCCTCCCTGAGTTTGTCTCCCTGTCATGTTTTTTCCCTATGAGAGAGAGAGAGAGAGAGAGAGGGAGAGAGAGAGAGAGAGAGAGAGAGAGAGAGAGAGAGAGAGAGAGAGAGAGAGAGAGAGAGAGAGAGAGAGAGAGAGATAGAGAGAGAGAGAGAAAAAGAAAGAGACAGAGACCATGGGTAGTGGTGAGTGGCCAGGTGTGGAGGTGGCCCTTGGTGCATGTACTCAGAGGTGGACGTGGGCCTGGGTGAAGGTGCCAGGGTTGAGGTGGCCCGTGTGTGGATGTGGCCAAGGATGGAGGTGACAGGAGATGGTGACAACCACCTCAGAGGACAACCACCTCGAGGAGTGTTCAGTTGCGGCAAGGAACGATCGATGATGTTCAAATCTCCACCCATCACCGAGGAGTGATGAGACAAACACGCAGGGTTCACCTCGCTTTATTGCCCCGCTTTGATTTACAGTGACGCGCTGGTGTGACTTCCCCCTGACATGCGAGGCACGGATTACATTCAATTTATTTCAGTAATCTGCCGTGGCAGCTTGCGTGCGGCCGTGGCGTCAGGGAACCTGAAGCTGGTCCCGTGGACGACGGCATGCTGCCTGTCGCCCCTCAGCCACACAAACCAACCCTGTTATTTGTGGGATTCAGTTACCGGATCAGAAATGAAACCCAGCTTTTCAGGTTTGGGCTCATAATACCAGAGGATTAATTTTAGTCGTGCGGGAATGTTAGACTGGAGGGAAGAGCAGCAAACACCGGCTGTTTGTTCAGGCACGCCCCTTCTAATGATTGTCTAACTGGTAAATCGGGAACACATAATTAAATCGCGTTTTCTAAGAAATAACAACAAGTGCAATCTAAAACTGAACTGGTTAGTTTCCTTCCTGTGTTCCTGCCAGTATGAGTTCGAGTCACTTCTGGGGTGTGGAGTTTTCAGTTGCATATATCCTGGGGACCATTCAGGCTTGTTCACATGTATTTATATATATATATATTATAATATATATATATATATATATAGATATATATATATATATATATATTATATATATATATATATATATATATATATATATACACGAAATGTATTTAATAATATAATAAAAAGAACAATTTAATTGAATGAGAAAAATCAATAGAAGCAATGAAGAGACTCCACCCAGGGACCTTCGTGAACACTGGACTGATACAACTGATATAAACAATTACAGACAATTATAACCCTATCAATATTATCAACAATATTTGTAAAGATTATTTACAAACAGCTCTTCTCCTACCTTGAAAAAATATTAATATAAAATAACATATTAAGTTCCAGCCAGTTTGGCTTCAGATCCCATATGAGTATGGATGTTGCCATCATTAGCCTGCTTAATCGAATGTACTCTGTTTCTAATAGGTTTCCAATAGGTCTCATCAGTATCCTTTGAATGACACTTGATATGGTAAATCACAATAACCTCCTCCTTAAACTTCATCATTATGCAATTCGAGGTGAACTATATCCGAACAAATCCCAACAACAGACACCAATAAGTATACCAATGAGATACCTCTCCCCTCTATCATCAAATATTTGTGTCTTACAGGACAGCAAACTGTAAGATCTCTGCTATTTCATATTTACATCAGTGCCTAACCAAACTAACGTTGTATATTATTTGCTGACGATATTACCTTCATCTTTCCAAACCACAATCCACTCACTCAAATAATTTTGTAAACAAAGAGTTACGAACAGTCCACTCATGGATTTCAACCAAGAAACTTACACTAAACTTAGATAAGACAATTACATTTTATTGGGAAGCAAATCGTCGAACCACATACACCTTGAACATTAATATTAAAAATGAGGGAAAGGGCCTTGGCCTATACATAGGCAAGAGACTAAACTTTAGTACTCACAGATAACACGTCGATAAAAAATCTCCATAAATCTGTTGGTATTCTCTCAAAAGTCATATATTAGGTTTCCCAATCTCCTCTTCTCACATTAACTATTTACTAATCAATCCCTATCTAACATACAGTATCTGTGCATGGGGCTCAACCACTGCAACCCATTATCACCAAGCAAGAACCAGCTATTAGAATTATTACAAAGTCCATCATCAGACAACACACACACACTCCGTTAAAATCCCTATACATGCTAAACATTTACTCTTCACATTCTCATGTGATATCTACACTTAAAAAACCCTCATCTTAAATTGAAATTCAGTTTTTAAACTGTTCCTTAATAGATGTAGTAGAACCCATGAGCATCAAACCAGAAAAAATATATCTTTAACATTCCCAGGGTCAAATTAAATCAGAGATAATATACCACGCAAATAAATGGACCTCATATATGGAACTCGCTCTCTAATGAATTATATAGTTGTCCAACCTATACTTTATTCAAAAGTATAAACATGAACTACCTACTTTCATCTTCAAAGTATCCTGCCTTGTTTTACTAACTCTCTCAGTATTTTGAGCTAACATTCACTCACTATATTATAAAGTAAGAATGCAACTTCATCCCAATAATATTATGTACTGTACTGATGTTCATTTTCTTTGTACTGATGTTCAATATCATATGGATTCAAATTCTGTTTCAGTGAATCTATAATTATGCTTATGTATTCACAAGCGCTATAGCTATAGTCTAATGTATTCACAAGCACTCTATCTGTAGTCTAATGTATCCACAAGCATTGTAGTTGTAGTCTAATGTATTCACAAGCACCGTAGCTGTAGTCTAATGTATTCACAAG
>WNGS01111181.1:34231181-34251842 GCA_020271785.1 Procambarus virginalis
AACAGTACCTGTAGTCTAATGAAATCACAAGCATTGTAGCTGTAGTCTAATGTATTCACAAGCACTGTATATGTAGTCTAATGTATTTACAAGAACAATACATGTAGTCTAATGTATTCACGAGCATTGTAGCTGTGGTCTTACAGTCATTGTGGTCCGCATATATTCCCAGCACTAATATTATTTTTGCTTGTTATTGTATGTCACTTCTCCTCCCTTTAACGTAATCCAGTTTTATGTTCAGTTATTTTTCCACTTGTTGTTCTGCACCATTAAGCCAAGTTTTTTGCCTTTATTTCAATTTGTTTTTTTAGTGTTATTAAAGAGCATTGTTTATTATTGTGTTTTATGTCTCTTCCCTTACCTTACCACAGATTATCAAACACGCAGTCATTCTTTTTTCTTCTTTTTTTTCTTTGTAATACTTATATGTGGCCCGGCCTTAACATCTGCCAGTGGAAGACTGCCGACCACCATACTCCACTACTTTACCGTCACAGTTTCCTTAGTGTAGACTGCAGTGTGGAAACCTACGCTCCTTTCCATGACTGTTACATCTAGAAAGGGCAGCTTCCCATCCTTCTCCATCTCATAAGTGAAACGCACCTCAGAATTCCGCTCAAATGCCTCCTTCAGCTCCTGCAGATGTTTGACATCCGGTACCTGTGTAAAAATGTCGTCAACATACCTGCAGTATATGGCTGGTTTCAAGTTCATGTCGACTAAGACCTTTTGTTCGAATGGTACCCATGTAGAAGTTCGCAAACAGGACACCTAGGGGAGAACCCCATGGCGACCCCATCTACTTGCTTATACATGTGCCCATCCGGGCTGAAGAAGGGTGCCTCTTTAGTACAAGCTTGGAGTAGTTTCCTTAGAGTGTTTTCTGGTATGTCAAGAGGAGTACAGGCCGGATCACGATACACTCATTCCGCTATCATCCGATTGTTTCATCCACAGGTACGTTGGTAAACAGTGATTCTACGTCCAACAGGCTCTTAACCCTGTGGCCTGTGTTCCCCTCAGTAAGTCGACAAATCCTTTGGAGAATTCAGGCTGATGGTGCAAGGGACATAAGGAGTCAGCAAGCCGTTGAGTCGCTTCTCCAGTCTGTACGTGGGTGTGGGTATCTGGCTAATGATTGGCCGAAGTGGGTTTCCAGGCTTATGTGTCTTGACATTTCCATACGCATATCCAGGCTTATATTCCCCAATAATCTTTGGCAGGTGGAGTCCGGATTTCTTGGCATACACAGTTTCGATCAATTTGTTGACCTTTGCCTTCAATTCGGCTGTAGTGTCCTTCGTTACCCTTTGGAATTTAGTTTGGTCGGAGAGAATGAGGTTCATTTTCGCCAGATATTCGACTTTTTTAAGAATGACGTATATTGGCGACTTGTCACCTCTTCTGACGACTATCTCCTTGTTCTCACGAAGGCTCTTAGCTGCTGCCTTGAACTCAGGGGACAGTATGGTGCTTCTGTAATTGCCTCGATTCTTTCCTCCTTCCACAATAAGTTCTGCTTGTAAGGTGTCTTTGGTGGTGACCTTTTTTTGTGTCTCGAGGTCGAATATGTCGTCTAACAGGATCTCCAACTCCACTTTCCTGGCCATCTCACTTGGTCTGGACTAACGTGACAGTTTATACCCAGATCTGTATATATATATATATATATATATATATATATATATATATATATATATATATATATATATATAAATATCTATCTCTATATCTCTCTCTCTCTCTCTCTATATCTATATCTCTCTCTCTCTCTCTCTCTCTCTCTCTCTCTCTCTCTCTCTCTCTCTCTCTCTCTCTCTCTCCTCTCTCTCTCTCTCTCTCTCTCTCTCTCTCTCTCTCAAACACACACAACTTTTGCCACGAATTCCACTGCCGCTGACGCCTTTGCCTTCATGATAATTGATAATACTTAACACATGAAAAATTTCAGGTTCCTTGAAAACTGCGAAATAAAACGTGATCCAATTTTCTGAACGACTGGCCTCATCAGCTGAGTGAAGGAGCAAGCCTTGAGCTGTGTGGGCGACTCATCTCATTCTTGTACCCGCATCCTCACTTCTCAAGCTGTGTCAGATCGCATATTACAACATCTCTCTCTCTTCTTAAGCTGCTTAGCTCCTGTTGTTCTGCAGCTACTTGTTCTTTAGCTGCTGTTGTTCTGTAGCTGCTGTTGTTCTGTAGCTGCTGCTGTTCTTTAGCTGCTGTTGTTCCGTAGCTGCTGATGTTCTGTAGCTGCTGTTGTTCTTTAGCTGCTGTTGTTCTGTAGCTGCTGTTGTTCTTTAGCTGCTGTTGTTCTGTAGCTGCTGTTGTTCTTTAGCTGCTGTTGTTCTGTAGCTGCTGTTGTTCTTTAGCTGCTGTTGTTCTGTAGCTGCTGTTGTTCTTTAGCTGCTGTTGTTCTGTAGCTGCTGTTGTTCTGTAGCTGCTGTTGTTCTGTAGCTGCTGTTGTTCTGTAGCTGCTGTTGTTCTTTAGCTGCTATTGTTCTGTAGCTGCTGTTGTTCTATAGCTGCTGTTGTTCTGTAGCTGCTGTTGTTCTTTAGCTGCTATTGTTCTGTAGCTGCTGTTGTTCTTTAGCTGCTATTGTTCTGTAGCTGCTGATGTTCTGTAGCTGCTGTTGTTCTGTAGCTGCTATTGTTCTGTAGCTGCTGTTGTTCTTTAGCTGCTATTGTTCTGTAGCTGCTGATGTTCTGTAGCTGCTGTTGTTCTGTAGCTGCTGTTGTTCTGTAGCTGCTGTTGTTCTGTAGATGCTGTTGTTCTGTAGCTGCTGTTGTTCTGTAGCTGCTGTTGTTCTGTAGCTGCTGTTGTTCTGTAGCTGCTGTTGTTCTGTAGATGCTGTTGTTCTGTAGCTGCTGTTGTTCTGTAGCTGCTGTTGTTCTGTAGCTGCTGTTGTTCTGTAGCTGCTGTTGTTCTGTAGATGCTGTTGTTCTGTAGCTGCTGTTGTTCTGTAGCTGCTGTTGTTCTGTAGTGTTGTTGTTCTGTAGCTGCTGATGTTCTTTAGCTGCTGTTGTTCTGTAGCTGCTGGTGTTCTTTAGCGGCTGTTGTTCTTTAGCTGCTGTTGTTCTGTAGCTGCTGTTGTTCTTTAGCTGCTGTTGTTATGTAGCTGCTGTTGTTCTGTAGCTGCTGTTGTTCTTTAGCTGCTGTTGTTATGTAGTTGTTGTTGTTCTGTAGCTGCTGTTGTTCTTTAGCTGCTGTTGTTCTGTAGCTGCTGTTGTTCTGTAGCTGCTGTTGTTCTTTAGCTGCTGTTGTTCTTTAGCTGCTGTTGTTCTGTAGTTGTTGTTGTTCTGTAGCTGCTGTTGTTCTTTAGCTGCTGTTGTTCTGTAGCTGCTGTTGTTCTGTAGCTGCTGTTGTTCTGTAGCTGCTGTTGTTCTGTAGCTGCTGTTGTTCTGTAGCTGCTGTTGTTCTTTAGCTGCTGTTGTTCTTTAGCTGCTGTTGTTCTGTAGTTGTTGTTGTTCTGTAGCTGCTGTTGCTCTTTAGCTGCTGTTGTTCTGTAGCTGCTGTTGTTCTGTAGTTGTTGTTGTTCTGTAGCTGCTGTTGCTCTTTAGCTGCTGTTGTTCTTTAGCTGCTGTTGTTCTGTAGCTGCTGTTGTTCTGTAGCTGTTGTTGTTCTGTAGCTGCTGTTGTTCTTTAGCTGCTGTTGTTCTTTAGCTGCTGTTGTTCTGTAGCTGCTGTTGTTCTGTAGTTGTTGTTGTTCTGTAGCTGCTGTTGTTCTTTAGCTGCTGTTGTTCTGTAGCTGCTGTTGTTCTTTAGCTGCTGTTGTTCTGTAGCTGCTGTTGTTCTTTAGCTGCTGTTGTTCTGTAGCTGCTGTTGTTCTGTAGCTGCTGAGGTTCTGTAGCTGCTGTTGTTCTTTAGCTGCTGTTGTTCTGTAGCTGCTGTTGTTCTGTAGTTGTTGTTGTTCTGTAGCTGCTGTTGTTCTTTAGCTGCTGTTGTTCTGTAGCTGCTGTTGTTCTGTAGCTGCTGTTGTTCTGTAGCTGCTATTGTTCTGTAGCTGCTGTTGTTCTGTAGCTGCTGATGTTCTGTAGCTGCTGTTGTTCTGTAGCTGCTGATGTTCTGTAGCTGCTGATGTTCTGTAGCTGCTGTTGTTCTGTAGCTGCTGTTGTTCTGTAACTGCTGTTGTTCTGTAGCTGCTGTTGTTGTTCTGTAGCTGCTGTTGTTCTGTAGCTGCTGTTGTTGTTCTGTAGCTGCTGTTGTTGTGTAGCTGCTGTTGTTCTGTAACTGCTGTTGTTCTGTAGCTGCTGTTGTTCTGTAGCTGCTGTTGTTCTGTAGCTGCTGTTGTTCTGTAGCTGCTGTTGTTCTGTAGCTGCTGTTGTTCTGTAGCTGCTGTTGTTCTGTAGATGCTGTTGTTCTGTAGCTGCTGTTGTTCTGTAGCTGCTGTTGTTCTGTAGCTGCTGTTGTTCTGTAGCTGCTGTTGTTCTTTAGCTGCTGTTGTTCTTTAGCTGCTGTTGTTCTTTAGCTGCTGTTGTTCTTTAGCTGCTGTTGTTCTTTAGCTGCTGTTGTTCTTTAGCTGCTGTTGTTCTTTAGCTGCTGTTGTTCTTTAGCTGCTGTTGTTCTGTAGCTGCTGTTGTTCTGTAGCTGCTGTTGTTCTTCACCTGCTATTGTTCTGTAGCTGCTGTTGTTCTGTAGCTGCTGTTGTTCTGTAGCTGCTGTTGTTCTTTAGCTGCTGTTGTTCTTTAGCTGTTGTTGTTCTTTAGCTGCTGTTGTTCTTTAGCTGCTGTTGTTCTTTAGCTGCTGTTGTTCTTTAGCTGCTGTTGTTCTGTAGCTGCTGTTGTTCTGTAGCTGCTGTTGTTGTGTAGCTGCTATTGTTCTGTAGCTGCTGTTGTTCTTTAGCTGCTGTTGTTCTTTAGCTGCTGTTGTTCTGTAGCTGTTGTTGTTGTGTAGCTGCTATTGTTCTGTAGCTGCTGTTGTTCTGTAGCTGCTGTTGTTCTGTAGCTGCTGTTGTTCTTTAGCTGCTGTTGTTCTTTAGCTGCTGTTGTTCTGTAGCTGCTGTTGTTCTTTAGCTGCTGTTGTTCTTTAGCTGCTATTGTTCTGTAGCTGCTGTTGTTCTGTAGCTGCTGTTGTTCTGTAGCTGCTGTTGTTCTTTAGCTGTTGTTGTTCTTTAGCTGTTGTTGTTCTGTAGCTGCTGTTGTTCTTTAGCTGCTGTTGTTCTTTAGCTGCTGTTGTTCTGTAGCTGCTGTTGTTCTGTAGCTGCTGTTGTTGTGTAGCTGCTATTGTTCTGTAGCTGCTGTTGTTCTTTAGCTGCTGTTGTTCTTTAGCTGCTGTTGTTCTTTAGCTGCTGTTGTTCTTTAGCTGCTGTTGTTCTGTAGCTGTTGTTGTTGTGTAGCTGCTATTGTTCTGTAGCTGCTGTTGTTCTGTAGCTGCTGATGTTCTTTAGCGGCTGTTGTTCTTTAGCTGCTGTTGTTCTGTAGCTGCTGTTGTTCTGTAGCTGCTGTTGTTCTGTAGCTGCTGTTGTTCTGTAGCTGCTGTTGTTCTGTAGCTGCTATTGTTCTGTAGCTGCTGCTGCTGTTCTGTAGCTGCTGTTGTTCTGTAGCTGCTGTTGTACTGTAGCTGCTGTTGTTCTGTAGCTGCTGTTGTTCTGTAGCTGCTGTTGTTCTGTAGCTGCTGTTGTTCTGTAGCTGCTATTGTTCTGCAGCTGCTATTGTTCTGCAGCTGTTGTTGTTCTTCACCTGTTGTTGTTGTGTAACTGCTCTTGTTCTGCAGCTGCTGTTGTTCTGCAGCTGCTGTTGTTCTGCAGCTCCTGTTGTTCTGCAGTTGCTCTTGTTCCTCGTCGTCAGGTGTCGTCACAACTGTATAAATGATCAAACTTTCTGGGCCTTCAGTCAAATAATCTTAAAACCACCTAGTGGTCACTGTACAAAGGGTATATACATGGTGCAATGTTCTCTACTCAAGTAAAACATCGACTAATTTAGGGCGGGATATCTGACAATTAAGGACACTTAGGCAATAGGTCAAGTGATGGTAAAACCATTCCAGCCCTAACTGGAACAATTAACACACAAGGGGAATGAACGTTCAAACATTAGTTTATTTAAACCTTTTAAATAGATTTTCCTAACACTGGGGTCCTAAATGATTGGTGATGTCCATGACAAGGACAATATTGCAAAACATTCTTCCCAACATGTCTCTACTTGACGTGAGGAAACTCGATGTTCGTCCATACAGGAACTACTCACTCTGTCCTCACCCCAAAATCCACAATCTGTGTTTATACTCAGTCCATCTTAATCTTATATACAACTGATTGGATGTGTGAGATCCTCTGGCGTCCTTTGATGCAGAATGATAATCCCCAGTGACTTAGCACGGCCACACGAGACGCGAAAAAGAAGAAAACCTAACATGAAATTATCACACGAAGGTAAAAAAATAGAGGAATAATGGGGATGGATGCCACTCAAACACTTGAAAACTCTGTAGAGATGTCATTATCCGGTGATGTATTGTGAGGTCTGGGTCTGAGCGTAGGCAAGGTCAGGTCTGGGTCTGAGCGTAGGCAAGGTCAGGTCTGGGTCTGAGCTTAGGCAAGGTGAGGTCTGGGTCTGAGCATAAGCAAAGTGAGGTCTGGGTCTGAGCTTAGGCAAGGTGAGGTCTTAGTCTGTGCATGGGCAAGGTGAGGTCAGGGTCTGAGCGTAGGCAAGGTGAGGTCTGGGTCTGAGCGTAGGCAAGGTGAGGTCAGGGTCTGAGTGTAGGCAAGGTGAGGTCAGGGTCTGAGTGTAGGCAAGGTGAGGTCTGGGTCTGAGTGTAGGTAAGGTGAGGTCTGGGTCTGAGTGTAAGCAAGGTGAGGTCAGGGTCTCAGTGTAGGCAAAGTGAGGTCTGGGTCTGAGTGTAGGCAAAGTGAGGTCTGGGTCTGAGTGTAGGCAAGGTGAGGTCTGGGTCTGAGTGTAGGCAAGGTGAGGTCTGGGTCTGAGTGTAGGCAAGGTGAGGTCTGGGTCTGAGCTTAGGCAAGGTGAGGTCTGGGTCTGAGTGTAGGCAAGGTGAGGTCTGGGTCTGAGCTTAGGCAAGGTGAGGTCTGGGTCTGAGCGTAGGCAAGGTGAGGTCTGGGTCTGAGTGTAGGCAAGGTGAGGTCTGGGTCTGAGCTTAGGCAAGGTGAGGTCTGGGTCTGAGTGTAGGCAAGGTGAGGTCTGGGTCTGAGCTTAGGCAAGGTGAGGTCTGGGTCTGAGTGTAGGTAAGGTGAGGTCTGGGTCTGAGTGTAGGCAAGGTGAGGTCTGGGTCTGAGTGTAGGCAAGGTGAGGACTGGGTCTGAGTGTAGGCAAGGTGAGGTCTGGGTCTGAGCGTCGGCAAGGTATCGAAGTCGTTACTCTGTATATTTAGGGTGGGTCTTTTTTATTTTATGAGTACAGCTTGGAAGTATTTGCAGTCTTCTCTGGTCAGTGGTGGATATCAGGAATGTTGTATTTTCTACTAGCGTGTTCCTAGTAGTGGGTAATATATTATGTGCACTTTGCATATGGTTTCAGGGGGTACCAGCTTGTAGGTCGGAAACAATATGAAAAGTGTACATAACACAACACTCACTAGGAACAGGCTAATCAAGACGACTGGACTGGAAACTTGATTCAGTGGATGACAAGAACGGTTTACATGTCTTGCGATGCTCATCTTGCTCCACTAAGCTAGGCAAGAAATTGCCTTTCTGCCCGTTGATCAATTAATGGCTCCTCTGCGAAATCTGCCAAATCCAATCTTCACATGTGTTGGGGAAAGCCCAGAGCTCACCGAGGTGGGATAAGACCCATCGGCCACCCTCGCCTAGTGTAGCCAGACAGTTGAAGTTGTTCCCCGTGAAAAGAGACAAAAGAAAGTACTCCAGCACTTTCGTGTTAATCAACAAATCTTCCAAAATATAAGCAATTAAATATAATACTTGGATATAGAGTATAGGCAGGAAAAAGGTGACATGTGAGGTGGAAATATAATATTTTGTAATATTGGGTAATAAACATAGGAACAGGAAAAACCTGTAGAAGGACTTGTCAGCATTAAATGTGAGTTCCCATAAGCCAGAGCTCAAATGGAAGAGCTGTCTGTTAATCAACTTACTAAGATCACATTTTTAATGATCAATTCAAATTAATCCAAATTATACAAATCATTACATATATACATGTTTTAAGGCTTTGTAATTTGCATTAAAATAGATTCAATAATGTGCGTATTAAAATTATTTAAAAAAAATTTACTGAAGAAAAGCATCCACCAATCAAATTGGTAAGAATTTTCTGACAATGAAATAACAAGAGCATTAAATATTTTGCCACTTCTTACGGAATATTTATGCTGTACAATTCGAAATTTCTAATCCTTGGATACTTAACCTGTATAGGGTGCATTACAGTTCTTACAGAATGTTTGTAAATGACACGGTTATCATTATGAGGGCCCTTTCTAACTGATGATTTTACAGTGGTATTTTTCATTATTAAAAACACATCTAGATCAAAGAGTTTCAAGGTCATCAAAATACTTTCTAACCCAGAAAAAATATAATAACTATTAAACCAATTTTGTTGAATTTTCTTGGTAAAACGTTTTGTTATAATTTGTACTTTGAGCTTTGCTATGGCAAACTTCAAAACGTTTTCTGGATAGCAAAGCTTGAGACCAATACAATCAATTTTTTAAAAGTCTTCATCCATGTTTTCTGGGCTAATAGCCCGAAGAGCTCTTAGGTACACAGAGGAAGAAAATTTATTGCTTTGCACAATATCTGTCAAGAGAAATAATAAACATAATGCAAATTATTTATAGCTTGTCTCAAAATACTTAAATGAAAAATATTCCCTATGAAAAAGAAAATACGAAAAATGGCAGACATTAGCAATTTCAGACTCCATAGTTAATTTTGTAGAGGTGACATGATTATTTAGTTTTGCTAATAATTTATCTGAATTTACATTTGATTTGCAAAAATAAATTATCGTCAAACCTAAACTATGATATGATACATGGTTAATTTTATAAATTAATTTAAAAACAAAATCCATGAACAGATTTGAATGCAATGGAGATATTGAATTTTTTCATTGCCATTCCAAAAACATGTAAATAATGCTCATTATTTAAAGTATTTAACATTCTCTTATACAAAGTTTTATACGATTGACAATAATATCAGTAAACACTGGTAATACATGCTTCATTAATTCTTGAGCAACGTCACCAATAATACCTTCAGCAGAAATTTTTGCAAACAGCATTCATCAAACGTTAATTTAACATCACGTTTTATTGAAACATTGTTTGATTTGTTAACAAAATCTATTGAATTAGTCAAATGCGAACAATAAATAGTACCTAACAGTGGGGGACCAGATTTTGGTAAACATTGCAAGTTTTGGAATACATAGAGGTGATAATATGTATCATGGGATAATTTTGCTGATGTGTCTTGATCAAGCATAAAGATATGACAAGGGAGGAGATGAGGTTAGTAAATTGCTTTGAAGATCATTAATATATAAACTTCTTCAAGCTGCTATTGAAGGTCTTGATTATATCACCGAGAGAATTATTCTGAGCTTGATGTAAGTGAATGAATCTTGGAGATCCTTCATTTTAGAGATATATTCCACCGTGTCTAAAATAGCAGGAATGCTGAACTTGTCAATCTGTGATAGGAATGGAGTATTCTGCGTTTAACTCATGTAGATTTAGAAGGAGCTTATCTTATATTTATTTGCTTGAGAAGTCGAGATTGAGCCATAAACATTACCTATAACCAAGTTTCAGTTTTGTTGAAAGAATTATTTTTTGTTTCGTAAAGATGAATCAAAGATCTAGAAATCTTAATAGCAGAGGGTTAATTAGAAATGACAAATAACATACCATAACTCAGAGCAGTAACAGCTTGTTTACATTTGCAGGAGCTGAAGGAGGCATTTGAGCAGAATTCCGTGTTCCGTTTCACTTACGAGATGGAGGATGGGAAACTACCCTTTCTAGATGTAACAGTCATGGAAAGGAGCGGAGGTTTCCACTCTGCAGTCTACACTAAGGAAACAAACATAGGAATGTGCCTCAATGCCAACAGTAACTGCCCAGACAGGTACAAGAGGAGTGTTGTTAATGCTTATGTCGACCGTGCTCTCAGCCACAGCTCAGGATGGAAGCAAGTCGATGAAGAACTTTGTAGGATAAGGCAGGTCCTAGTCAACAACGGCTTCTCCAATGGTTTCGTTGAAGACATCATAAGAAGGAAGGTGAAACGCCATGCAACCTCTGAAGAGACAACTAACACAACACCTGTACCTCCTATTAGACTATTTTACAGGAACTTCTTTTCCACAGCTCATAAAACGGAGGAAAGGGTCCTGAAAGATATTGTTAATATAAACGTTATCCCTACAGACAAAAATCAGTAGATACAATTGACGATTTACTATAAAACCAAGAAAACTGCCAACCTACTCATGAGAAACTCTCCAGACACAAAGCAGAACGCTTTGAAAGAGACCAATGTCGTCTATGCATTCAAATGCCCACTTGGGGACTGTAAGCCTAAAAAAACTCAGTATATAGGCAAGACAACAACATCTCTTTCCAGGCGATTAACGATGCATAAGCAACAGGGCTCTATCAAGGAACATATAATCTCTTCCCAAAACCAGACCATCACCAGAGAAGTCTTAACAAAGAACACGAAAATCATCGATAGATACAGCGATAGCAGGTGGCTTGATATCTGCGAGGCACTACACATTAAGAAGTCAACACCAGCAATCAACAACCAATTAATGCACAATTATATTCTACCCACTTCAAGACTCCGCTCCAATATAGAAGCATCAAGAAATATGGGCCAATAGGCCTTCTGCAGTTACGCCCATTCTTCCCTTTAGCTTATACCCCGTTATTTCGTGTTCTGGGTTGTGTTGAAAGTTTGTTTTTACCTCATCCAAAACTGTTGTAACATATCACCTCACCCAAATGTAGGTATAAAATCGAAGCTGTTTAAACTCTGTTCAGATATAGTTGTGTGTGTGTAAACTAAAGTCTTTGAAAATGTAATAAGTTTTACGAAACGCGCTCAAGTGTCGCGTCAGACTAGAAATAAAAATGAATTTTGGAGAACTGATATATCAATTACCACCGACAGTGAAAACAACCATAAGAAATATAGAGAAAATTCGTGTTAGAATTATTAATCTTACTTTTTCGGTCATATTTAATAATATATGTCTACAGGAAAGACTGCTACCAATATATATATATATATATATAATATATATATATATATATATATATATAATATAATATATATATATAATATATATATTATAGTATATAATATAACTGAAAACTCACACCCCAGAAGTGACTCGAACCCATACTGCCAGGAGCAACGCAACTGGTATGTACAGGGACGCCTTAATCCGCTTGACCATCACGACCGACAAAGGAATGATAGCCGGAGCTATATGAACCACTTCCCCGCGGCACTCGGATGGTAATCTTGGGCATAGCATTTTATCAAATCACCTCATTTTTTGGGGCAACACGTGAGGAACACAAATGCAAACAAGCCTGAATGGTCCCCAGGACTAGATACAACTGAAAACTCACACCCCAGAAGTGACTCGAACCCATACTGCCAGGAGCAACGCAACTGGTATGTACAGGGACGCCTTAATCCGCTTGACCATCACGACCGAACAAAAGGAAGTGATAGCCGAGCTATATGAACCACTTCCCCGCCGGCACTCGGATGGTAATCTTGGGCATAGCATTTTATCAAATCACCTCATTTTTTGGGCAACACGTGAGGAACACAAATGCAAACAAGCCTGAATGGTCCCCAGGACTAGATACAACTGAAAACTCACACCCCAGAAGTGACTCGAACCCATACTGCCAGGAGCAACGCAACTGGTATGTACAGGGACGCCTTAATCCACTTGACCATCACGACCGGACAAAAGGAAGTGATAGCCGAGCTATATGAACCACTTCCCCGCCGGCACTCGGATGGTAATCTTGGGCATAGCATTTTATCAAATCACCTCATTTTTGGGGCAACACGTGAGGAACACAAATGCAAACAAGCCTGAATGGTCCCCAGGACTAGATACAACTGAAAACTCACACCCCAGAAGTGACTCGAACCCATACTGCCAGGAGCAACGCAACTGGTATGTACAGGGACGCCTTAATCCGCTTGACCATCACGACCGAACAAAAGGAAGTGATAGCCGGAGCTATATGAACCACTTCCCCGCCGGCACTCGGATGGTAATCTTGGGCATAGCATTTTATCAAATCACCTCATTTTTGGGGCAACACGTGAGGAACACAAATGCAAACAAGCCTGAATGGTCCCCAGGACTAGATACAACTGAAAACTCACACCCCAGAAGTGACTCGAACCCATACTGCCAGGAGCAACGCAACTGGTATGTACAGGGACGCCTTAATCCGCTTGACCATCACGACCGGACAAAAGGAAGTGATAGCCGAGCTATATGAACCACTTCCCCGCCGGCACTCGGATGGTAATCTTGGGCATAGCATTTTATCAAATCACCTCATTTTTTGGGGCAACACGTGAGGAACACAAATGCAAACAAGCCTGAATGGTCCCCAGGACTAGATACAACTGAAAACTCACACCCCAGAAGTGACTCGAACCCATACTGCCAGGAGCAACGCAACTGGTATGTACAGGGACGCCTTAATCCGCTTGACCATCACGACCGAACAAAAGGAAGTGATAGCCGGAGCTATATGAACCACTTCCCCGCCGGCACTCGGATGGTAATCTGGGCATAGCATTTTATCAAATCACCTCATTTTTTGGGCAACACGTGAGGAACACAAATGCAAACAAGCCTGAATGGTCCCCAGGACTAGATACAACTGAAAACTCACACCCCAGAAGTGACTCGAACCCATACTGCCAGGAGCAACGCAACTGGTATGTACAGGGACGCCTTAATCCGCTTGACCATCACGACCGAACAAAAGGAAGTGATAGCCGGAGCTATATGAACCACTTCCCCGCCGGCACTCGGATGGTAATCTTGGGCATAGCATTTTATCAAATCACCTCATTTTTTGGGGCAACACGTGAGGAACACAAATGCAAACAAGCCTGAATGGTCCCCAGGACTAGATACAACTGAAAACTCACACCCCAGAAGTGACTCGAACCCATACTGCCAGGAGCAACGCAACTGGTATGTACAGGGACGCCTTAATCCGCTTGACCATCACGACCGAACAAAAGGAAGTGATAGCCGGAGCTATATGAACCACTTCCCCGCCGGCACTCGGATGGTAATCTTGGGCATAGCATTTTATCAAATCACCTCATTTTTTGGGGCAACACGTGAGGAACACAAATGCAAACAAGCCTGAATGGTCCCCAGGACTAGATACAACTGAAAACTCACACCCCAGAAGTGACTCGAACCCATACTGCCAGGAGCAACGCAACTGGTATGTACAGGGACGCCTTAATCCGCTTGACCATCACGACCGAACAAAAGGAAGTGATAGCGGAGCTATATGAACCACTTCCCCGCCGGCACTCGGATGGTAATCTTGGGCATAGCATTTTATCAAATCACCTCATTTTTTGGGGCAACACGTGAGGAACACAAATGCAAACAAGCCTGAATGGTCCCCAGGACTAGATACAACTGAAAACTCACACCCCAGATGTGACTCGAACCCATACTACCAGGAGCAACGCAACTGGTATGTACAGGGACGCCTTAATCCGCTTGACCATCACGACCGAACAAAAGGAAGTGATAGCCGGAGCTATATGAACCACTTCCCCGCCGGCACTCGGATGGTAATCTTGGGCATAGCATTTTATCAAATCACCTCATTTTTTGGGGCAACACGTGAGGAACACAAATGCAAACAAGCCTGAATGGTCCCCAGGACTAGATACAACTGAAAACTCACACCCCAGAAGTGACTCAAGCGGATTAAGGCGTGATGGTCAAGCGGATTAAGGCGTCCCTGTACATACCAGTTGCGTTGCTCCTGGCAGTATGGGTTCGAGTCACTTCTGGGTGTGAGTTTCAGTTGTATCTAGTCCTGGGGACCATTCAGGCTTGTTTGCATATATATATATATATATATATATATATATATATATATATATATATATATATATATATATTTATATATATATATATATATATATATATCAATGATTTCTGTGTTGTTTGTTAACAAACAACACAGAAATCATTGATAGATACAGCGACAGCAGGCGGCTTGACATCTGCGAGGCACTACACATCAAGAAGTCAACACCAGCAATCAACAGGCAATTAACGCACAACTATATTCTACCCACTTCAAGACTCCGCTCCAATATAGAAACATCAAGAAATATATATATTATATATATATATATATATATATATATATATATATATATATATATATATATATATATATATATATGTATATATACATATACATACATACATATATATATATATATATATATATAATATATATATATATATATATATATATATATTATATATATACATATATATACATATAAATTTATTGCACATAAAATGATATTCATATAGTGAACATCAAATTTATGTGCACTCCGTAATGCATCCCAAGCAGATATATACCAAAGCCTTCAGAAAACACGACTGTGACATGTAACGGCCACGTAAATACTCGTCTCGCTGCTCATGGTGATGTCCAGTGTACATCAATGTTCTTGGTGATGTCCAGTGTACATCAATGCTCCTGGTGATGTCCAGTGTACATCAATGCTCTTGGTGATGTCCAGTGTACATCAGTGCTCTTGGTGATGTCCAGTGTACATTAATGCTCTTGGTGATGTCCAGTGTACATCAGTGCTCTTGGTGATGTCCAGTGTACATCAGTGCTCTTGGTGATGTCCAGTGTACATCATTGCTCTTGGTGATGTCCAGTGTACATCAATGCTCTTGGTGATGTCCAGTGTACATCAATGCTCTTGGTGATGTCCAGTGTACATCAGTGCTCTTGGTGATGTCCAGTGTACATCAATGCTCTTGGTGATGTCCAGTGTACATCAATGCCCCTGGTGATGTCCAGTGTACGTCAATGCTCGTGGTGATGTCCAGTGTACATCAATGCTGCTGGTGATGTTCAGTGTACATCAGTGCTCCTGTGATGTCCAGTGTACATCAATGGCTCCTGGTGATGTTCAGTGTACATCAGTGCTCCTGGTGATGTCCAGTGTACATCAATGGCTCCTGGTGATGTTCAGTGTACATCAGTGCTCCTGGTGATCTGGTGATGTCAAGTGTACATCAATGCCAGGATCCTCTTAAAATACGTTGTTGATTATGTGTGAGTGTGTGTACTCACCTAGTTGTGCTTGCGGGGGTTGAGCTCTGGCTCTTTGGTCCTGCCTCTCAACCGTCAGGGTTGAGAGGCGTGTGTGTGTGTTCGTGTGTGTGTGTGTGTGTGTGTGTGTGTGTGTGTGTGTGTGTGTGTGTGTGTGTGTGTGTGTGTGTGTGTGTGTGTGTGTGTGTGTGTGTGTGTGTGTGTGTGTATGTGTGTGTGTGTGGTGTGTGTGTACTCACCTAGTTGTGCTTGCGGGGGTTGAGCTCTGGCTCTTTGGTCCCGCCTCTCAACCGTCAATCAACAGGTGTACAGGTTCCTGACCCTATTGGGCTCTATCAAATCTACACTTGAAACTGTGTATGGAGTCAGCCTCCACTAAATCACTTCCTAATGTATTCCATTTGTTAACCACTCTGACACTAAAAAAGTTCTTTCTAATATCTCTGTGGCTCATTTGGGCACTCAGTTTCCACCTGTGTCCCCTAGTGCGTGTACCCCTTGTGTTAAATAGAATGTCTTTATCAACCCTGTCGATTCCCTTGAGAATCTTGAATGTGGTGATCATGTCCCACCTAACTCTTCTGTCTTCCAACGAAGTGAAGTTTAATTCCCGTGGTCTCTCCTCGTAGCTCATATCTCTCAGCTCGGGTACTAGTCTGGTGGCAAACCTTTGAACCTTTTCTAGTTTAGTCTTATGCTTGACTAGATATGGACTACATGTGTGTGTGTGTGATCATATAGTCAAACAAAGACATTAAATCCTAACAACAATGAACTGTATTATACAGTATAGCCTAATAGATAGTAATAGTTAACTACGTCTTATTCGAGTTCTATGTTGAGACTTTTTTGCAATATAAAGTTGAACAATGTCGTGATAGTATTTCTGAACTACATTCCTGGGCAGAAGTCAATATGCCAGACAACTGTTTAACTTCACTTTATGGCTTACTGTCACGAATGGTACATTGGGTATATGTGTGTTTCAGTGGTCACATTCAGGCTTACATCCTAAAGTTCTACTTGGATTAATACAGTTTTGTCAATAATGATATTATGATAAACAAAAAATATCAGAGCGGAGATTATCGAAGTTTTTTTTCATCAAAGGAAGGCAAATCCAGCAGATTTTGTAGTATCATGATTTATTTTATATATACNTATCTTCGTTTGGTGTTAGCAATTCTAAGAAGGTGGTGGTACTTGCCTTGACGTAGTCACGAAACTTTCGTCGATAGCTTTCGGTGGAGAGAAGGTAGGCGTCCAACACAGCTTGCTTCAAGGTGGTGTAGTCGTTTTCTGATGCCAAAGTGCTGAGTGTGACTGCTGCTGTACCTGTTAAATGTACTCTGAGAAGGGTAGCCCATTGGTCGTCAGGCCTATTAAGTTGATCAGCAAGGGTCTCAAAAGTGGTGAAGAACACATCAACCTCCGTTTCTATGAACGGGGGCATTAACTTACTTGCATGGGAGACATTGAAACTGGGAGGAAGACTAGCTGCCGCTTGTTGGAGTTGAGCTTGGTGTGCAGCGTCCCTCGTGAGTTCTCGGTCACGACATTCTAGAATTGCTTCTGCCTGCCGTTTGTCGTGTTCACGTTGCATCTCGAGTCGCTGTTTGTATAAGGCCAACTCACGTTCACTTTCTTCTTTTCTCAGTGCTGCCTCTCGCTCCTTGAGGTGTAGGGCTTCTTTCGCCAGAGCAGCTTCACGCTCTTGTTCTTCCCTTCCGAGGGCAGCTTCACGCTCTCTGATTGCAGCTGCTTCCTGTTGTTGCTCCCGCTCGATCTTGGCAAGTTCTAATTTGAGCTTCATCGCTCTCAAGTCATCCTTATCTGAAATAATGTATTGTTCATGAGTATCAGAATCTATCTTCCCTTCATCCAAAGATGATCTAAAATTTATTATTTACGGTATATTTGTTGGCACCAGGTGGAACTTCCAATTGATACTCGTGTGCAAGAGTTATCAATTCGACCCTTCTAGCGTGACGCAATTTCTCTATTTCACCTTCTGGATTTGCCTTGAAAGCTTGTAGGCGTAACATTGTGAAAATATAGCAAAATAAAGGAGACACGAATATACAGTGAGAATATGGTGAATGTCAGAAACAGGAAACGTGGCAACTGCTACCTATCCTATGAAATTGTTAATAATTAAAGTTAATTCAAGATGGTAAATGATTAAGGTCGCAGGAAATCTTGTACCCGGTACTCACCGTGGGAGGATAAGGGCAAGAAAATCCTACTGATTAGTTGAAACTGAGTTTCGAAAAACAAGTGAAACACTAAATGGTTCCAAAGTAAATTAGGTAGTCCAAAAATGTAGGCATACCTTGCCGAGTCACTATAGAACATGAGCAAATTTCCCACTGAAATTAAATATGGTACTTACAGAATTAGCAAACTTTGTGCTCAAAAGAAAGAAAGCTAATTCCCTACCTTAAGTAAGTACCATCAATTCTGACCGACGAGTAGGGGTGCGAGTGTCAACTGGTGACGAGAACTATTGGCGAGGTCCCAACTCGTCAATAAAAGTCCGTGCGAGAGGACCTATGGCCTCTTTATCCTCCTAGAGTCGGATTGCAGAAATTAGGTGCTATTGACCCGGAGACAGACCACAGTACCAGGGTACCTATATGATGATCTGCCTAAATATGAAAAATATCTGAGGGACAAAAGATGTTAAACACGGGTAATAACACGGAGGGAGAGACGACTAATTAAGAGTATGACTTAGGCCTACAGTCACCACGTAATCCAAAGTTGTCTCACACTCACCATATGCTACTCCCGTAATGCACAATATACACAGCACCATATGAATAATAAAAATGATTAGTGTAAATATTGAGAGCAAGGGAATGAAAGCCAAGTACGCTTACCACAATTACCAATACCTGAGTGAAGCTCCTAGGACAGGCCCCCAATTATATGTGACAGTAAAATGTTGGAAATGGTGTTCGGCAGTCTTCCACTGGCAGATGTCAATGCCTGGTCACACATAAGAAAAAAAAACAAGAGACTGCTTGTCTGATAGTCTGTGGTAAGGTAAGGTATGACACACAAAACACAATATGAACAATGAAATTTAATTACTCTAAAAAACAAATTGAAATAAAGACAAGTCCTTGGCATTGAAATAGTGCAAAAGAAATAACAAGTGAAAATATATAACAAGATGAATACAAGATTGGTTACGTTAACAGGAATACAAAGATAAAATGGTGCTGGGAATATATGCGCAAGCTATAAACCGTTATTTGATCACACGAGGTGAATCAACTGGGAGTTCACAGCTTAAGAGCACAAGATATTCTGATGGTGGTACTGCAAGTCGACCCCGACGTCGCCTTGGCGTGGAACGTGGTTGGTGTAGAGCTGAAGTTGCGTGTTCTCGAACGGCTAATGAGAATGCAGGAAGACTCACAACTCGGTAGTTTGATACTTGGAGTGCAGCAGTTGAAGGGTCGGTGCTGAGAAGAGGTGTGCAGGAGTGGGGGGGAGGGGTTTGCAGGTGTGTGTGGCTGCCTTGACATACGTTTAAGCTACTGTAGAACATATCTTGAATGTAGCTGGGAACGTGACGAATAAAGGGAAGAGCAGGATAAATCTCTTGGAAGAGATTATCGTCACAATATATATATTATTAAATATGACCGAAAAAGTAAGATTAATAATTCTAACACGAATTTTCTCAATGTTTCTTATATTCTTTTTTGCTGTTGATGGTAACTGAAAAATCAATTCTCCAAAATTCATTTTTATTTCTAGTCTGAAGCGACACTTGAATGCGTTTTGTAAAACTTATTACATTTTCAAAGACTTTAGTTTACACACACACAACTATAACTGAACAGAGTTTTAAAACAGCTTCGATTTTATACCTGCATTTGGGTGAGGTGATATGTTACAACAGTTTTGGATGAAATGAAAACACAGAACACGAAACAATGGGTATAATATTTTGTAAGTTAAAGGGAAGAATTGAAGTAACTGCAAAGGGCCTATTGGCCCATATTCTTGATGCTTCTATATTGGTGCAGAGTCTTGAAGTGGGTAGAATATAGTTGTGCATTAATTGGCTGTTGATTGCTGGTGTTGACTTCTTAATGTCTAGTGCCTCGCAGATATCTAGCCGCCTGCTATTGCTGTATCTATCGATGATTTCCGTGTTTTTTGTTAAGACTTCTCTGGTGATAGTCTGGTTGTGGGAACAGATTATATGTTCCTTAATGGAGCCCTGTTGCTTATGCATCGTTAATCGCCTGGAAAGAGATGTTGTTGTCTTGCCTATATACTGAATTCTTTGAGACTTACAGTCTCCAAGTGGGCATTTGAAGGCATAGACGACATTGGTCTCTTTTAAAGCGTTTTGCTTTGTGTCTGGAGAGTTTCTCATGAGTAGGTTGGCAGTTTTCTTGGTTTTATAGTAGATCATCAATTGTATTTTCTGGTTTTTGTCTGTAGGGATAACGTTTCTATTAACAATATCTTTCAGGACCCTTTCCTCCGTTTTATGAGCTGTGGAAAAGAAGTTCCTGTAAAATAGTCTAATAGGGGGTACAGGTGTTGTTTTAGTTGTCTCTTCAGAGGTTGCATGGCGTATCACCTTCCTTCTTATGATGTCTTCAACGAAACCATTGGAGAAGCCGTTGGTGACTAGGACCTGCCTTACCCTACAGAGTTCTTCATCAACTTGCTTCCATCCTGAGCTGTGGCTGAAAGCACGGTCGACATAAGCGTTAACGACACTCCTCTTGTACCTGTCTGGGCAGTCACTGTTGGCATTGAGGCACATTCTTGTTTGTTTTGTGACGATAATCTCTTCCCAGAGATTTAGCCTGCTATATCTTATCATCGTCACGTTCTCAACAATATCGAAGATACGTTTCATTGTGGCTTAACGTATATATCAAGACAGCCACACGCACCTGCAACTCCTCCTCCCCCCCACTTCTGCACACCTGGTCGCGCCGACGGCTACAGTTCCAGACAAACTACTGTTACTGGACACCCTGCATTCTCATTGGCCGTTCAACAACACACCACTCCAGCTCCACGCCAATCACATTCCTCGCAAGCCAATGTCAGGACCGTCCAGCAATTCTCTCACCAGAATATCTAGTGCTCTCATGCTATGAACACCTAAGTTGACTCACCTCGTGTGATCAAATAGAGTTTTATAGCTAGCGCATATATTCCCAGCACTAAATTATTTTTGCTTGTTATTGTATGTCACTTCTCCTCCCTTTAACGTAATCCAGTTTATGTTCAGTATTTTTCCACTTGTTGTTCTGCACCATTAAGCCAAGTTTTTGCCTT
>WNGS01111181.1:34274123-34296534 GCA_020271785.1 Procambarus virginalis
TTCCTCACCAAATCCGCGAAGCTGATAACTTAAGCCAAAAATTGAATTATAGACATCATAATTATTTGGGGTCGAGGCTCTTTGAGAGTGGCGGTGACTCGTGAGCTGAGAGTGGCGGTGACTTGTGAGCTGAGGCGGTGACTTGTGAGCTGAGAGTGGCGGTGACTTGTGAGTTGAGGCGGTGACTTGTGAGCTGAGAGTGGCGGTGACTTGTGAGCTGAGAGTGGCGGTGACTCGTGAGCTGAGAGCGACAGTGACTCGTGAGCTGAGAGTGGCAGTGACTCGTGAGCTGAGAGTAACAGTGACTTGTGAGCTGAGAGTAACAGTGACTCGTGAGCTGAGAGTAACAGTGACTCGTGAGCTGAGAGTGGCGGTGACTTGTGAGCTGAGAGTGGCGGTGACTTGTGAGCTGAGAGTGGCGGTGACTTGTGAGCTGAGAGTGGCGGTGACTTGTGAGCTGAGAGTGGCGGTGACTTGTGAGCTGAGAGTGGCGGTGACTTGTGAGCTGAGAGAGTGCTGGTGACTCGTGAGCTGAGAGCGACAGTGACTCATGAGCTGATAGTAACAGTGACTCGTGAGCTGAGAGTGGCAGTGACTCGTGAGCTGAGAGTAACAGTGACTTGTGAGCTGAGAGTGGCGGTGACTTGTGAGCTGAGAGTGGTGGTGACTTGTGAGCTGAGAGTGGCGGTGACTTGTGAGCTGAGAGTGGCGGTGAGTTGAGCTGAGAGTGACAGTGACTCGTGAGCTGAGAGCGGCAGTGACTTGTGAGCTGAGAGCGGCAGTGACTTGTGAGCTGAGAGCGGCAGTGACTTGTGAGCTGAGAGCTACAGTGACTTGTGAGCTGAGAGTGGCGGTGACTCGTGAGCTGAGAGTAACGGTGTCTCGCGCCCTGTAGAACCTGTGTTTGATTGTCACTTTCTAGGTTTAAAAATTGAAGCAGTGACCTCTCTCGTTAGCTCAGACAATTCTGACTTTGACGGCCCTCATTTAATCCGATGATTTGGACTCCAATAATGAAGTGTGTTGGGCCCGGGGATTCGCGAATCCTGGCATAGCGTGTTAATCACTGATCAGTGTTAGATCATATTAGAAATGGCGACTCAGTCACCGATGGTGTGGTTGAAAACAGTGTAGAAACGGTGGAAACAGTCATCCAGAAATAGACCTACAACTACCAGTGCGTTCAAAAGGAATTACCAAAATTAGGCACATTTATCTACAGTTTCCTGACTAACAGAACCCAATGTGTAATAGTCAACAAAATAAAATCCGGACCATCAGCCGTTAAGAGCTCAGTCCCCCAGGGTACTGTGCTTGCTCTAGTACTCAGTCCCCCAGGGTACTGTGCTTGCTCCAGTACTTCTTCTCATCCTCATATCGGACATAGACAAGAACACAACCTATAGCTCTGTATCATCCTTTGCAGATGACTCTAGGATTTTTATGAGAGTCGACAACATAGAGGACATGGCAAACCTCCAATCAGATGCAAATCAGGTCTTTCAATGGGCTACAAAAAATAATATGGTATTTAACGACGATAAGTTCCAGCTCCTACGCTACGGAAAAAATAAAATATATAAACAGAAACCACGTACAAGACGCAGTCAAATCATAACATAGAACGAAAAGGCAATGTAAAGGATCTGGGTGTACTCATGTCGGAAGACCTTACCTTTAAAGAACACAATAAAGTAGCCGTCACAACTGCAAAAAAAAAAAAACAGGTTGGATAACAAGAACTTTTCACACTAGAGATGCTATACCGATGATGATACTCTTCAAGACGCTGGTGCTCTCTAGAGTGGAGTACTGCTGCACAATGACAGCCCCTTTCAAAGCTGGAGAAATTGCTGACCTGGAGAGCGTGCAGAGATCCTTTACTGCTAGAATCCACTCAGTAAAACATCTAAACTATTGGGACCGACTAAAGAGCCTAAATCTGTATTCTCTTGAGCGCAGGCGGGAGAGATACATAATAATTTACACGTGGAAAATAGTAGAGGGGCTGGTCCCAAACCTGCACACAGAAATAACACCACATGAGACCAGAAGGCATGGCAGGATGTGCAGAATACCCCCGTTGAAGAGCAGAGGTGCAACAGCTACTCTGAGTTCTGTTCGACACGCTTCCACTACACATAAGGGGTATAACTGGCCGATTCCTCACAGTGTTCAAGAGAGAACTTGATAAACACCTCTGAAGGATACCTGATCAACCAGACTGTGATTCATACGTTAGGCTGCGAGCAGCCGCGTCCAACAGTCTGGATGATCAGTCCAGCAACCAGGAGGCCTGGTCGACGACCGGGCCGAGGGGACGCCAAGCCCCATAATCAAAGCAAGGTAAGGAAGCATTTCAGATTCGAGTCACAACGAATTTCCCAAATCTTAAAAAAAAAGTCGAGAGCGAGAAAGCATGTCAATTGAAGATTCACGCAAGATTCCCAAGGGGTCGAATCCCAATCATAAAGTTGGTGAATCAAAAAAAGGAGCGGAACTTATCAGAGGAAGCCGCGACCACCTCTCACAGGATCTGATCCAATTAGCTTAGGACCAAAACTCATGAGAGGAGTTCTGAAAATATTTTATGGAGAGTTGAGACGACTTCGTGATTTGAAGGAATGGGGAATAGGAGAGGGTGATGGAATGGGGTGATGGGATAGAGGGGAGAGGAGAGGTCGAGCTAGGTCAGTGAGTCTGTGAAAATTAGGGCAGGTCATGAACCCATCCTCTCGAATAGTACATTGTATTTTGATCGACAAAACCCATAAGGCCACGAACTGTTTGACTTAAAATCACATTGGCTCCTAAAATGGATGCGATATGCCCCGTTTTCTATCCGTGGGCCCTCAGCTAGGTCAGGTTAGGCTCGGCTAAGTTAGTGCATCAGTTTAGTGACGTCGTCAACGCTGGAGAAAGACGGGCTGAGGTCAGAGGTCAATAATGTTGGTCAGCTGAAGGCAAGGGGGTGGGTAGGTTAGCATTCCAGAGGCAGCGGACCATGAGTCTCCTCTGACCAATATTGGTCTCGCCTGACTGTCTAAACTTCACTTGTTCCATGACTCCCAGTAGTTGTCACCACTTGCAATATGGCCGACAACGTGCACAGATTATCCTCGGAGTTAAGCCTTTAGTGCAACAATGCACAGCTCCAGTGCACCTACGCTTGTTTATCACGAGGTAAACCACCTCGTCGTCCTTTGCAAGATAAACCAACTGCAAAAAAAATGGAGGCATCCAAATGTACTATGTCAGATTATTGGCCGCGTCTACCCCAGATTATTGGCCGGGGTAGAGGNTACAATGAGTGCTACGACAGTGTACTACAATGAGTGCCACGACAGTGTACTACAATGAGTGCTACGACAGTGCACTACCAATGAGTGCCACGACAGTGTACTACAATGAGTGCCACGACAGTGTACTACAAGAGAAGCCACATCTACAAACGCCAGAGATAAAACTCTAAAATGGTCATAACACTAAACCATTTGTCCCAGGAGAACCCAATTTCCACCTTTCTGTGACTCAGTAAAATACATCGACAAATCTTAGGTGAATTATAATATAATAATAATAATATAATAATAAATATAATATAATAATCAGTTTATGAACGCGATCTGAGGTGCTGCATATATATGTAATTTCTTTCAATTATAGTGAAAAAATGTATAATTGCAGGCGTTTCTTGCGCGCTATCGCCGTAGGTTGTGGTGACCTAGTTCTGCTCTATCATCAGTGGTTGTGGTGACCTATTTCAGCAACGTTGGTAGAAGCAGAGTGCAATAAAGGACCAAGCTGGGACACCCAGGAAGAAGATATCAGGGTAAGCGGCGGCCGGTCAGGTGGCCATGACTTGCGGCGCCTTAATTTCCACCTTCTCTTGTGGGTTATTAAGGCCGCACAGCGCTTACTGACCGCCCACCAACTCTACTTTAGGCCTAAACATAGTCCACGACTAAAGTGTGCAACCCGTCCTCGCAAATATAATAAGTCAATATTGATTTATTAGTTGCGTGCATAGGTGACATACTTAACATAATAGTTCCCTTGAAAATCTTCATAGAAAACACCGACCTTACCTAACCTTGTTAGTATGTTAAAATAAGCATCTTATAGCTTCGTAATTACAATTGTTACTTAATCTATTATAGGTATAGTTTAGGTAATAATTGTAATTACGAAGCAATAAGATGCTTGTCTTAACATACTAACAAGGTTAGGTAAGGTCGGTGTTTTCTATGAAGATTTTCAAGGGAAACTATTATGTTAAGTATGTCACCTATGCACATATTAATAAATCAATATTGACTTATTAAATTTGCGAGGACGGTATAATATAGATATATATATATATATAGATATATATAATATATATATATATATATATATATATAATAGAGAGAGGAGAGAGAGAGAGGGAGAGAGAGAGAGAGAGAGAGAGAGAGACGAATGTGCTCTAGACTCAGCTACTCGGGAACAAAAAGTTACAAGTATCACAGGCTATGGTGAGCCCTTAGTGGACTTACCTGGATCAGGAACGGGGCTGTCACTTTTGCTGAACCCGAGGATGATGATGATTGATGAAGATTAAGCCACCCAAAAGGTGCACGGGCATGAAAGCCCGGAAGTGGTGGGCCCTTTTGAGCCATTACAGTATCAATAGATGAACTGGAGATCTGTGGAGGTGAAACTGCACCCTGCTGACGGGAGATGTTTCCCGTGGACCTCGAGGCTCAGAGGAAACAGTTTGACTGCTCAGACTGGTGACCGCGAACGAGTTACCAGCGTTTATAAACTACGTCACTATAACCACAATAAACAGCTCGGCGCTCAGGAAATAGATGCGTGAAAGATTATAATAATAAACAGCAATGAAAAAATGCACCATTATTTCCTGGTGAGATTAAAAGCGTTGTCTTCGGCCCGAGAATGAGCTGACGAGGCCGGACACCCGTCACAACCCCAGCTGTGACATTATCACCGGTAACATTAGACGGTGGACTTGTATAAATCCAGACAAAAATACTTCTAAATTACATTATTCATAATTATACTGACGTGTTATGTTATTATTAAGACCTTTCTCTTATGTAAAATATTAAATTTTGTCTAAGCTAAACTAATCTAAAAATAATGTGTACAAGGTTTAGGAATAATGGTTTGATTGGCTGAAACTGTCCAATGAAACGTCACCGAGGACATAAACAAACTGTATTTCTCAGTGTATGTGGACCCGGAAGACCCCTAACGGCTGGGGTCACGTCATACCCCAGCCCGCTGGCTGCTGTGTGGTCTGGATACACGACAATGTCAAGTGTGGCGGTATCTGTCGTCCCCCCACGCCCTCCTTCCCAACACGACCCCAGCCTCCCACATAACATACCCCCTCCACAACCACCCCCCCCCCCACCTTCCCGCACTCACGCCACAACCCCAAATAACACGTCAACCCCCTCACAACCATACCACCCCTCCTTCCCTCATCACAATACCCCTCCCGCCTTCGACATGCACAATATCACTTGTGACGCCGGAGGGACGGCTGCCAGCCTCCCGGTCTGCTGACGCCGAAGGGACGGCTGCCAGCCTCCTCGTCTGCTGACGCAGGAGGGACGGCTGCCAGCCTCCTCGTCTGCTGACGCCGGAGGGACGGCTGCCAGCCTCCTCGTCTGCTGACGCCGGAGGGACGGCTGCCAGCCTCCCGGTCTGCTGACGCCGAAGGGACGGCTGCCAGCCTCCTCGTCTGCTGACGCAGGAGGGACGGCTGCCAGCCTCCTCGTCTGCTGACGCCGGAGGGACGGCTGCCAGCCTCCTCGTCTGCTGACGCCGGAGGGACCGCTGCCAGCCTCCTCGTCTGCTGACGCCGGAGGGACGGCTGCCAGCCTTCTCGTCTGCTGACGCCGGAGGGACGGCTGCCAGCCTCCTCGTCTGCTGACGCCGGAGGGACGGCTGCCAGCCTTCTCGTCTGCTGACGCCGGAGGGACGGCTGCCAGCCTCCCGGTCTGCTGACGTCGGAGGGACGGCTGCCAGCCTCCTCGTCTGCTGACGCCGGAGGGACGGCTGCCAGCCTCCTCGTCTGCTGACGCCGGAGGGACGGCTGCCAGCCTCCCGGTCTGCTGACGCCGGAGGGACGGCTGCCAGCCTCCCGGTCTGCTGGCACCTCTCTACATCTGCACACTCTTCAGTTGAGAGTTTTTCTTTGTATTGAGAAAGTCACGTCGCACAGTGGCGCCAAAACTTTCCTCATTGTCAGTTGTCCAAACACCTGCTGCAGCTGCTGGTGCTGCTGCTGGTGCTGCTGCTGGTGCTGGTGGTGGTGGCGCTGCTGCTGGTGGTGTTGGTGGTGGTGGCGCTGCTGCTGCTGGTGGCGCTGCTGCTGCTGCTGGTGGCGCTGCTGCTGCTGCTGCTGGTGGTGGCGCTGCTGCTGGTGGTGGCGCTGCTGCTGCAGCTGCTGCTGGCGCTGCTGGTGGTGGCGCTGCTGCTGCTGGTGCTGCTGGCGCTGCTGCTGCTGCTGCTGGCGCTGCTGCTGCTACTGGTGCTGCTGGTGGTGGCGCTGCTGGTGGTGGCGCTGCTGCTGCTGCTGCTGCTCACGCATCAAAAGCCTTCCGCTGGGAAAAACCTCGCTGAACTTCCAACGTTTTATAGCAAGTTTTAATATCGGTAAATTTCTCCCTTGTCTGTGAAGGCTTTTGATGGCTCTTTAGTACTGAACTGTTGTTTAATATGTTGAAGATATGATGTAATATGTGTGCAGCTGCCCCCCCCCCCGTGACCTGCCGTCCCGACACGCAGCTGTATGCTGAATGACCTGTAACATATAGAACTAACATATGTGGCTAACTCATAACTGTCGGTTCCTCGTGATTTCATGTTTATCATTGTTGTTAATGTCTCAATAATTGACTGTCGGAATTGACAGTGTCGGAATTGACAGTGTCGGAAATGACAGTGTCGGAATTGACAGTGTCGGAATTGACAGTGTCGGAATTGGCAGTGTCGGAATTGACAGTGTCGGAATTGACAGTGTCGGAATTGGCAGTGTCGGAATTGGCAGTGTCGGAATTGGCAGTGTCGGAATTGACAGTGTCGGAATTGACAGTGTCTCATACCTGACAGCTACTCATAGCTGTGAGTGCCTGGGGTGCCAGCTGGTGACATTTAAACAGTTTAGCCAACAATAACAGCGCCCATTTATGTACTGATTATAATTATATAAATTCATTTCCAATTATAGTTGACATCAGTTTCAGCGTTCATTATTCTGGTGAAGCTGTTTATAAAACACTTATTATTAACAAAACTGTTTGTACGCCATTAGTTATTTGGATTAATCCGTTAACATCATGTCAACGGTATATCAGCGACAAGTGAATGAGAAATATTCATTCCCTTTACTGATGGTGAGCGGAGACCAACAGTTCAGGATTGATGCCTGGGACTCTCCTCCCTGGCCAGCACTCTTCACACTCTTCCTAAAACTGATGTCTTAGGAATATTCCGAGAAAATGATTCCCTAAGGCTTTTGTCCTCTTCTGTGGGGGGCGACTTGTTGCTTCAGCAACCTTAGCTCCTGCCGCAGAGCGCCACACCTCGGCTCTCAGAGCGCCACACCTCAGCTCTCAGAGCGCCACACCTCGGCTCTCAGAGCGCCACACCTCGGCTCTCAGAGCGCCACACCTCGGCTCTCAGAGCGCCACACCTCGGCTCTCAGAGCGCCACACCTCGGCTCTCAGAGCGCCACACCTCGGCTCTCAGAGCGCCACACCTCGGCTCTCAGAGCGCCACACCTTGGCTCTCAGAGCGCCACACCTCGGCTCTCAGAGCGCCACACCTCGGCTCTCAGAGCGCCACACCTCGGCTCTCAGAGCGCCACACCTTGGCTCTCAGAGCGCCACACCTCGGCTCTCAGAGCGCCACACCTCAGCTCTCAGAGCGCCACACCTCGGCTCTCAGAGCGCCACACCTCGGCTCTCAGAGCGCCACACCTTGGCTCTCAGAGCGCCACACCTCGGCTCTCAGAGCGCCACACCTCGGCTCTCAGAGCGCCACACCTTGGCTCTCAGAGCGCCACACCTCGGCTCTCAGAGCGCCACACCTCGGCTCTCAGAGCGCCACACCTCGGCTCTCAGAGCGCCACACCTCGGCTCTCAGAGCGCCACACCTCGGCTCTCAGAGCGCCACACCTTGGCTCTCAGAGCGCCACACCTCGGCTCTCAGAGCGCCACACCTCGGCTCTCAGAGCGCCACACCTCGGCTCTCAGAGCGCCACACCTTGGCTCTCAGAGCGCCACACCTCGGCTCTCAGAGCGCCACACCTCGGCTCTCAGAGCGCCACACCTCGGCTCTCAGAGCGCCACACCTCGGCTCTCAGAGCGCCACACCTCGGCTCTCAGAGCGCCACACCTCGGCTCTCAGAGCGCCACACCTCAGCTCTCAGCGTGCCACACCTCGGCTCTCAGAGCGCCACACCTCAGCTCTCAGAGCCACACCTCAGCTCTCAGAGCCACACCTCGGCTCTCAGCGTGCCACACCTCGGCTCTCAGAGCCACACCTCGGCTCTCAGAGCGCCACACCTCAGCTCTCAGCGTGCCACACCTCGGCTCTCAGAGCCACACCTCAGCTCTCAGAGCCACACCTCGGCTCTCAGAGCCACACCTCGGCTCTCAGAGCCACACCTCAGCTCTCAGAGCCACACCTCAGCTCTCAGAGCCACACCTCGGCTCTCAGAGCCACACCTCGGCTCTCAGAGCCACACCTCAGCTCTCAGAGCCACACCTCAGCTCTCAGAGCCACACCTCAGCTCTCAGAGCCACACCTCGGCTCTCAGCGTGCCACACCTCGGCTCTCAGAGCCACACCTCAGCTCTCAGAGCCACACCTCAGCTCTCAGAGCCACACCTCGGCTCTCAGCGTGCCATACCTCAGCTCTCAGCGTGCCACACCTCGGCTCTCAGAGCCACACCTCAGCTCTCAGAGCCACACCTCAGCTCTCAGAGCCACACCTCGGCTCTCAGAACGCCACACCTCAGCTCTCAGCGTGCCACACCTCAGCTCTCAGAGCCACACTTCGGCTCTCAGAGCCACACCTCGCCTCTCAGAGCCACACCTCGGCTCTCAGAGCGCCACACCTCAGCTCTCAGCGTGCCACACCTCGGCTCTCAGAGCGCCACACCTTGGCTCTCAGAGCGCCACACCTCGCCTCTCAGAGCCACACCTCGGCTCTCAGAGCGCCACACCTCAGCTCTCAGCGCCACACCTCGGCTCTCAGAGCGCCACACCTCGGCTCTCAGAGCGCCACACCTCGGCTCTCAGAGCCACACCTCAGCTCTCAGAGCCACACCTCAGCTCTCAGAGCCACACCTCGGCTCTCAGAGCGCCACACCTCGGCTCTCAGAGCGCCACACCTCGGCTCTCAGAGCGCCACACCTCGGCTCTCAGCGTGCCACACCTCGGCTCTCAGCGTGCCACACCTCAGCTCTCAGAGCGCCACACCTCGGCTCTCAGAGCGCCACACCTCGGCTCTCAGAGCCACACCTCAGCTCTCAGAGCCACACCTCAGCTCTCAGAGCCACACCTCGGCTCTCAGAGCGCCACACCTCGGCTCTCAGAGCGCCACACCTCGGCTCTCAGAGCGCCACACCTCGGCTCTCAGCGTGCCACACCTCGGCTCTCAGAGAGCCACACCTCGGCTCTCAGCGTGCCACACCTCGGCTCTCAGAGCGCCACACCTCGGCTCTCAGAGCGCCACACCTCAGCTCTCAGAGCCACACCTCGGCTCTCAGAGCGCCACACCTCGGCTCTCAGAGAGCCACACCTCGGCTCTCAGAGCGCCACACCTCGGCTCTCAGAGCGCCACACCTCGGCTCTCAGAGAGCCACACCTCGGCTCTCAGAGCGCCACACCTCGGCTCTCAGAGAGCCACACCTCGGCTCTCAGAGCGCCACACCTCGGCTCTCAGAGCGCCACACCTCGGCTCTCAGAGCGCCACACCTCGGCTCTCAGAGCGCCACACCTCGGCTCTCAGAGCGCCACACCTCGGCTCTCAGAGCCACACCTCGGCTCTCAGAGCCACACCTCCACTACCTCAGTCTCGTAACACTTGTCTCCTCTGTGGGTCAACCCGACCTCCGTGTGTTTACACATGAATAACTCGAACACTTGTTCATGACCGACTGATTCACAAGGTTGGAGAGTTGTGTTGAGGGTCATGCTGAGGAAGGACTGAGGCTTCGTCAATGCAATTGCTGCAACCAAAATGTTCTTCATGCAGTCTGACGTCACAGAGGTGAACATCTGACGTCATTCTGCCTGTTTTTGCTGCAACGTATAACATACATAGTGCTCACCCTTCCAGAGAAGTACCAACCCAAGCTAACTTAACCTAACCGACTGACTCGTGAAAAACGTGCATACTCGTGAGCAGTAACTCTTCAAAAGTACCATGTAATTTGTACCTTGGGGCCTATAAGATACAAAGTCAGATGTACCAGTTGAGAGAAAATGTTGGTTTGCAACAGTAATCCTGCATGATTCAACTGTCATCAAGTGGAATGTTAGCCGTCACGCAAGCTTTTAGGCAGTAGTAGGTCTACATTATTCTCACAGCAAGGTCCAGAACATTTGACGTCATCCAAGCTTTTGTCAAGAGCTCTTCAATGTGACGTGAGAGCCGGGGGGGGGGGGGGAGGATGATACCTAAAGCTAACAGGAAGTAAGTAATTGTACAGCAACCTTAATTATTGTTAGGGGGAGGGGGAGGGGGTAGCTGCCGCCACAGCCATTAGCAACACCCCCTTACACCTCGCCGTGCTCAACCACTACTTAATTCTTGTACCTACATATGCGCGCCGGGGACCAGCGTGGACATAGACAAACTCTTCAGCACGGGTGGGACGCGAACAAGGGGACACTGGTGGAAACTGAGTACCCAAATGAGCCACAGAGACATTAGAAAGAATTGTTTCAGTGTCAGAGTAGTTAACCGATGGAATGCATTAGGCAGTGATGTGGTGGAGGCTGACTCCATACACAATTTCAAGTGTAGATATGATAGAGCCCAGTAGGCTCAGGAATCTGTACACCAGTTGATTGACGGTTGAGAGGCGGGACCAAAGAGCCAGAGCTCAACCCCCGCAAACACAACTCGGTTAGTGATGCCTGGACACTCACCTGGTTGTAAACCAATTAGCGGGCCGTGTTCCAGGAAAAAACTAGACAGGTGTTACTGTGAGCTAAGGCAAGAGACACAAGCCACTAATGGAAGTGTGAGGATGGCTAGGGTACTCAACTGTGTAAATATAAACCTTAACAGACTGACCCTTGTTCATCACGCTTCAAGACAATAACACGACAACTAAGACCTTAACTAGTCATTTACAGAACCTGTTGACGTGTCGATATCAATAAACATCAAACACACTGACCTTACATTTACTTGCGTTGAAGTCAAGTAACCACCTTCCAGACTTCTGCAGTTCCTCACTCGCCCTGTAGCAATATACAGTCCTCACTGGTGCCAAACCACTTGGGGTGGACGGTAGAGCGACGGTCTCGCTTCATGCAGGTCGGCGTTCAATCCCCGACCGTCCAAGTGGTTGGGCACCATTCCTTTCCCCCGTCCCATCCCAAATCCTTATCCTGACTCCTTCCCAGTGCTATATAGTTGTAATGGCTTGGTGCTTTCCCCTGATAGTTCCGTTCCCTTCTCCATCCATCCTATTCACTATTACTAATTGGTCATTCACAGATATCTTCCTTCTTCCTAGGGAGCCGGTCGGCCGAGCAGACAGCACGCGGGACTTGTGATCCTGTGGTCCTGGGTTCGATCCCAGGCGCCGGCGAGAAACAATGGGCAGAGTTTCTTTCACCCTATGCCCCTGTTACCTAGCAGTAAAATAGGTACCTGGGTGTTAGTCAGCTGTCACGGGCTGCTTCCTGGGGTGGAGGCCTGGTCGAGGACCGGGCCGCGGGGACACTAAAGCCCCGAAATCATCCCAAGATAACCTCAAGAGAAGATTGTTATGTGGTGGTGGAGCAGCTGGTGGTTAGCAGGTGGTAGTTCCGTCGTTCACCTGCTTCACTCACCTGTCTCTCTGTCACGCGTGTATTCCTTTAAAGCTTCTTGGCAATTGTTAGGGTCCTCTTCCGTCTCTATTCACCTGTTTACCTGCAAACTTCAGTTGTTAGCTCTTGGACTCCGCCTCTCAGATGTTCTGGCTCACGACCTATTTTCTCTTATTATATCTATTATATACATATTTTTATCGCACACATTCACACGCAGATAAAGATATAATGTTTGACAGAAAAATAAGTCTGGAATCAGCACGTTAGACAACTAGCGATTAGAAAGGAGAAAAGCAATTGTGACCAGCTTCAACATACCCTGTATACAAGTACACACATATATACATATACCTACACATATATACATATACCTACACATATCCACATATATATACATACACCTATGTCTCTCCTACTGTGACAGGAGAGATAGCTTCTGTAGAAACTAGTGTGATATTAAAGACGTGACCGCTGAAGTTGGTGAAGTTGCACAACTTGACCAACGCATCGATCCCCTTCTCTTACACAACGCTGTAAATACTTCACTCACCTACTACAAATACAAATCATCTCCTCTGAACCTAAACACCTACACCTAACCTAACCTAACCTACACCTACACCTATACCAAATTATACATTAAATCTATGTGTATAATAATATTTTATGTATTTGAGTACAAACATTTTTATACACAGAATGATAAAATTGACGAGTGGGTGTGAGGGGAGGGCCGCCGCTCTAACGAGCCTGGCCCGAGGACGACAGAGACAGTCCGCCCTCATCAACATGGCCCCAAGACCCGCAGCTTCTCTCTGACATGGAAGATATTTCAGTAACATCTCTGACATTAAGAAGTTAAGGGTCCCCGTAGTAGAGTCGGCTTCGTTCTCGACGCACAATCAAGATTTACGGTTTGAATCCCCGGCGGGACAGAAATGGTTGGGCACATTTCCTTTCACCTAATGCTTCTGTTCACCTAGTAGTAAGTAGGTACTCAGGAGTTAGTCAACGTGTTGTGGGTTTGTATCCTGGGTGGGGTCAGTAATTCGGTCAGGGGGGGGGGGGAGTTGACCATCATATAAGTCTGCCGTGTATGAATACACACTGGCTGCCTGTCCCCCAGTGAATTATTATATATTTCCTTATATTCCCCCCTGGGTTATTTATGTACAGTACCTGGGTCCCCAATATTTTGTATGTTCTTATCATGTCTTCTCCGTGTCTACTCTTGGCAAGTGTCGTGAGCCTAATCCAACCTAATGTCTCCTCGTAGTTCATACCAGTCAGCTCGGGTACTAGTCTGGTCGCATACCTATGAACATTCTCCAATTTAAATTTAGTTTTGTCCTTGACGAGATATGGACTCCATGCTGGAGCTGCATATTCGAAGATTGGTCTGACATATGTGATATACAAGGTTCTGAATGAGTCCTTACACAAGTGTCTAAAGGCCGTTCTTATGTTGGCCAACCTGCCACATGCCGCTGATGATATCCTCTTGATGTGGGCTTCAGTGGACAGGTCTGGCGTGATATGAACCCCCAGGTCTTTCTCACTCTCCGATTCTTGAGGAATTTCATTTCCCAAATGGTACCTTGTATTTGTCCTCCTGCTCTCTACACCTGTATTCATTACATTACATTTTGTTCGGGTTAAACTCTAACAACCATTTGTTGGATTGTTCCTTCAGTTTGTCCAGGTCTTCTTGAAGCCTCAAGCTGTCCTCCTCTGTCTTAATCCTTCTCATAATTTTGGCATCGTCAGCAAACATTGAGAGGAATGAGTCTATACTCTCTGGGAGATCATTTATGTATATCAGAAACAGGATAGGTCCGAGTACAGAGCCCTGTGAGACTCCGCTTGTGACTTCACGCCAATCTGAGGTCTCACCCCTCACTGTAACTCTCTGCTTCCTATTGCTTAGGTACTCCCTTATCCACTGGAGCGCCCTACCAGTTACTCCAGCCTGTCTCTCCAGCTTATGTACCAGCCTCTTATGCGGTACTGTCAAACGGTTTCCTATAGTCCAAGAAAATGCAGTCCGCCCAGCCTTTTCTCTTGTTTAACCTGATCGTAGAATTCTATTAAACCTGTGTGTGTCCATGTGCGTGAGGGTGTGTGTGTCCATGGGCGTGAGCGTGTGTGTGTGTCCATGTGCGTGAGCGTGTGTGTGTCCATGGGCGTGAGCGTGTGTGTGAGCGTGTGTGTGTCCATGTGCGTGTGTAGGGGTGGGGGTGGGGGTGGGAGCTGTAAGCGAGTGTGTGACAACTCATCAGCGTCATGTAAAACCTCTCACAAAACACAATCCTGGTTGTTATGTTTTGTCTCAATGTTTTTAGCACTATATAAGCAGTCAGCATGTATTACCTTGTGGCTCCTTTGTGGTGAGTATTACCTTGTGGCTCCTTTGTGGTGAGTATTACCTTGTGGCTCCTCTGTGGTGAGTATTACCTTGTGGCTCCTCTGTGGTGAGTATTACCTTGTGGCTCCTCTGTGGTGAGTATTACCTTGTGGCTCCTCTGTGGTGAGATATTTTCTTACTGGTACTCTCTCTCTTCTCTCTCTCTCTCTCTCTCTCTCTCTCTCTCCTCTCTCTCTCTCTCTCTCCTCTCTCTCCTCTCTCTCTCTCTCTCTCTCTCTCTCTCTCTCTCTGTCTCTCTCTCTCTCTCGTGTCAGGTGTCAGTGTATCATTCACCAAAATAAGACAGTGACGTGATGACGCCACGGCCCATTTCCCCCTCACTTAACCTCCCCCTACCATCCTCCCCTTCTCTCCTCTCTCCCCTCTTCTCTTCCTCTCTCTCACTTCCTCTCTTCTCCATTCCTTAGCCTTCCAACCATCACCTCATGGATAATAGCACTTTACAGGTCACTGTTTTAGGGAGTACTGTGGCGCTGCTGTGGGCGTGGCGCTGCTGTGGAGTGGTGCTGCTGTGGGAGTGGTGCTGCTGTGGGAGTGGTGCTGCTGTGGGAGTGGTGCTGCTGTGGGAGTGGTGCTGCTGTGGGAGTGGTGCTGCTGTGGGAGTGGTGCTGCTGTGGGAGTGGTGCTGCTGGGGCGTGGTGCTGCTGTGGGAGTGGTGCTGCTGTGGAGTGGTGCTGCTGTGGGAGTGGTGCTGCTGTGGGAGTGGTGCTGCTGTGGGCGTGGTGCTGCTGTGGGCGTGGTGCTGCTGTGGGAGTGGTGCTGCTGTGGGCGTGGCGCTGCTGTGGGTGGTGCTGCTGTGGGAGTGGTGCTGCTGTGGGAGTGGTGCTGCTGTGGGAGTGGTGCTGCTGTGGCGTGGTGCTGCTGTGGGCGTGGTGCTGCTGTGGGAGTGGTGCTGCTTGTGGGAGTGGTGCTGCTGTGGGCGTGGTGCTGCTGTGGGAGTGGTGCTGCTGTGGGAGTGGGCTGCTGTGGGAGTGGTGCTGCTGTGGGAGTGGTGCTGCTGTGGGAGTGGTGCTGCTGTGGGCGTGTGCTGCTGTGGGAGTGGTGCTGCTGTGGAGTGGTGCTGCTGTGGGAGTGGTGCTGCTGTGGAGTGGTGCTGCTGTGGGAGTGGTGCTGCTGTGGGATGGTGCTGCTGTGGGCGTGGTGCTGCTGTGGGCGTGGTGCTGCTGTGGGAGTGGTGCTGCTGTGGGAGTGTGCTGCTGTGGGAGTGGTGCTGCTGTGGGAGTGGTGCTGCTGTGGGAGTGGTGCTGCTGTGGGCGTGGTGCTGCTGTGGGCGTGGTGCTGCTGTGGGAGTGGTGCTGCTGTGGGAGTGGTGCTGCTGTGGGCGTGGTGCTGCTGTGGGGTGGTGCTGCTGTGGGGGTCATCCTGTGAGGACTACACAAGCATCGCGGTTTTAACATAACACCTGGTTGATGGGTTCTGGAGTTCTACTTCCCAAGCCCGCCCGAGGCCAGCTTGACTTGTGAGAGTTTGGTTCACTAGGCTGTTGCTTGGAGCGGCCCGCAGGCCCACATACCCACCACAGCCCGGTTGTTCTGGCATTCCTTGGAGAAAATTATCCAGTTTTCTCTTGAAGATGTCCACGTTGTTCCGGCAATATTTCTTATAGTCGCTGGTAGGATGTTGAACAACCGCGGACCTCTGATGTTTATACAGTGTTCTCTGATTGTGCCTATGGCACCTCTGCTCTTCACTGGTTCTATTCTGCATTTTCTTCCATATCGTTCACTCCAGTACGTTGTTATTTTATTGTGTAGATTTGGTACTTGGCCCTCCAGTATCTTCCAGGGTATATTATTTGGTATCTCTCTCGTCTCCTTTTTAGAGAGTACATTTGGAGAGCTTTGAGACGATCCAATAATTTAGGTGCTTTATCGCGTCTATGTATGCCGTATATGTTCTTTGTACTCCTCCTATTTCAGCAATCTCTCCTGCTCTGAGGGGTGAGTGAGTACTGAGCATACTCAAGACGGGACAGCACAAATGTTTTGAAGAGTACAACCATTGTGATGGGATCCCTGGATTTGAAAGTTCTCATAATCCATCCTATCATTTTTCTGGCTGTCGCAATATTTGCTTTGTTATGCTCCCTAAACGTTGGTCGTCAGACATCATTATTCCCGAATCCTTTACTTGTGCTTTCCTACTATGGGCAGATTTTATTATGTTTTGTAACCTTGTATTATGTTTAAGGTTCCCATTTTTACCATTCCTGAGTACTTTGAATTTATCATTGTTAAACTTCATGTTATTTTCTACTGCCCGTCGAAAACTTTAGTAATATCTGCTTGTAGTTTTTCAATGTCTTCAGCAGAGGTAATTTTCATGCTGATTTTTGTGTCATCTGCAAAGGATGATACGAAGCTGTGCCTTGTATTTGAGTCTATATCTGATTGAGAATAAGGAAAATCAGTGGTGCAAGTACTGTACCTTGAGGTACAGAGCTTTTAACTGCGCTTGGACTCGGTTTTATATGGTTGACTGGTCCCGTTGTTCTGTTCTACAGTAAATTGAGCATCCATTATCCTACTTTCCCAGTTATTCCCATTAACCTCATTTTGTGAGCTGTCACTCCATGGTCACATTTATCGAATGCCTTTGCGAGGTCGGTGTATACCACATCAGCATTCTGTTTTTCTTATAATGCCTCGGTGATTTTGTCGTAGTGGTCAAGTAGCTGTGAAAGGCATGATCTTCCCGCTCTAAATTGATGTTGGCCTGGATTGTGGAGGTCATTGGTTGCCATGAAACTAGTGACCTGACTCCTGATCACTCTCTCAAATACTTTTATTATGTGGGACGTTAGTACAACTGGTCTATAATTTCTTTGCCAATGCTTTGCTCCATCATTGAGCATAGTCAAGAGCAGAGTCACTCATTTCTACGAGTGAACCACCACACAGTGACAGTATTAGGCAGCGGTCACGCACTCCTCCTGTGAGTGAACAGGAGCAGTGAGGTCTCTTGTAATGAAAGTCATCTTATGTCTTCTTTGTGGAGAGAGTGAAACAGAGTTCAACACATTTATTTCCANGGAACTACATACGAGGCAATTCCCTAGAGAATGAGGAACACACAACTACGTCACCAAAGTGAAATTGAGCTAATTAATACAGGCGATGAGTCACTAACGTGGCTAAAGTATGTTGACCGGACCACACACTAGAAGGTGAAGGGACGAAGGGATTAATGAGCTAATAATATTGTAAATTAATCTAAAAAACAACAGTCTTTGGAATGCAAACATCAGAAAACATTTCTCAGGATTCGAATCTAAATATCAGTACGAAAATAAATTCAATATCGTCATCTTTCATCTTTCTACTTCTGATAAACGCATTTGGGTTAAGAGGGTGATGCTGGACGGTGGACGGGACGAGGAGTTTGTTGTTGTTAATCGCTACTTGGAACAAAATGTCCCAAGTAGCACAGGCTATGGTGAGCCGTAATTGGGACGAGGAGCCATTTTCCACCCGAGACGGTAAATGTGTCGTGTTGTCATCCTGAATATTTGTCAACTACAACTTATTCTCGAGGAGTTGTCTACCTTGGTAGCTTCCGGGGATCAACAGCCCCGCGGCCCGTCTCCAATCAGGCTTCCCCTGGGGGGGGGGGGGTTAGGGTCGTTTAGCACATATCGACACTATAGTTTCTGGGAAGAATAGTACCAATATACAGTATTTGGTTGATTAGAGTTCTATAATGCATGACCAGGGTGGAGGTGAGGAGACCCAAGGGTAAGGTCTCTCCCTCACCCTCAGGGAGAGGTTGGAAATTACGTAAGATTACTGACGAATATACATAGCAAACAATATACATAAATAATATACATAGCAAACAATATACATAAATAATATACATGGCAAACAATATACATAAATAATATACATGGCAAACAATATACATAAATCATATACATAGCAAACAATATACATAAATTATATACATAAATAATATACATGGCAAACAATATACATAAATCATATACATAGCAAACAATATACATAAATAATATACATAGCAAACAAAATACATAGCAAAACATTATACATAAAATACATGGAAAACAATATACATAAGATACATAGCACACAATATACATAAATCATATACATAACAATATACATAAATAATATACATATCAAACAAGACGTAGAGAATGCAACAAGAAGGAAGAAAGAGGTAGCAAGCGCCCGTCTCCTCGACCGCGGAATATAATCATCGAACAACTTTGCGGCAAAAACAAGTGAAGTCTTGGGAGCGCATCTGGCGTTTACGACACGTCGTGGCGACCCCGCGGGGCAGAAGTCGTACGATAAACGCCTAATGAGACGTATATAGTCCACATCCGCAGAGATATGACCGCCAGACGGCGAGAAAAACGAGAGAAAATTAAGGAGAAAAACTAAGAGGAGAAGATAAGGGAAATGCTAGTAGCGAAGGCATAAAAACCTTGTCTAGGTGGCCACGACGGGATCCTACACGCTTATCTTGGGATCCAAGTTGCTGCGTCCTCACCTGAGGTGGTGCCCGCCACTCTCTCTTGTTTCCCGGCGGCCGTAAACACCACTTTACTTATGATTGCGGCAGCAGCCCATATTAGATCATAATGGATTTGTGGTCACTTTGGGATCTTATTATGTACTACGACCTTTGTTCCACATTACATAAAAAAACAAAAGCTTATACCAATGTGTTTTGTGTTATTATAAGTTACCATCTCTTGATGGTCTACCTTAGTGCCAGTACTACAATGAGTGCCACGACAGTGTACTACAATGAGTGCCACGACAGTGTACTACAATGAGTGTCACGACAGTGTACTACAATGAGTGCCGCGACAGTGTACTACAATGAGTGATACGACAGTGTACTACAATGAGTGCCGCGACAGTGTACTACAATGAGTGATACGACAGTGTACTACAATGAGTGGTACGACAGTGTACTACAATGAGTGCCACGACAGTGTACTACAATGAGTGCCACGACAGTGTACTACAATGAGTGATACGACAGTGTTCTACAATGAGTGCCACGACAGTGTACTACAATGAGTGCCACGACAGTGTACTACAATGAGTGATACGACAGTGTACTACAATGAGTGCCACGACAGTGTACTACAATGAGTGCCACGACAGTGTACTACAATGAGTGCTACGACAGTGTACTACAATGAGTGATACGACAGTGTACTACAATGAGTGATACGACAGTGTACTACAATGAGTGCCACGACAGTGTACTACAATGAGTGCTACGACAGTGTACTACAATGAGTGCCACGACAGTGTACTACAATGAGTGCCACGACAGTGTACTACAATGAGTGCTACGACAGTGTACTACAATGAGTGCCACGACAGTGTACTACAATGAGTGCCACGACAGTGTACTACAATGAGTGCCACGACAGTGTACTACAATGAGTGCCACGACAGTGTACTACAAGAGAAGCCACATCTACTAAACGGCCAGAGATAAAACTCTAAAATGGTCATAACACTAAACAATTTGTCCCAGAGAACCCAATTTCCACCTTTCTGTGACTCAGTAAAATACATCGACAAATCTTAGGTGAATTATAATAATAATAATAATAATAATAATAATAATAATAATAATAATAATAATCAGTTTATGAACGCGATCTGAGGTGCTGCATATATATGTAATTTCTTTCAATTATATAGTGAAAAAATGTATAATTGCAGGCGTTTCTTGCGCGCTATCGCCGTAGGTTGTGGTGACCTATTTCTGCTCTATCATCATTGGTTGTGGTGACCTATTTCAGCAACGTTGGTAGAAGCAGTGCAATAAAGGACCAAGCTGGGACACCCAGGAAGAAGATATCAGGGGTAAGCGGCGGCCGGTCAGGTGGCCATGACTTGCGGCGCCTTCCACATTGTATATATGCTGGTTAGCATTGTTAATGTGTGGCCACGTCTGTGGTAGAAAACAATAAAATAAAATAAAATAAATACCTTCTCTTGTGGGTTATTAAGGCCGCACAGCGCTTACTGACCGCCCACCAACTCTACTTTAGGCCTAAACATAGTCCACGACTAAAGTGTGCAACCCGTCCTCGCAAATATAATAAGTCAATATTGATTTATTAGTTGCGTGCATAGGTGACATACTTAACATAATAGTTTCCCTTGAAAATCTTCATAGAAAACACCGACCTTACCTAACCTTGTTAGTATGTTAAAATAAGCATCTTATAGCTTCGTAATTACAATTGTTACTTAACCTATTATAGGTATAGGTTAGGTAATAATTGTAATTACGAAGCAATAAGATGCTTGTCTTAACATACTAACAAGGTTAGGTAAGGTCGGTGTTTTCTATGAAGATTTTCAAGGGAAACTATTGTTAAGTATGTCACCTATGCACATATTTAATAAATCAATATTGACTTATTAAATTTGCGAGGACGGTAGAGAGAGAGAGAGAGAGGAGAGAGAGAGAGAGAGAGAGACGAATGTTGCTCTAGACTCAGCTACTCGGGAACAAAAAGTTACAAGTATCACAGGCTATGGTGAGCCCTTAGTGGACTTACCTGGATCAGGAACGGGGCTGTCACTTTTGCTGAACCCCGAGGCTCAGATGAAACAGTTTGACTGCTCAGACTGGTGACCGCGAACGAGTTACCAGCGTTTATGTAACTACGTCACTATAATCACAATCAAACAGCTCGGCGCTCAGGAAATAGATGCGTGAAAGATTATAATAATAACAGCAATGAAAAAATGCACCATTATTTCCTGGTGAGATTAGAAGCGTTGTCTTCGGCCCGAGAATGAGCTGACGAGGCCGGACACCCGTCACAACCCCAGCTGTGACATTATCACCGGTAACATTAGACGGTGGACTTGTATAAATCCCAGACAAATAATACTTCTAAATTTACATTATTCATAATTATACTGACGTGTTATGTTATTATTAAGACCTTTCTCTTATGTAAAATATTTAAATTTTGTCTAAGCTAAACTAATCTAAAAATAATGTGTACAAGGTTTAGGAATAATGGTTTGATTGGCTGAAACTGTCCAATGAAACGTCACCGAGGACATAAACAAACTGTATTTCTCAGTGTATGTGGACCCGGAAGACCCCTAACGGCTGGGGTCACGTCATACCCCAGCCCGCTGGCTGCTGTGTGGTCTGGATACACGACAATGTCCAAGTGTGGCGGTAACTTGTCGTCCCCCCCACGCCCTCCTTCCCAACACGACCCCAGCCTCCCACATAACATACCCCCTCCACAACCACCCCCCCCCCCCCACCTTCCCGCACTCACGCCACAACCCCCAACTAACACGTCAACCTCCTCACAACCATACCACCCCCTCCTTCCCTCCTCACAATACCCCTCCCGCCTTCGACATGCACAATATCACTTGTGACGCCGGAGGGACGGCTGCCAGCCTCCTCGTCTGCTGACGTCGGAGGGACGGCTGCCAGCCTCCTCGTCTGCTGACGCCGGAGGGACGGCTGCCAGCCTCCTCGTCTGCTGACGTCGGAGGGACGGCTGCCAGCCTCCTCGTCTGCTGACGTCGGAGGGACGGCTGCCAGCCTCCTCGTCTGCTGACGCCGAAGGGACGGCTGCCAGCCTCCTCGTCTGCTGACGTCGGAGGGACGGCTGCCAGCCTCCCGGTCTGCTGACGTCGGAGGGACGCTGCCAGCCTCCTCGTCTGCTGACGTCGGAGGGACGGCTGCCAGCCTCCCGTCTGCTGACGTCGGAGGGACGGCTGCCAGCCTCCTCGTCTGCTGACGCCGGAGGGACGGCTGCCAGCCTCCTCGTCTGCTGACGTCGGAGGGACGGCTGCCAGCCTCCCGTCTGCTGACGCCGGAGGGACGGCTGCCAGCCTCCCGTCTGCTGACGCCGGAGGGACGGCTGCCAGCC
>WNGS01111181.1:34306655-34317819 GCA_020271785.1 Procambarus virginalis
TCTTGAACACTGTGAGGAGTCGGCCAGTTATGTCCCTTATGTGTAGTGGAAGCGTGTTGAACAGTCTCGGGCCTCTGATGTTGATAGTTTTCTCTCAGAGTACCTGTTGCACCTCTGCTTTTCAATGGGGGGATTCTGCACATCCTGCCATGCCTTCTGGTCTCATGTGGTGTTATTTCTGTGTGCAGGTTTGGGACCAGCCGCTCTAATATTTTCCACGTGTAAATTATTATGTATCTCTCCCGCCTGCGCTCAAGAGAATACAGATGTAGGCATTTTAGTCGGTCCCAATAGTTTAGATGTTTTATTAAGTGGATTCTAGCAGTAAAGGATCTCTGTACTCTCTCCAGGTCAGCAATTTCTCCAACTTTGAAAGGGGCTGTCATTATGCAGCAGTACTCCACTCTAGAGAGCACTAGCGTCTTGAAGAGTATCATCATCGGTATAGCATCTCTAGTGTGAAAGGTTCTTGTTATCCAACCTGTCATTTTTCTTGCAGTTGTGACGGCTACTTTATTGTGTTCTTTAAAGGTAAGGTCTTCCGACATGAGTACACCCAAATTCTTTACATTGCTTTTTCGTTCTATGTTATGATTTGACTGAGATTTGTACGTGGTTTCCGTTTTTATATTTTATATTTTTACCACTAGGCTCTCAGACCTGAGGACACTTTAAGCAAACCTAAACTCAACTAAGCAGAACTAGCCCATCTAGCCTCGCCTCGGCCATCCCATCCCGAACTATCCAAACTGAAGCAAAATGAGAGAGAGAATTTTGTGTTTTAATACACGCAATGCATAAGGTGCGTGACGTCACACTTGAATTCTGGACCAGGTATCAGATCCCGCTGAAATCCCGAAGGAATTTACACGGCAAGAATTTCTCTCTCACTGCCTTTATTTCACCAGGAGGTCTATAGGCTGTTGTTGATGGTGACCTCACTCTATGTTCCTTGTGACCCAACACACCATCACCTCATTATACACATGGAGAGTCTCACCATCACCTCACTATACACATGGAGAGTCTCACCATCACCTCACTGTACACATGGAGTCTCACCATCACCTCACTCTATACATGGAGAGTCTCACCATCACCTCACTATACACATGGAGAGTCTCACCATCACCTCACTATACAACTATAGTGCATATATGTATTGCAATTAACCTAAGTGGCAAAGTTGGGCGTTGTGGAAGTTGGGGTGAGGGAGGGGGGGCTGGGGGGGGCGAGAGAGAGGCTGTAAGGAAGAAAGGAGTACTGAAGACGATAGGTAATGAATGAGAGAAGAGATAGTAGAGGCGGTGAAGAGTATTAGGTGAAGAGGAGAATGGGAGATAACCAGATAAAGATGGTATGTAAAGGAGGCCCGTGGAGAGGCGAGCAGGGATGAGGAGGAGGTTACCATGGCAACCTCCAGCATCTTGTCTGCTGGATGAGGTACTTGGATGGGGTTCTGGGAGTAGTACTACTCCCCAAGCCCGGCCCGAGGCCAGGCTTGACTTGTGAGAGTTTGGTCCACTAGGCTGTTGCTTGGAGCGGCCCGCAGGCCCACATATACCTGCTTGATGGGGTTCTGGGAGTTGTTCTACTCCCCAAGCCCGCCCGAGGCCAGGCTTGACTTGTGAGAGTTTGGTCCACCAGGCTGTTGCTTGGAGCACATATCCACCACAGCCCGGTTGGTTCGGCAGTTCTTGAAGAAAACTATCTAGTTTTTTTTAAGATATCTACGTTTATTCCGGCGATATTTCAAATACTTGCTGGGAGGGTGTTGAACAACCGCGGACCTCTGATGTTCATACAGTGTTCTCTGATTGTGCTTATGGCACCTTTGTTCTTCACTGGTTCTATTCTGCATTTTCTTCCATATCGTTCACTCCAGTACGTTGTTATTTTACTGTGTAGATTTGGAACCTGTCCCTCCAGTATTTTCCATGTGTATATTATTTGGTATCTCTCTCGTCTTCTTTCTAGAGAGTACATTTGGAGAGCTTTGAGACGATCCCAATAATTCAGGTGTTTTATCGCGTCTATGCGTGCCGTATATGTTCTCTGTATTCCCTGTATTTCAGCACTCTCTCCTGCTGTGAAGGGGGACGTGAGCACTGAGCAGTACTCAGCATATTAACAAACGTCAAAATACGGCATATTATGCGAGAGAAGTTGACGTCTAAGAGCAGGTGGGACACTGGCAAGCTTAACTGGCTCCCATGGTGGTATGTTGGGTCATCACAGTATCACTCTCCTGGCTTTTCAACCCATCCTCCTGTCTACTGGGTACTTTTTGTAGCGCTGCTCTGCAATCACTCACCGTAACGGTCCCCTATTGTTACTTGTTGTATTGATTGTTACAACTTGTCTGAACGACGTAGCTTGGTCGTATGTGTGGACCATCGTACATATAATAATGTAATAGACAATTAGTACAGTTTAGCACTATATTCACTTTATAAGAATCTGGAAAAAAATAGAGCTAAAGAGCAAACAAATATTTCTAGGCCTAGTATAGTACATATATGTACTATATTAGGCCTCAGATAGCGTGTATTAGGCCTAGGGTGGTTAGGTTAGTTTTATTACCAACATAAATACAAAACCTTTTTCAGTTTGTCCAAATTCATTAGTAACAAATTCTAGTTTCTAACTGTCCATTACGTCAATATATGCACGATGGACCAACATCGTTACAACCTTCTTGTTGGGAGGGAGGAAGAGTAGGGCGAACGGGCTCACCATAGCCCGTGCTACTTGGAACTTTTTGTTCCAAGTAGCAAATCTTAAACAACAACGGAGAGAGCCTTACGATCCTCTACCCAGACGAGTGCCTACAGCAGGGTTAGCCTCTGTGTACACCAGTCTCTTGTCACCTACACTCTCAGCCTACTCCCAACATTTCCGATGAGATAAATTCCTTTATGAATTCACGAGAGGCTATAATTGAATTCCTCGCGTGAGTTCTCCTTTCCTTTATTTTCCTCCTCGTATCTTCCTCTGGTTTCCTCTCCTCTTCATTCTTTTGTCGTCCTATTCCTTTATCTTGCATCTCCCTCCGTCGGTTCTCCATTACTCCTGTTCCCTCTAACCTTCCATCCCATTCTTCCGTCCCTTCATTTCTCTTTCACAGAGGGACCATAAATTGGTAATTAGAGATATAATCGGCGCGTGGAGGGGGGGGGGGGGGAAGAGCCGACACCCGAACATGAGATGACAAAAGATACTCGCCTGACTGATCACATCCTCCCTCCGCCGCCATATTGGAATTACCGCAAGTCGAAAAGCAATAACAATTTATATTTGTTGTGAACACAAAGACGGCAACATGTGGGGTGTTTCTGGCTTGTTCTGTGTCTTGGGTCAATGAGTGCTGAGCAGTGTGCTCATGTTCTTGCTCAGCTAAGCTAGGGTGTTCAGTTTTGTTATCCTTGCCCAATATGTTAGGGTGTGCAGGTCTGATATCTTCGGCCACAAAGTTAGGGATGGGCAGCTTTGTTATCCTCGCCCACTAAGTTAGGATGTTCGTCTATTGTTTTTTTAAGGCGCGTTAAGTTATCATTTTGCAGCCCTGACTTAATTGAAACATAATGTGTCCCCCCCCCACCCCAATCAGCTCCGGACCGTTCTTGTCCGGAAGGTCCCGCAGTCTCTCACATTACATTATTACCTTAATTTACCATTAGTATTTAAACAATTTCGTTTTCTTTACTTCAACATTTTATTCGACAATCTTTCTGGCTTAAAAATTAATGTATTAGTATGTCCCGTCAACTTTGGCTTTGATCATCTACTTACGACGAACTTTTTTGTTTATAAAGTTGCCAAGTTGAGAGTTCTGTGTGAGCCAAACTTTTCATGTGCGCGCTTGTTTATGTTTCGCAGGTTTTCAGTACTTTGGAATTTATCCTGGGAGATAATTTTGTATAAAATTAATTTTTTGTTGATATTATTGATATTGTTGAGCCGTTAGGACTAGCATCTTCTAAATGTAGCAAGATGAACCATTATCATCATTATGTGTTGACCAGACCACACACTAGAAAGTGAAGGGACGACGACGTTTCGTTCCGTCCTGGACTAATCTCGCAAGCGACTTGATAATGGTCCAGGACGGACCGAAACGTCGTCGTCCCTTCACTTTCTAGTGTGTGGTCTGGTCAACATATTTCAGCCACGTTATTGTGACTCCTCGTCTGCATTATGTGTGTGTGTGTAGTTCACATAGCACGTCTTGTGAAGTCTTGAAGGCACCGAGTCTGCCAAGCCTAATGTGCTGTGGCACCAGTCCCTCCTCATCAACAAGGGCCAAATGTTTGTTGACCCAGCCGCCAAACTCCGTTTATGAATCAAAAACGGTTTTACACCAGACTCACAACTGATGGCGTCCGAACACTTCTCGAACAAATGCTTCGCTGACGACTTGTGTTCGAACCACAACGCTGTAAATGCTTTACCCACGTTCTACAAACACAAATAATCGCCAACAGAACCTAAACACCTCACCTAACCTTCGCCTAACTCTGCATAGAAATTTAGTATAATAATATTAACTCATGAGAAGACGGGAAGCAGCAAATGTTTCTTGTCACATTGTTGACAGTTTTGTTGGTTCCTGCAGTAGTCCACTCATCGACCTGTTGTATTTTCAGCGTTTGCAGGACGAGAACGCACTCCTTCTTGTGAGACTGAAGAGGATCTCGAGGCGCGGTTCTCCTTTGTCGATGTATTCTATCATGAGAACAAACCTATTTTTGAATATACAGTATGTTGACATTAATGAATGAGTCTCAGGGGGATGGCCGCCGCCGCTTTAACGAGCCTGACCTGAGGACGGGCTGGCAACAGGGAAGCCTCATAGAGCAAGTGACGAATATCACCTTCCCCCCCCGAGTCGTTTTTTTACATTTTAATGATCGGTTTTGTTATGCCTCGCCGGCGGAGTGAACGTTTATGCCTCGCCAAACTATTTTTTGATTCCTATTAAGGTCTTATGATTTAGTTCCAGCATTATAATGACAGTTGTGTATGTCCGTATCTTGTGTTTTAGCGATGTGAGGAGGAAGGTCTTGGTGTTGCCCGCGTGGGGTCACGACGCCTAGGAGCCGGGGTTTGAGGCGAGGCGGAACACCTGTCGTGCTTATGAAGACCCATGGAGGTGCGGGGGATTTTAATAACTCGAACGCCTGTTACTCTTAATTACGAGAGCGCCACTAGAGTTGGTAGTCCTCCGGTAAATTCAGGTAAATCTAACTGCATGCGGTACATATTTTCCTGGAACCTTCCTCCTCCCTCATCTTCATTTCTCCCTCCTCCATCTTCATTTTCCCTCCTCCTCCTCCTCTCTTTACCCATCGTATAACTTTGCAAGTCTTCAAGAAATGTATCGTTCAGACAGTGGAAATCTAAACAGACTCCAGCGAGTCTGGTTCAAATAATGCTCAATGATTATATAAGATACATAATCTAATAAGATATATGTGTCTGTCCATTTATTTATTTACTGGAGGCTGGGGCCGGACGCTCGGGGCTGACTGCACCAAACTTGGCAGGATGTTGCATGGCCTCATTTCCCTAACAAGCAGAGTGATTTTCGTTATTGTCATATATATTTCTTTCCAAATTGTTGCTCTATCTCTCTCTCCAGCCATCTATCTTGTCGGGAACTTCCGACAACATTACTAATAGTGCCAATATGCAGAAAATAATATTGCTGCTGATTTTGTATTAATTAAAATAGTTACTCCTTCAGAGGAACTGCATACGAGGCATTCCCTAGAGAATGAGGACACACAACACCACGTCACCAAAGTGAAATTGAGTTAATAATGCAGGCGATGAGTCACAATAACGTTGCTAAACTATGTTGACCGGACCACACACTAGAAGGTGAAGGGACGAAGGGATTAATGAACTAATAATATTGTAAATTAATCTAAAAAAGAACAGTCTTTGGACTGCAAACATCAGAAAACATTTCTCAGGATCGAATCTAAATATCAGTACGAAATAAATTCAATATCGTCATCTTTCATCTTTCTACTTCTTGATAAACGCATTTGGGTTAAGAGGGTGATGCTGGACGGTGGACGGGACGAGGAGTTTGTTGCTGTTAATCGCTACTTGGAACAAAATGTCCCAAGTAGCACGGGCTATGGTGAGCCCGTAATTGGGACGAGGAGCCATTTTCCACCCGAGACGGTAAATGTGTCGTGTTGTCATCATGAATATTTGTCAACTACAACTTATTCTCGAGGAGTTGTCTACCTTGTGTAGCTTCCGGGGATCAACAGCCCCGCGGCCCGGTCTCCAATCAGGCTTCCCCTGGGGGGGGGGGGGGTTAGGGTCGTTTAGCACATATCGACACTATATTTTCTGGGAAGAATAGTACCAATATACAGTATTTGGTTTGATTAGAGTTCTCTAATGCATGACCAGGGTGGAGGTGAGGGAGAGGCAAGGGTAAGGTCTCTCCCTCACCCTCAGGGAGAGGTTGGAAATTACGTAAGATTACTGACGAATATACATAGCAAACAATATACATAAATAATATACATGGCAAACAATATACATAAATCATATACATAGCAAACAATATACATAAATTATATACATATAATATACATGACAAACAATATACACAAATAATATACATAGCAAACAAAATACATAAATAATATACATAACAAACAAAATACATAGCAAAATATTATACATAAAATACATGGAAAACAATATACATAAGATACATAGCACACAATATACATAAATCATATACATAACAATATACATAAATAATATACATATCAAACAAGACGTAGAGAATGCAACAAGAAGGAAGAAAGAGGTAGCAAGCGCCCGTCTCCTCGACCGCGGAATATAATCATCGAACAACTTTGCGGCAAAAACAAGTGAAGTCTTGGGAGCGCATCTGGCGTTTACGACACGTCGTGGCGACCCCGCGGGGCAGAAGTCGTACGATAAACGCCTAATGAGACGTATATAGTCCACATCCGCAGAGATATGACCGCCAGACGGCGAGAAAAACGAGAGAAAATTAAGGAGAAAAACTAAGAGGGGAAGATAAGGGAAATGCTAGTAGCGAAGGCATAAAAACCTTGTCTAGGTGGCCGCGACGGGATCCTACACGCTTATCTTGGGATCCAAGTTGCTGCGTCCTCACCTGAGGTGGTGCCCGCCACTCTCTTTGTTTCCCGGCGGCCGTAAACACCACTTTACTTATGATTGCGGCAGCAGCCCATATTAGGAGATCATAATGGATTTGTGGTCACTTTGGGATCTTATTATGTACTACAACCTTTGTTCCACATTACATAAAAAAACAAAAGATTATACCAATGTGTTTTGTGTTATTATAAGTTACCATCTCTTGATGGTCTAATTTAGTGCCAGTACTACAGTGAGTGCCACGACAGTGTACTACAATGAGTGCTACGACAGTGTACTACAATGAGTGCCACGACAGTGTACTACAATGAGTGCTACGACAGTGTACTACAATGAGTGCCACGACAGTGTACTACAATGAGTGCCACGACAGTGTACTACAAGAGAAGCCACATCTACTAAACGGCCAGAGATAAAACTCTAAAATGGTCATAACACTAAACAATTTGTCCCAGAGAACCCAATTTCCACCTTTCTGTGACTCAGTAAAATACATCGACAAATCTTAGTTGAATTAAATAATAATAATAAATAATAATAATAAAATAATAATAATAATCAGTTTATGAACGCCGAGGTGTGCTGCATATATATGTAATTTCTTTCAATTATATAGTGAAAAAATGTATAATTGCAGGCGTTTCTTGCGCGCTATCGCCGTAGGTTGTGGTGACCTATTTCTGCTCTATCATCATTGGTTGTGGTGACCTATTTCTGCTCTATCATCATTGGTTGTGGTGACCTATTTCAGCAACGTTGGTAGAAGCAGAGTGCAATGAAGGACCAAGCTGGGACACCCAGGAAGAAGATATCAGGGTAAGCGGGCGGCCGGTCAGGTGGCCATGACTTGCGGCGCCTTCCACCTTCTCTTGTGGGTTGTTAAGGCCGCACAGCGCTTACTGACCGCCCACCAACTCTACTTTAGGCCTAAACATAGTCCACGACTAAAGTGTGCAACCCGTCCTCGCAATATAATAAGTCAATATTGATTTATTAGTTGCGTGCATAGGTGACATACTTAACATAATAGTTTCCCTTGAAAATCTTCATAGAAAACACCGACCTTACCTAACCTTGTTAGTATGTAAAATAAGCATCTTATAGCTTCGTAATTACAATTGTTACTTAACCTATATAGGTATAGGTTAGGTAATAATTGTAATTACGAAGCAATAAGATGCTTGTCTTAACATACTAACAAGGTTAGGTAAGGTCGGTGTTTTTCTATGAAGATTTTCAAGGGAACTATTATGTTAAGTATGTCACCTATGCACATATTTAATAAATCAATATTGACTTATTAAATTTGCGAGGACGGTATATATATATATAGAGAGAGAGAGAGAGAGGAGAGAGAGAGAGGAGAGAGAGGAGAGAGAGAGAGAGAGAGAGAGAGAGAGAGACGAATGTTGCTCTAGACTCAGCTACTCGGGGAAAAAAAGTTACAAGTATCACAGGCTATGGTGAGCCCTTAGTGGACTTACCTGGATCAGGAACGGGGCTGTCACTTTTGCTGAACCCCGAGGCTCAGATGAAACAGTTTGACTGCTCAGACTGGTGACCGCGAACGAGTTACCAGCGTTTATGTAACTACGTCACTATAACCACAATCAAACAGCTCGGCGCTCAGGAAATAGATGCGTGAAAGATTATAATAATAACAGCAATGAAAAAATGCACCATTATTTCCTGGTGAGATTAGAAGCGTTGTCTTCGGCCCGAGAATGAGCTGACGAGGCCGGACACCCGTCACAACCCCAGTTGTGACATTATCACCGGTAACATTAGACGGTGGACTTGTATAAATCCCAGACAAATAATACTTCTAAATTTACATTATTCATAATTATACTGACGTGTTATGTTATTATTAAGACCTTTCTCTTATGTAAAATATTTAAATTTTGTCTAAGCTAAACTAATCTAAAAATAATGTGTACAAGGTTTAGGAATAATGGTTTGATTGGCTGAAACTGTCCAATGAAACGTCACCGAGGACATAAACAAACTGTATTTCTCAGTGTATGTGGACCCGGAAGACCCCTAACGGCTGGGGTCACGTCATACCCCAGCCCGCTGGCTGCTGTGTGGTCTGGATACACGACAATGTCCAAGTGTGGCGGTAACTTGTCGTCCCCCCACGCCCTCCTTCCCAACACGACCCCAGCCTCCCACACAACATACCCCCTCCACAACCACCCCCCCCCCCCACCTTCCCGCACTCACGCCACAACCCCCAACTAACACGTCAACCCCCTCACAACCATACCACCCCCTCCTTCCCTCCTCACAATACCCCTCCCGCCTTCGACATGCACAATATCACTTGTGACGCCGGAGGGACGGCTGCCAGCCTCCTCGTCTGCTGACGTCGGAGGGACGGCTGCCAGCCTCCTCGTCTGCTGACGTCGGAGGGACGGCTGCCAGCCTCCGGTCTGCTGACGCCGGAGGGACGGCTGCCAGCCTCCCGGTCTGCTGACGTCGGAGGGACGGCTGCCAGCCTCCCGTCTGCTGACGTCGGAGGGACGGCTGCCAGCCTCCTCGTCTGCTGACGCCGAAGGGACGGCTGCCAGCCTCCTCGTCTGCTGACGTCGGAGGGACGGCTGCCAGCCTCCCGGTCTGCTGACGTCGGAGGGACGGCTGCCAGCCTCCTCGTTTGCTGAAGTCGGAGGGACGGCTACCAGCCTCCTCGTCTGCTGACGTCGGAGGGATGGCTGCCAGCCTCCTCGTCTGCTGACGTCGGAGGGACGGCTGCCAGCCTCCCGGTCTGCTGACGCCGGAGGGACGGCTGCCAGCCTCCTCGTCTGCTGACGCCGGAGGGACGGCTGCCAGCCTCCCGGTCTGCTGACGCCGGAGGGACGGCTGCCAGCCTCCCGGTCTGCTGGCACCTCTCTACATCTGCACACTCTTCAGTTGAGAGTTTTTCTTTGTATTGAGAAAGTCACGTCGCACAGTGGCGCCAAAACTTTCCTCATTGTCAGTTGTCCAAACACCTGCTGCAGCTGCTGTGCTGCTGCTGGTGGTGGTGGCGCTGCTGCTGCTGGTGCTGCTGGCGCTGCTGCTGCTGCTGCTGGCGCTGCTGCTGCTACTGGTGCTGCTGGTGGTGGCGCTGCTGGTGGTGGCGCTGCTGCTGCTGCTGGTGGCGCTGCTGCTGCTGCTGCTGCTGCTGCTGCTCACAGCATCAAAAGCCTTCCGCTGGAAAAACCTCGCTGAACTTCCAACGTTTTATAGCAATTTTTAATATCGGTAAATTATCGGTAAATTTCTCCCTTGTCTGTGAAGGCTTTTGATGGCTCTTTAGTACTGAACTGTGTTGTTTAATATGTTGAAGATATGATGTAATATGTGTGCAGCTGCCCCCCCCCCCCCCCCCGTGACCTGCCGTCCCGACACGCAGCTGTATGCTGAATGACCTGTAACATATAGAACTAACATATGTGGCTAACTCATAACTGTCGGTTCCTCGTGATTTCATGTTTTATCATTGTTGTTAATGTCTCATAATTGACTGTCGGAATTGACAGTGTCGGAAATGACAGTGTCCGGAATTGACAGTGTCGGAATGACAGTGTCGGAATTGGCAGTGTCGGAATGACAGTGTCGGAATTGACAGTGTCGGAATGGCAGTGTCGGAATTGCAGTGTCGGAATTGACGTGTCGGAATTGACAGTGTCCATACCTGACAGCTGCTCATAGCTGTGAGTGCCTGGGTTGCCAGCTGGTGACATTTAAACAGTTTTAGCCAACAATAACAGCCGCCCATTTATGTACTGATTATTAATATATAAATTCATTTCCAATTATAGTTGACATCAGTTTCACGTTCATTATTCTGGTGAAGGTTATAAAACACTATTATTAAAACAAACTGTTTGTACGCCATTAATTTATTTGGATTAATCCGTTAACATCATGTCAACGGTATATCAGCGACAAGTGAATGAGAAATATTCATTCCCTTTACTGATGGTGAGCGGAGACC
>WNGS01111181.1:34323512-34333651 GCA_020271785.1 Procambarus virginalis
ACCAACAGTTAAGGTTGTGCCTGGGGACTCTCCTAACTGGCCAGTCTCTTCACCAACTCTTCCTAAAAGTGAATGTTAGGAAATATTCCGGAGGAAAATGATTCCTAAGGCGTTTTGTATCGACTCTATCGTGTGTGGGCGCGGAACTTGTTGCTTACAGCAACCTTAGCTCCTCCTGCAGAGCAGACCAAGCTCACGTCGGAACTCTCAGGAGCGCCCAAAAGCCTATCGATCTCAGAGCGCCACACCTCGGCTCCCAGAGCGCCACACCTCGGCTCCCAGAGCGCCACACCTCGGCTCTCAGACCGCCACACCTCGGCTCTCAGACCGCCACACCTCGGCTCTCAGACCGCCACACCTCGGCTCTCAGACCGCCACACCTCGGCTCTCAGACCGCCACACCTCGGCTCTCAGGGCAGTGACGCAAGCAACCGTCAGGCTATGCATGAGCGCGCTCAACACCGATCGAGCTCTCTGGAGCGCCGACACCTCGGTCTCAGGCGCGACACAGGGCGGAATCTCAAAGAAGCACGCGCCACACCTCCGCTTGTCTGTCTCAAGCGTGCATCCACCACCTATAGCCTGTCATCCCTCAGAGCGCCACACCTCGGCTCTCAGAGCGACACACATGGTCTCAAGCGTGCCAAGGCAGCCTCGGCGTGTTCTCTAGCGTGGAGCCACCAACTCAGGACTGTCAGTCTGAAGAAAGCGCCTCCACCACCGTTCGAGGCCTATACTCGAAGGGCGACACCTCGCGCTCCTGTCAAAGGCAGAACCACACTTCATTAGACTCAGAGCGCCACACCTCGGCTCTCAGAGCGACACACCCTCGGCTCTCGCGTAGCGAAGACACCTCGGCTCTCAGAGCGCCACACCTCGACTATGGCAGGCTTCTCACAGCAGCGACACACACTCTCGGCTCGCAGAAGCGCCACACCTAGGGTCTCAGAAGCGCCACACTCGGGGCGCTCGAGCGCCAAACCTCGGCTCTCGAAGCCACACCTCTGCTCTCAGAGCGCCACACCTAGGATCTCAGAGCCACACCTCGGCTCTCAGAGCGCCACCCCTCGGCTCTCAGAGCGCCACACTCGTTGCTCTCAGAGCGCCACACCTCGGCTCTCAGAGCTCCACACCTCGGCTCTCAGAGAGCCACACCTCGGCTCTCAGACCGCCACACCTCGGCTCTCAGACCGCCACACCTCGGCTCTCAGACCGCCACACCTCGGCTCTCAGACCGCCACACCTCGGCTCTCAGACCGCCACACCTCGGCTCTCAGACCGCCACACCTCGGCTCTCAGACCGCCACACCTCGGCTCTCAGACCGCCACACCTCGGCTCTCAGACCGCCACACCTCGGCTCTCAGACCGCCACACCTCGGCTCTCAGACCGCCACACCTCGGCTCTCAGACCGCCACACCTCGGCTCTCAGACCGCCACACCTCGGCTCTCAGACCGCCACACCTCGGCTCTCAGACCGCCACACCTCGGCTCTCAGACCGCCACACCTCGGCTCTCAGACCGCCACACCTCGGCTCTCAGCGCGCCACACCTCGGCTCTCAGAGCGCCACACCTCGGCTCTCAGGGCACACCTCGGCTTCAGAGACCACACCTCGGCATCTCAGAGACGACACCTCAGCTTACAGTGAGACCAACACACCTCGGCTCTCAAACGCAGAATGCGGCCATGTACCTTAGGCCTTGCGTCACGAGCATGATGACTCCACACCACCATTTTCGAGACCACTCCTCCAGTTCGGTCCTGTTCGTTCCCACCCCCCTTCGGCTCTTCCTAGGACCACACCTCGGCTCTCACGACAGCGCTCACCATCAGTTCGGCCCCTCCCTCACGAGCCACCCTCGGCTCCTCAGAGCGATTTGCACCTACATACCTCAGCTCTCAAGAGGCACACCTAGGCCACATCAGAGAGGCACACTGGCTCTGCCAGCGGCGATACCTCGGCTCTCAGAGGCACCCTCAGCTCAGAGCCACACCTCGGCTCGCTGAGCCACGACTCACACCGGTCAGTCTCGTAACAGCTTGTCTCTCCGTTACTTGGTGGGATCACCAACGATCCCTCACCGCCGGTCTGTGTATTTACCCACATAGAACTAACTCGACCACTTGTTCATGGACCGCCTGAATTGACGACAAGGTTTGGAGATTTGGTGTTTGAGGGGTGCATGTCTGGGGAATGACTGGAAGGGATCTGTACGGGTCAATGCAATTGCTGCACAACACCAACAGTTGTATCCATCATGGAGCAGTCGTGACGCTCACAGCAGGCTAGTTGAAGCCTATGCTGAACCGAGACTCACTTCCTGCCGGTTTTATAGCTGCAGACTGTATCAGGCACAATACATAGTGACCACCCTTCCAGAGAGTACCAGAACCCCAAGCTAACTTTACCCTCACGACTGACTCGTGAAAAACGTGCATACTCGTGAGCAGTAACTCTTCAAAAGTACCATGTAATTTGTACCTTGGGGCCTATAAGATACAAAGTCAGATGTACCAGTTGAGAGACAAATTGTTGGTTTGCAACAGTAATCCTGCATGATTCAACTGTCATCAAGTGGAATGTTAGGCCGTCACGCAAGCTTTTAGGCAGTAGTAGGTCTACATTATTCTCACAGCAAGGTCCACAACATTTGACGTCATCCATAAGCTTTTGTCAAGAGTCCTCCTTCACTGTGACGTGAGAAGCTAGGGGGGGGGGAGAATGATACCTAAAGGTAACAGGAAGTAAGTAATTGTACAGCTACGCGTAATTATTGTTAGGGGAGGGGGGAGGGTAAGCTGCGCAAGCATGCAACCCTAACCTCGCGTGCTCACACTAATAATCTGTAACTATGGGCCGGGACCAGGGAAGAAATCTCAGCAGCTTGAATTTACCAAGCATGATGGTGTTTGAAGCTGTAGGCACAATCAAATCACATTAGCGGCGGAGGTATAATCCTGGGCCCCAGCCAGAGTACAGGGGGGGGGAGTAATATGGGATATCCTGATTGGCCTAAAAGACCCATAAAGGCTTCACCGGAATCCCAGGTTGCATTTATTTTCATAATGTGGTGGTGTAGTGGTGTCTTGGCTGTGTGCTCGGGAATACAAGGTGGTAGGTTCGAATCCTCTTGATGGCTCGTATTGATTTTTGTTCATTGAAAACTGGATTTGTGATGTTTTTCCAATCAGTGTTCTATTTTCTTTAGTTGGTCTTTGAACATCGGAAATCCACATTCATATCATAGTGTTCCACAGAGTACAATCAGACTATCACAGTGTTCCACAGAGTACAATCGACTAACATAGTGTTCCACAAAGTACAATCATACTAACATAGTGTTCAACAATCAGACTATCGTGATGCATCAATGAGAAAATCTATAGGAGCCGTGATGAAGGTTCGAACCTATTTTTGAACCCCTTGTGTGAAACTCTGGTTCGGCTTCTGTGGAAGCCTCAGGAACCGTAGAGGGTGCAGCAGTACCCCGCGTTGCAATCCTTTCAACCATGGCGTGGCCTAGTTGGCTAGTGTGTGTGTGCCTGGGGAACACCCACCGCCCAGGTTCGAACCCTCAATCATCACGGCTGCTACGAATTTTCTCATAGTAATCCTTTGTGTTTCAGCTCGGCTGTAAACAATGCATTTACCTCGGTTTTTAAATAGAAATTGTTTTACGTGTTTTGATACCTTGAGTGTGGACACATGAATGATGTTATCACACTTGTGAGCGGCCTGTTTCCCCTGGTGTTAATAAATGGTTCTGGTGGGCCCCCACTGTGGGCACTCTCTAGTGAGTGGGGGTTGATGCTGAGGAGGGGGGATGGGTGAGTGGGGGTTGATACATAGGGGGGGGGTGATGGGTGAGTAGGGGTTGCTATGAATACCGCATCCACCTCTCCCTTGCAGCCTTTACTAATTGAAACAAATAGGGTTCTGTAAATTCTGGGAACAATATTCAAGAAGAGTCTTAAGGTATGGTACACCAATGCTGATGGAGTAACATACAAAGCAAAGGAAATGAAAGAAAGGGTTAGTGAAAAAAAAGAACCTGATATAACTGCAATGGTGGAAACTAAAATAAACAATGTAATCTTTGATGCAATATTTTCAGATGGATGCCAAGTAATAAGGAAAGAAAGAAAGAAAACAAAGACATGGAGTGACACTCCTAATAAAGTAGAAGTCGAGGTTTGGAGAACTGAAAGAATAAAATACAATTGGATACACACAGGCTCCATCACTGGGACTCTGACAGCAGATGGGAAAATGATACAGGTCCTGAAAATTTAATATCCCCAGCAACCAGAAGATGACCCAGACAGGAATACGATCAGAACAAACCATGCATTGATAAACTACAAAGAGCAGCAACAGCAGCAGCTGCACAGAATGAAAGCTGAACCACTAGTCATGGGGGACCTAAATATAGGCGAGACTGATTTGGAAGCGATAAATCCTCATGGCGGGGAATAAACGTGAGGAGCAAAATTATTGAAAGTTAGAGCTTAACATGTAAAGGATAACACAAGAGAAAGAGGAGATGCACAAAGCGTATTAGACCTGATCTTCACTCAGAATGTGGAAGACATTGAGAATTTGGAATATGAAATACGACTATTAGCCATTGACCATTGTGTCTTAGTCTTTGACTATATGATCGAACTTAAAACTCTGACCGTCAGGAAAAGGCGAGTTAACTATTGCAAAGGGAATTGCATGAAGATGAGAGAGTATTTGGAAAATGTGCAGTGGGAGCAAGAACTTAGAGGAATGACTGTACAGGAAATGACGGATAAAGTTAAATGCAGATGCAAAGAATCTAAAGAAGCTTCAAACCAATAACAGGGGCCAAAAGTGCGAGAGAATATATAAACATATAGTTCAATAAACAGTGACAAAAAGCAAAAATGAAAAGCAGTAGTGAAGGAAATACAGACTTCAAAGGGACTGAAAAAACAGGAATACATGCAGTAGAGCTAGGAACGAATATATCAATTTAAGAAGACTATCAGCAAGAAACTACAAAAATAATATTGCTTTTAATGCAGTGAGATACCCAAAACTAGTCATATAAGAATGAAGATGGTAGTGAATGACCATTTGATACTGCCACACACTGGAGAACTGTACTCAAGATAGTGAAAGACGTTGGTGTATCAAGAAGATACCTAAAGTGGGCGTGAGAGTGTCTCTCATGTTAAATGCAATAGGTTAGGGATAGGAGTGGAGAGAGATCACTACAGGAGTGCCACAAGGGGCTGTGCTAGAGATCGTTTTTGTTGTTCTAGCAACATAACTAGTTTCATCTTGTTCCTGTTGTGTGTCAGTCACCTGACAAAGACAGCTGGCTCCTCCAAATCAATGTTTGCACACAATGCAAATTTATTCAAAGTTATAGGGGCAGGAAGGACCTATGGCACCGTGCAAGCCGGCCGGACACTCCAGAAGTCAACTCGTCCTCTTGCTTACATACTACCTGTTGTACCTGTGTGGACGGTCGTACACATTGTGACCACATGGACAGTTAGATGGTAGAATTTGATGCTAGTCACTTTATAGTCCGGAAACAAAATGTAGCTAAAATCTAAACTTAAATGTTCCTAGGCCTAGTATAGGACATATATGTAGTATATTAGGCCTCAGCGTGAATTATCTCTAGGATGGTTAGGTTAGATTTTATTAGCAACATAAATGTATAACCCTTTTCGGTTTGTTCAATTTCACAAGTACCAAATTCTACTTTCCAATTATCCATTACGTCAATGTATGAGCGACGGTCAACATAGTTACCATAAAATACGATCTAAGCAAGAGGACGAGCGGCCAGAAGTGGTCCGTAGAATGGCTACTAGAATTTAACCCACCAATGTGAGACGTTATGAAGATAAAGAAAGTCTAGTAAGTCTTACTCTAGTAAAGGAACTAGAGTAAAATACTTACTCTAGTTCCTTTACTGGTGTATCCTTTGTAGCCTTTAGAAAGATAAATCTAGGTACCTTCGGCCCACTAAACATATGTGAGACCCACCATTGAATATGCAGCTCCAGCGTGAAAATCTATTATCCGAGAAAAAGTTAAAACTAGAAAAGGGGCAAAGATACGCAACAATGGTCCCTACTGAGGTGAAATGGTTGAGTTATGAGGCAGGAGTGAGGGCTCGCACCCTCGCCACACTGGCACAGGGGAAAAACAAGGGGAGCGACATGATATCTTTAATGAACCGTGCGGCGTCTCCCTCTTAAGGCCTATTAGTCACGGATACACTGCCTTAAATCGTGAGGAGACACTCGTATATGGGACTAATAGAGCAAGAACTCGGCAATGTGATGTTATAGTGGCCAGAATACGTCTAGGATATAGACGTATCTGGCAGCTTTCTCAAACCCGAATGTCCAATACACCATGTGTCAACTTTGTGAAAGTGTCGAGTACACCATGTGTCAACTTTGTGAAAGTGTCGAGTACACCATGTGTCAACTTTGTGAAAGTGTCGAGTACACCATGTGTCAACTTTGTGAAAGTGTCGAGTACACCATGTGTCAACTGTGTGAAAGTGTCGAGTACACCATGTGTCAACTTTGTGAAAGTGTCGAGTACACCATGTGTCAACTGTGTGAAAGTGTCGAGTACACCATGTGTCAACTGTGTGAAAGTGTCGAGTACACCATGTGTCAACTGTGTGAAAGTGTCGAGTACACCATGTGTCAACTGTGTGAAAGTGTCGAGTACACCATGTGTCAACTGTGTGAAAGTGTCGAATACACCATGTGTCAACTGTGTGAAAGTGTCGAATACACCATGTGTCAACTGTGTGAAAGTGTCGAATACACCATGTGTCAACTGTGTGAAAGTGTCGAATACACCATGTGTCAACTGTGTGAAAGTGTCGAGTACACCATGTGTCAACTTTGTGAAAGAGAAAACATACACTCCCTTGAACATTATATTGTAGAATGTCCCATATTGACTGACTTTCGCCCTCCTGGGCTGAGGTATGCTGACCTCTGTAACTACTATATGAATACTGGAACACTTGATATATTGGACTTGTACTTAAGATTAACTATGTAATGCATCAGATATACAATGTTTGTGGTGTAACTATAACCTGAGCTTGTAACAGCATCTTAATCACCTTTAGTGGTTAAGAGGCTTAATAACACACTAGTTTCTATAGCAGCTATCTTACCCTGACAAAGTAGGAGAGACATAAGTGTATGTACATATGCACTTGACCACTGAACTTAACCTAGGTGGGTTTGAGTTGTACTTGCCCAATCATTGACGCGCTTCATTGCTGTATGTACGAGAGAAAATTGTTTAAATGCTAAATAAATGTAAATGTTAAATAAATGTAAATGTTTAATATCACATGAACATCGGGTACATCTTCCACCTTCTTCTACAGAACCGTCGGTATAGCACTGATACACATCGTTACCCACAACCTGAGTACTCTCAGTGATGCTGCACACTGTTAACTGTTTTAATAATGTAGAGTGTACACTATCTTGGATGCATGAACGGACTGTAAAGTATCTTTAAATGGTGGGAGGTACGGGGGGGGAGAGGGGGTGTTCACTAGGGGCATCCCCCCCCCTCCCTACTGGTGGCGGACCAGGAGAAGGGCCACACTGGCGGCACAGGTGGAGGACGGCCAGAGTCTCCATGAATGGAAATTTCGGATGAAGGGAGATGCAAATTGTTTACTAAAAAGTTACTCCACTGATCCCACTCTGGCCGCCGTCCTCTGTGTTATTCCTCGTTATTGTCGTAACTGTTTTCACAAACAGCGGTTTGACCTCGACTGTGGCAATGATTCGAATGGGTTCGAATCCTCGCCACGGCCCTTGTGGATTTGCTGAACTGTGGGTTTGTCCGGTCGTAGACGCCGTCAGCTCCCAAACCTGTGATGCGATTTTTGTCCATTTTTGTTGTCTCTTTGAACCGAGATCAGCGTCGCCGGTTGGGAATAATGCAACCTGTTCATGACATAACTATGACATTGCGTTGCATCTGTTGGTTACCGGCACAGCAACACACAAGCATGTGTTGCAGGGCGCCTCACGTGTGTCTGACACCTGTCCTTATACTGGGGACCTTGATAACTTTTTATTGCTATGTTAAAATAATATATCAACCTCACCACAATGGCGAATTGAAAACTACAAGTTTATACATCTTGGTAAGCATCAGTTACTCTCTAAATATAAACTGGTTTTCCTTCTGCGGTAATATTTTGCTGTGGGATTAAACTGTGAGATGCAAAATGATCATCGCGAAACTCAGCTTTTATATATTTTAGAGTTTTATTTAATTAGCATTTTATATCTGCACATTTGATTGACTGAGAGGATTACCAGCTGCCATTGTGTGTATCATGGCTTGGTTGAAGACGTGAGAGGTTGTCGAGTAGTTGACCAGACCACACACTAGAAGGTGAAGGGACGAGACGTTTCGGTCCGTCCTGGATCATTCTCAAGTTCACTCAGCTCAATGGTCCAGGACGGACCGAAACGTCGTCGTCCCTTCACCTTCTAGTGTGTGGTCTGGTCAACATTCTTCAGCCACGTTATTGTGACTCATCGCCTTGTCGAGTAGGTTAATATTATGGAGAAATGGGTCGACGTACTTACTCACTGAAGTCTTGGTGGGTACAGGACTCATGAGTACACGATGAAACACAACTTTTGTGTTGTGTTAATAAATAACTGCAACACAATTATTCCTCTCAAACTTTGCTTTGACCTTTGCTTAAGATAGCTTAGGGAAGACGTCTTGAAGGTACTTGAAGGCTACCGACTCCTTATCTCGAGCTGTGACACTTTGTTTCCTGAGTCATAACCTTCACGTCCTTGAGCTCAGTGAAGTAAAGGTCAAGAACTGTGAGTAGAATAATATCCTTTTTCTATAATTTGAAGATATAAGTAATCAGAAAATAACACTTAATACCCAGGAACGAGAACAAATTATTACACAGTAAATTTACATTGTTCATAGTAAAATAAGCGATGAGGATTTACACGACAATATTAACCAAACCACACACTAGAAGGTGAAGGGACGACGACGTTTCGGTCCATCCTGGACCATTCTCAAGTCGATTGTCTCACAATCATTCTCACAATCGACTTGAGAATGGTCCAGGACGGACCGAAACATCGTCGTCCCTTCACCTTCTAGTGTGTGGTTTGGTCAAATACTTTAGCCACGTTATTGTGATTCATCGCCAGCATACACGACAATACGTAACCTTCCGCTTGAAAATTAACTCACCCTAACGTTAAGGTTTTTCAAAGCTGGTTTTCTGTGTTTTCCCGAAACGCATCGACTCTGGTAGTACCTTAAAGTGCGGGTAAGGTTAGAGAGTGGCGGGAGTCCGTTGTACAAGTCCGCGAGGAACCATCCTCCAGTCCTGAACCATCCCTTGTCTGGTGTCACTGGTTAAAAAGCATGGTCGTTAAACCAGCATTGTATTGCAACACGTGAATGTCAGAGTTTGCGTTTTGCAAACACAAAAGTGGCGTCATGTGTGTTATTAGTGTTAATTTGAAGTTTTGGTAATGAGACATTTTGTGTTTGAACCAAATATGTTTATCTTAAATTTGCGATAAAAGTTACTGAGGGAGAAAATGTGTGCATATATGCATTTTCCAGCGTTGAAAACTAATATTTGGATAGGATGCAAGAGGATAGTATCCTGGGATGATGAGGAGCGGTGGGAGGAGGTGGGAGGGGGGAGGGGGGGAGGGGCCATGGAACCTACTGTGGTTATATGTAGAAAACTGTAACCAAGTGCACTACTAATATATACTTTTCATTCTATTTTATAAGCAGCTGCTCTGTTACTGTCTGTGTGCAGATTATCTCCGTCATTTTTTTTAACTAAGACTAGGCTTCATATAAGGGCTGTCAATGACGTACCTAATGAAACTGCAAGCAAGAGCTGTTATCCTAACTCAGCTCATCTGAAACCTGCTCCTAGAAACTCATTTATTTCATGGAATGTAGTTTGAAACTATCACATAGGGAGCTATCATAAAGCAACAATCATATAAGGAACTTGGTGAAACTGCAAGCAAGAGTTGTAATCGTGGGCCTCAGCGCCTCAGCTCAGTTGAAACCTGCTCCTAG
>WNGS01111181.1:34334651-34348630 GCA_020271785.1 Procambarus virginalis
GACCAATATCCTTCATCTGTATCTGACCATAGTGGCTCAGCGCTTTGTGTGAATTTACTTTTTTACTGGATTACCTTTACTTCAGCAACACTTTGCCGAGGCCGCTACTACACAACACTTACAGTCTTCACAAGTGTCACGTGACAAGGGTGATCATACCTGGCATGAGGGACTTGTTCTAACGTGATCAATAAACCTCTTTCAACCTGTTTCCTCAAGTCGTAGGAGCAATATGGTCGAGGTCTTAAGGGTGTTTAGGGGATAATCTCACTGAACATAAACATTGGGATCTAAACTACAGGTGCAGCTCAGCACTCCCATGAAGCGGGTGCTGGCTGCAGGCATTTGTTTTTAGAAGAGGAGGGAAGGGAGGGAATTATCAGGGGAAAGAGTCAGATCCATTACGACTATATAGTACTGGGAAGGGATCAGGATAAGGATTTGGGATGGGACGGGGGGGGAGGAATGGTGTTCAATCACTTAGTCGGGGATTGAACACCGACCTGCATGAAGCGGGACCGCCGCTCTACCGTCCAGCCTAAGTGGTTGGACTTTTAGAAGAGGAAGAGGGAAGAATTGAATGGGAATAGGGTTGGAAGGAGTGGAATGGGCTGCCAGTTAGAATTATTGAAACAAAGGGTTGAAGAGGTTGATGTTTTAATGGACTGGGTGAGAAGGTGAGACTACAGTTAATTAAACACGACACCCACCTGGCAATGGTGTAGTGTCACGCTCGCTATCTCTTATGTGTCTGTCGTCCTTAATCTCCGAGGAGAACCCATTGTGTCGTGTTTCCTGCCTACACTTTCTTCCTGAGCTTATCCATATCTAAGTATTAGGAATTTGTCACAGTATGAACAGTTTTGTTGACAGTTGCCCGCGGGAAGATTTAATTTATATATGTTTATAGTTCTTTAGTGTTTTTCAATGAAATCATTGTAATCCTAAATTTAGTGTCCTCTCCAAAGGATGACACGATGATGTGCTTAAACTGGATGTAGTGTGAGTAATCCCCACCGGCCCACTCTACGTCTTGTTCCTCTGGGCCTCATTTTTCGTGTACTCACCCTTTGGCTTCGGCCAGTCACAGATCCCCGCGAGACCCCGATGAGTCACAGCCTGGTTGATCAGGTATCTTTGGAGGTGCTTGTCAAGTTCTCTCTTGAACACTGTGAGGAGTCGGCCAGTTATGTCCCTTATGTGTAGTGGAAGCGTGTTGAACAGTCTCGGGCCTCTGATGTTGATAGTTTTCTCTCAGAGTACCTGTTGCACCTCTGCTTTTCAATGGGGTTATTCTGCACATCCTGCCATGTCTTCTGGTCTCATGTGGTGTTATTTCTGTGTGCAGGTTTGGGACCAGCCCCTCTAATATTTTCCACGTGTAAATTATTATGTATCTCTCCCGCCTGCGCTCAAGAGAATACAGATGTAGGCATTTTAGTCGGTCCCAATAGTTTAGATGTTTTATTAAGTGGATTCTAGCAGTAAAGGATCTCTGTACTCTCTCCAGGTCAGCAATTTCTCCAACTTTGAAAGGGGCTGTCATTATGCAGCAGTACTCCACTCTAGAGAGCACTAGCGTCTTGAAGAGTATCATCATCGGTATAGCGTCTCTAGTGTGAAAGGTTCTTGTTATCCAACCTGTCATTTTTCTTGCAGTTGTGACGGCTACTTTATTGTGTTCTTTAAAGGTAAGGTCTTCCGACATGAGTACACCCAAATTCTTTACATTGCTTTTTCGTTCTATGTTATGATTTGACTGAGATTTGTACGTGGTTTCCGTTTTTATATTTTATTGTTTACCACTAGGCTCTCAGACCTGAGGACACTTTAAGCAAACCTAAACTCAACTAAGCAGAACTAGCCCGTCTAGCCTCGCCTCGGCCATCCCATCCCGAACTATCCAAACTGAAGCAAAATGAGAGAGAGAATTTGTGTTTTAATACACGCTATGCATAAGGTGCGTGACGTCACACTTGAATTCTGGACCAGGTATCAGATCCCGCTGAAATCCCGAAGGAATTTACACGGCAAGAATTTCTCTCACTTCCTTCATTTCACCAGGAGGTCTATAGGCTGTTGTTGATGGTGACCTCACTCTTATGTTCCTTGTGACCCAACACACCATCACCTCACTATACACATGGAGAGTCTCACCATCACCTCACTGTACACATGGAGAGTCTCACCATCACCTCACTATACACATGGAGTCTCACCATCACCTCACTCTATACATGGAGAGTCTCACCATCACCTCACTCTATACATGGAGAGTCTCACCATCACCTCACTATACACATGGAGAGTCTCACCATCACCTCACTATACAACTATAGTGCATATATGTATTGCAATTAACCTAAGTGGCAAAGTTGGGCGTTGTGGAAGTTGGGGTGAGGGAGGGGGGCTGGGGGGGGCGAGAGAGAGGCTGTAAGGAAGAAAGGAGTACTGAAGACGATAGGTAATGAATGAGAGAAGGGATAGTAGAGGCGGTGAAGAGTATNTCTCTTTATCTACTCTCATCAAAATCTTTGTGTCATTTACGATATTACATGAGATTGTTCTTTGTGTTCTGTTGTTGATGTCCTGTCTATCTATATATCGTGTCTATATCTTGCCCCCAAGCCCACGCTTGGGTGCTAGCACCACCCCACTTTGCAGGGGGAATGGTCAGGGTACGGGACACACATAGGCTGGTCGGGGGCGCGACAATTCAAGAGGGAACAGCATGCCGGGCACACTCTCCCCCCACGACATTTTCCAGCACTGTACGCGGGCTACACCTAGGTTTTACACATCTCTAAAACAAACATTTAAAAATAAAAACAAATTATTGTAGTAATATTCACCATTATTCACTGATCTCGGGAAAACTTATATAAATGTTATGATATTCGTACTTTGGCCGTAGTGGCATAAAACATAATTTTGTCACAGCTTCAAAGCTTGCTCAGGCTCTGCCCCAACTCCTGCTTATTTCTCAAAGCAGATGACCAACAATTATATTCGTTTAATATTTCTCACCAACAGGCTCCCACTGGAGCCTATTAAATGTAAATATGATAAGAGCCCAGTAGGCTCAGGAATCTGTACACCTGTTGATTATTGAGAGGCGGGATCAAAGAGCCAGAGCTCAACCCAGCAACCACAACTAGGTGAGTACTGGCAAAATACCCATACGTCGATGGTAGACTATCATATTATTTTTATGAGAGAGAGAGAGAGAGAGAGAGAGAGAGAGAGAGAGAGAGAGAGAGAGAGAGAGAGAAGGGAATGAAACTATCAAGGGAAAGCACCAAGCCATTACGACTATATAGCATTGGGAAGGGGTCAGGATAAGGATCTGGGATGGGACTGGGGGAAGGAGGAATGGTGCCCAACCACTTGAACGGTCGGGGATTGAACGCCGACCTGCATGAAGGGAGACCGACGCTCTACCGTCCAGCCCAAGTGGTTGTCCCAGAGACACAGACAGACACAGACAGACCCGGGTAACGCCTGCTACTCCCTCCCAACTTAGTATTCAGACGAGAATGTACTCTGGAGGCTTGAGCGTACATGGTGAATGATCCGGACCTGACCTGAACCATTATGGCTCTCTTCCTTTGGGAATGGTAGTTACATCTTCCCACTTTACCAGTAATGACTTTCCTGCCGATGTTGTTTGTCTGTTGCTTAATAACACCACGACAACACGAGTGGAAAGCTTTCGAGACTTGTGTGTTACATGGGCGTCTTGCTGGTCTCTCGTGGCATCTGAGACTATGTCTTAGTGGTCGAGGATCTCACACATCCGTAAGAGGTCACTTGCTTGTGACTGTTCACTTAGACGGCTGCCTGGGAGTCTCTGATATAAGAAGGCGCGTCTGGATCCTCTCGGACGTAGGTTCGAACCCTCATCACGACCCTTGTGGATTTGTTCAGTATTTACGAAATGTTTCCATTTCACGTGCTGCAAATTGAATTTACCAAGCATGATGGTGTTTGAAGCTGTAGGCACAATCAAATCACATTAGCGGCGGAGGTATAACTCCTGGGCCCCAGCCAGAGTACAGGGGGGGGGAGTAATATGGGATATCCTGATTGGCCTAAAAGACCCATAAAGGCTTCACCGGAATCCCAGGTTGCATTTATTTTCATAATGTGGTGGTGTAGTGGTCTTGGCTGTGTGCTCGGGAATACTAAGGGTGTAGGTTCGAATCCTCTTGATGGCTCGTATTGATTTTTGTTCATTGAAACTGGATTTGTGATGTTTTCCAATCAGTGTTCTATTTTCTTTAGTTGGTCTTTGAACATCGGAATCCACATTTCATATCATAGTGTTCCACAGAGTACAATCAGACTATCACAGTGTTCCACAGAGTACAATCAGACTAACATAGTGTTCCACAAAGTACAATCATACTAACATAGTGTTCAACAATCAGACTATCGTGATGCATCAATGAGAAAATCTATAGGAGCCGTGATGAAGGTTCGAACCTATTTTTGAACCCCTTGTGTGAAACTCTGGTTCGGCTTCTGTGGAAGCCTCAGGAACCGTAGAGGGTGCAGCAGTACCCCGCGTTGCAATCCTTTCAACCATGGCGTGGCCTAGTTGGCTAGTGTGTGTGTGCCTGGGGAACACCCACCGCCCAGGTTCGAACCCTCAATCATCACGGCTGCTACGAATTTTCTCATAGTAATCCTTTGTGTTTCAGCTCGGCTGTAAACAATGCATTTACCTCGGTTTTTAAATAGAAATTGTTTTACGTGTTTTGATACCTTGAGTGTGGACACATGAATGATGTTATCACACTTGTGAGCGGCCTGTTTCCCCTGGTGTTAATAAATGGTTCTGGTGGGCCCCCACTGTGGGCACACTCTAGTGAGTGGGGGTTGATGCTTGGGGGGGGGATGGGTGAGTGGGGGTTGATGCTTGGGGGGGGGTGATGGGTGAGTAGGGGTTGCTATGAATACCGCATCCACCTCTCCCTTGCAGCCTTTACTAATTGAAACAAATAGGGTTCTGTAAATTCTGGGAACAATATTCAAGAAGAGTCTTAAGGTATGGTACACCAATGCTGATGGAGTAACATACAAAGCAAAGGAAATGAAAGAAAGGGTTAGTGAAAAAAAAGAACCTGATATAACTGCAATGGTGGAAACTAAAATAAACAATGTAATCTTTGATGCAATATTTTCAGATGGATGCCAAGTAATAAGGAAAGAAAGAAAGAAAACAAAGACATGGAGTGACACTCCTAATAAAGTAGAAGTCGAAGTTTGGAGAACTGAAAGAATAAAATACAATTGGATACACACAGGCTCCATCACTGGGACTCTGACAGCAGATGGGAAAATGATACAGGTCCTGAAAATTTAATATCCCCAGCAACCAGAAGATGACCCAGACAGGAATACGATCAGAACAAACCATACATTGATAAACTACAAAGAGCAGCAACAGCAGCAGCTGCACAGCATGAAAGCTGAACCACTAGTCATGGGGGACCTAAATATAGGCGAGACTGATTTGGAAGCGATAAATCCTCATGGCGGGGAAGAACGTGAGGAGCAAAATTATTGAAAGTTAGAGCTTAACATGTAAAGGATAACACAAGAGAAAGAGGAGATGCACAAAGCGTATTAGACCTGATCTTCACTCAGAATGTGGAAGACATTGAGAATTTGGAATATGAAATACGACTATTAGCCATTGACCATTGTGTCTTAGTCTTTGACTATATGATCGAACTTAAAACTCTGACCGTCAGGAAAAGGCGAGTTAACTATTGCAAAGGGAATTGCATGAAGATGAGAGAGTATTTGGAAAATGTGCAGTGGGAGGAAGAACTTAGAGGAATAACTGTACAGGAAATGACGGATAAAGTTAAATGCAGATGCAAAGAATCTAAGAAGCTTCAAACCAATAACAGGGGCCAAAAGTGCGAGAGAATATATAAACATATAGTTCAATAAACAGTGACAAAAAGCAAAAATGAAAAGCAGTAGTGAAGGAAATACAGACTTCAAAGGGACTGAAAAAACAGGAATACATGCAATAGAGCTAGGAACGAATATATCAATTTAAGAAGACTATCAGCAAGAAACTACAAAAATAATATTGCTTTTAATGCAGTGAGATACCCAAAACTAGTCATATAAGAATGAAGATGGTAGTGAATGACCTTTTGATACTGCCACACACTGGAGAACTGTACTCAAGATAGTGAAAGACGTTGGTGTATCAAGAAGATACCTAAAGTGGGCGTGAGAGTGTCTCTCATGTTAAATGCAATAGGTTAGGGATAGGAGTGGAGAGAGATCACTACAGGAGTGCCACAAGGGGTTGTGCTAGAGATCGTTTTTGTTGTTCTAGCAACATAACTAGTTGCATCTTGTTCCTGTTGTGTGTCAGTCACCTGACAAAGACAGCTGGCTCCTCCAAATCAATGTTTGCACACAATGCAAATTTATTCAAAGTTATAGGGGCAGGAAGGACCTATGGCACCGTGCAAGCCGGCCGGACACTCCAGAAGTCAACTCGTCCTCTTGCTTACATACTACCTGTTGTACCTGTGTGGACGGTCGTACACATTGTGACCACATGGACAGTTAGATGGTAGAATTTGATGCTAGTCACTTTATAGTCCGGAAACAAAATGTAGCTAAAATCTAAACTTAAATGTTCCTAGGCCTAGTATAGGACATATATGTAGTATATTAGGCCTTAGCGTGAATTATCTCTAGGATGGTTAGGTTAGATTTTATTAGCAACATAAATGTATAACCCTTTTCGGTTTGTCCAATTTCACAAGTACCAAATTCTACTTTCCAATTATCCATTACGTCAATGTATGAACGACGGTCAACATAGTTACCATAAAATACGATCTAAGCAAGAGGACGAGCGGCCAGAAGTGGTCCGTAGAATGGTTACTAGAATTTAACCCAGCAATGTGAGACGTTATGAAGATAAAGAAAGTCTAGTAAGTCTTACTCTAGTAAAGGAACTAGAGTAAAATACTTACTCTAGTTCCTTTACTGGTGTATCCTTTGTAGCCTTTAGAAACATAAATCTAGGTACCTTCGGCCCACTAAACATATGTGAGACCCACCATTGAATATGCAGCTCCAGCGTGAAAATCTATTATCCGAGAAAAAGTTAAAACTAGAAAAGGGGCAAAGATACGCAACAATGGTCCCTACTGAGGTGAAATGGTTGAGTTATGAGGCAGGAGTGAGGGCTCGCACCCTCGCCACACTGGCACAGGGGAAAACAAGAGGAGCGACATGATATCTTTAATGAACCGTGCGGCGTCTCCCTCTTAAGGCCTATTAGTCACGGATACACTGCCTTAAATCGTGAGGAGACACTCGTATATGGGACTAATAGAGCAAGAACTCGGCAATGTGATGTTATAGTGGCCAGAATACGTCTAGGATATAGACGTATCTGGCAGCTTTCTCAAACCCCGAATGTCCAATACACCATGTGTCAACTTTGTGAAAGTGTCGAGTACACCATGTGTCAACTGTGTGAAAATGTCGAGTACACAATGTGTCAACTTTGTGAAAGAGAAAACATACACTCCCTTGAACATTATATTGTAGAATGTCCTATATTGACTGACTTTCGCCCTCCTGGGCTGAGGTATGCTGACCTCTGTAACTATTATATGAATACTGGAACACTTGATATATTGGACTTGTACTTAAGATTAACTATGTAATGCATCAGATATACAATGTTTGTGGTGTAACTATAACCTGAGCTTGTAACAGCATCTTAATCACCTTTAGTGGTTAAGAGGCTTAATAACACACTAGTTTCTATAGCAGCTATCTTACCCTGACAAAGTAGGAAAGACATAAGTGTATGTACATATGCACTTGACCACTGAACTTAACCTAGGTGGGTTTGAGCTGTACTTGCCCAATCATTGACGCGCTTCATTGCTGTATGTACGAGAGAAAATTGTTTAAATGCTAAATAAATGTAAATGTTAAATAAATGTAAATGTTTAATATCACATGAACATCGGGTACATCTTCCACCTTCTTCTACAGAACCGTCGGTATAGCACTGATACACATCGTTACCCACAACCTGAGTACTCTCAGTGATGCTGCACAGTGTTAACTGTTTTAATAATGTAGAGTGTACACTATCTTGGGTGCATGAACGGACTGTAAAGTATCTATAAATGGTGGGAGGTACGGGGGGGGGGAGAGGGGGTGTTCACTAGGGGGCACCCCCCCCCCCTCCCTACTGGTGGCGGACCAGGAGAAGGGCCACACTGGCGGCACAGGTGGAGGACGGCCAGAGTCTCCATGAATGGAAATTTCGGATGAAGGGAGATGCAAATTGTTTACTAAAAAGTTACTCCACTGATCCCACCCTCGCCGCCGTCCTCTGTGTTATTCCTCGTTATTGTCGTAACTGTTTTCACAAACAGCGGTTTGACCTCGACTGTGGCAATGATTCGAATGGGTTCGAATCCTCGTCACGGCCCTTGTGGATTTGCTGAACTGTGGGTTTGTCCGGTCGTAGACGCCGTCAGCTCCCAAAGCTGTGATGCGATTTTTGTCCATTTTTGTTGTCTCTTTGAACCGAGATCAGCGTCGCCGGTTGGGAATAATGCAACCTGTTCATGACATAACTATGACATTGCGTTGCATCTGTTGGTTACCGGCACAGCAACACACAAGCATGTGTTGCAGGGCGCCTCACGTGTGTCTGACACCTGTCCTTATACTGGGGACCTTGATAACTTTTTATTGCTATGTTAGAATAATATATCAACCTCACCACAATGGCGAATTGAAAACTACAAGTTTATACATCTTGGTAAGCATCAGTTACTCTCTAAATATAAACTGGTTTTCCTTCTGCGGTAATATTTTGCTGTGGGATTAAACTGTGAGATGCAAAATGATCATCGCGAAACTCAGCTTTTATATATTTTAGTTTTATTTAATTAGCATTTTATATCTGCACATTTGATTGACTGAGAGGATTACCAGCTGCCATTGTGTGTATCATGGCTTGGTTGAAGACGTGAGAGGTTGTCGAGTAGTTGACCAGACCACACACTAGAAGGTGAAGGGACGAGACGTTTCGGTCCGTCCTGGATCATTCTCAAGTTCACTCAGCTCAATGGTCCAGGACGGACCGAAACGTCGTCGTCCCTTCACCTTCTAGTGTGTGGTCTGGTCAACATTCTTCAGCCACGTTATTGTGACTCATCGCCTTGTCGAGTAGGTTAATATTATGGAGAAATGGGTCGACGTACTCACTGAAGTCTTGGTGGGTACAGGACTCATGAGTACACGATGAAACACAACTTTTGTGTTGTGTTAATAAATAACTGCAACACAATTATTCCTCTCAAACTTTGCTTTGACCTTTGCTTAAGATAGCTTAGGGAAGACGTCTTGAAGGTACTTGAAGGCTGCCGACTCCTTATCTCGAGCTGTGACACTTTGTTTCCTGAGTCATAACCTTCACGTCCTTGAGCTCAGTGAAGTAAAGGTCAAGAACTGTGAGTAGAATAATATCCTTTTTCTATAATTTGAAGATATAAGTAATCAGAAAATAACACTTAATACCCAGGAACGAGAACAAATTATTACACAGTAAATTTACATTGTTCATAGTAAAATAAGCGATGAGGATTTACACGACAATATTAACCAAACCACACACTAGAAGGTGAAGGGACGACGACGTTTCGGTCCATCCTGGACCATTCTCAAGTCGATTGTCTCACAATCATTCTCACAATCGACTTGAGAATGGTCCAGGACGGACCGAAACATCGTCGTCCCTTCACCTTCTAGTGTGTGGTTTGGTCAACATACTTTAGCCACGTTATTGTGATTCATCGCCAGCATACACGACAATACGTAACCTTCCGCTTGAAAATTAACTCACCCTAACGTTAAGGTTTTTCAAAGCTGGTTTTCTGTGTTTTCCCGAAACGCATCGACTCTGGTAGTACCTTAAAGTGCGGGTAAGGTTAGAGAGTGGCGGGAGTCCGGTGTACAAGTCCGCGAGGAACCATCCTCCAGTCCTGAACCATCCCTTGTCTGGTGTCACTGGTTAAAAAGCATGGTCGTTAAACCAGCATTGTATTTGCAAACGTGTAATGTCAGAGTTTGCGTTTTGCAAACACAAAAGTGGCGTCATGTGTGTTAATTAAGTGTTAATTTGAAGTTTTGGTAATGAGACATTTTGTGTTTGAACCAAATATGTTTATCTTAAATTTGCGATAAAAGTTACTGAGGGAGAAAATGTGGTGCATATATGCATTTTCCAGCGTTGAAAACCTAATATTTGGATAGGATGCAAGAGGATAGTATCCTGGGATGATGAGGAGCGGTGGGATGGAGAGGAGGTGGGAGGGGGGAGACCAAAGGTGGGGGGGGGAGGGGCCATGGAACCTACTGTGGTTATATGTAGAAAACTGTAACCAAGTGCACTACTAATATATGACTTTTCATTCTATTTTATAAGCAGCTGCTCTGTTACTGTCTGTGTGCAGATTATCTCCGTCATTTTTTTTAACTAAGACTAGGCTTCATATAAGGGCTGTCAAATGACGTACCTAATGAAACTGCAAGCAAGAGCTGTTATCCTAACTCAGCTCATCTGAAACCTGCTCCTAGAAACTCATTTATTTCATGAGAATGTAGTTTGAAACTATCACATAGGGAGCTATCATAAAGCAACAATCATATAAGGAACTTGGTGAAACTGCAAGCAAGAGTTGTAATCGTGCCTCAGCGCCTCAGCTCAGTTGAAACCTGCTCCTAGAGGCCCATTTATTTCATGAGCCTGTTATATGCATCAGTTGGAATAGTCATTATTCATTAACAACATCAGGTAACAATCATATAAGGAACAGGCTGAGCCTGTTCCTTCCTTGTCACCTTCCTGAGGGGTGACAAGTGGTGTGGGTGTGGCGTTGTCACCTTCCTGAGGGGTGACAAGTGGTGTGGGGGTGGCGTTGTCACCTTCCTACCCGCTGAGAGGCCGCACATATTGAGACAGTTTTTATGTCTGTGCGTTGACGGCCATCAGCGCCTTCACGGTCCTCCAAGAGTACAGCCTCGCTTCATGCAGGTCGGCGTTCAATCCCCGACCGTCCAAGTGGTTGAGCACCATTCCCCCCCCCCGGCCACTACCAGAGGACCCTTGTGATATCTGGTAACTTATAATTTCCAAATTCATTAGCCTTCATTTGTCAGCATCAATCTGCATCCATCAGTCACTCGTCAATTTTCAAAGTTGAGGCAAGTGATGTGAACACCTCACATGGAGGCACGGATACACTCCTGCCTCTCAGCACCTCACATGGAGGCACAGGTACACTGGTGCCTCTCAGCACCTCACATGGAGGCACGGGTACAATGGTGCCTCTCAGCACCTCACATGGAGGCACGGGTACACTCCTGCCTCTCAGCACCTCACATGGAGGCACGGGTACACTCCTGCCTCTCAGCACCTCACATGGAGGCACGGGTACACTCCTGCCTCTCAGCACCTCCTTGTAGCAACTCGGACAAAAATTAATAATAATCTCATTGAATTTATGTTTCAAGGACCAAGATTCAGTTGAGTCGTGTTTATATTGGGACTGTCAACACCTCTACTGCTTAACCCACTCTGCTTCCTGCGGAGAGAGAGAGAGAGAGAGAGAGAGAGAGAGAGAGAGAGAGAGAGAGAGAGAGAGAGAGAGAGAGAGAGAGAGAGAGAGACAAACAGACATACAGGAAGACTGAGGACGTGTTGTGAGGCAGCACAGTAATTCTTTCATGTGCTTGTGTGTGAGTACTCACCTAATTGTACTCACCTAATTGTGCTTGCGGGGGTTGAGCTCTGGCTCTTTGGTCCCGCCTCTCAACTGTCAATCAACTGGTCTACAGATTCCTGAGCCTACGGGCTCTATCATATCTACATTTGAAACTGTGTATGGAGTCAGCCTCCACCACATCACTTCCTAGTGCATTCCATTTACTAACTACTCTGACACTGAAAAAGTTCTTTCTAATGTCTCTGTGGCTCATTTGGGTACTCAGCTTCCACCTGTGTTCCCTTGTGCGTGTGCCACCCGTGTTAAATAATCCATCCTTGTCTACCCTGTCAATTCCCCTGAGAATTTTGTATGTGGTGATCATGTCTCTCTAGTTCTTGACACACTCAGTACTACCCTTCATATAGTCTAGGGCAGCTAGTTCTTGACACGCACTGTACTACCCTTCATATAGTCTAGGGTCAGCTGCACACAATGCACATGCACCTATAATTATCAATGAAAAAACATAATAGGCTTGTAGTAATGGTTTAGATGTTTACGTTATTTTATGACTGTGTGTTTGTTAAGTACCTTGGTTGATGGTTGCATGAGTTTGCAATCTACGTGACATCAACTTTTACCTTGGTTAGATGTTTACACGAGTTTATTGATTACCTCGGGTCTAATGTTTACGTGGGTTTAATGTTCTCGGTAATTTAATGTTTAAACGTATTTAATGTTTAAATGGTTTTTAATGTTTTAAAGTGTTTAATGTTTAGGTGGACATAATGTTTACACGGGTTCTTGAGTCCTTGTGAGCTCCTGACAGCCTCGAGGGAGAGGTAAATGCACTCTTTGTTACGAGAAAGAAAATTGTTCTTTCCCCTCACATCTGCCGGGGACTTTTTAAGAAACACAATAGCTTCCTCGTGTTTACAACACCCGCTTGTGCAGCCGCTCGTGCTGCTCCTGTCACCAGAGAACAGGTCAAGGACAATCCTGACACGCTAAAGGGATCTAAACCGCCAGGAGGCAATGGAGTTTAATCCTGTGTATAATCAGATTTGGCCCCATAGATTACAGCATCACAAGGACTGTTATTCACAAAATCCTTCGGCCTAGTTCTACTGAAGATACGGTAATGGATTTCAAGTGTTCAGAGTACATAACGCCCTGAGAGAGGTTATCTTGATATATTTAAGCCCTGAGAGAAGTTATCTTGATATATTTAGCCTTGAGAGAGGTTATATTGATATATTTAAGCCTTGAGAGAGGTTATCTTGATATATTAAGCCTTGAGAGAGGTTATCTTGATATATTTAAGCCCTGAGAGAGCTTATCTTGATATATTTAAGCCGTGAGAGAGGTTATCTTCATATATTTAAGCCAGGGGAGATGTTATCTTTCATATATTTATGCGAGAGAAGCTATCTTGAGACATTTATGCGAGAGAGGTTATCTTGAGCCATTTAAGTGAGAGAGGTTATCATGAGCCATTTAAGAGTGGCAGCATCCCAGCAGAGGTTCATGACGGGAAACTCTCGCCTAACTTGGTGTTGTCACAAGCAGTTGTGTCCTGCTTCAGGGAGACTTGTCTATATATGGGTGTGTTTGTTTGTTTGTACTCACATACATGTACTCGCATCAAGGTACTCACATCAATGTACTCACTTATATGTGCTTACCTATACACCCTCTCTCCTCCGCTAAATGTTCTCGCAGAATTGAACTTGAGGTGATCAGTGCAGCCTCCTTCAGTTTGCTCACATTCAATGACCGTCTTCCCGAAAGTTAATCTGCATCTCTGCCTTTGATGGCGTGTATATAGCTGTTGCTTCCCCGTAATTAACCCGTCCACAGGACTCCAAGAACCAAGCTTGACAGATCGCTGGCCCCTGGACACTTGTAACCCCCTGAAGGCCGGACAACGGAAGGTAATTTTGACCACCGGGTCTCCTGTCTAACTCCAGTTCTATACAGGTACAGTTTTGGCTGCATCCCAGCACTCTCGTTCTAATTCTGCTTCAGGTTGTAAACAAAGTGATTGAGAACCTTCTCTTGGCGCCTGAGGTTAGACGCTCTCTGGCCTTTGAGGCGTCCAATTATATTAGCAAGAGCCTTTGTTTCATTATGATTATTTTTGTATTTCCAGCTGCACTTTGGTTCAAACACACTCCGAGGTGGTAGTTTGTC
>WNGS01111181.1:34363165-34382475 GCA_020271785.1 Procambarus virginalis
CCCTAGCTCTTCTGTCTTCCAGCGACGTGAGGTGCAGTTCACTAGTCTGTCCTCATAACTCATGCCTCTTAGTTCTGGGACTAGCCTAGTGGCATACCTCTGAACTTTTTCCAGCTTCGTCTTGTGCTTGACTTGATACGGGCTCCATGCTGGGGCCGCATACTCCAGGATTGGCCTTACATATGTGGTATACAAGGTTCTGAAGGATTCCTTACACAGGTTTCTGAAAGCAGTTCTGATGTTAGCCAGCCTCGCATAGGCCGTTTCATCTTTCATAGTTTCCCTTCCGGAATGCCGGCCTCTTGCTTCTGTCCTTTCCTTGAGTACATTAACCTTCTTCGACCAGATATTCAAACAACAGTACACTGTGATCACTCATACCCACGGGGGCTTCAAACACCTATTTCCCTTATGTCTGAATCGTTCAGAGTGAATACTAGGTCGAGTCTTGCTGGTTCATCATTGCCTCTCATTCTCGTGGGACCCTTGACATGCTGACTTAAAAAGTTTCTAGTTTCGTCACCTCTAGCAGTTTCGATCTCCATGTTTCCTCACCTCCATGTGGTTCTCTGTTTTCCCAGTCTAGCCTTCCATGATTAAAGTTCCCCATGATGAGCAGATGGGATCGGTTCTACAGGCAGCAGCGCTGCTCTCTCAATGATAATGTTAACTGCCATGTTGTTTGTCATACTCTTGGCTGGGTCTTCTTTCATTTGGTGGGGTTATATATCACTGCTACTACTACTCTTGGTCCTCCCATCGTCATGGTGCCTGTTATGAAATGTTGTGTGTTGTTTGTGTGTGTGTGTGTGTGTGTGGTGTGTGTGTGTGAGGGCAGAAGAAAGAAAACAGTGTAAGGTGGTGCATGTAATGGACGGGAGAGTCTGGTGAAAGTGTTAAGAGAAAGCAGGTGACTGGGAGTACACGAGTACTTTCACAGCTTCATGTCTCCCTTGTCTTGCCTATCACGGCCTGTGTCTGTCAGAGTTCACTCCTCTAATTGTGCTTGTGAGGGTTGAGCTTCAGCTTGTGGGTCTCCTCACAACGTTCAAAACAAATCCACAGGAGTCATGATGAGGGTTCAAACCCAGCGCTAGGTGTTCCCAGATGCGCGCTATAGTTGACTACGCCACGACATGGTCAAAAGAATTGGAACTGGAGTACTCAGCACCAACAAGGATCCCGAGGCTGCCACCTGGAGCCTCGAACAGTGTTTCACACAATTCCCTAGTGCATAGGGGAATTTGCTCCTATTTCTGAATTTACACACGACTCGTACGTACACGAACGTACGCCCAACTGAGCCGTGTGTACGTCCGAACACTCCTCAAACAAGTACTTCGCTGACGCTTGTGTTCGAACCACAACGCTGTAAATGCTTCACCCACGTACTACAAACACAATAATCGCCAACAGAACCTAACACCTCACCTAACCAATGCCTAAATATGCACAATATGCTGGTATATAACAATATTAATTTATATTGATATAAATGAGAGGCTCCGAGTGTATAGGGTAAGGTATTAACCTTCATCACACATCTTAGCGCCTTGGTGACTGTGTTTCTTCAGATATTGTTGTCTCAGGGCCTGCATCCTTCCACTTGGGGCTAGATGCACGTCCTGTCCCGTGTCCTACCCCCAGTCACTTGGGCTGGACGGTAGAGCGACAGTCTCGCTTCATGCAGGTCGACGCTCAGTCCCCGACCGTCCACAAGTGGTTGGGCACCATTCCTTCCCCCGTCCCATCCCAGATCCTATCCTGACCCCTTCCCAGTGCTATATAGTCGTAATGGGTTGGCGCTTTCTCCCTGATAGTTCCGTTCCATTCAGTGACTATTGCCTCAGTGTCTTGTGTTAATTAGCGTGCTGTTGATTACTGAGATTTGTTATTGTGCCTTTTGTAGCATTTTTGTGCCATTGTTGTGTGAGCATTTTTGTGCCATTGTTGTGTGAGCATTTTTGTGCCATTGTTGTGTGAGCATTTTTTGTGCCAGTTGTTGTCATGTTTTGAGCATTTTTGTGCCATTGTTGTGTGAGCATTTTTGTGCCATTGTTGTGTAGATTTGCCATTTTTTGTGGCCATTGTTGTGCCATTGGTGAGCATTTTTGTGCCATTGTTGTGCATTTTTGTAGCCATTGTTGTGTGGCATTTTCCATTGTTGTGTGAGCATTTTTGTCCATTGTTGTGTGAGCATTTTTGTGCCATTGTTGTGTGAGCATTTTTGTGCCATTGTTGTGTAGCATTTTTGTGCCAGTTGTTTCATGTTGTTGTGTAATACTAGAGTGACCTGTTGGAAATGTAATCACTGTCCCTTTGATGCTACAAGTGACGTATGCATATAATGTCGGTATTCAGCAAGTGTTGAGTTAGTTAACATGGGACCCTGCAAGTTGGGAGACTTCTCACACACCAGGGCGGCGGGAACAGTTCCTGCTGTGGATGGCTTTCTATAGATTTGTTGACTTTGATTAACGTAGTCAAGCTCCCTGTGTAATGGTAAGTTTACTGAATAAAGCTATTATTAATAAAAGGCTTTTCAGTCACTTATTAGTACATCCCTGACTTAATTCTGGTGAATTATTGGGTACTGCCCCTGCGTGTCGAGACCCATTATTAGCCTTTTAGCACTAAATAACATAATTTAAAGAATGACTCGGAGGGGGGGGGGGGGTCTTACACCCCCAAGTCATTCTCTAAAACACCGTTGCCACGCATTTGAGCCCGACTAGCGGCCTGTGAGGCGAGGAACCTGTTGCTGGTCTGGAGATTAGTGGCGTGCACTCTCCCTTTCTCTACCAACCTCGCCGGCTCCTCTCGCATATAATTACTGTCAAATTGACAGCCTGTATAGCGACCGCCATTGGGACTGGTGCTGTTGCATGCACTTGACGGCGTTGCAGAAAATTATACCCTCATAGTCAGAGTGGTGACGAGCGTCTGATTGACTGGCGTGCTACGGAGGTTAGCACTTATGCAGAATATTTTTTTGCTAGTTTGGGTAAAATTTGCACAAAAACTTCTCGGTACTGTAATTCGGTGGAGGTGAGCCGGGATATATCTCCAGTGCAGGCGAAGGAGTCACAATAACGGGGGTAAAGTATGTTGACCAGACCACACACTAGAAGGTGAAAGGACGACGACGTTTCGGTCCGTCCTGGACCATTCTCAAGTCATTCACAATCCACTTGAGAATGATCCAGGACGGGCCGAAACGTCGTCGTCCCTTCACCTTCTAGTGTGTGGTCTGGTTAACATATATCTGCAGTGTGTCGAGGCATACGAAGTAAAAGGCATATTGCAAGGCATAAACTGTTTCTTATTAATGCATATTAAAAAAAAACAGAAATTATTGAGCGATAGGTTTTGTGAAGGGGGCCAAGCTTGAGGGGAAGAGTTCCGCACGGACCTCTACACCACAAAGCTGTGAGTGCTGTACACACTGCTACCACCACTCTACAAAAGTCTGGCAGAGTCTTTATGAACTCATTCAACCCCATGGCAGAGTGCATTCGGGTTATGTGAGCAACTCTTTCATCTATGCCAGGTTTAGGCCACAGAACACACAATATCAAAGATATTGTACGGTTAATCATTCAACAGGGTACGGGACCCAAGGTAACAAGGTACTCCAAGGTACACCAAGGTACTCCAAGGTACACACGCCTCACCGCTGCCCCTCGCTCGGTCTCACTCCAACAGCTACAACAGTAGCAAGAAGTATGTACTAGACTTTGAGTACAGTAATTACTACAAGACGGCCCAAGCCAAGAGAGACCACATAAACCTTGACACGCGGGACTCTTGTGTACATTGAATATTGAGTGATGGTGTTAACAGTGAAGAGGCTGAGGATGCCTCACTGAGGGATTGTTACAGATGTCAGCTTAGTGAGCTGGTGATTAGGGTGGGAAAAGTGCCTAGATGTTGCAGCTTTGTATCGTGCAAAGTGCACATGATAGTGCCTGTGAGTTCATGATTGATAACTAGAGAATAAACTAGCTACCGAGAGACAGTTTTGAGGAACGATCATCATAAAGAGACTAGTGCCACATTTAGTAATTACAATGACTGTGCCACATTTAGTATTACAATGACCGTGCCACATTACATTTTAGTGACTCATTTGTCATACAATGACTGTGCCACATTTTAGTGATTACAATGACGTGCCAACATTTAGTAATTACATGCACGTGCCACATTTAGTATTACAATGACATGGCCACATTTAGTAATTATCAATGACCGTGCCACATTTCAAGTAATGCTTGCCACATTTTTCATGACTGCCACATTTATCGTTCTGTAATTACAATGACTGTGCCACATTTAGTAATTACAAGACTGCCACATCTCCTCCTCTGAAGACTTCTTGGAGACGTCCATAAATCTCCTCCAGCCAGCACTCTAGCTGCACTCTCTAACACACTCGAGTGCAGATATACTATGCATGCCACTGTAACAGCGTCTCTTAACTACCTATTATCAGAGCCTCTATAACATAGCCTCTATACCAGAGCCTCTATATAACATAGAATCTATAACACAGCCTACATTCCAGAGCCTCTGTGACAGATCCTCTATAACAGTGCCTGTATAGCATAGCTTTATAACTTAGTGTATAACAGAGCCTGTATAACAGTGTTTGTGTAACATAGCCTATATAACAGAGCCTCAATAACAGTGCTTGTATAACATAGCCTCTATAACAGAGCCTCTATAACAAACTGTATAACAAGAGAGTGGTGGTGTTAGAGGAGAGTAGTGGAGTGAGGTGCGGTGTGTCCACTGGCACCAGGCTGCACGGGTAAGCTTGGCTTCTCTGAATTCCTCGGTGTGTGTATCGAAGCCGTCCACGCTAATTATGGTCCATCAATTGCATGGGTTGACCTATTTCCAAGAAATACTGGCCTCGACGCTCATTGGTTTGCCGCCAACCAATACTGTGATTGGTTAAGAGCTGAGCTTGTGGGGGTTGGGGCATGTGGGGCTCTTTCCTGAAGTGACAGAGCTCTAAGAGAGAACGTACTCTAAATATTTAAATGGGTTAGTTAAATTAGAATTCGAGAAAGGGAGTGACAAGGAATTTGTATCTAGGTGACGTTTTGTGGGGATATATATATATATATATATATATATATATATATATATTATATAATAGATATATATATATATACATATATATATATATATATAGATATATATATATATATAATATATATATATATATCCAGACCTTCCTGGACCACGCTAACAGCCTCCAAGAGTACATCTTGGCCTCCTTCTAACCCACCCGAGTGTGAAATGGTCTCCTCCAGCTCACACATTACTGAGTAAGTACACATTTGTCCCGCCAGACACACACGTAATTGAAGCAGTGGTTACATCCTCCTGGAAGGTAACCCCCACCCCCCCCCTAACCCTGGTTTATAAACAATCAAGGAAGTCCTGGATGTATTGGGGGGGGGGGGGTTGGCGGTACTGGAAATAAATTTGTAATGGAGGTTGAGGGTGAGCGTGTGATGGGGAAAAATGCTCAGTCAACTGTACTCTCGCTCAGAGGCGCCAGCCAGCTTCTGATGTACTAAGCGAACCGCGTACTCTTATGTACTAACTGCCCGACACGCTGTGCGATTTAGTGGCTTTAGGTATTGTATGTACTTGCTCTATCTATAAATCCTACTTTGTGTTTGCAAATCATCTATGTACTTTTCCTGAATAAAAAATTTGAATTTGAACCATATGCCTCGTTTTCCTCTGTACTATACACTGTCATATTTACTGTGTACTCTTCATTTACATCTGCATCTCGAACAACCTGTCTGTCCCGTACACTCACAATATTTCCTCTTCAAATTTGGGTTAGGCTACCCCCCACCCCCTTAAGCCTCTACCATTGAATAAACATTCAAACTACCTTTGAATAAACACAGTAAAATAGGTACCTGGGTGTTAGTCAGCTGTCACGGGCTGCTTCCTGGGGGTGGAGGCCTGGTCGAGGACCGGGCCGCGGGGACACTAAAGCCCCGAAATCATCTCAAGATAACCTTCGTATAGGTACACGAGGCTGTGTAATCTGGCCTCGCCCGATCTGTCTGTGGAAAATATCCCACAGTTTAGTCCCATCCCACTTACTTATCCTCGTCCCTTCCATGTGCTCTATGGTCGTGATGGCTTGGCGCTAATTCTACACTAATTACTACACTAATTCTGGTGTGGAGTTCCCTGAGAGAACCCCTCCCCCCACTACTGGGCGGCTTATGTATGTCTCCCTGACGAGTTCTAACGTGCGATCTCCTAAATAAGGAAATCGTAATTAATAACATTTGTTATGTTACATTACCATTAAATTAGGTAATGTCATAGCGTTTAACAACTTTATAATACATTAATGAATAAACACTAACTAAATTGAGTCAAATAAATATTGCGGTCTGTACTGGCGACGAGGAGGAGGGAGGCGGCGGCCGACGCCATCACACACTCAGCTCCTGTAACAAGTCCACTACGGGCTCACCATAGCCCGTGCTACATGGAACGGTTTGTTCCCAGTAGCTGAATCTTAAACAACAACAACATCCTGCAGCAGGGCGCCCCGGCACCAGCTCAACTCTCAGTTTTATTTGCGTGTGCTTTTATTTCAGGTGTTAATTACTCCATTTGTTCCCGCGTCACCAGACAGTTATAGAGACAATTTATATCAGAACAATAGTGCTGGAAGCGCTCCACACATGAGAGAACAGTACTGGAAATGGTTCTAGGTGGGTGAAGCCGCCTACTACCCCTAAATACTGTGCTCAAACAGTACTTTTGAGCACAGTAATTGTAAGCGTGCGCTGATACGAATCAGTGATTTCGCTGCAGAAATTATACATATTAATTCATTACATATTATAGATTGTGGAGCTGTGGGCAGGTGGACAAAGCAACGGTTGAGCCTGCCAGTGAACCTTCCCAGCGGCATATTGCTTGGGAAGTACAGCAGTAATGCCACAGGTGCGTGTTCTGTTGGCTTGGGAGCACACCAGTAATATTGTCTTAATAATTTAAATATTTATAATTGAATTAAAATGGTATAATTTTACATATTTATTTTATGCCTAGAGAATTTATTTTATTGAAAATTAATTGAGGGAAAAAATTGCAGAGGTAAAAACAACCCACACTGTCTGTCTGTCTCCCATTTCTCCATCTAGCTACTTATCTATTTCCATCTATTTCTCCATCTATTCATCTATCTGTTCATCTGCCTATCTACCATCTATTTATTGTCATGATGTGATGCAACGTAGCCTAGCCTCCCTCAATGTGAGAGTTATCCTCGGCGTCCCTGACGAAATACATTCCTGTGCCAGCATGGAATACAATGTGTAGATAGAGAAGATAAATAATGTAAGCAATAATTAGGGACTCACTCTCTCCTCTACTACTAATTAGGGGAGAGAGTGAGAACTGGAAATATTGTGAGGAAGAATCGAGAGGCGATCCGATTTCTCCTTTCTGAAGTGGAAATTTCCAGGGAGACGGGCGGGCTGGTAAGTTCGGAACGAAATGGAGAAAGAGTCTGGGCCGTCTTAGGAGACGGTGACGTCCCGCCGGCGGGAAAAACCTGCCTCTTCACCTCCTAGATTCGAGAGGGTCGGACGCCTGTAGCTTTTCCCGTTTCCAGCGCTCGTAGACCCGTGGGACGGACCAAACCACTCTTACGTCAAGGCCGGCACAACTGGCAAGACGGTACGAGCAGCTGCTCCTGATAAATAGCTGAATTCGTCGGGATTGGAGAAGATGTGCTGAGGGTGTGTCACGTCGCGGTGACTGGCAGCTTGACTCACTGAGGCCGTCGTGTGTCCTCAAAAAGAGGACGATCCTCGTTTGTCGCACCTCGTTAGGAGGCGGACGACAGGTGATTATTGAAGGTCACTGTGACTCTGAGGCCGGACCAACGAACACACACGCAGGAAGGGAACGAAGACCATCAGGAGGCTGCAGAGGAGCGGCTCAGCTGTCGACCAGTGTGTACCATCATCCAGTAGACAGGACTGCGGAGACGCACTGTGGAGGTACGTCTACAGGGACCTGTAGTGCTTTTATGATGAAGCTGTGGTGGACTCTGTGGGACTAAGAAATTCCTAGAGGCCGGAGGCCGTCAGCTGAGAGAGCGGCTGTGTGGAGTGTTACCAAGAAAAAGGTTAACTTGTAGAGTCAGGGACGTTGGGAGGAACCAGCTCTTAAATTGATATTTTGGAGATTTACAAAAAAGGGGCCGAGATTTGTGGCCCCGACACCTAGTAAGGGCTGCTGAAATCTAATGAGAGTGAGGGACGACTAGTGAGATTCCTGGTTAGGGCCTGTGAGTGAGGCGGGGCCCCAGAGATAAGTACCAGGGCGTGTGGTTGGAAGACACCCCTGTGAGGTAGACCGAGTGACAATAAATAAGTATATATATAACATCACAGGTGAATTGACAAGTTGTGGAGATCCAGGCTGTGTAGCTGTCTCACGTGCAGGAGTTGTCAGGCCTCGACCGACACGCGAGATCAGTATAAAAATTCCCAACTTGAAGATTAAATTTACTGGCACTGGATTTATCCTTAGCTGGAGTGGGATTTCGTGACTAGCTCTGAATAGGTCTCGAAGAGACGAATCCATGGATACTTCACATGATTATCCATGGATTTTATTATTATTATATGAAATGATAAATAGTAAAAAAACTATGTAGCCAATAGTCCACAGACTACTGGGAATATTAACTGGAGAAGTTTTTTCTTTGGAATTTCTTTGGATTTTTCTTTGGAATTTTCTTTGGAATATATTTGTAGCATATATTTCTCCGAAATATATGCTACATTTAGCATATATTTCGGTATATTTAAGGTATATTTTAGCATATACCAATGTAGCATATATTTCTCCTAAATATATGCTACATTGGACCTACCACAAATACACTGAGTAGACATCTTATGCTTCATTTGCAAGAGGGAGGTATTAAGCAACATCATTCTCAACACCACGACACCATCCTGAATCACCAAGACATGGTGAAAGGTACGACAATAATCACTCCCACCGACGACCGTACGAGGCTTCGCACGCTTGAGGCCGTGTTCGTACGGGAGCTGACACCTTCGTGGCCTATGAGGCTGTTGGCGTTGGTACGCATCTTATGGCAACCAGCTGCGGTGTTACCAATAGTTCTCTCCTCTCTATTTCACCTGTCGAATGTTTACATAGTATCTTGAGGTGATTTCGGGGCTCAGCGACCCCGCGGCCCGGTCGTCGACCCGGCCTCCTCGTTGCTGGACTGGTCAACCAGGCTGTTGGACGCGGCTGCTCGCAGCCTGATGTACGAGTCACAGCCTGGTGACTCATGGTTAGGGAGAAATATGGTTAGGAGTCCACTGTGTAGGTCTGGCGAACACGTCATTGCTCTCCGTCAGAATTATTATAGTATTCTTTAAATTAATTTTCAATTTGCACTTTTGTGCGGCAGTTCTTTCAGGAGAGATGTCCCGTATTGGAGCTGCAGGGTGGGAGTCTCTGGGGGACTTCATTTACTGCTAGCTCCAAAGGAACCAATTTCTTGCTAGCTCTAAATTAACCAATTTCTTGCTAGCTCCAAAGGAACCAATTTCCTGCTAGCTCCAAAGGAACCAATCTTAAACAGATGTGTGTCGCAGGAGACAGTAACAAAGGAGACAATCCTTACCTCATCTCGCAAGATGCAGACAAGGATTTTTTTTTACTGAACTTCAGAAAAAAATTTGCATAATCCAACCCAGCCTCCTAAACTAACAGTACTTATGGTAACTCTTTGACTGAACGTATAAAAATGGACAGTTTCAGACAATAACGTTCATGTTTCGTATTATTAATATCGTAGGGAGCAAATGTTAAACATTCTTAAACCTATTATAGCCTATCCATGTACCACATTACCTAGAGGTGCTTTCGGGGCTTAGCGTCCCTCCGGTCCGGTCGTCGACCAGGTCTCCTGGTTGCTGGACTGGTCAACCAGGCTGCTCGCAGCCTGACGTACGAATCACAGCCTGGTTGATCAGGTAAGCCTAGCCTTAGGCCATTAAGCCTCAGATAGTGTATATGAGGCCTACTATCACTTGGACATCTTAGGTTAATTACCCTCTGTAACTACCCGTCCATCCTCTTACATGTAACCTCCTGGGCTCGTGCAGTAAGACAAGGCGTTCACTTTGTGGCTCTAACAGGCCAGTTGTGCACGGTTGACCAGATGGCTGGTGTAAGTACTCTTATCTTAACAGGATGGGCGGGTATGGACATATATATGATATATAATTTTTGTTATTATATAGAAAGGTGTAGAGTAAGGGTGTAGGGGGGGAGGGGGGATACCCTCTCTACAAGGGGTGTTAGGAAGAGAAGGTTCAGGAATTAAAGAGATAATGAAATTATGAAAAGGGGTTTAATAGCCGGGGAATTACTACTGAAATTAATATAAGGGTATTGCGAGGTTGTGGTTAATGGGTGGGCTAGGTAGGATGGGAGGAGGGAACTATCAGGGGGAAAGCGCCAAGTCATTACGACTATATATCACTTGGAAGGGGTCAGGATAACGATTTGGGATGGGACAGTGGGAAAAATTGGTGCCCAACCACTTGGACGGTCGGGGATTGAACGCCGACCTGCATGAAGTGAGACCGTCGCTCTACCGTCTAGCCCAAGTAGCTGGGCGTAGAATAGAGATGGGTAACACGAGGATAGACAGGTAGAGTGTAAGGGAGGGAGGGAGGGAGGGGGAAGGGTAGAACATGAAGGGAAGGTGAGGGCGGGGGGGGGGGTAGAGAGGAGAGGCGGGGGAAGGCATCTGATGGGTCGACCTTCAGTGTGGCTGATGCAGTGGTGGTGGGAGGACGCACCGCTCGTCTCCTCGCTCCCGCCTCAACGTGCTGACAGTTTTCCTCTTGTGTCCACCGCAGCCGTCATACCCGACCGTCAGTTCGCATTCGCCAGCCCCGCCTCCCGCCCTCGGGGCCGGCCCCAACCGCCCCGCCATACTCAATAAAAATATCAATCCAAGGAATTTGAACCCTAAGAGAGAGAGAGAAGGGGCAGGTGTCGTGTGAACCCTTGCGGTGAGTGTCTTCCAGCCATCACAGCCTCTCCTGCCTGCCCCTCTTGCCATCTTATAAATGGAAAACTGTACCCTAGCGAGTGGAGGTGAGGCGGTAGAGGCGACGCACCTGTGAGGTGTGAGGTAGTGAGGGGCTTATTGATGTGTGGTTCATGGGGGTGAAGCCTGGCCAGCCTAGGGTCTCCTAGGGAGGGCAAGACTCGCCCTCCTCCTTCCCTCTCTGTCTTGACCCACCAGGTAGGTGGCTCCTCTCCGCCGCCTCTCCTCCTCTGGTGGTGCCCACGTGAGGCATCACACTGGTGGTGAGGCATCACACTAGTGGTGAGGCATCACACTAGTGGTGAGGCACACAGGTGAGGCATCACACTAGTGGTGAGGCATCACACTGGTGGTGAGGCATCACACTGGTGGTGAGGCATCACACTAGTGGTGAGGCATCACACTGGTGGTGAGGCACACAGGTGAGGCATCACACTGGTGGTGAGGCATCACACTGGTGGTGAGGCATCACACTAGTGGTGAGGCATCACACTAGTGGTGAGGCATCACACTAGTGGTGAGGCACACAGGTGAGGCATCACACTGGTGGTGAGGCATCACACTGGTGGTGAGGCACACAGGTGAGGCATCACACTGGTGGTGAGGCACACAGGTGAGGCATCACACTAGTGGTGAGGCATCACACTGGTGGTGAGGCACACAGGTGAGGCATCACACTGGTGGTGAGGCACACAGGTGAGGCATCACACTAGTGGTGAGACACACTGGTGGTGAGGCATCACACTAGTGGTGAGGCATCACACTGGTGGTGAGACACACAGGTGAGGCATCACACTGGTGGTGAGGCACACAGGTGAGGCATCACACTAGTGGTGAGACACACAGGTGAGGCATCACACTAGTGGTGAGACACACAGGTGAGGCATCACACTAGTGGTGAGACACACAGGTGAGGCATCACACTGGTGGTGAGGCACACTGGTGAGGCATCACACTGGTGGTGAGGCATCACACTAGTGGTGAGGCATCACACTGGTGGTGAGGCATCACACTAGTGGTGAGACACACAGGTGAGGCATCACACTAGTGGTGAGGCACACTGGTGAGGCATCACACTGGTGGTGAGGCACACAGGTGAGGCATCACACTAGTGGTGAGGCACACTGGTGAGGCATCACACTAGTGGTGAGGCACACTGGTGAGGCATCACACTAGTGGTGAGGCACACTGGTGAGGCATCACACTAGTGGTGAGGCACACTGGTGAGGCATCACACTGGTGGTGAGGCACACTGGTGAGGCATCACACTGGTGGTGAGGCACACAGGTGAGGCATCACACTAGTGGTGAGGCACACTGGTGAGGCATCACACTAGTGGTGAGGCACACTGGTGAGGCATCACACTGGTGGTGAGGCACACTGGTGAGGCATCACACTGGTGGTGAGGCATCACACTAGTGGTGAGGCATCACACTGGTGGTGAGGCATCACACTAGTGGTGAGGCACACAGGTGAGGCATCACACTAGTGGTGAGGCACACTGGTGAGGCATCACACTGGTGGTGAGGCATCACACTAGTGGTGAGGCATCACACTGGTGGTGAGGCATCACACTAGTGGTGAGACACACAGGTGAGGCATCACACTAGTGGTGAGGCACACAGGTGAGGCATCACACTAGTGGTGAGGCACACTGGTGAGGCATCACACTAGTGGTGAGGCACACTGGTGAGGCATCACACTAGTGGTGAGACACACAGGTGAGGCATCACACTGGTGGTGAGGCACACTGGTGAGGCATCACACTGGTGGTGAGGCATCACACTGGTGGTGAGGCACACAGGTGAGGCATCACACTGGTGGTGAGACACACAGGTGAGGCATCACACTGGTGGTGAGGCACACTGGTGAGGCATCACACTAGTGGTGAGGCACACTGGTGAGGCATCACACTAGTGGTGAGGCACACTGGTGAGGCATCACACTAGTGGTGAGGCACACAGGTGAAGCATCACACTGGTGGTGAGACACACTGGTGAGGCATCACACTAGTGGTGAGGCACACTGGTGAGGCATCACACTAGTGGTGAGGCACACAGGTGAGGCATCACACTGGTGGTGAGACACACTGGTGAGGCATCACACTAGTGGTGAGGCACACTGGTGAGGCATCACACTAGTGGTGAGGCACACTGGTGAGGCATCACACTAGTGGTGAGGCACACAGGTGAGGCATCACACTAGTGGTGAGACACACAGGTGAGGCATCACACTAGTGGTGAGACACACAGGTGAGGCATCACACTAGTGGTGAGACACACAGGTGAAGCATCACACTGGTGGTGAGGCACACAGGTGAGGCATCACACTAGTGGTGAGGCACACAGGTGAGGCATCACACTAGTGGTGAGGCATCACACTAGTGGTGAGGCATCACACTAGTGGTGAGGCATCACACTAGTGGTGAGGCATCACACTAGTGGTGAGGCATCACACTAGTGGTGAGGCATCACCCTAGTGGTGAGGCATCACACTAGTGGTGAGGCATCACACTAGTGGTGAGGCATCACACTGGTGGTGAGGCACACAGGTGAGGCATCACACTAGTGGTGAGGCACACAGGTGAGGCATCACACTAGTGGTGAGGCACACAGGTGAGGCATCACACTGGTGGTGAGGCACACAGGTGAGGCATCACACTGGTGGTGAGGCACACAGTTGAGGCATCACACTAGTGGTGAGGCATCACACTAGTGGTGAGGCACACAGGTGAGGCATCACACTGGCGGTGAGGCACACAGGTGAGGCATCACACTAGTGGTGAGGCACACAGGTGAGGCATCACACTAGTGGTGAGGCATACAGGTGAGACATCACACTAGTGGTGAGGCACACTGGTGAGGCATCACACTGGTGGTGAGGCACCACACTGGTGGTGAGGCATCACACTAGTGGTGAGGCATCACACTGGTGGTGAGGCACATAGGTGAGGCATCACACTAGTGGTGAGGCACACAGGTGAGGCATCACACTGGTGGTGAGGCATCACACTGGTGGTGAGGCACACAGGTGAGGCATCACACTAGTGGCAAGGCACACAGGTGAGGCATCACACTAGTGGTGAGGCACACAGGTGACGCATCACACTAGTGGTGAGGCACACAGGTGAGGCATCACACTAGTGGTGAGGCACACAGGTGAGGCATCACACTAGTAGTGAGGCACACAGGTGAGGCATCACACTAGTAGTGAGGCACACAGGTGAGGCATCACACTAGTGGTGAGACACACAGGTGAGGAGATAAGACGATGGATGCTGCGTCAGATCAGCTCCCAGAAGGCCCACTAACCACCTCCTCACTACGGTAACCACTGAACCACCTCAAAACCGTGGGGGGAGAAGTGTGCCAGAGTCGACCCCCCCCCTCCCCCCTCGCGTCGATCAGTCCGAACAGCTTATTTTAAAGTCGACCATACTGACCGAGAGACTCAAATGTGACCGGGATAGACTGTAGACCATTCAGCCATCAGACCAGGACGGCGGACATCATTTGCCGCCACAGACCAACTTGGAAGTGAGAAAGTTGAGTACTTTGTGAGATCCAAACACGATCTCACCACCCAGTTAAGGATCACTGTTCACCACCCAGTTAAGGATCACTGTTCACCAGCCAGTTAAGGATCACTGTTCACCAGCCAGTTAAGGTACACGGATAAATAACATCGTGTTCACAGCCAACAGTGAATAATGTTTACAAACCCTCTTGGCGGGGGTTCTGTACCGCGACACTGAACATCTGGCCGGAACGCCCTCACAACAGCTGAACGCCCACACACCAGCTGAACGCCCCACACACAGCTGGACACCCACACACCTGCTGGACACCCACACACCAGCTGAACGCCTGGCCTGCACGTCCGTCCTCTCCACCCGAGACGCGAGTCAGGCAACTTGGGACAACTTGTAGCTGACGATGAGATCCGAGAAGCAGATATATCTAGTGACTTGAAATAGAAGATGACAATAACATAAGGATAAAAACATTAAGTGTGCTACCTGAAGGTGGGAAGACGCCCCAGGGGGAGGCGCCCCAAGGGGTGGAGACTTACCTACAGCCAGCACCAGCTGGAGCAAGAGGCCCGCCTCCCTTACCTAGCCGCCACCCAGGTAAGTTACGTCTATCTTCAACTTTGCAGCTTTGTCACTACTTTGGGTTTTCACACGATTCTGTCAACTAGTGCTTGGCCCCACGGAACTGGGGAAGCAATACTGGGAATCAGGGACACAATACCGGGAATCAGGGACACAATACCGTAGACCCTGGAAACATTCCATGGTCTGGAATTATATAAACAGGATACCTGAACACCTGGGCAGGTGACCAGGTATGCACGATGCACCCACCTTAAGCACCAAGGCGTGATTGTGTTGTCTTAACACAACAATCCTGCCTCCGTAGATGTTCACACTGCGGCTCTTGAGAGCGCGGAGTGTTGATAGCCAGTGACGGTTTGTCAGCCAAACTCTTATTGGCATTTAACATTAACAGTTTGCAGACTGTTAAGAAACTACTGGTAGCGGGACGAACAGCAGTAATACCGTACGAGTTTACTACCCAATGTTGGTGTGTGTGTTTATATTTATTATGGCAAAAAACTCTGCAATTTCACAGGATAAATACAGGTAGGGTAGTTCCCATAGTTGTCGTTGGGTGGCGCGCGCATTGTTTACATTTTTCAAGGGTTGGAGGAAGGGAAAAAAAGAAAGAGCTGCCAGTCGGCTGTCTGCCGTCATGGGGGGAGGATCCTTTCTTAGTTGTGGAGATAAAGCATAGTGTTATGACCCGCCGGACCCCGTTAGCGCCGTTATTGATAATTACAATCTTTTCTCTCAAACAATACACCGTATTTTGACGCTATAATCTCCAACGGATCAAATAAAGGATATTGTAGCGCTCAAAACTCATACGTTTTCTATGCGTGGTAGTTGTGGTTAGGTTACTGTCACGTGTTTTAGTAGCCCTTATTTTGTCCGTTGTGGCAACTGGTGAGGACGAACCCTTTCTCTTGATTCGCTGAACCCGAGCAACCCACCCAACCTATCGAGTCCAGTGCATAGGAAATGTAGATATTTGTGAGAGTTCACTCTCCATAGCAGGTTGTATTTGCCACGTTGGCTCCCATAGCGTCCAGAACACGACCTATACTGGTTGAGTGAGCACGAGATGACTCTACGTAGAAGATCATGCTACAAGCATCAAGCAGTTTCCTCTCTCTCAGCCTCCAGTAAACAAGTAATGTACAAGTTGTATAAATTGGGCCAAATGTAGACCAGGACATCATCTACTTGTGTTTATAGGTAGACTAAGACATCATCTACTTGTGTTTGATGTAGATTAAGACATCATCTACTTGTGTTTGATGTAGATTAAGACATCATCTACTTGTGTTTGATGTAGACTAAGTCATCATCTACTTGTGTTTGGATGTAGACTAAGACATCATCTACTTGTGTTTGATGTACATTAAGTCATCATCTACTTGTGTTTATATGTAGACTAAGACACCATCTAATTGTGTTCGGATGTACACTAAGTCATCATCTACTTGTGTTCGGGTGTAGACTGACATCATCTGCTTGTGTTCGGATATAATTGGACATACACTCGCCAGCACACAGGTGTCAGTTAGGCTTCATCAATATACCGGTATTCATTGATTCATTAATGTCTTATGCATATTGTAGTCGTTAATTAGAAGAGATGTTATTCAGAGAGTGGAGATGTTATTCACCATTCACAACAATGGTTATTTACGTTTAAGGAATGTTATTTTCTGACTAACTTGAACTATATGAATGTTTACGGCCTAAGTTATCCCAAGTATATTGTCCATGAATTTTAGAGAAAGGTTTAGGCTTGCGTAAACGCAGTGACATCAAATGCACCAATTAGTTTTCCCTTAAATTGTGATATAATCTGTCGAATCTTGGATACCAATCCTTCTACTTCTTCACAACGCTGGAGACAACGATCCTCAAGAATTGTCATTACCGGTATTTTATATTCGTGTTCTTGAGAATAGCCTCATGTATTGAGAATAGCCTCATGCCTTGAGAATAGCCTCATGCCTTGAGAATAGCCTCATGCCTTGAGAATAGCCTCATGTCTTGAGAATAGCCTCATGTCTTGAGAATAGCCTCATGTCTTGAGAATAGCCTCATGCCTTGAGAATAGCCTCATGCCTTGAGAATAGCCTCATGCCTTGAGAATAGCCTCATGCCTTGAGAATAGCCTCATGCCTTGACCATCAGCCTCTTGATATAGCTGGAGCTCTTTGACTCTATACACATCGTCTATGGCATCTATATAAAACCGTAAGTATCCATAAAAAGTTAATTTAAATCAAAATGAAAAGTTTTCCAATCGAGTGCTGCAGTACTCGGATATTTGTTATGAATTTAATTACTGTGATGTAAATGTCAAATTACAAATGACATGTGTGTCAAATTGATACAATTTTACACGCAAAATTATCGGCGATTCTCTTGTGAAATTGTGGCTGGTGTAGGTGTCGAACGGGTTTATATGGTGATGTGAAGCGGTATTTATATCATATACGTTATATCATATAGACAGATGGTATAATGTTTATTGTTCCTTGCACAATATTTGTACCAAATTGTTCTATGTTATACCGTATGAGTAGTATTTGTGCCAGACTGATATATATATATATATATATATATATATATATATATATATATATATATATATATATATATATATATATATATATATAATATATAGTGATAATAGTGTATATGGTGACTATGGCCTAGACCTTGCACAAGTTGGAAGCTGTTGAAATATATTCCTTTGCTGTACTACTGATGGGAGCTGTGTATTTGAGAACATTCCTGGGTGTGTATATACGTGATCCACTCATGCAAGGTGGCTCTCTTGTCAGTGCTTGGATGAGGCCCTAGGAAGACCTTGCTAGGTGCCAGTGCTGGGATGAGACCATGGGAAGACCTGGCTAGGTGCCAGTACTGGGATGAGGTCATGGAAAGCCCTGGCTAGGTGCCAGTGCTGGGATGAGGTCATGGAAAGCCCTGGCTAGGTGCCAGTGCTGGGATGAGACCATGGGAAGACCTGGCTAGGTGCCAGTGCTGGGATGAGACCATGGGAAGACCTGGCTAGGTGCCAGTACTGGGATGAGGTCATGGAAAGCCCTGGCTAGGTGCCAGTGCTGGGATGAGACCATGGGAAGACCTGGCTAGGTGCCAGTGCTGGGATGAGACCATGGGAAGACCTGGCTAGGTGCCAGTGCTGGGATGAGACCATGGGAAGACCTGGCTAGGTGCCAGTGCTGGGATGAGACCATGGAAAGCCCTGGCTAGGTGCCAGTGCTGGGATGAGACCATGGGAAGACCTGGCTAGGTGCCAGTGCTGGGGTCAAGACTACGGGCAGCAAATGATAGTGTCTTGAAGGGGGTCGACATCAGAGTTTTCTTCATGTGACGCCTCTGAACCCAACCCATCCTCGACTCAAGTCCATTACATTCAGCGGTCAACCCCACAGACGCATTCATAAATTTTAACATGCTGTTCATTCAAAACGGGAATTTTCTCAAGTATAAATTAATATTATAATATATTAGCATATTGTGTATAAATAGGCATAGGTTAGGTTAGGTTAGGTGTTTAGGTTCTGCTGGCGATTATTTGTATTTGTAGTACGTGGATGAAGCATTTACAGCGCTGTGGTTCGAACAAAATTCATCAGTGAAGCACTTGTTCCGGATATGTTCGAACGTCAACTCACATAGTTATTCCCTATGTATATTAATATAGTTATTCAATACTGCACACACACAGTCACATAGGTATGAATGTTAAATTGAACTGGATTACAACAAAGGCAGCTGGTGGAGAAGACGAGATGGTGAGACAACCCATCACAGGATCACTAACGCGAGCCTCATGTGCCCGTTATATAAGACGATAAATTAAAACTCACAGTTGCTGCCTCCTCCTCTTAACATTGTCTTTTTCTCAGTGATCTTGTGTAACTCAGCCCGCCGGCGAGTTTCACACCGTTCTCGGTAAATCACGGACCAGTCCAACACAGTATCGTCACGGTGCCAGGACACCACTTCAGGTCCCCAGCAACACTGGCAGACTTCCAC
>WNGS01111181.1:34406247-34422912 GCA_020271785.1 Procambarus virginalis
ACAGGTTTATAACAAACATAACAGGACGGACAGTATTTCCATCTCGTAACTCAACTTGGCCATCCTGGGGAACGTCGGTCCAATCACCAATACTTCTCTAAATACTATAGACAAATCACAGTCTATACTAACTCGCCCACTTGTTCCACTGGGACACGTCTTGGTTCAGGACCGCCTGGGGTGAACTGATCCCTGACGACCACGATACAATCCGCATTACTTCTGCGGACTGAAAACGTTATTAGCAGGACAGAAACTACACAGGGATCACATGACATCACAGCCTTCCACCGGGGAACTTAAAAGGGGGGCGGTGCGCTCCACAGATGGCGTTAGCAGTGTCACCTCCCCTAAAGAAATGAGGTTGGGTGCACTCCACAGATGGCATCGACATCGTCACAACGACAGTTGACAGACAGTCACAATAGTGTGGCCGACAGCTAGACAACCAACCCACACGTCTGCGAACAGATTCACGAAGCAGTTACGAAAGTACTTACGTAAGTGTAAATCTTTCCTCAATCTTTGACAGCTTTGGTTACATTTATTAAACAGTTTACAAGCATGAAAACTTGCCAATCAACTGTTGTTATTGTTATAAACTGCCTCCTGGTGTTCGGAACTCATTAACTTTTAATAATTGTAAACAAAGCCGCTAAGGATTGAGAAAAGGTGTACAGGTTCGTAAGTGCTTGCGTAACTACTTCGTGAATCTGGCCCTTGGAGACTAAAGAAGGGACAAACTACAGTGACCCAAGACGGACACACACGTCGACACTTCGCCTCTCAAGTTGTAAGTTACATGTTTATAATTTGTCTAAAAAAATGTTTGAATGAAACTGCTGAACACTTGTTCAGTCCGGCCAGAATTGTTACGATTTGTACAAGTTTTTACGAATTATGTTTCTAATTCTAATACTTTATGTATATTATTTGTATTAATAAACTTAGTAGAGAAGAGTAAAGATTTTAAGAGGGAAAAAGTATGATTGTTATTTAGTAACTTGTTAACGTTTGTCTGTGTGTTGGTGACGTGATGTTGGTTGACTGTTGGGTGAGGAGTCGTCTTGCACACACTCCTGCACACACCAGCCTCTGCAACGTTGCTCAGTGATGGCCTCAGTGTTTACGTGTATTAAACAGTTGAAGCACCCCAGAGCGGCAGTGTTGTATACAACAATAATATCTTTGGGTTGTGAAGTTTACAAGCTCGTAAATGAATAATAATTGTAAACAAATCCGCTATGAATAACACAAAGATGAACAGGTTTGGTACGTGGTTGTATATATACTTGATGAATGCCAGATCTGAGCTATAGCCCTGAGCTATATTTTACCACAGATGATTAATCAATGTCAAGCACTTGCGCCTGAGCATGTCATCATATTCAACAACAGTGTCAAGATGGTGTGCTCCTGGTTCACTTGACAACTTCCAAGTTGACTGTATCAAACTTAGGCAAACTTTATGACTCTCAGTTTGGTTCTACACTTCACCTCTCTTGTCACATTACTTGTAGCACCAGAGGTGACGAGGATCTTATCAAATAAGATTAATGCCTTAAAAAATTACTTTAGAGAAAAAAAAATGATTTTGCAGTAATAATGTCAAATTTTGCTGCTATTTAGCGTGACTTGAGGTGATTATGAAGCAATGTTCCCCAAGTAGCCTCTCCTCTATCATTCTTAAACAAATTAAAAGTTGATCATAATGATAAACTTGAACGGCCGCTCAAGGTCTCGGTGTACACCAACTCCTCCATTATCTTCTCAGTCATTAATGCCAAATGTTTTGATATGATAAGGAGGCACTTTAAGTGCTTCAAGGCACTCCAAGTGCTTCAAGGCACTCCAAGTGCTTCAAGGCACTGAGGCCCGCGGCCTCCAGCAGGCTACAGTGCCACACTTAATCAGAGGCCTATCTACTCCCCCTAATACACAGGCTAAGGTGGGGGAGCCGACAGCTGAGTGGACAGCGCTTCGGATTCGTAGTCCTGAGGTTCCGGGTTCGATCCCCGGTGGAGGCGGAGACAAAAATGGGCAGAGCTTCTTACACCCTGATGCCCCTGTTACCTAGCAGCAAATAGGTACCTGGGAGTTAGACAGCTGCTACGGGCTGCTTCCTGCGGGGGTGTAACAAAAAGGTGGCCTGGTCGAGGACCGGGCCGCGGGGACGCTAAGCCCTGAAATCATCTCAAGATAATCTCAAGGAAGGTAATTGTTAAGAGTACACTAAACCGGTCAAACTTCAGGTTATATACCAGTTATAACGGCAGCACTATATATAGAGTCCAGCTTTCCAGACATGTTCATTTGTGTCGCGGGCAGGTGTGGGTAATTAGCCGGACAGTGCTCCACACCTGTGAACCGGCCGGGAGCCAGAAGGGCATGACAGGCAGGAACAATGTGACGTCACAGTGACGTCATAGTGACGTCAGACACAGTACATAAAAAATTACACAATTATATATCGCATTTCCGTAAGATTTACTTAGGTTACGTTATATTAGGTTGGGTTAAGTTAGGAGTGGGATAGGTTAGGCTGGGTTAAGTTTGGTTACGTTAGATTAGGCTAGGTAAAGTTAGCTTAAGTTGGAGTAGGTTGAGTCAGGATTGGTTAACCTAACCATTCCTAACAACGTACTCCAGGGTCAGGTTACGTTAGGTTAGGTTGGCTTGACCTAAGACAGGTTAGGTTAGGTTAGGTTACGTTACGTTACGTTACGTTACGTTAGGTTAGGTTACGTTGGCTTGACCTAAGACAGGTTAGGTTGCTAAGTTGGGTTAGTATAGGTTAGGTTAGCTTAGGTTAAGTTAGGTTAGATAAAGTTATGTTAGGTTAAATTGGGTTAAGTAAGGCTAAGTTAGCTTGGGCCAGGTTAAGTTAGGTTTATATTACAAGGAAGAGTGACGTAGAGGAGCACAAACACGTTCTCAGGCCACAGAGCCCGAGTTAGGCTCTATGACCTGCCTTCGTGGCTCTATGACCTGCCTTCGTGGCTCTATGACCTGCCTTCGTGGCTCTGTGACCTGCCTTCGTGGCTCTATGACCTGCCTTCGTGGCTCTATGACCTGCCTTCGTGGCTCTATGACCTGCCTTCGTGACGTCAGCGCCATCCCGCCAAACACACACCGAAACTACGACGTTGGTACAACGTTCGAACAAGTTTTAACACCTCCTAACCAGTTATAACAACCAATATAGCAAGTTGTAACAACGTTCTAATACGTCATAAACACGTTAAGCCAAGATGTAACAACTTTATTACATGTTGTAACAAGCGGAAAATAGAAACAGTTTCGGTTTGAGTTTCCAGGGATTGAACTCAACTCTGGCAGTGTGACACGTCTGGGTGAGTGACGCCGGGAGACTCTGTACCCCAGAACACCTTACACTTGCCTGGTAGTTAGAGCCGAGTGTCAACAGTTACATCTTTAAGGCCATCGTACCTTCTTAGTGTTTAGGAATACGCTAACGACTCATCAAAGTTGACGAGACAGCGTAAATGATAATTATTTCAAAGCCAGACTGGTGAATACTCGGATCACCTTACTAAGCTGAAAGTGTGTCACGGCGCCTTAACAAACTACACCAACAGAACCTGAGGAACCAGGAAGAAGAAGGAAGTAGAAGCAAGAAGAAGGAAGCCAAGGACAAAGAACAATTGAGAGGCAAACAAACAATTACTACTAAACAATAAATATAAACAAGTTGCCAAGGAGATCCCTCCCCCAGGGACAGACCGAGGGGGGGGAGATGATAGAGATATGACTGTGTAAGTCCAACTAAGACAAACAAGAGAGTAAAGCAAGACAGGTAAGCACGGGAGATAAACAAGGGGTGAGAAGGAGAGGCTGGGATAACAGAGACATCCGCTCTTAACCCGAGGCTAACGCTTGGGTAACGAAGGCAATCGTTTCTTAACAAAGGCGCACCACTTTTCTACTTGAAGAGTTGGATGAAAAATACAGTAAGAGCCAGACAGACAGACAGACAGACAGACAGACAGACAGACAGACAGACAGACAGACAGACAGAGAGAGAGACAGACAGACAGACAGACAGACAGACAGACAGACAGACAGACAGACAGACAGACAGACAGACAGACAGACAGACAGACAGACAAACAGACAAACAGAGAAACCACGTGTGGGACATCCTCCGCGCCTCATTGGCAGGATGCTTGCCCAATCCACTTCCGGATGAACAAGCAAGACTCGTTACCACACTCACATAACAGTCAGCCTCATAACTGTGAGGGGCTGGCGACGTGTGTTCCAGTCACTGAGGGTCTCTTCCACTCTCAACAACTCCCATAAGTGATTACAACTCTCCCAACTTATATCCCAAACCTTTCATCCTTTATATAGAATGCTATATATATAGCATCATAGAATAGTAGAACTCTGTTTAGTGTTTGCAGGTTATAGTTGTGTGTGTTTAAACTAAAGTCTTTGAAAATGTAATAAGTTATTACGAAACGCGTTCAAGTGTCGCGTCAGACTAGAAATAAAAATGAATTTTTGAGAATTGATTTTTCAGTTACCATCGACAGTGAAAAGAAACATAAGAAATATTGAGAAAATTCGTGTTAGAATTATTAATCTTACTTTTTCGGTCATATTTAATAATATATGTTTACAAGAAAGACTGCTACCAAAATATACTAATATATATATATATATATATATCCTGGCCGGAGAGGATTTACTGGGCGCAATTCCTTAACTGTAGCCTCTGTTTAACGCAACAGTAAAATGTGTACTTGGATGAAAAAACAATTCTTCGCGGCGGGGATCGTATTCCAGGGACCTGCCCGAAACGCTACGCGTACTAGTGGCTGTACAAGAATGTAACAACTCTTGTATATATCTCAAAAAAAAAATAGTTTTATGGGGTTGATTGGCTCAGGAAGCTGTACACCAGTTGAGAGGCGGGGCCAAAGAGCCGAAGCTCAACCCCCGCAAGTACAACTAGGTAAGTACACACACACAACGTTCAAACCACTAGTTCAGTTCAAACCAGTAGTTAACCTATTATACCATATGTATAAGGGGTTAACACAGTAATATATCAGTGTATCCAGCCACTGATATATCCGCTGGATATATCAGTGTATCCAGCCACTGATATATCCGCTGGATATATCAGTGTATCCAGCCACTGATATATCCACTGGATATATCAGTGTATACAGCCACTGATATATCCACTGGATATATCAGTGTATACAGCCACTGATATATACACTGGATATATCAGTGTATACAGAATCTGACAGCCACTGAATAGGCGTGACCGTACCGCAGAGTAGTGGTGGTGTTCACCCTTTTACGGCACGATCTCCCGCACTACATCACTGAATGCCCAGTTATTAGACCTTTCAGACTAGTTGGCATGAGGTACCTGGAGCTTTGCAATTACTTTATTCACTCTCGTATTCTTGAAGATATCCTCACAGTGTACCCAAAATTTGCCAGTGCAGGCTACTAAACATATGGCCCTGTATGACTAACCATCCTGCGAGATGGGGACTTTTATTACCACTGCTACCTTATTCAATCTCGTGTTGATGATATCCTCAAAATGCATCCGGAATCTGCCAGTGCAGACTGCTTATCACATGCCTCTGTATGACTAACCATCCTGTGTGATGGGGATTTTCTAGCATCAACTAGTTAGTTTTTTTTGACACACTGACACACTGTACTCCACTTCATATAGTCTAGGGCAGCTGCACTAATGCAGATGTACCTAAGGAATTAATAAAAAAAAAAAAAGTGGTGGAATGTCCACGTCAACGCCCTGTTATTCCTCCTTCCTGAAGCTCAGACCTGTGTCGATGACAATAGGAAATATCACCTACTACAAAAATCATTAATACCAACATGCAGAAGTATGTACCTGGAGCAACTGGCAGGCAACATGTGCAACATTTCAACACAGCCACAGACCATGGCAAGACAGCATGATATTGCAACTGGTACAGAGAGAAGGAAAAGTGTCACAGACTTACCGCTCACTGATTACATTGACATCTTAGGGACAAAGTTTGACCCTTCAGTGAACCTGTGGAAATTAGCACGGGAATCAAGGCACTAACAACACTAAGGTACATGTCTTCCCTCCTCGGTCTGAGGCCGTCACAGAACCTTACAAGAAGCAAACACTTTGCCTTCATCTTGAGCATGCACCACCGCTGTCTCGGCCCGCCCAGTCATTTATCAAATATCAGCATTTATCAACTTTCTTGGCAAAGTGGTGAACCAGAAGAGCAACTGTAGTCTGGACCAGGACCAGGAGGCCTGGACCAGGCCTGGTCGACGACCGGGCCGCGGGGACGCTAAGCCCCGGAAGCACCTCAAGGTAACCTCAAGGTGGAGCCGTTGTAGTTGACCTGGTGGGAACACCATAGGCCTCAACACTGGGGTGGTCTTACTGTTAATATGTGGGTGTAGTTCTGTTGGGTCTGTCACACAGATCATTCTCACGCTACAAGGCAAACTGTTTGCTTCTTGTAAATCAGAGAACACTGAATAAATATCAGAGGTCCGCGGTTGTTCAACGTCCTCCCAGCGAGCATAAGAAATATTGCCGGGACAACCGTGGACATCTTCAAGAGGAAAATAGATTGTTTCCTCCAAGGAGTTCCGGACCAACCGGGCTGTGGTGGGTATGTGGGGCTGCGGGCCGCTGCAAGCAACAGCCTGGTGGACCAAACTCTCAAAAGTCAAGCTTAAGTAGAAGAACTCTCAGAACCCCATCAACCAGGTATCAACCAGGTATAATCATCACCAAATTCCACATTTGTGGAGGTGAGCGAGGCCTGGCGAGGCGTTGTGTTCCCGCCTTGGGTCATCTGTGGCCACGAGGAAGACTAATACAGTGAGGACTGTGTAGTGACGGAGTTTACTACTGTATTTAAGCTAGATTTTGTTGGATTTAATATCACTGTTTGCAATCTGTTTGCTCAAAATCAAGAAACCTTTGTGCTTTACCTGGTATTCCTTAAGACATCATTTACAGAACTATAACCATATGATCATATTGATCAACAAATTTGTTTTAATCTCTGTATAAAACATCTATATTTTGGTTTGTTTCTAATGTCACCTTAATTAACGAAAAAGTAATCAAGTATTTGAAAATCACAACAATCTTATATTGAACAGCACGTTGTTTGGCGTCAAATTGTCAAATTGGCTTCTTAGCGCCTCTCAAAATCCTGAATGATGTTAGTTCGCCCAGTCTGTAGTTTAAACATTCACTATCCCCCCCAACACCCCCCCCCCTAGTGAGGTGAAACGATGTCCACAGCTTTTAGTGTGAGGAGGACGTCACTTCTCTCCTTGTGGTCACTCCCAGCACTACCGCCCGCCCGTGATAGTGGTAGTCTGCACTTGTATAGAAATAATTAAACCCAGTCATGCCCCGGACTGGTAGTGTGGAGGCTGGGAGGAGAGGGAGAGAGAGAGAGAGAGAGAGAGAGAGAGAGAGAGAGAGAGAGAGAGAGAGAGAGAGAGAGAGAGAGAGAGAGAGAGAGAGAGAGAGAGAGAAGACAAGGCCGGCAGGACAAGAGAGAGCTTAATGCTCCGATCAAAATCTTAAGTGACACTGAGGGAGGAAGGGGCGGAGGGAGACGGAGGAACAGACAGCTTGACAGACAGACAAACACACACAGGCAGACACGTGTGGAGACAACACACGGATAAGGAGGGGGGGGGAGGGCACAGATTGCTAGACACCTCCTATTGTGTATGTGTGGGGAAGGGAACATCGTCCCCAGTGTGGGGGAAGGTGGCCGCTCCCCCCCCTGGTATATACCTCGGGGGGGGGGGGGGCAGTGTCCCTATAGTATGTGTACAAGACAAAAAAAGAGAGACAGCTCCTCCTGTTTTGTACTTGGAGAGGGTAGAGGCCCCCCTCCCCCCTAGTGTTTGTGTGGAAGGAGGTCAGCGCCCCCAATTGTCTATGGAAATATGACAGCGCCCTCTATTGTGTGCGTGGAATAGCTACAGAGCTCCCTTATTATGTGTGATTGGGGGAATAGCGTCACAGTTGTGCGGAGGTTGCTTGCCGTCCTCTTTGTAAACAGCCTCCATTAATGTGCACTTTTAACTGAGATCATTTCCTCCTAGTGTGTGTGGGAGGAGGAAATGGTCTTATTTGTTTGTGGGATGGGGACGGAGCTCCCTATTGCACATGAAGAGGAAACACCGATCCCCATCACAAGTGTGGAATTTAGACAGCACCCCATATTAGGTGTGAAATTGGTCCAGCATCCCCTATTGTATGTGTAATTAATAGAGCTCCACAGTGTTTGTGAGAGTAAGGTTATCTTCTCTTCTTGAGGTTATCTTGAGATGATTTTGGGGCTTTAGTGTCCCCGCGGCCCGGTCCTCGACCAGGCCTCCACCGCCAGGTACAGGACAGGAGAAACCTCCACTGCTCTGTGGAATACAATGGTGTCCCTCTTGTGCCTATGGAATCAAGATTGCCCATTATTGTGTACATGTATACTTGGGGCTGCTCCTCTTATGTATACGAAAAGGGAAGCAGTCCACTAGTGTGTGGGGGGGGGGGAGGGAAATAAGTAAAACAAATAAGTAGGTTATAACAACAGAGGCATCTACAGAAGAGCCTGTATTGGCCCATACGAAGCAGCTCCCATTTATGTCCACCCAAGCTCATTCGTGTATATGTCTGACCTACGCTTGAAACAATCCAGCGATCCCCACAACTGCTATTACCACCAGGGAATTTGCTACACAACTTAAACTCTGTTTCCAAGCCAATATTAACTCAGGTCTTTACTGAATCTTAGCTTATCCAATTAATGAATATTGTTTCGTACTGAATTAACCAACGATAGGCGGCCGGCTCGCTTCTGTAATTATGGATTCAAGCAATTACCTCACAGTTGCCGGTAATTAACCTTGTTATGTATGGAAGTTCGCGAGCACTCCATGTATAGTGTGTTTTACGGGTACACAGCTGTTAACTATTATTGTGGTGTTGAGGAAGGTCCCCTTACACTACACTACACTACACTACACTACACTACACTACACTACACTAAGGTCCCTCTTACATGGCGCGAGGTACAGTGTTTTTATTGTGTGTGTATGTACTTACCTAGTTGTGCTTGCGGGGGTTGAGCTTTGGCTCTTTGGTCCCGTCTCTCAACCGTCAATCAACTGGTGTACAGATTCCTAAGCCTATTGGGCTCTATCATATCTACATTTGAAGCTGTGTATGGAGTCAGCCTCCACCACATTACTGCCTAATGCATTCCACCTGTTAACTACTCTGACACTGAAAAAGTTCTTTCTGTTCGCGTAAGTAGGACCGGATTGGCTGTTAATGCACTCTCATCAAAATGCGGTTTAATTAACAAATACTTTGGTTTTCAGCACACAACGAGCCAGTCACAACAGCCTGTCAAAACAGTTTGCTTGCACCTTGTTACATGTATGATATACATTATACACAACAAGCAGTATACTAGTAAATGTATTTTTCGGCTTTAAAACCCATAAAAGTGTGTATTATTCTGCCAAGTTTTTAATCAGGCCGCATTGGCGTCAAGTTTTCAGATACTGTAATGGCATTATGAAAAATATATATACTTATGAGTAAAATATTCATCAGTCTTTTGATAAATTAGATGAATGTGTATATATGAAAGCCTGAATTGCATTGAGTGGTTAAAAAAGTTCTGCTTTAAAAAAAAAATGCATTGACAAAAGTAAATTAAAGTTGAACACCACATTAGGCCCAGAGTTGGAACGTTAATATCACGTACTGTTGTGGATTTAGTCCACGTGGCGTTATGTTGGGTGTTCTGGGTGTGCCAGCACCACACCTTTGTGTCAACCACATGTGTTCCTCCACCACATGTGTGTGTTCCTCCACCACATGTGTTCCTCCACCACATGTGTGTGTTCCTCCACCACATGTGTGTGTGTTCCTCCACCACATGTGTTCCTCCACCACATGTGTGTGTTCCTCCACCACATGTGTTCCTCCACCACATGTGTGTGTTCCTCCACCACATGTGTGTGTTCCTCCACCACATGTGTGTGTTCCTCCACCACATGTGTGTGTTCCTCCACCACATGTGTGTGTTCCTCCACCACATGTGTTCCTAGATCACAAGATTTCTGTGTTATTGTATCCACTGTTTGTGAGAGACAGACAGGCATAGACAGAGAATAGACAGAATGAGTATCAGACAAAGAAGAGGAAAGTAAACAATGGGACACAGATATAGGAAAAGACAGCCAGAGAGAAAGACACTCTATATTTTCTCTGTCTATTTCTCTATATGTATATATAGAGAAAGACAGACAGCCAGACACGGACAGAGAGATTCATATTAGAGATTGATAAAGTGACAGAGAAAGGCAGGCACAAAGAAAGACAGAGAAAAGGAGATATGAAAGATAGAGGCAGACTGACCTGTGGAAGTTGGAATTGTCAATATTTTGATAAAGCTGATAGGTGTTGTCAAGGAGGAAAAGAAATGGGAGAGAGAGAGAGAGAGAGAGAGAGAGAGGAGAGAGAGAGAGAGAGAGAGAGAGAGAGAGAGAGAGAGAGAGAGAGGAGAGAGAGGGGGGAGGACGACAAGACCTCAATCAGTAAGACATAAAGACTGTGTTATATAGACATACAGCTACAGATCTGTGCCCAAGCTTAGACTTGATCACCAGATTCTCATTAACAGGAATATAGAAACATTTGGTCAAGTTGATCACAGGATAGAACAGACAGGATATAGACGAAAACTGATTAAATAAACTGTGAGAATATGTATAGCATATAGAAATTTCGTAAGAACTGATTCAGTGGATACACTGCTTAGCTGTGTCTGTCAGTCTATCTTATGTCTGCCACAGGTACTGCCAGTCTTCTAGGACCAGTCAGGTGGGGCCAATATTTCGTGCGTGCTGGTCACTCACATATATTCCCAGGTGTGGAGGCGTGGGTACGGCTGACACACCTGCATGTTATAGCTGACTGACACACCTACCTGCTATACCTGACTGACATGGCCTGCTGACTTAGATTAGTTGAATTTCATCTCCAAACGAGGATTCAGAAAATGGAAATACAGCCTAATTAACCTGTTAAGAATTTACGGCAAGATCACAGCAATAGGGAGCCGGTCGGCCAAGTGGACAGCACACTGGACTTGTGATCCTGTGGTCCCGGGTTCGATCCCTTGCGCCGGCGAGAAACAATGGGCAGAGTTTCTTTCACCCTATGCCCCTGTTACCTAGCAGTAAAATAGGTACCTGGGAGTTAGTCAGCTGTTACTGGCTGCTTCCTGGGGGTGGAGGCCTGGTCGAGGACCGGGCCGCGGGGACACTAAAGCCCCGAAATCATCTCAAGGTAACCTCAAGGTAAGGTATCCTGAAACAGATGTCAGGCAGACTACAGCTTCCTGTATCGTCAGAAAGCTTTCCACAACCTTCCTTGAGACTGGCGTCAGCGGTAAGCTGGAGAGGTGAGAGCCTCTCAGGAAGTAGACGAAGGGTGACAGTGAGGTGATGAGCCTGAAGGAGATAAGAAGTTCACGGATCTGTATAAAGTCTCGCTTTCTTCCGGAATAAAAGTTTATGACTTGAAGTTAAAGATACGAGAAAATTCATGGCAAAATAAACAGGTCTGAAAAATCCAACTGGACTCCTCATTAAACATGTGAGAAGATATGATGAGAGTGTCAGGGCAATAATGCTTCAGTAACAGTGTATAATGAATGAGAGGCAGCTTCAGGACACCAGCGAGCCTTGAGAGCGCACAACTCCAACCGGTGACCAGAGGCTCACACTGACACATACACCTGGACAACGTGTGACGGCTTCACACCACTGGGCACAGGAACCATCCTGGCGCTATATGTAGGCTGTGTGAGGCTCGCCTGCGAGTATACGGCCCCGGCATGGAACCCAATCTTAAAGAAACTAAGTGTAACTTGTAAAGATATGCACCAAGGTTCGTGAGCTGAAGGGGACTGAGCTACGAGGAAAAGCAGAGGGAACTGGACCTTACAACTCTGGAGAAAAGACTGAATAGAAGAGACATGATAGCGATATAGAAAGTACAGACACAAATGAGACAATAGGTGCCAGATAGAACTTCTTCAGCGTAAGTGTTCTAAACAGATGGAATTAATTAGAAGAAAATGACGCTAACGCTAACTCATTTTAGAGCTGGCTCCTCCTCCCAGTAGGTATATATATATAGATAGATAACACACACACACACACACACACACACACACACACACACACACACACACACACTACGAGGAATGGGGCCTCGTAGCCTGGTGGATAGCGCGCAGGACTCGTAATTCTGTGGCGCGGGTTCGATTCCCGCACGAGGCAGAAACAAATGGGCAAAGTTTCTTTCACCCTGAATCCCCCTGTTACATAGCAGTAAATAGGTACCTGGGAGTTAGTCAGCTGTCACGGGCTGCTTCCTGGTGTGTGTGTGTGTGTGTGTGGTGTGGGAAAAAAAGTAGTTAGTTTGACAGTTGAGAGGCGGGCCGAAAACACAACTAGGTGAATACACACACACACACACACACACACACACACACACACACACACACACACACACACACCACACACACACACACACACGCACACACACACACACACACACACACACACACACACACACACACACACACACACACACACACACACACAACACAACACACACACACAACACACACACACACACACACACACACACACACACACACACACACACACACGCACACACACACGCACACACACACCCGCACGTATGATACCAGGGTTGGTAACTATTGCAATAGGTGACAAACGGCTAAAAAGCGTGGCCGGGAGCACACTGTACGTATACACACATGTAAGAACGTGACAGGTGTGTGAAGGTGACAGGTGTGTGTCGTCACCACACCCGGCCTTCAGGGCAGCCTTGGCCCCCCAAGAGGGGAGATAATCATCGTGTCAGGTCAGGGGGCCGCCCTGCTTGTTGAGGTCTATTGTGTTGCAACATTGATTTGTCTCTCCTTGAGGTCCTCTCTCTCTCTCTCTCTCTCTCTCTCTCTCTCTCTCTCTCTCTCTCTCTCTCTCTCTCTCTCTCTCTCTCTCTCTCCATCACCACTACCGTCATTATCTATGCCAGAGGTCAGCTCCGGCACGCCCGGCCAGGCGGCCTGGAGGTCGTAGAATAAATAACTTGGTGTGCTTAATAATGCCCGAGATCCGTCTATTTTTATCAATGAGGGGAAAAGTTCGCAGCAGTGTGATGGACCGGTGTTAACATTATAATGAGGGACGGCTCGCAGTCATGAGGGGGAGATGTCACACCACCTGGCAAGGGGGGGGGGCGGTAGAGAGATGAAGGGTGGTACAGTCGTTAACGATATGCTGCTTGGTAAGCTTGTTAATGATATGTTACACTAAAGGTCTAAATACGATATAAAAATCTATGATGATCAAGCCACACACAAACACACACACACACCCACACACACACACACACACACACACACACACACACACACACACACACACACACACACACACACACACACACACACACACATGGGGTAACCGGTGGCTGAGTGAACAGCGCGCAGAACTCGTAATTCTGTGGCCCTGATTCGATTCCCGGATCAGGCAGAAACAAATGAGCAAAGTTTCTTTCACCCTAATGCCCCTGGTACCTAGCAGTAAATAGGTACTTGAGAGTCAGACAGCTGTTACGGAGCTGCTTCCTGTGTGTGTGTGGGGGGGGGGGAATTATTTAGTAGTTAGCAACAATTGATTAACAGTTCAGAGGCGGGCCGAAAGAGCAGAGCTTAACCCCCGCAAGCACAACTAGGTGAGTACACACACACACACACATCAGAAAATGAAAAAAATGACGACATTTCGGTGGCTCGTGGACGGTGAGAAACGTCGTGTAATAGAAAAAGTGGAAGAAGCAAACAAATAAGGGAAGAAAGTGAGGAGCAAGGTGAGAGGCAAGTAAGGAAACATAAAGGTAAGAATAAGATGAAAGGTAAGAAGATAAAAGTAAGAATAAGGGAAAAGTAAAGAGCAAGAGAATCAAGAGAAGGAAGAAGCGAATTAGATTCCCATTCAACTTTACAATTGATAGAAGCCAGACTGCTAAGAGAGACTGGAGTCATGAGGCCATAGAACAAAAATGTCATCAACATAGCGAAGCCATGTTGATGACATGAGAGTGTGACATGAGAAGCCATGTTGATGACATGAGAGTGTGACATGAGAAGCCATGTTGATGACATGAGAGTGTGACATGAGAAGCCATGTTGATGACATGAGAGTGTGACATGAGAAGCCATGTTGATGACATGAGAGTGTGACATGAGAAGCCATGTTGATGACATGAGAGTGTGACATGAGAAGCCATGTTGATGACATGAGAGTGTGACATGAGAAGCCATGTTGATGACATGAGAGTGTGACATGAGAAGCCATGTTGATGACATGAGAGTGTGACATGAGAAGCCATGTTGATGACATGAGAGTGTGACATGAGAAGCCATGTTGATGACATGAGAGTGTGACATGAGAAGCCATGTTGATGACATGAGAGTGTGACATGAGAAGCCATGTTGATGACATGAGAGTGTGACATGAGAAGCCATGTTGATGACATGAGAGTGTGACATGAGAAGCCATGTTGATGACATGAGAGTGTGACATGAGAAGCCATGTTGATGACATGAGAGTGTGACATGAGAAGAGAGAGAGAGAGGGACGAGTATCAGTAGTGGGAAACAGAACGGTTTCAAAGGTCTCCATACAGATATTGGCAAGAACAGGGGGGGGGGGGTAGAGGGGAACCCATAGCGGCACCGAAAGTTTGAGAAGTATTTTCCGTTGCAAGCGAAGGAGTTAGAGTCAACACGGAGTCTGATGAGTTCGAGGAAGAAGTCAGTGGGAAGCGGGAGATGAAGAAGGCCCTCAGTCGCCTTCTGACTAAGGAAAGAGAGGACGTCATCGAGGTGAACATTAGTGAACAGAGTCGACATCAAGACTAAGCATCTTACAAGAGGGCTGCAGGCGCAGTCTTTCTATGAAGTCCTGAGAGTGACGAAGGTGGGCAGGGGAAAAAGTGCCAAGGTAAGGCCCCGTGAAGAAATGATAGGACGAAGAGGAACACCAGGTTTATGAGTCTTAGGAAGACCATAGAAATAAGGAAGAGAAGGGCAGATGACACGGAAACGTTTTATAAGATCGAAGTCAGGAGGACAAAGACTAGAGAGCTGTCTTAGTTTGCGATTGAAGGAAGTTTTAAGGCGATCCAAAGGGTTAAAAGTCAGAGGAGAGTACGTGCGGGAGTCAGAGAGCAAAACATCAGCCTTCTGCAGATAGTTCACATGCAGACGAGGAGTCACAATATTGTGACTGAAGTATGTTGACCATTCTCAATCGACTTGAGAATGGTCCAGGACGGACCGAAACGTCGTCGTCCCTTCACCTTCTAGTGTGTGGTCTGGTCAACATAGTTCACATGGTCTAAGACATCCTCCAATGACCACCTCCAAACAGATGTGTGCTTTGGGCATCATATCTTCAGCCCCGTTATAGTGACTCCATGTGCAAATGGAAAAACTCATATTTTTCAGTAAAATATTTAAAATAGTATTTATTGCTTATTTATATTTACTAATTGCTGTTCACAAAAAATAGAAACATTTTCATATCACATCTGGCTTACTGGTCACAAGCAAAGACTGTGTTTGTATTTTGTAATTATTTTGTGATAACATAATTATAATTTATAAATTTGTTAATGAAAAAACTAGTTACATTTTATAGTTTATTAATATATTTGCAAATTAAAATAATACGTTTCAATAACATCACTAACAATAACATTGATGCTAATTGTCTCTAAATTCAATGTAAAATTGTGGCCTGCTTGTGTTATGACACCAGCTGAGTGCCACGCCGCCACAAACATAAGAACATCAGAATGAAGGAAACTGCAGAAGGCCTATTGGCCCATACGAGGCAGCTCCACCCAAACTCATTCATATATATGTCTAACCTACGCTTGAAACACCCGCCTCAACAGAATTTTCTACCAGGTGTAACTTTCAAGGCTTAAATAATATCTCGAGAATATCTAACCAAGCAAAACTTTCAAAATGCTTCTTTGTTTTATTAATGGATCACGTTAAAGCCTTAAGACATAAGTTTTTTGTTTATTAAATTACAATATAATGATGCAAGTTTTATACTCTTTGCAAGCTTCTGCAAATTCTCAGGGAACCGAACTCTGGCTTGCAGAACCTCGGACACAGAGTCGTGGAACCCCAGTGTCCCATGGACTCCCTTACATGGGAATCATTCTACCTTGGGTTCCAGTAGCAAGAGACGCCTAGTTGTGTATGTTATACAGGTGAGTGCAATAGATATTTACGAATATAATAGGTATTCGTGAATACAACGGGCAGTACAGAGCCACGTATAGTTTCGTCACGCCCAGGATCACCATCCCACGGTTATAGCCAAGGCCAACAGTCACCAAATAAAAGTTACTTTAAAACGATTCTTCGCGGCGGGGATCGTATTCCAGGGACTGCCCGAAACCGCTACGCGTACTAGTGGCTGTACAAGAAT
>WNGS01111181.1:34441980-34454272 GCA_020271785.1 Procambarus virginalis
TACCCATCTGTTCTCGGCCATTAGCTCCATCTCTACCTCTTCTCTAACTTGCCTCTACCACATCACTCCGTCTCTGCCTCGCCTCTTCTTCATCTCTTCTCCTTCTCCACCCAGACACTACACTGTCTCTGCCCCGTCTCTAAATGCTCTCGCTTGCGCTGATGAGAAAATATCTCTAACCTATCGAGGTAATTCCGTATTTTTTTTTTTTGAGATATTACAAGAGTTGTTACATTCTGCCAGGTGCCACAAACGTGGCCACCAGGTGCCACAAACATGACCACCAGTTGCCACAAACATGACCACCAGGTGCCACAAACATGGCCACCAGGTGCCACAAACATGACCACCAGGTGCCACAAACATGACCACCAGGTGCCACAAACATGACCACCAGGTGCCACAACATGACCACCAGGTGCCACAAACATGACCACCAGGTGCCACAAACATGACCACCAGGTGCCACAAACATGACCACCAGGTGCCACAAACATGGCCACCAGGTGCCACAAACATGACCACCAGGTGCCACAAACATGACCACCAGGTGCCACAACGTGGCCACCAGGTGCCACAAACATGACCACCAGGTGCCACAAACATGACCACCAGGTGCCACAAACATGGCCACCAGGTGCCACAAAACATGACCACCAGGTGCCACTAACATGGCACACCAGGTGCCACAAACATGACCACCAGGTGCCACAAACATGGCCACCAGGTGCCACAAAACATGACCACCAGGTGCCACAAACATGACCACCAGGTGCCACAAACATGGCACCAGGTGCCACAAACATGACCACCAGGTGCCACAAACATGACCACCAGGTGCCACAAACATGGCCACCATGTGCCACAAACATGGCCACCAGGTGCCACAAACATGGCCACCAGGTGCCACAAACATGGCCACCAGGTGCCACAAACCACCACCAGGTGCCACAAACATGGCCACCAGGTGCCACAAACATGACCACCAGGTGCCACAAACATGACCACCAGGTGCCACAAACATGGCCACCAGGTGCCACAAACATGGCCACCAGGTGCCACAAACATGGCCACCAGGTGCCACAAACATGGCCACCAGGTGCCACAAACATGACCACCAGGTGCCACAAACATGACCACCAGGTGCCACAAACGTGGCCACCAGGTGCCACAAACATGACCACATGACCACCAGGTGCCACAAACATGACCACCAGGTGCCACAAACATGGCCACCAGGTGCCACAAACATGACCACCAGGTGCCACAAACATGACCACCAGGTGCCACAAACATGGCCACCAGGTGCCACAAACATGGCCACCAGGTGCCACAAACATGGCCACCAGGTGCCACAAACATGGCCACCAGGTGCCACAAACATGGCCACCAGGTGCCACAAACATGGCCACCAGGTGCCACAAACATGGCCACCAGGTGCCACAAACATGGCCACCAGGTGCCACAAACATGGCCACCAGGTGCCACAAACATGGCCACCAGGTGCCACAAACATGGCCACCAGGTGCCACAAACATGGCCACCAGGTGCCACAAACATGACCACCAGGTGCCACAAACATGACCACCAGGTGCCACAAACATGACCACCAGGTGCCACAAACATGGCCATCAGGTGCCACAAACATGGCCACCAGGAGCCACAAACATGGCACCAGGTGCCACAAACATGGCCACCAGGTGCCACAAACATGGCCACCAGGAGCCACAAACATGGCCATCAGGTGCCACAAACATGGCCACCAGGAGCCACAAACATGGCACCAGGTGCCACAAACATGACCACCAGGTGCCACAAACATGGCCACCAGGTGCCACAAACATGGCCACCAGGTGCCACAAACATGGCCACCAGGTGCCACAAACATGGCCACCAGGTGCCACAAACATGGCCACCAGGTGCCACAAACATGGCCACCAGGTGCCACAAACATGGCCACCAGGAGCCACAAACATGGCCACCAGGTGCCACAAACATGACCACCAGGTGCCACAAACATGACCACCAGGTGCCACAAACATGACCACCAGGTGCCACAAACATGGCCATCAGGTGCCACAAACATGGCCACGAGGAGCCACAAACATGGCCATCTGATGCATCAAACATGGGGTTCCTGTGCCTGAACATGGCCATAAACATTCCTTAAACATAGCCATCAGGTTCCTCAAACATAATCTTAGTTACACACAAAACTCACAATAGCGTGATGCATCAAATGAACAATTCTGAAGAAAGAAAACGGAGACGGAGACAGTGGTGTAGCAAGGGATAGAGGAGTGGGAGAGGAAAAGTTCTCAGACATAATAACACCACAAATCTTCGCTGGTCTTAAACCTTGATCGTCTGGTAGCCAGTTCCTGCTCCAGGACCTCAACCTCAGCCATAATCTTGACGTCATGACCTCTTATCCCAGTCTTCAGCTACGTTTACGCGTGACTCCGATCCCAATATCGGCTCCTCACATCCAATTTCCTCTTTCTTGATGCTAAATTTCCGATCGTGCGTGGCTCCACCCCCCCCCCCCCCTACACCCGCATGCAAATTCTTTTGTTTTGTTTCCAACTCCGCTCATCGATGTAAACTGCCGTGGGGGGGGGGGAGACTTTTTGTGGCTGAAGATTCAGAATCAGAGTATACATTGCACATTGCAATGGAACAGTGTTGGGATCAGGAGCTATAGGAACGCTCCTGTTGGGGTCAGGTATTATAGAAACGCGAGTACTGGGGTCAGGAAGGATGAAAACACAGTATTTTGCCTGCACCTGAGCAGGTCTGTGTGGGTGGCGAGGAGGACAAGTTGAATTGTCTGATGATAGTCAAGGTAGAAGTTGTTAAAACAAGCTGAAGTGTCCATCAAGTCACCGAGACTGGACGAAGTATTTGCTGGCGTCCTTGGTCAGCTGGGGTCAGGATGAGCTCAGTGAGCCCTTGATCTTCATATCTGATAGGTCACTGGACTCGAGCAACGTCATGAATAGTTGTGAGTGTTGGAGGACTATTGTTTGAGTCGACAACAGCAGGGACCATCTGCGTGTAAGCATCTGGGCTCTACTGCGGGGCCGCTCGTCTTCGGTCGTTCTCTTCCAGCATGTATGGGACGGTTGATGGTGGCACAGATTATTGCCACATTGTGTACTGTGACTTCGGTAAGATGCTGTGTCTCTGGACTTTGGTAAGATGCTGTGTCTCTGGACTTTGGTAAGATGCTGTGTCTCACGAGAGACTCATAATAGGTCTGGGCGCTCATTTTATTGCAGGTCAGAATAGAGGCGAGTGAGACAGAAATGTGAAACCATTGCAAGCGGAGTACGACAGGAATCGTTTCTAGTTTCTGTTAGCAGATTGATCGGTCATTCGGGTGTGAGATCTGCCAGAAACATTAGCAATCTTGCGGATGATGCAGGGATTGCGCGTGAAATGTATTCAGGGGAAGACTAAATCATTTCTAAAAGATTGCAGGCGATGAGTCACAATAACGTGGCTAAAGTATGTTGACCAGACCACACACTAGAAGGTGAAGGGACGACGACGTTTCGGTCCGTCCTGGACCATTCTCAAGTCGATTGTAATCTAAAAGATTATTCAAATGAGCTTCTAGGATGGACAAAGAACTGATAAATGATGACACCTGCAGCGTTCTAAGGCTGGGTACTGTTAGCGGAGCTACAGGATGTAAGCTTAACCCCGAGGTTACCACCTCTGAACGGAAGGGGAGATCTGGCAGTTGTAACCTTTAGAAATCTTGAGCCAACAATCTAATGAATAAATGTTGGAGATAGAGCAAGTTGGATACTGGCCCACTTGTCCGGGGGCACTAACAGAGAGACGTTTGGCCATGTCCTCCAGCTTTCCTTAGCCCTTGTTGGGAACCATTTGAATTATCCGGTTCCGTTTTGGTCACCGTGCTTTCGAATGCATATGGATTCAAGGGAACTTGGTGCAGGAAAGTGACAAAGTTGAAAAGAGAAAATAAGAAATATAAATTTGTTGTCTCTGGAAAGATCAAGAGTAGTGGAAAGATGAGTACATGACTGAGATATGCAAGTGGTATATGCGAGAATAGTGATGGGGAACCGACTGTATCAGTACAGCGTGGCACAATGGATGCAAACTAAGCAAGTATGGATTGAGAAATCACCTTTGTGGGAATATGGTTGTAATGGCAGGTGTGGGCTCATTGGATTCTTTCCAGAGAGGGTTGGACGGGTGTGTGCTGGTAGGCGTGCCCGAGTATCAACGTGAGCCGCCTCACTAAGGCTAGTGGTCTTCCTCAGTGTCTTGTATTATTTTTATATTCTAATCTTCTTTACCTCAGGTGACTGGTTGCTGAAGAAGCACTACTTCTGAGCTCCTTAAACACAGGGACAAATGCTTGTGTAATACAATTTGAGACAGTTGGTACTTTCAGGAAGATAACAACACAGTTGGTACTTTCAGGAAGATAACAACACAGTTGGTACCTTCAGGAAGATAACAACACAGTTGGTACCTTCAGGAAGATAACAACACAGCTGGTACCTTCAGGAAGATAACAACACCGCTGGTACCTTCAGGAAGATAACAACACAGCTGGTACCTTCAGGAAGATAACAACACAGCTGGTACCTTCAGGAAGACAATTGGAGACTGTTGGTAGCATCAGTACCTTCAAGACTGGTGTGAATGTTGAGACTGGTGGAGTACAGAGGCCGCTCCTTGCAATAAAGCAACCATAAACATAACCTTCCCTCTCCTGGGCCTAAATAAAGTTCCTGGAGAAAGATATTCATAATCTTAGGCACAAGTTAGTACATGTGTTAGGCCTAGAAAAAGTAAAGGTTTCATTGCCTTTTTTCTCGCTCCTTCTAACAAATTTATAGCACACAAAGTGGACTTGTCAGGGAGCAAAAGTACTTATTTTACACACAGTAACTATAGATAGTGTGCCGGGTGGATGACAGGTGGAGATTGAACCGTCGGAATTGAGATTGAAAACAAACAAAAAAACTTTAAAGAAAAGGAAATGCAATAAGTTTGAAGAGGCAAGGAAATGCTGCCCATGAGAAGGACTCTGGGGAAGACGAGGATATGAAGACGGATGAGACAAGAGGGAAGAAAGACTCAGGGCGCTCCAGACATTGAGGAGAAGAGGGTGACAGAGTGAGATGGAGGGAGAGGAGGGATGCCACTGTGGCAGCCTCCTTCTACATTCCTCTCTCCTTCCCCACGCCTTCCTCCCTCCCTCTATCTTCCTCCCTCTCTCAACCTGTGACAGCCTCCTTTGGGAGTTTACTGTATTCATTGTTATGACCCGCCCTGGAGCCTCATGATGTAGGTCTGCCTCACTGAGAGGTATACCCCACCTGGCCATAGTGAGGAGTCTGGGACATGAATTAGTGCAGCAGCCTTCATTAGATGCGACCATGGAGGAGATGAGTCACGGATGAGCATCTTGGATAACACTTGGAGGTGAGAGGTCGGCTGTATGCGACGACCCGTGTGCAGAAGTCACGTCATCGTGGGAGCATGTCATGTGCAAAAGTCCTAATAAGACATCGCTTGTGCTAAGAAAGCCTGAAGAGAAGGACACACGTCGGAAGACAATTATTTGTGGCTTATGGAGAAGAATTTGAGAGAAGCTTCGTGAGTGAAGCTGTAGGAAGGCGATTAGTGACGCATCTCTTAAATGTTGACAACGAGGTGTGTCGACCTAAAGACATTTGGGTGGTCGCGCCCTGAGGAACGACGCTGGTGAATCCTACAAGAGGATTGTGTGGGCAGGTGTACCTGATTGGCACCTGTCCCAGTAACCTTCTCACGCAGGTCTAAATTGAGAGGAGCCGATTAGTGGCAGTCAAAAGAGAGTTGTGTGGGCCACTTAGCAGGGCGCCATATTTGGACGTCGTGCGACGAGCGTCGCTGTCACCATATCTGCAGTAAGAGCTTAGTAAAGAGTCATCTGTTGCTTGTTGCAGTGAGATCGTGTGTCCAGCGATCTTGTATAGTCTTTATGAATGTAGACTATATTATTTGTGGAGATAATGAAGTGATATAATGAGTTAAAAGTGAATTGATACTATGAAGGCAGGAGCGACGCATGCACACTTTGCCGAGGCCACGGGGTGACTGAAGGCGACAGCCATCGGCAGATGGAGATTTTCGGTGTGGACTCGTCCTGGTAGGGGAGTACCCCCCGCAGTACCCCCCACAGTACCCCCCCCACAGTACCCCCCCCACAGTACCCACACCGTAGAGGCTAGCGCGCAAAAAATGCAATTTGTGAGGAGAATTTTGTTTAATGAATGTTATTTGTGTTTCGACGGGAGGAAATAGTTTATTATTTTGTGGTAATGGAATTACAGGTTCATGTATGATGGAGGTGGAGCGTGGTGCAGGGTTGGTGTAGTGGTGGTGTGTGGTGGACACCACTCGTCAGTAAGTTGGTGTAGCGATTATAAACAAATAACACACACACACACACACACACACACACACACACACACACACACACACACACACCGTACCTTAAAGCACAAGACTAGGCTAGTCCCAGAACTAAGAGGCATGAGTTACGAGGAAAGGCTGCGGGAAATGCACCTCATGACACTGGAAGACAGAAGAGTAAGGGGAGACATGATCACTACCTACAAAATTTTTAGAGTAATTAACAGGATAGATAAGGATAAACTGTTTAACACGGGTGGTACGCGAACAAGGGGACACAGGTGGAGACCTAGTACCCAAATGAGCCACAGGGACGTTAGAAAGAACTTTTTCAGTGTCAGAGTAGTTAACAGATGGAATGCATTAGGCAGTGATGTTGTGGAGGCTGACTCCATACACAGTTTCAAATGTAGATATGATAGAGCCCAGTAGGCTCAGGAATCTGTACACCAGTTGATTGACAGTTGAGAGGCGGGACCAAAGAGCCAGAGCTCAACCCCCGCAAGCCCAACTAGGTGAGAACACACCCGGGTGAGTGGAGCCCTCTCCTCCGGCAGCACAAACACCCGCATTTCACACGCAGACAAACACCGACAGAACGAGAGACCAATAACTGCGCCATGATTGGTAAAGAGGAGGGCAGGAGGGAGGGAGGGTGGGAGGGAGGGGGTGAGGTAGGGAGGGGGGGAGGGAGGGGGTGAGGTAGGGAGGGAGGGTGGGAGGGAGGGGGTGAGGTAGGGAGGGAGGGTGATAATTAACATTAGCTGTTTAACGAGTAATGTGATCATGGTTAAAGAGGCAGGGAGCCCCAGAAAAGGGGGGGGGGAGGTGCTTCTTATATTGAGGAAGTTACTTGTAAAAGTTGAAAGAGAAAATTTCCTCACAGAGGTTATAAAACTTTTAGGATTTCTTCTTACTTGATCTCGCTCGTGCATTTAAAAAGTTGATATAATTTATATGTTTCTCTCTGGCTGGAGTTTGAGCAAAGATGTGAAGGATTTGCCGTCTCGATAACACAATGTTTTTACAATGTGTTATTGCCAGTGGCTCTCCATATCTCTTTATCTCTCTCCCCTGCCTCCTCTCTCTCTCCCTCCTCTCTCTCTCTCTCTCTCTCTCTCTCTCTCTCTCTCTCTCTCTCTCTGGAACGCGATTCGTGGAGCGGTTCATAGGGGATGAACAGTTAGGAATTAATGCCCAATCTTCCCGGGTTGGCGCAGGATGAGTCTGTGTTTTTTTCCGTGTTTTTGTTTGAGTGTGTGGAGAAAGTGTGTGTGTGTGTGTGTGTGTGTGTGTGTGTGTGTGTGTGTGTGTGTGTGTGTGTGTGTGTGTGTGTGTGTGTGTGTGTCTGTCTGCACGATCGAGCTTTCAGTCATCGACCCCAAATTTCTAGCCGCTAGTTGGCTAACACAATGGCTCCTGACTTTTCCTCCATCAATATCCACTTTTGAAATTATGAGTCGAGTTCACTTTTACAACCCGCTCCTTCAGATCAATTAATTTTCCCACTATTCTTACGCTAATAGAAAACTTTCTAACATCTCTAACTCGACTATTTCTCAAGCGTTTATCCATACCCTCTTGTTGTAATTGTATTCATTTTAAACATCTCATTTCTCATCTCTGTCCATCCCACTATGGAACTTTGTCTCTATTATAAACATATTTCTTTCCTTCTAGCGACGCCAGGTTTAGTTCTTTCAGTCTTTCTTTATACACCAGGTCACGCACTTCCGGGACGGACCTCGCTGCAACCTTTTGATCCTTTCCAAGCCTTCTATTTTGGTTATTTGAGAAGACTCTCCACGATGGGTCAGCATACTGTACTACTCGTCTCACGTTGCCAGTATACTGCACACTCATCTAAATGCTTCTTTATTTAGATTTCTGAATGATGTTGTGACCTTTGTCATTATAGAGTGTGATGCTGATATTGTCCTAGTTATACGAGGCTCTATAGAGTTAGGCTTGGTGTTATATCCACTCCACTTTTCTTTAACCATTACAGGGAGGTACTTTCTCTTCACTGTGTACTGTCCATCTAGTATACTGGCACCTGTTCCCATCACCTTACACTTGTTTGTGTTGAACTATAGTAACCATTCCTTGGACCAATTCGGCAGCTTTTCTAAGTCATCTTGAAGTATCTTATAATCTTCATTTGTCTCAATTGTTTTCATTTGTTTTCTTAAATTAATCATCTGATAACATCGATATATAAGGATTGAATTCTGTGCTTAAGTAACTAACACAAATTAGAAATAGTAATGAGTCCCAGTTTAACACAGAAATATTTTGATACATTTTTGTTCACAGGACATGTCCTTGTCTGTTGTCCTTGTCTGTTGTCCTTGTCTGTTGTCTTTGTCTGTTGTCTTTGTCTGTTGTCCTTGTCTGTTGTCTTTGTCTGTTGTGCTTGTCTGTTGTCCTTGTCTGTTGTCTTTGTCTGTTGTCCTTGTCTGTTGTCCTTGTCTGTTGTCCTTGTCTGTTGTGCTTGTCTGTTGTCTTTGTTGTCCTTGTCTGTTGTCTTTGTTGTCCTTGTCTGTTGTCTTTGTCTGTTGTCTTTGTCTGTTGTCTTTGTCTGTTGTCTTTGTCTGTTGTCCTTGTCTGTTGTCCTTGTCTGTTGTCCTTGTCTGTTAGAGTGAAGACAAATAGCGGTACGGGCCGTTCTCGCCAGCGTTCCCAACGTCAAGAAACTGTCGTACTAAAGTGCCTTATCCTAACTTACTAGATGCCCCTCGAACAGAAAACGGGACATTATGTCAGTTTCGTGCTGCGTCTATGAGAAAAAACTATGACTATGACTAAGGGAGCCGAGCGGACAGCACGCTGGACTTGTGATCCTGTGGTCCTGGGTTCGATCCCAGGCGCCGGCGAGAAACAATGGGCAGAGTTTCTTTCGCCCTATGCCCCTGTTACCTAGCAGTAAAATAGGTACCTGGGTGTTAGTCAGCTGTCACGGGCTGCTTCCTTGGGGTGGAGGCCTGGTCGAGGACCGGGCCGCGGGAACACTAAAAAGCCCCGAAATCATCTCAAGATAACCTCAAGAAGATGCTGGACTAACAGGAAAGACTCCTATAAACTGGTATAAGAATGCGTGATAAAATACTCCGAATCTCAATAACATTGGAAGGGTTGGCGGGAAGACTTATAAAGCCGCCCCCAGCGGCACTAACCTCAGTGTCACCTCGGCCGCCAAGGGACACGTCGCTACTTACTCTCTCTGACGGTAACCGCCCTCAAGCCTTATATATTCCTGCTACCATTGGCACCCGCGGCTCGGGCTTCTCGCAGGGATCAATAAATGTCACCGAATGGTATTAAGCACTGTTGCTCGCGGTCACTGTTGCTCGCGGTCACTGTTGCTCGCGGTCACTGTTGCTCGCGGTCACTGAGCTCAATAACAGAGAAAGGCTCTCTTCTTGACACCTGCTGGACTTTTGCAGTGCAACACGAGAGAACGTCACATTTTGACGTATACTCTACCTAAGGCCAATAATCGTCGTACTACAAAATGGTAGCCGCTCGCAAAATTGACATACTGTCCCGTTTTCTGTTTTGGGTCCTCTGGTTGGTTAGAATAAGGGCACTTTAGTACGACAGTTTCTTGACGTTGGGAAACCATAGGAGGACGAATTTGGCGTGCGTCTGCTGGACGTAGCAGGGGGGGGGGTGTTCGCCCTCGTTCACCTCCTCGACCTCTGACTCGAGACGTAGGCCTCAAATACACATCCTCCTTGTTAGTGCACCTCAACTAGTTCCTTTCCTACGAGAACACACTTAATTGCAGTCCCCGTGGCGCAGTGGTAACACACTCGCCCAGAGCTTCGCGAACAATTTGTCCTGGATTCGTATCCTGGCCGGGGAGGATTGACTAGGCGCCAATCTTTAACTGTACACCTCTGTTCACCCAGCAGTGGATGGTTACCATGGTTGGTGAAGGACTTGGCGGGTCGCATTCCGGGGACAATTAAGACTAAGGACTTGCCCTAGACGCCACGTGTGCTGGCGGCGCCCTAGACGCCACGTGTGCTGGCGGCGCCCTAGACGCCACGTGTGCTGGCGGCGCCCTAGACGCCACGTGTTGCTGGCGGCGCCCTAGACGCTACGTGTGCTGGCGGCGCCCTAGACGCTACGTGTGCTGGCGGCGCCCTAGACGCCACGTGTGCTGGCGGCGCCCTAGACGCCACGTGTGCTGGCGGCGCCCTAGACGCTACGTGCTGGCGGCGCCCTAGACGCTACGTGTGCTGGCGGCGCCCTAGACGCTACGTGTGCTGGCGGCGCCCTAGACGCCACGTGTGCTGGCGGCGCCTAGACGCCACGTGTGCTGGCGGCGCCCTAGACGCTACGTGTGCTGGCGGCGCCCTAGACGCTACGTGTGCTGGCGGCGCCCTAGACGCTACGTGTGCTGGCGGCGCCTAGACGCCACGTGTGCTGGCGGCGCCCTAGACGCCCCGTGTGCTGGCGGCGCCCTAGACGCTACGTGTGCTGGCGGCGCCCTAGACGCTACGTGTGCTGGCGGCGCCCTAGACGCCACGTGTGCTGGGCGGCTCTACGGCAACCTCACAACTATAATTAAATAACGAATATAATAAATACAAAATGTGGGTCCCCAAATGCCTCTCCGCCCAAAGAACGCAACCAGGTAATGTCTTGGTAATTAGCTGGACCTGACCCCGTGAGAATTAGATAGATAAAAATGTCATTACACAAAAAGCGTATCTATAAAAACCCCTTTTTTTTTGATGGTGGGGGGAGCAGGGAGAGGAAGAGAGAGAGTGAGAGGAGAGAGAATGTTTTTCACCACGGCCTGACACACAGTCACACAGCCACAGAGCCACAGCTACAGACACAGTGACACAAAGTCTCACCTGAACACAGCACCAAGGTTACCTGCCACAAATCTGTTCAGACAGGAGAGTTGACTGACAGCCGTTGACAGCAGGTCACACAGGGGCCGCTGCCTGACCGGCTGCTGCTCGGCTTAGGAACCTGACATGCTGGCTATGATTATATTATATAATTAGATAAAAAGTAATGACGTGGGAGATTATTTATATAATTAGATAAGACGTAATCAGCTAGGACCATGAGCAGCGAAGGTCATTGCAGCGTAGTTAAGGTTAGTGTGGCATTATGTGCATTGTGTATATGCTGAACGAGTGTGTAATAAAGGCAGAGGAAAGATGATAGTGTGGAAGAGAAGACACAAACCACAGCGGCTTGAAGAATAATCCTTCCCTGCAAGCCGCTATTATTATGGGATTTCTGTTCATAGCCAGGACCGACAGGACAGACGAAAGGAAGATGAGAAGATTTCGCATTTTATAGAATCCATAGGTGTTTGTGGCCGTGCCCAAGGGAAGGCTTAGTTTGTCCTTGTTATAGTGATCTGCTTCGGTTAGTGACTCCCAGCCTGCCTCGAGGGACACAAATGAGTCAACTTGTCAAGTTTCTTCCTATTGATGAGGGTGGTGTGTAGGCATGCAGGCTGTGGGAATATAAGTATCACTCACCAGGGATCGAATGACCCCGCTGCCCCAAAAAAACATGTTCACTATGTGCGGAAAAGTAAGTTCACTCACAAGATGTGAAAGAGTGAAACTGGCCAATGTAAATATGATAGAGCGCAGACCATATACCCGGATGCTAATGTTGGTATGATAGAACCCTTACCTCCATTATGTAATATATAATGGAGGTTGGATCCCATATGGCTGAGGTCAACCCACGCAAGCACAGATAGGCTCGTGTTGAGTCACACAGTCATAGTTAGTCTTGGAGTCACAGTCACGTTACCATACTGTCACAGTCACAGTCACCGTTTACCGATACTCTACGACAG
>WNGS01111181.1:34455380-34493715 GCA_020271785.1 Procambarus virginalis
AGTCACAGTCACGTTACCATACTCTCACAGTCACAGTCACGTTACCATACTCTCACAGTCAGCGTCACAGTTACCGTTACAGGGTCAGTCTCGCCCCCAGGTAGTCAGCTTTTGTGTGTGTTTGTGCTGCCAGGATCGAGCTCCTGCTCTTAAGCTCCGCCTTTCGGCCATCATTAGTTCAATGTAGTGACTCTCTTCACATATTTTTCATATCATATTTATGTATAAATTTGTGTATCGCATTGGCTTCTACAACTTCATATAGTTCGTTCCACTTATTTAGTCTCTTATCTTCTTGATATCTTGAGATGATTTCAGGGCTTTTTAGTGTCCCCGCGGCCCGGTCCTCGACCAGGCCTCCACCTCAGGAAGCAGCCCGTGACAGCTGACTAACACCCAGGTACCTATTTTACTGCTATGTAACAGGGGCATAGGATGAAAAGAAACTCTGCCCATTGTTTCTCGCCGGCGTCTGGGATCGAACCCAGGACCACAGGGATCACAAGTCCAGCGGGGCTGTCAGCTCGTCCGACCGGCCTGTATTAAAAAGAGCGTGTGTGGTGCTTATGTGAAGTTGCGAACCATGACCCGTAACACGGCAGTGGCTCACCTTTAAAAAAAGAGAAGGTTGCTAAGTTGCATGGGGTCGACCTGAGGACCGTCGTGACCCCAGCGGGAGACCCCACACACTGACCATGACTTTTCCCTCTTAGACTCTTAGACTTAGACTTAGGCATGATCTTTTAGACTGAACCAGTGTTTTGTGAGGTCTCTGTGACTCGTCTGTGTTATCAGTTTACAGTTATGTCCTCTCGTTTTACTGTTCCTTAACTTTAACATTGTTTCTATATCTACTTTGTCAATCCCCCTTAGCATCTTGTACATCGTGATCATGTCTGCCCCATTCTCTTTCCTCTATTGTATTGAGGTCCAGTTCTCCCAGTCTTTCTTCATAGCTCAGTCACATGAGCTCATGAACGAGCCTTGTTCCATACTGTTCAGCTTTTTCTTATTTTGTTTCTCTAGATAGGGGTTCCATGCTGGGACAACATCCTCAACAATAGGTCTCACCAAGTATGTATACAGCGCTCGGAAAGGACCTTTGTCCAAATTCCTGAAAGATAACCGAATTTTTGCCAGTGTGGCGTGTGCTGCGCTTGTTACTCTGCCCATGTGTGCCTCTCTCTCCTGGTTCAGCCAAGACTCCTGCTCCGCCTGGCGGCGCCGGATCACGTTACCTTACGTGATTTTACCCTCTGGGTCTTGATACTGCCGTCTGGCATTCCTGGTCAACGGTCTGGATTGGTGCAACGCATTGGTTCTTCGGGCGGGAAGACGGTGTCCGGCTTCAGCTTGACCGAAAAGTTCCGGGGGTTAGTGGGCTCCCGGCCTGCCCTCAGGGTGTTGGTGGGGCTCCTGGCCTGCCCTCAGGGTGTTGGTGGGGCTCCCAGCCTGCCCTCAGGGTGTTGGTGGGCTCCTGGCCTGCCCTCAGGGTGTTGGTGGGGCTCCTGGCCTGCTCTCAGGGTGTTGGTGGGGCTCCTGGCCTGCCCTCAGGGCGTGGTGGCCGCAGTTTTATGCTCTACCGGAGGGAACGGATGAGTTTTTTTCCGTTTTACCCATATTGGTATGATTTTAAGAGGGGCCCTGTTTTTGCCTTGACTACCAAGTGTTCTCTGCGTGGGGTGGGGCCGGCGCTTGCCTTCCTGAAGGGCTCCTGGGGCTCCCCAATCATCTGCCCATCAGTGTGATTATTCGCCGCGAGGCGCACTATCTTCCGCCGACAGGCGACATTCATTTAGCCGAACGTCTGTGCGATTTACCTTACAAGGGTCCGCCTGGGACCATGAGCGTCACCGCTGCCGTCGCTGCCCTACACCAACAACGACAATGGGTGACGATGGTGTTAATTTCGAGTTATGTCTACTCCTGAATCTTCCTCTTTTTCAGAAGTTGGAAGTTGCCTTCCCTTTATTCTGTACTGTACGCGAGGTCTTCTTCCTTCAACTCCTATCCTCATAACCTTGCATTTGTCAGTATTAAAGTCTAGTATACATTTCTCAGACCGTCTCTGGTGTTCATCTCTGGACCATCTCTACTGCATCTTGTAATGTATTGCTGTCCTCCTCAGTTCTGATTCGCTTCATTAGCTTAGTATCGTCAGCAAACATGGATAAGAATGAGCTTATTTCCTCTGTTACATCGTTGACACATATTAGAAACAGGTGAGGGTCTAATACCGACCCTTAAAGCACTACTCTCTCTTCAACTCTCTCCATCCCAATGGTTCTCGTACTGACTCTTTGGCTTCTTCCTGTAAGGTACTCCCTCATCCACTTTAAAGGTTTTACCCGATGCACCAGCCGATGTATCGGGTAAAACTGTGTATCGGGTAAGATGTATCGGTTTAAATGATTGTTTTAATGATCTTTCACTTAATCGTTATAATATCTTACAGTCAATACCTATTAGCAATATCGGTTTGCCGTTCACTGGCACCTGTCTTACTCCAGTGTTGTATATTGGGACCACTTTCCAAATGTCTTTTTTTTTAAGTGAAGAACGACAGAAGGAACGAGGAAAAGACCTGAGGGATGGTCACAACACCCAACCTAACTCCGGAGGCTGGAGTGTGAAGAAAGACGGAAAGAATCAGAAAACGTTTCTGGAGAAAAGGAGAGAGAGAGAGAGGGGGGGGGGAGGGACGCTCAGAAGCAATATCAGACTTTTAATGTCGTGTCTGCAAATTAAAAACTGACATCCTGGGAGCGTACTGCTTATTGGGTCCTCCGGCGTGACTGTCATGCTGACTGGGATGATGTGACTGTCATGCTGTAATGGTGACTTTATTCACCTATTTGTGCCTGCTGGATCAAGCTGTTAGGTCTTGAACCCCCGCCTGCCTTTCTGACCGTATGTTGTCTAATACACTGACTCCAGACCTATTTTTCTCTAACGTATCTGCTCTCTCTCTCTCTCTCTCTCTCTCTCTCTCTCTCTCTCTCTCTCTCTCTCTCTCTCTCTCTCTCACCTCTCCCTCCCTCCTGGCCCCATTTCTGATAACTGCTTAATGGAGGGAAAGTGGTAATCTATGCTCCCCCCCTCCCTCTACCCCCCCCCCCCACCATCATACACAACCATACAAGCGACCCCTGTGCCCAGACCTCCGCTGATTATAGTCGCCTACATCCTGCTCTACACCTGATTACCCACTGATTAGAGAAGACGATGGAGATGATGCTCCTGGTGGTCTGGGGAGGCTGAGGATAGCAGGGAGATGCTGGTGATGACAAGAGTGATGTTGGTGATGGCAGGGTGGTGCTGATGAAGAGAGTGCCTTCATATGATGGTTGAAGAACTCAGATTGCAGCATATTGACACAAATAGCAACTGTTAACGGCAGGGAGATGCTGATGATTGCGGGGCTTGCTAATGACGGCAAGGGTATGCTGATCATGCTGATTATGTTGATGAAAATCCGTGAGAGATGAAAAGAGATGGAAGCTCCGGTGGGCGTGTGAGGCCGAGCTTTAATCTCTGGGAAGAGTAGTGTTACAGCCCAGCAGGGAGAGGGAGGCTGGGAGGGAGGCTGGGAGGGAGAGGAAGCAGGAGGGAAGGCTGGGAAGGTAGAAGGGGGGGGGGGGGGGGGAAGGGTGAGAGAGGGGGTGGCCTGGGAAGGGGGTGAGGGAGGAGGATGAGATAAGGGGTGGCCTGGGAAGGGGGTGAGGGGGGAGCAGAGCGCGCCAGATATTTTATGACCGTCGCAGAGGTAAAAAAAAAGAAACGGGAATTTACAATTTTGATGAAGGAACATATATATTATGGTGGCTTGAGTGGCGTCAGGTGACAAGGTCGAGTGGGAGATGGTGTCTCTGCTCCCGTCTTGAGGGGCGGGTCCTCCTGAGTGGTCGGGCCCTCAGGACGATCTGATGTACCTGCTGCTCACACAAGCTCACAACACTAAGAAGAAATCCACAAGGGCCGTCATGAGGGTTCGAACTTACCTCCAGGGTGATCCCAGACGCGCCTTAATCGACTTTGCCACTTCCTAAATCCCTCGTGGATTTATTCATTTGATATATCAGGCTATTGTGATGTGTGTGTGTACAGACAGCACTGACACTAACGAGGGCGTAGTAATGATTGCGAAGTAAAAATGGCTCTGAAGTGGATAATTCCTCACGACACTCAGGCAGTTAAAACATGAAACATCTGGTGGCACAAACATGGCCACCAGGTGCCACAAACATGACCACCAGGTGCCACAAACATGACCACCAGGTGCCACAAACATGACCACCAGGTGCCACAAACATGGCCACCAGGTGCCACAAACGTGACCACCAGGTGCCACAAACGTGGCCACCAGGTGCCACAAACATGACCACCAGGTGCCACAAACATGACCACCAGGTGCCACAAACATGGCCACCAGGTGCCACAAACATGACCACCAGGTGCCACAAACATGGCACACCAGGTGCCACAAACATGACCACCAGGTGCCACAAACATGACCACCAGGTGCCACAAACATGACCACCAGGTGCCACAAACATGACCACCAGGTGCCACAAACATGGCACCAGGTGCCACAAACATGACCACCAGGTGCCACAAACATGACCACCAGGTGCCACAAACATGGCCACCAGGTGCCACAAACATGGCCACCAGGTGCCACAAACATGGCCACCAGGTGCCACAAACATGGCCACCAGGTGCCACAAACATGGCCACCAGGTGCCACAAACATGGCCACCAGGTGCCACAAACATGGCCACCAGGTGCCACAAACCACCACCAGGTGCCACAAACATGGCCACCAGGTGCCACAAACATGACCACCAGGTGCCACAAACATGGCCACCAGGTGCCACAAACATGGCCACCAGGTGCCACAAACCACCACCAGGTGCCACAAACATGGCCACCAGGTGCCACAAACATGACCACCAGGTGCCACAAACATGACCACCAGGTGCCACAAACATGGCCATCAGGTGCCACAAACATGGCCACCAGGAGCCACAAACATGGCCATCTGATGCATCAAACATGGGGTTCCTGTGCCTGAACATGGCCATAAACATTCCTTAAACATAGCCATCAGGTTCCTCAAACATAATCTTAGTTACACACAAAACTCACAATAGCGTGATGCATCAAATGAACAATTCTGAAGAAAGAAAACGGAGACGGAGACAGTGGTGTAGCAAGGGATAGAGGAGTGGGAGAGGAAAAGTTCTCAGACATAATAACACCACAAATCTTCGCTGGTCTTAAACCTTGATCGTCTGGTAGCCAGTTCCTGCTCCAGGACCTCAACCTCAGCCATAATCTTGACGTCATGACCTCTTATCCCAGTCTTCAGCTACGTTTACGCGTGACTCCGATCCCAATATCGGCTCCTCACATCCAATTTCCTCTTTCTTGATGCTAAATTTCCGATCGTGCGTGGCTCCACCCCCCCCCCCCCCTACACCCGCATGCAAATTCTTTTGTTTTGTTTCCAACTCCGCTCATCGATGTAAACTGCCGTGGGGGGGGGGGAGACTTTTTGTGGCTGAAGATTCAGAATCAGAGTATACATTGCACATTGCAATGGAACAGTGTTGGGATCAGGAGCTATAGGAACGCTCCTGTTGGGGTCAGGTATTATAGAAACGCGAGTACTGGGGTCAGGAAGGATGAAAACACAGTATTTTGCCTGCACCTGAGCAGGTCTGTGTGGGTGGCGAGGAGGACAAGTTGAATTGTCTGATGATAGTCAAGGTAGAAGTTGTTAAAACAAGCTGAAGTGTCCATCAAGTCACCGAGACTGGACGAAGTATTTGCTGGCGTCCTTGGTCAGCTGGGGTCAGGATGAGCTCAGTGAGCCCTTGATCTTCATATCTGATAGGTCACTGGACTCGAGCAACGTCATGAATAGTTGTGAGTGTTGGAGGACTATTGTTTGAGTCGACAACAGCAGGGACCATCTGCGTGTAAGCATCTGGGCTCTACTGCGGGGCCGCTCGTCTTCGGTCGTTCTCTTCCAGCATGTATGGGACGGTTGATGGTGGCACAGATTATTGCCACATTGTGTACTGTGACTTCGGTAAGATGCTGTGTCTCTGGACTTTGGTAAGATGCTGTGTCTCACGAGAGACTCATAATAGGTCTGGGCGCTCATTTTATTGCAGGTCAGAATAGAGGCGAGTGAGACAGAAATGTGAAACCATTGCAAGCGGAGTACGACAGGAATCGTTTCTAGGACCTTTTCTGTTAGCAGATTGATCGGTCATTCGGGTGTGAGATCTGCCAGAAACATTAGCAATCTTGCGGATGATGCAGGGATTGCGCGTGAAATGTATTCAGGGGAAGACTAAATCATTTCTAAAAGATTGCAGGCGATGAGTCACAATAACGTGGCTAAAGTATGTTGACCAGACCACACACTAGAAGGTGAAGGGACGACGACGTTTCGGTCCGTCCTGGACCATTCTCAAGTCGATTGTAATTTAAAAGATTATTCAAATGAGCTTCTAGGATGGACAAAGAACTGATAAATGATGACACCTGCAGCGTTCTAAGGCTGGGTACTGTTAGCGGAGCTACAGGATGTAAGCTTAACCCCGAGGTTACCACCTCTGAACGGAAGGGAGATCTGGCAGTTGTAACCTTTAGAAATCTTGAGCCAACAATCTAATGAATAAATGTTGGAGATAGAGCAAGTTGGATACTGGCCCACTTGTCCGGGGGCACTAACAGAGAGACGTTTGGCCATGTCCTCCAGCTTTCCTTAGCCCTTGTTGGGAACCATTTGAATTATCCGGTTCCGTTTTGGTCACCGTGCTTTCGAATGCATATGGATTCAAGGGAACTTGGTGCAGGAAAGTGACAAAGTTGAAAAGAGAAAATAAGAAATATAAATTTGTTGTCTCTGGAAAGATCAAGAGTAGTGGAAAGATGAGTACATGACTGAGATATGCAAGTGGTATATGCGAGAATAGTGATGGGGAACCGACTGTATCAGTACAGCGTGGCACAATGGATGCAAACTAAGCAAGTATGGATTGAGAAATCACCTTTGTGGGAATATGGTTGTAATGGCAGGTGTGGGCTCATTGGATTCTTTCCAGAGAGGGTTGGACGGGTGTGTGCTGGTAGGCGTGCCCGAGTATCAACGTGAGCCGCCTCACTAAGGCTAGTGGTCTTCCTCAGTGTCTTGTATTATTTTATATTCTAATCTTCTTTACCTCAGATGACTGGTTGCTGAAGAAGCACTACTTCTGAGCTCCTTAAACACAGGGACAAATGCTTGTGTAATACAATTTGAGACAGTTGGTACTTTCAGGAAGATAACACAGTTGGTACCTTCAGGAAGATAACAACACAGTTGGTACCTTCAGGAAGATAACAACACCGCTGGTACCTTCAGGAAGATAACAACACAGCTGGTACCTTCAGGAAGATAACAACACCGCTGGTACCTTCAGGAAGATAACAACACAGTTGGTACCTACAGGAAGATAACAACACCGCTGGTACCTTCAGGAAGATAACAACACAGCTGGTACCTTCAGGAAGACAATTGGAGACTGTTGGTAGCATCAGTACTTTCAAGACTGGTGTGAATGTTGAGACTGGTGGAGTACAGAGGCCGCTCCTTGCAATAAAGCAACCATAAACATAACCTTCCCTCTCCTGGGCCTAAATAAAGTTCCTGGAGAAAGATATTCATAATCTTAGGCACAAGTTAGTACATGTGTTAGGCCTAGAAAAAGTAAAGGTTTCATTGCCTTTTTTCTCGCTCCTTCTAACAAATTTATAGCACACAAAGTGGACTTGTCAGGGAGCAAAAGTACTTATTTTACACACAGTAACTATAGATAGTGTGCCGGGTGGATGACAGGTGGAGATTGAACCGTCCGAATTGAGATTGAAAACAAACAAAAAAACTTTAAAGAAAAGGAAATGCAATAAGTTTGAAGAGGCAAGGAAATGCTGCCCATGAGAAAGACTCTGGGGAAGACGAGGATATGAAGACGGATGAGACAAGAGGGAAGAAAGACTCAGGGCGCTCCAGACATTGAGGAGAAGAGGGTGACAGAGTGAGATGGAGGGAGAGGAAGGATGCCACTGTGGCAGCCTCCTTCTACATTCCTCTCTCCTTCCCCACGCCTTCCTCCCTCCGTCTATCTTCCTCCCTCTCTCAACCTGTGACAGCCTCCTTTGGGAGTTTACTGTATTCATTGTTATGACCCGCCCTGGAGCCTCATGATGTAGGTCTGCCTCACTGAGAGGTATACCCCACCTGGCCATAGTGAGGAGTCTGGGACATGAATTAGTGCAGCAGCCTTCATTAGATGCGACCATGGAGATGAGTCACGGATGAGCATCTTGGATAACACTTGGAGGTGAGAGGTCGGCTGTATGCGACGACCCGTGTGCAGAAGTCACGTCATCATGGGAGCATGTCATGTGCAAAAGTCCTAATAAGACATCGCTTGTGCTAAGAAAGCTTGAAGAGAAGGACGCACGTCGGAAGACAATTATTTGTGGCTTATGGAGAAGAATTTGAGAGAAGCTTCGTGAGTGAAGCTGTAGGAAGGCGATTAGTGACGCATCTCTTAAATGTTGACAACGAGGTGTGTCGACCTGAAGACATTTGGGTGGTCGCGCCCTGAGGAACGACGCTGGTGAATCCTACAAGAGGATTGTGTGGGCAGGTGTACCTGATTGGCACCTGTCCCAGTAACCTTCTCACGCAGGTCTAAATTGAGAGGAGCCGATTAGTGGCAGTCAAAAGAGAGTTGTGTGGGCCACTTAGCAGGGCGCCATATTTGGACGTCGTGCGACGAGCGTCGCTGTCACCATATATTGCAGTAAGAGCTTAGTAAAGAGTCATCTGTTGCTTGTTGCAGTGAGATCGTGTGCCCAGCGATCTTGTATAGTCTTTATGAATGTAGACTATATTATTTGTGGAGATAATGAAGTGATATAATGAGTTAAAAGTGAATTGATACTATGAAGGCAGGAGCGACGCATGCACACTTTGCCGAGGCCACGGGGTGACTGAAGGCGACAGCCATCGGCAGATGGAGATTTTCGGTGTGGACTCGTCCTGGTAGGGGAGTACCCCCCGCAGTACCCACCCCCCCCCCACAGTACCCACACCGTAGAGGCTAGCGCGCAAAAAAATGCAATTTGTGAGGAGAATTTTTTTTAATGAATGTTATTTGTGTTTCGACGGGAGGAAATAGTTTATTATTTTGTGGTAATGGAATTACAGGTTCATGTATGATGGAGGTGGAGCGTGGTGCAGGGTTGGTGTAGTGGTGGTGTGTGGTGGACATCACTCGTCAGTAAGTTGGTGTAGCGATTATAAACAAATAATACACACACACACACACACACACACACCGTACCTTGTAAAGCACAAGACTAGGCTAGTCCCAGAACTAAGAGGCATGAGTTACGAGGAAAGGCTGCGGGAAATGCACCTCATGACACTGGAAGACAGAAGAGTAAGGGGAGACATGATCACTACCTACAAATTTTTTAGAGTAATTGACAGGATAGATAAGGATAAACTGTTTAACACGGGTGGTACGCGAACAAGGGGACACAGGTGGAGACCTAGTACCCAAATGAGCCACAGGGACGTTAGAAAGAACTTTTTCAGTGTCAGAGTGGTTAACAGGTGGAATGCATTAGGCAGTGATGTGGTGGAGGCTGACTCATACACAGTTTCAAATGTAGACATGATAGAGCCCAGTAGGCTCAGGAACCTGTACACCAGTTGATTGACAGTTGAGAGGCGGGACCAAAGAGCCAGAGCTCAACCCCCGCAAGCCCAACTAGGTGAGAACACACCCGGGTGAGTGGAGCCCTCTCCTCCGGCAGCACAAACACCCGCATTTCACACGCAGACAAACACCGACAGAACGAGAGACCAATAACTGCGCCATGATTGGTAAAGAGGAGGGCAGGAGGTAGGGAGGGTGGGAGGGAGGGGGTGAGGTAGGGAGGGAGGGTGGGAGGAGGGGGTGAGGTAGGGAGGGAGGGTGGGGGGGAGGGGGTGAGGTAGGGAGGGAGGTGAAATTAACATTAGCTGTTTAACGAGTAATGTGATCATGGTTAAAGAGGCAGGGAGCCCCAGAGAAGGGGGGGGGGAGGTGCTTCTTATATTGAGGAAGTTACTTGTAAAAAGTTGAAAGAGAAAATTTCCTCACAGAGGTTATAAAACTTTTAGGATTTCTTCTTACTTGATCTCGCTCGTGCATTTAAAAAGTTGATATAATTTATATGTTTCTCTCTGGCTGGAGTTTGAGCAAAGATGTGAAGGATTTGCCGTCTCGATAACACAATGTTTTTACAATGTGTTATTGCCAGTGGCTCTCCATATCTCTTTATCTCTCTCCCCTGCCTCCTCTCTCTCTCCCCTGCCTCCTCTCTCTCTCTCTCTCTCTCTCTCTCTCTCTCTCTCTCTCTCTCTCTCTCTGAACGCGATTCGTGGAGCGGTTCATAGGGATGAACAGTTAGGAATTAATGCCAATCTTCCCGGGTTGGCGCAGGATGAGTCTGTGTTTTTTCCGTGTTTTTGTTTGAGTGTGTGTGTGTGTGTGTGTGTGTGTGTGTGTGTGTGTGTGTGTGTGTGTGTGTGTGTGTGTGTGTGTGTGTGTGTGTGTCTGCACGATCGAGCTTTCGGTCATCGACCCCAATTTCTAGCCGCTAGTTGGCTAACACAATGGCTCCTGACTTTTCCTCCATCAATATCCACTTTTGAAATTATGAGTCGAGTTCACTTTTACAACCCGCTCCTTCAGATCAATTAATTTTCCCACTATTCTTACGCTAATAGAAAACTTTCTAACATCTCTAAGTCGACTATTTCTCAAGCGTTTATCCATACCCTCTTGTTGTAATTGTATTCATTTTAAACATCTCATTTCTCATCTCTGTCCATCCCACTATGGAACTTTGTCTCTATTATAAACATATTTCTTTCCTTCTAGCGACGCCAGGTTTAGTTCTTTCAGTCTTTCTTTATACACCAGGTCTGGCAATCCGGGACGGACCTCGCTGCAACCTTTTGATCCTTTCCAAGCCTTCTATTTTGGTTATTTGAGAAGACTCTCCACGATGGGTCAGCATACTGTACTACTCGTCTCACGTTACCAGTATACTGCACACTCATCTAAATGCTTCTTTATTGAGATTTCTGAATGATGTGACCTTTGTCATTATAGAGTGTGATGCTGATATTGTCCTAGTTATACGAGGCTCTATAGAGTTAGGCTTGGTGTTATATCCACTCCACTTTTCTTTAACCATTACAGGGAGGTACTTTCTCTTCACTGTGTACTGTCCATCTAGTATACTGGCACTGTTCCCATCACCTTACACTTGTTTGTGTTGAACTATAGTAACCATTCCTTGGACCAATTCGGCAGCTTTTCTAAGTCATCTTGAAGTATCTTATAATCTCATTTGTCTCAATTGTTTTCATTTGTTTTCTTAAATTAATCATCTGATAACATCGATATATAAGGATTGAATTCTGTGCTTAAGTAACTAACACAAATTAGAAATAGTAATGAGTCCCAGTTTAACACAGAAATTTTGATACATTTTTGTTCACAGGACATGTCCTTGTCTGTTTGTCTTTGTCTGTTGTCCTTGTCTGTTGTCTTTGTCTGTTGTCCTTGTCTGTTGTCCTTGTCTGTTGTGCTTGTCTGTTGTGCTTGTCTGTTGTCGTTGTCTGTTGTGCTTGTCTGTTGTCCCTTGTCTGTTGTCCTTGTCTGTTGTGCTTGTCTGTTGTCGTTGTCTGTTTGTCGTTGTCTGTTGTCGTTGTCTGTGTGCTTGTCTGTTGTCTTTGTTGTCCTTGTCTGTTGTCCTTGTCTGTNTACCCAGGCTTCTATCCCAACAACCTATGTTGTTGGGATAGAAGCGTGACTCCCTTACCTTCCCCACCTCCCCACCTAACCCACCTTCCTATTTACCTTCCTACCTCCCAACTTCAATCCTCTCACTTCCCTCCTACCTCTCCCTCCTACCTCTCCGTCCCTCCCTCCCTCCCTCTCACCGATAACGCCAGTGGCCGGCACACGAGCCTGGCCCGGGTCCGAGCCTCTACAATGTAATCTCCCCAGACCTACATGAAACAAACACGGCGAGGAGCGGCGATAACACTGGCTGTGTTTGTTTACACGGTCAGCTGGTCGCCACGTGCTTGTGTTTACGATCCTGTTGGTTGTCACGTGCGCTTGTTTATATAATCGAGTGGTCTGCACAAGTGTTTGTTTACACGGTCAGCTGTTCTGCATGTGTACTTGTTTGCTTGTTTACATAAACAGCTTTTCAAAACTTGCATTTGTTTACACGGTCAGCTGGTCGCCATGTGTACTTGTTTGCTTGTTTACATAAGCAGCTTTTAAAAACTTGCATTTGTTTACACGGTCAGCTGTTCGATGTATGCGTTGGTTGACATGATCAGCTGATCAATAGGTACATCTATAGAAAAGGTCAGGTGTTTACACGTGTGTTTGTTTACACAACAATTCTTCATGTAAACTTCTCTATACAGCCATACGCTCTATACATAGTTTGTTGACATCGTCAGCTGTTGGTGCTTTTGTTTACATAATTAACTGTTAAACACGAACATTTTGCTTGCAGTTAGCTAATTATCTTGAGTTATCTTGAGATGATCTCGGGGTTTTAGTGTCCCCGCGGCCCGGTCCTCGACCAGGCCTCCACCCCCAGGAAGCAGCCCGTGACAGCTGACTAACACCCAGGTACCTATTTTACTGCTAGGTAGCAGGGGCATAGGGTGAAAGAAACTCTGCCCTTTGTTTCTCGCCGGCGCCTGGGATCGAACCCAAGACCATAGGATCACAAGTCCAGCGTGCTGTCCGCTCGGTCGACCGGTTCCCTTAATTAGCGCATGCTTTTACATTGTCAGCTGCTGAGGAGAGTTCTTCTGAACAGTTTGAACTGTTTTTTCCTGAACAGAATGTTTGTGGCAATTGTCGGGGTGGGGGGGGACGACTGGTAGCCTGGTAGTTGTCCCTGGGATACGACCTGCCAAATCGTTTAAGTGCCAGGTGCCAGTTCACTGCTGGGTGAACAGAGGATTGGCGCCTAGTCAACAGTTAAGGATTGGCGGTTAAGGATTACAGTTAAGGATTGGCGCCTAGTCAATCCTCCTCGGCCAGGATACGAACCTAGGTCAAATCGCTCGCGTAGCGAGTATCTTACCTCAGCGCCACGGGGACTTGTTACTCCAGGCCAGTCATCTTCCTGACGGCTTTACTAATATATTACCTGACCAACAGTTCCTCTCACAGAGTTCACCGCATTTTGACGTCAAAATCCCGAACGGACAAATAAAGGGGTACTATAGATCACGAACATTCATGCTTTCTATGAGTGGTTGATTAGATAGATTAGATTAAGTTCCAGCGTTTCAGTACACCGTTTTCTGTCCGTTGTGACAACTGGAGAAGAAGGGCTGACCTAAATGCCACTGTAACAGTGAGAGACTTTGACCTGTGTTTCATTCAGAGGGATTTTGATGATCAGGAAGTGTTTTTGACCTCAACTCAACCCTCAGGTTCTTGGTTGATCTTGTCACAGCTCATCCACCGGCTGCATCAACCTCTCATCTAAACGTTAAATGATCTATTGTTGCAATGGATGGGGGATGCAACATGGGGACTGTTGCACACACAACAATCCACGTTTTCTGAAATTCATTTTGGAGATGGGCCGAGAAGGAAAGTTTTAGCTGAACATGAAACTTCCCAGGCCTTATTTAAACCAATTTGTGTATTAAAGTAGGCTTAAAATTGCTTATGCTAGCTACCTCATCCGTTTAGATATGTCTGTATACCTCAGTAAACTTAATTCTATTTCAGTCTCAATTTCAGGACTGCTTATTTAGGCCTAGGACAATACTGTCACTTTGGTGGTGTTGTCTCACAAGATGAGTGACGCTGGACAATACTGTCACTGTGGTGGTGTTGACTCACAAGATGAGTGACGCTGGACAATACTGTCACTGTGGTGGTGTTGACTCACAAGATGAGTGACGCTGGACAATACTGTCACTGTGGTGGTGTTGACTCACAAGATGAGTGACGCTGGACAATACTGTCACTGTGGTGGTGTTGACTCACAAGATGAGTGATGCTGGACAATACTGTCACTGTGGTGGTGTTGACTCACAAGATGAGTGACGCTGGACAATACTGTCACTGTGGTGGTGTTGACTCACAAGATGAGTGACGCTGGACAATACTGTCACTGTGGTGGTGTTGACTCACAAGATGAGTGACGCTGGACAATACTGTCACTGTGGTGGTGTTGACTCACAAGATGAGTGACGCTGGACAATACTGTCACTGTGGTGGTGTTGTCTCACAAGATGAGTGACGCTGGACAATACTGTCACTGTGGTGGTGTTGACTCACAAGATGAGTGACGCTGGACAATACTGTCACTGTGGTGGTGTTGACTCACAAGATGAGTGACGCTGGACAATACTGTCACTGTAGTGGTGTTGACTCACAAGATGAGTGACGCTGGACAATACTGTCACTGTGGTGGTGTTGACTCACGAGATGAGTGACGCTGGACAATACTGTCACCGTGGTGGTGTTGACTCACAAGATGAGTGACGCTGGACAATACTGTCACTGTGGCAACAGTGTCCAGTACCTATCATGTGTGTGAGCATTTCCCTCCTCTCTCACTCTTCTTGTCTCTCATGAGTGATCAGTCTCTATTTGTTCGTGTGAGTCTGTGCATGTCTGTAGTTGTGTCTGTGTGTTTGTGTGTGTGTCTGTGTGTGTCTGTGTGTTTGTGTGTGTGTCTGTGTGTTTGTGTGTGTGTCTGTGTGTTTGTGTGTGTGTCTGTGTGTTTGTGTGTGTGTCTGTGTGTTTGTGTGTGTGTCTGTGTGTTGTGTGTGTGTCTGTGCGTGTCTGTGTGCGTGTGTTGTGAGCGTCTGACAAGCCCCGCTATTCATAGACCCAGAGATCAACTGCCTGTGAAGATTACTCAGAACCACGAAGGGTCAGGTGGGTGTAGTGGGGCGGAGGTAAGTGGGTGTAGGGGGAGAGGGGCAGATGGTGGGAGTTAAGGGGAAGAGGGCAGAGAATATAGGTAGAAGAGAGCTTCCCCTTAGCTCCTACCTGCAGGGGGGGCAAGTGGGTCTTAAGGGGAAGGGGGCAGAGAGGGGTGGAGTGGGCAAGGACAGAGAGGGGGGGGCGAAGGGATGTGAAGGAGCCGAAGGCAGGAAAGTGTTAAGGACATGCGTGTGTTGAGGGAGGGTGTTGGAGGTGTCGGGGGGCACGGAGAGAGAGAGAGAGACAGACAGACACAGAGAGAGTGGTTGAGGGAACAGACATGAGGAAGGAAGGTAGGGAACATGACACAACATGTTAGAGGACCCACAACTTGTGGCCCAAGAGCTTGCATCTACTCTCAGGGCTACAGCCTCGACACACAAGATAAAGTGAACACAATAAAAGCCTCATACCAAGAGACCCGCACAATCTTCCCCTGAACATTATCCCACACAGAGCAACACATAAAGGATCTGAATGTGCATATATAAATGTTGGACAACACTTGATAACGCACGTCGATGCGTGCTGAGACTCACGCACGAAGCCTCACCAACACGCATGAGTCTGTCTTACCTACCAATTCAATTTCTTTCCTTATTATGCACCCCATACCCATGCCGTGGGCGGTGGTGGACATGGTTACAGAGGCATATAATGGGTTCAGGAACTGTACCCCAGAGGTAGTCTAGCTGAGCAAGTGACAGTCTTGTGACGGTAGTTACATAGTTACCAACGCACACAACCCATCAGCCTGGCGGTCACCCCGCCTGCTTTTATGACGGATTCTGTATTCCATATTTCTTTCAAATTTTCATTGAACTTTCCTTCTCCCTGACCTTCACTCCCTCACAGAAGAAAGAAGACAAAGAAGAGGGAGAGAGACAGAACAAGGTCCTAGTGAGGACAAAAGTTTACTATTCGACACCTCTTTCCCGTTCTCTCCTCAGCAACACGAGATAAATGCCAGCTTCCACAGAGACCCGGCGATCACCAGCTTCCAGAGAGTGCTCTCGTAGCAGGAGAAGCATCCAGTGCTGAGACACGAGCTAAACTGACACAAAACACTTGCATACTGACGCTCAACGCGGCAGCACAAGTCAGCAGTATACCGCAAGCTCTGATTCGTAAGTAATTTACTTGCGGAGGAAACTGTGTCCAGCGGCTGGAAGATAGTGAATGTGGTGTTAATAAACAGTAGGGAACAGGCACTTATAACTGGCGTCACAGGTAAGCATCTCCTGCAGTGTACTGCAGTGTAGTGTACTCCTGCAGGGTAGATAGAACACGGGAACATGTTCAATATAAGTCAGGGTAGATAGAACAGGGTGTCAGAGCTCCGTAGAGTTCAGCACCAGGTGACGGAAGACCGAGATGGTTCGTAATTATCTCGTCGTTGTCAGTACACGCGGGTCAGCGTCTTAGCTCCCACGGGGAGGGGTGGGTGGGGGTGAGGGGGGTCTGGTTGGGGGGGAGGGGTTGCCGCCCCCACGGACAGCCTCGCGTGTGGAAGCAGGATAACGCGTCGAGAATGAAGAAAACAAAATTTACACAAGAAATAATGCATTGCAACATGTCACGACTTGATCCTTCCTCCGGTGTGGTGCGTCGCGTGGTTGGGGGTTGTACGGAGGGGGGGGGGTGTTGGGGGATTGAGTTGGGGGATGCTGGGGTCTGGGTGGGCAACCCGTCCCCACACTAGGCAGGTTAAAGCAGCGGCCGTCCTCCCCAGACGCATTCATCAATTTTAACATACTGTGTATTAAACATTGGTTACACAAAGAAATCCGTTGAAGAAGAAAGAGATTACAGAGGCGGGGATTACAACAGGGTGAAGTACATTCTGCGGGAAATCCTGTGGGAAAGAGAAATAGAAGAGAAGAGAGCAAATGACACAATGGAATTCATTGCTGGGAAAATATCAATGCAATGGACCAGTTCATGCCACTCAAGAAGATGGTAAATGATGAAAGGTAAATAACTCCCTAGTTCAATAGGTGATGCAGCGAGCTATAGCAAGGACAAAGAAAACCTGGAAAGAGTACAAAGAACTGGGAACAGAGAACAATACACAAAAGAGAACAAGAAATGAATACACCCGAATAAGAGAAGTTGAGAGGGAATTTGAAAATAACATTGCTGCAAAAGCTAATAAAGAGGAAAACGAGAGCGTGAGACCATGTACTCAGATGAATGAAGCGATGGGAGCTCTCAGAAAATGATAAGGAGGTATGCGAGGAACTCTACGAAAGATTTCAGAAGGTCATACATTAGAACCAGCGTGAAGCCCAATGTTGCAAGACGAATGGTCAGAACAAATGCTGGATGGCATCCACACTATGGAAGAGATGAACAAAATCCTGGACGAACTTGATGTGACAATATCAATGGTGCCAGACCTAATGTCACCACAGCTGCTGAAGGAGGCTGCTGAAGTACCATGTCGCCCGTTGACTATATTGATAGTACTTCTACCCGTTGATAGTACTTCTACCCGTTGATAGTACTTCTACCCGTTGATAGTACTTCTACCCGTTGATAGTACTTCTACCCGTTGATAGTACTTCTACCAACACCTGTACATTGATAGTACGATAGTGCTACACCACCACCACCACACCACCACCACACAAACACCACCACACCACCACCACACACCACCACCACCACCACAACACCACCAACACCACACAAACACCACCACACCACCACAACACCACCAACACCACCACACCACCACACACCACCACCACCACCACAACACCACCAACACCACACAAACACCACACACCACCACCACCACACCAACACACCACACCACCACACCAACACCACCACCACCACACAACACCACCACACCACCACACCAACAACACCACCACACCAACACCACCACACCACCACCACCACCACACACGGTTCATACCGACACAAACTTCAAACAATATTCACGACTCTCTGGAGACTTTCTCCCCCCCCCCCCCCCCCGCAGGCTTCACACATTCCCCGGATTATTTGTTTCAAATTGAGACAAAATGTTCTCAATGTTAGAATTATATTATATTATTATTATTATTATTATATGTATTACATTATTTTTTTTTATTATTTTCATTTTGTATTATAATCATTATGTTTATGTATAACTTACGAGAAAGAAGGGCCTGATCTTTAGTGTGTGGAAATTGTCTTATATAGTCTATTGCCTCGCAAACCTTTTTGCTTTCGCCTCCGCCTCTCAGTGGTCTTTATGCCTTAATGCGGCCACGAAATGTTTCTGGCAATTGTGCGATGTATATATATTCCAGCGCCAGAGAATTATCGTCCAGACGCCAGCGCAGTTTCTCTTGACGCCAACAAAACCCATTTCAGGATAATTTATGATTCATCTTGTGCAGCAGCGCAGCCCATTCCAGGTTCCAGGTGGGATTATAGATCAAGGCAGCCAACATATTCCAGGTTCCTGGTGGGATTTTAGATCAAGGTAGCCAACATATTCCAGGTTCCAGGTGGAATTATAGATCAAGGTAGCCAACATATTCCAGGTTCCAGGTGGAATTATAGATCAAGGTAGCCAACATATTCCAGGTTCCTGGTGGGATTATAGATCAAGGCAGCCAACATCTGTGGGGGGTTCTGGTGCAGTAATCCCTGTAAGTCAGATATAGATTCAAGTTTCTAACCATGTCAGAGCCGCTAGAAGATATGTTTGTGTAGCACAGAACTCTCTACCTGTAGCAGGATGGTTCGTGGAACTCCTGTGGAAGGTCCGTCAAACCTGTGAGTAAGGTTCTTGGAACCTCTGAGGAGGGTTCTTAGAACATCTGGGTAAGATTCGAGGAACCCCCATGGAAGGTTGATAGAATCCACGACAGAAGGTTGAATCCAATGGAAGGTTCTTGGAACTCCTGATGATGGTTCGTGGCGTCCCTAAGGAAGGTTCAAAGAACCCTTTCGTTAGTAGTTCCATGAACCTTCCTCCTGGAATGCCTGAGGAAGATTCCTTAAACTCTAGGTTACTTGAAACCCGGTTGAAAAACTGTTCTAAATAGCGAATACAATTTGGATTCCGGTCATGATTCTGAATATCCCGGTACAAAACCCTGAAGATCTTCACGGTACAGTTATCCTTCAAGGTATGAAGGTATTCACTGTACAGTTATCATTTCGATTATGAAGATAATTCCCGGTATAGTTATCTTTTAGAATTTGTTACAAAATGTCAAGTTGCAAAGATAATTATCAGTGGACTAATATGTATTTAAAAAATGAAAGTGTTCCAGGTCCAAGCGGTACTTTCCAGTGCAACCATTTGTCTCAACAATTACTACACGATAAAGGTGGAATATTAAATGGAATAATATTTTTAGATGAGAAAGATTCTCCAATAGAACACTTGCGTTCTCAACAGCCGTTATGTTCCAGGTTTCCAGCATGAGCTATCGTCCAAGGTGGGAACACAGCATTCGTTCCAGCATGAGCTATCGTCCAAAGTGTCATCGCTGCCCCCGCTCCAGAGAGGATTATCGCTCCGTGGTGCAGATAAATTTGAATTCGACTGAATGTTTCCAAGGATTAGGTGTAGTCCATTTGCTGGGAATATCTATTCCCGGCCAGGTGATGGGCTGCCTGTCCTCCCGGGGGACCGCTCCGGCCTGGACACTGAAATTATTCCTTAAATACTTCGAACTCCAGAGCCATGAGAATCCGTAGCTCCAGACGTAGAGGATAATGAGAATAACGCCGCCAGGAGATCAAGACATTCTTCCTTGAAACAAGAATATCCTGACTGCATGTTCTTGAGGTGTTCCAAGCTGAATATTGGAAAAAAACTATTCTGCTAATAAATGACCAAGACTTTGTAAGCTTATATACTTCGCAAAGGACAGGACTTGAGTTCGACTCCTGGGCAGTTCGGAACGACTTGCCACCGTTTCTTCTCCACGTTCGCCGCCCCGTGTCTTTGCGCACAGGATGTGAAACAATTACCGAGTTATGGTCTGAAGAAACTTATGTACCTGAACAACCTACCCAGTTCCAGTACCTGGTCCGAGGCCTTAATAACAAGAACATAATGGAGCACTTTAAGTTCAAGAGGAAATGATCCTCCAACAGTGTGGCCATATTCTTGGAGCGTCGCCTCCAAGAATATCTTCATACTTTATGTCTAAGGGAAAATACAAGATCCAGAACCAGCAGAGATTGTTATCCCAGTGTGGGGGAGAAGGCTATCCCAGTCTGGGGAACAAGGATATCCCAGTGTGGATGATGAGAATATCCCAGTGTGTGGGGAAAGAGGATATCCCAAAGAACGCAACCAGGTAATGTCTTGGTAATTAGCTGTGACCCCGTGAGAATTAGATAGATAAAAATGTCATTACACAAAAGACGGTTATTAATGATGGAGGGAGAGGGAGAGGAAGAGAGAGAGTGAGAGGGAGAGAGAATGTTTTCACGGCTACACTCACAGCCACAGAGCCACAGCTACAGACACAGTGACACAAAGTCTCACCTGAACACAGCACCAAGGTTACCTGCACACACTGTCAGAACAGGAGAGTGCCTGACAGCGTTGACAGCAGCACAAGGGCCGCTGCCTGACCGGTGCTGCTGGCTTAGGAACCTGACATGCTGGCAGATTATTTATATAATTAGATAAAAAGTAATGACGTGGGAGATTATTTATATAATTAGATAAGACGTAATCAGCTGGGACATGAGCAGCGAAGGTCATTGCAGCGTAGTTAAGGTTAGTGTGGCATTATGTGCATTCTGTATATGCTGAACGAGTGTGTAATAAAGGCAGAGGAAAGATGATAGTGTGGAAGAGAAGACACAAACACGGCTTGAAGAATAATCCTTCCCTGCAAGCCGCTATTATTATGGGATTTCTGTGCCAGGACGACAGACAGACGAAAGAAAGATGAGAAGATTTCCATTTTATAGAATCCATAGGTGTTTGTGGCCGTGCCCAAGGGAAGGCTTAGTTTGTCCTTGTTATAGTGATCTGCTTCGGTTAGTGACTCCCAGCTGCCTCGAGGGACACAATGAACAACTTGGCAAGTTTCTTCCTATTGTGAGGTGGTGTACATGCAGGTGTGGGAATAAGTTCACTCACAGGATGAATGACGCTGCCCAAAACTGTCACTATGGCGGAAAGTTCACTCACAGGAAGAGTGAAACTGGCCAATGTAAATATGATAGAACGCAGACCATATACCCGGATGCTAATGTTGATATGATAGAACCCTTACCTCCATTATGTATATATAATGGAGGTGGATCCCAAGGGCTGAAGGTCAACCCACGCAAGCACAGATAGGCTCGTGTTGAGTCACACAGTCATAGTTAGTCTTGGAGTCACAATCACGTTACCATACTTCACAGTCACAGTCACGTTACCATACTCTCACAGTCACAGTCACGTTACCATACTTTCACAGTCACAGTCACGTTACCATACTCTCACAGTCACAGTCACGTTACCATACTTTCACAGTCACAGTCACGTTACCATACTCTCACAGTCACAGTCACGTTACCATACTCTCACAGTCACAGTCACGTTACCATACTTTCACAGTCACAGTCACGTTACCATACTCTCACAGTCACAGTCACGTTACCATACTTTCACAGTCACAGTCACGTTACCATACTCTCACAGTCACAGTCACGTTACCATACTCTCACAGTCACAGTCACGTTACCATACTCTCACAGTCACAGTCACGTTACCATACTCTCACAGTCACAGTCACGTTACCATACTTTCACAGTCACAGTCACGTTACCATACTCTCACAGTCACAGTCACGTTACCATACTCTCACAGTCACAGTCACGTTACCATACTTTCACAGTCACAGTCACGTTACCATACTCTCACAGTCACAGTCACGTTACCATACTTTCACAGTCACAGTCACGTTACCATACTCTCACAGTCACAGTCACGTTACCATACTTCACAGTCACAGTCACGTTACCATACTCTCACAGTCACAGTCACGTTACCATACTTTCACAGTCACAGTCACGTTACCATACTCTCACAGTCACAGTCACGTTACCATACTTTCACAGTCACAGTCACGTACCATACTTTCACAGTCACAGTCACGTTACCATACTCTCACAGTCACAGTCACGTTACCATACTTTCACAGTCACAGTCACGTTACCATACTTTCACAGTCACAGTCACGTTACCATACTCTCACAGTCACAGTCACGTTACCATACTCTCACAGTCAGCGTCACAGTTACCGTTACAGGGTCAGTCTCGCCCCAGGTAGTCAGCTTTGTGGTGTGTTGTGCTGCCAGGATCGAGCTCCTGCTCTTAAGCTCCGCCTTTCGGCCATCATTAGTTCAAGTAGTGACTCTCTTCACATATTTTTCATATCATATTNTTTCTGGCTGCTATTTGGGTACTGCCCAGTTGTTAACGTCTCACCTCACCACACATTGTCTGTGGATGTTAATTACAGTTGTCATCCTAATGTCGTCTTGAAGAACTCCGCAAGTCTTGATTTTCGCATCAGCTGCCACCCAGCAGCAAGAGGTACAGCATGGAGGGTACAGAAAGGGAAATAGCAAGGGGTACAGTAAAGGATATAGTAGGTATACAGCAGGTGATACAGCAAGGGCTGCAACAGATGATACAGCAAGTGATACAGCAGGGCTGCAACATGATACAGCAGGGATACAGCAAGGGCTGCAACAGATGATACAGCAAGTGATACAGCAAGGGCTACAGCAGGTGATACAGCAAGGCTGCAACAGATGATACAGCAAGTGATACAGCAAGGCTACAGCAGGTGATACAGCAAGGGCTGCAACAGATGATACAGCAAGTGATACAGCAAGGGCTGCAACAGATGATACAGCAGGTGATACAGCAAGGGCTGCAACAGATGATACAGCAAGTGATACAGCAAGGGCTACAGCAGGTGATACAGCAAGGGCTGCAACAGGTGATACAGCAAGGGCTGCAACAGATGATACAGCAGGTGATACAGCAAGGGCTGCAACAGGTGATACAGCAAGGGCTGCAACAGATGATACAGCAAGTGATACAGCAAGGGCTGCAACAGGTGATACAGCAACAGTATACAGCAAGGATACAGCAGACGATACACCACAATACACCTTCAGAGTCATTACTATTCAGCCTATGAGCTCATTCATGAATAAGTTATCTCAGTAATTCTCGCTTCACACTCTACTGTGTTGGTCGGTCATTGTTTGTTGTTTGTGTGCTGGCTTAGTTGTTTGTTGTTTGTATGCTGGCTTCACACTCTACTGTGTTGGTCGGTCATTGTTTGTTGTTTGTGTGCTGGCTTAGTTGTTTGTGTGCTGGCTTGTTTGTTTGTGTGCTGGCTTAGTTTGTTTGTTGTTTGTGTGCTGGCTTGGTTGTTTGTTGTTTGTGTGCTGGCTTAGTTGTTTGTTTGTGTGCTGGCTTAGTTGTTTGTTTGTGTGCTGGCTTAGTTGCTTGTGTGCTGGCTTGGTTGTTTGTGTGCTGGCTTAGTTGTTTGTGTGCTGGCTTAGTTGTTTGTTTGTGTGCTGGCTTAGTTGTTTGTTGTTTGTTGCTGGCTTGGTTGTTTGTTGTTTTGTGTGCTGGCTTAGTTGTTTGTTTGTGTGCTGGCTTAGTTGTTTGTCTGTGTGCTGGCTTAGTTGTTTGTTTGTGTGCTGGCTTAGTTGTTTGTTTGTGTGCTGGCTTAGTTGTTTGTTGTGTGCTGGCTTAGTTGTTTGTTGTTTGTCTGCTGGCTCTTTCCTATTTCTCTGTGGATTTCTCTAATATTACAGCGTAATATTACAGAGAAATAATATTCTTATAATAATATTTGTAATATTGCTTGCACTATACAATGTAGCAGGCAGTCGTGGAGAAGACGGTTCTAGTCCTCAATTACCCTACTGATATGAACGAGCGCAATAGGCTACAGAATCTGTGCACCAGTTGATTAACAGTTGAGAGGCAGGAGCAAAGAGCCAAAGCTCAACCCCCCGCAAGCACAACTAGGTGAGTACAACAAGGTGAGTACACTGGAATATCAGTCAGTCAGTCAGTCAGACCAAAGATCAAACTATTGCGCGAGCCCTGAGGCAGTCTTTGTCGCCTTGTAGACGAGGTGCGCTCTGCCCTACACAGCCGACGTCTCACTTCTGGCTTCGAGTCCAACTTTCTCTGTCAAGTGCAAGACCATTGAAGTGTTTAGAAGCGGGTCAAGGTACAGTTACAATGACTGTACTTGGCTGACAGCTCAATAAATCAGGTGAAATGAATCCTGTACCTCACGTGGCGTCTTGACTTCAAGTATAGCCTCCAGGTTGTCTAATGACCTGGAGAGGTCAAGACCATCATAGCCGCCGTGGGTGGTACTTCGATACGGCCCCCTGCTTCTTCTCCTGCTTCAACGGTGTGACCTAACATGTTCCTCTCTCTCTCTCTCTCTCTCTCTCTCTCTCTCTCTCTCTCTCTCTCTCTCTCTCTCTCTCTCTCTCTCTCTCTCTTTTTCTTCTCTCTTTCCCTCTCTCTTCTCCTCGCTGTGTCCGTATGTTTATACTCTCCCTCTGAACATGTTTCTGCCTATAAACGTTATTTATACCGAAGGTTGCATTCAGTCCGTGGCGTAACGACTCAGTAACAGCTCTCTGATAACCATCAATAGTTTACCTAGTCTTCGCTCAACTAGCAATAGAGCACCTAGCAGCAGCTTGCCTTGCAATAGTGAGCCCAGCTGTAGTTCACTTAGCAATTCCTCACCAAGCAATAGCTCACCTAGCAAGCTTATTAAACAATAGTTCACCTAGTCTAACACTACTTGCAATACTTCACCTAGCAAAAGTCCATCACCTAGCGGCAGCTAACCTAGCAGCCATTCACCTAGTAATGGCTTAGCTTTCAACAGCTCAGGTGGCTACATGAAACATGGATACAGTTCAGTAACAGTTTAGCTTTGTACGAATGACTTAGCAACAGCCTTATCCTATAGCACCCATGACCATCTGATGTCACCACACTGCCACAGAGTGTTCAGAAGGAAGACGAGTGAGAGCGGAGGTGAAGTCATCAAACATCATCTCGAGAACAGGTCGGTTAATATGTTTCATTATATAGACAACCTCGAATTCATTTTTTTAACAATCTAATATTTTAAATTGATATCATTAGTAAATTAGTTGTGGTTCATTTGCCGCCTGGGTGAGGTGTGTTGGGGGGGGGAGTGATTGATGACCTGCAGGTGTGTGCCTGCAGGTGTGTCTTGATGGCAAGATGTTACACCATCTTTTGTCTTTATCAAATTCTGTATTAAGACCAGAACCCTGGCCCGAGTGAGGTCCAGGTGTGGAGGGCTCTGCCACCAGGTGTGGAGGGCTCTGTCACCAAGTGTGGAGGGCTCTGTCACCAGGTATGGAGGGCTCTGTCACCAAGTGTGGAGGGCTCTGTCACCAGGTGTGGAGGGCTCTGTCACCAAGTGTGGAGGGCTCTGTCACCAAGTGTGGAGGGCTCTGTCACCAAGTGTGGAGGGCTCTGCCACCAGGTGTGGAGGGCTCTGTCACCAGGTGTGGAGGGCTCTGTCACCAGGTGTGGAGCGCTCCGCCACCAGGTGTGGAGCGCTCTGCCACCAGGTGTGGACGGCTTGTACTCAGAGAGGGTTTGTAAAGCAGAGAAGGGCATAAAGGCACAGAGGGGCAGTAAGTCAGAGACGGGCAGAAAGTCTTTTGTACATATATATATCCATTTAAGCCTATATAAAGGATCTCCCCCCCCCCCGGAAGGTTGAACTACAGAACAGGATGCGACCCCACAACTAACTACCGGGTACCTACAATTACTGCTACGTGAACAAGGGAATTAGGTTATAGGTATCGTGCCCAACCATTTCTGTTCCGTCACGGATTCGATCCTGGATTTCCCGATTGTGGGTGGAGAACTAACCTAACTGTACTACCGAGGCCTTTAATATTGCGACCTCAGCAGCCTAGCAGGTCAAGAGATCCTGAGCTCAGCAGCCTAGCAGGCCAAGAGATCCTGAGCTCAGCAGCCTAGCAGGCCAAGAGATCCTGAGCTCAGCAGCCTAGCAGGCCAAGAGATCCTGAGCTCAGCAGCCTAGCAGGCCAAGAGATCCTGAGCCCAGCAGCCTAGCAGGCCAAGAGATCCTGAGCCCAGCAGCCTAGCAGGCCAAGAGATCCTGAGCTCAGCAGCCTAGCAGGCCAAGAGATCCTGAGCTCAGCAGCAGGTCGCTGGCCTGGCTCAGCTGGCCCATAGCGTGCCGCCTACACGCTGGACCACGACACACGCGTCCCGGAGCTCAGTGAGCAAGTAATGGGACTGTCAGAGCTTGCCATGTGCAGGTGTAGTGAGGTGCTGTGTCGCAGGGTAGTGGAGGAGAGGCCTCAGTGTTTGGGCCGGGCCACCAGGGGGCAGGGACGGCTACGGCTGGGGAGAGACACTGGTAGATGAGGAGAAACGGAGAGAGAGAGAGAGAGGAGAGAGAGAGAGAGAGAGAGAGAGAGAGAGAGAGAGAGAGAGAGAGAGGAGAGAGGAGAGAGAGAGAGAGAGAGAGAGAGAGAGAGACGACTTTCCTTCTTATCACACAGACACACACAGGAAGCAGCGCGTAGCAGCTGTTTAACTACCAGATACCAATTACTGCTAGATGAACAGGAGCATCAGGGTGNAAAGAGATGTATACACTAGACAAGAATAATAAAAGATCAACAATATATTTCAAGGAAGACGACAATTAGCGTCTTAACGACCTAGTCGACGACTCTCAGCTCTTCAACTCAGCTTTCATTCTAAAGATTGAGAAGCTCTCAAAAATATTGTGTTGAAGGCGAGACCAACTACAGGACAGAGATGAACTACAGGACAGAGACGAACTACAGGACAGAGGCGAACTACAGGACAGAGACGAACTACAGGACAGAGGCGAACTACAGGACAGAGACGAACTACAGGACAGAGACGAACTACAGGACAGAGACGAACTACAGGACAGAGACGAACTACAGGACAGAGATGAACTACAGGACAGAGGCGAACTACAGGACAGAGATGAACTACAGGACAGAGACGAACTACAGGACAGAGATGAACTACAGGACAGAGATGAACTACAGGACAGAGGCGAACTACAGGACAGAACACAGCTGCCAGTGATAGGGGCCAGAGGGCCTTATCCTCGCTGTGTTCTCTAACACCAGAGGAAGCCCAAGAGACAGACCAACACCGGTAACATACACTCATATGTTCACATGTACGGTGCTAAAAGTGCCTTGAGGTATTTCCCACGTAGTGAACATTACAGTTCGAACATTTAAACAAACAACACCAGGTCTGAGTTCTAAGGGTAGTTGATCTTTACGTTTTAAATAACTTTCAATGGTGTTATTAGTAATGGTTGTTAGTTATCAACAACACCACCACCAGTCGAAGCTATTTAAAGATCCTCTGCCCTCTGGCTTGTGGGAGAGGTGTAATGGTTGCCATGGTAACATCACCATGAGGGTAATATTCCCTCCCCCCCACACATAAGAATAAATAAATAAATATTAATTATACTTAATATTAAACAACTATGAAGCTTCGTCATCCGTTCAGAAATAATAACTATAACCAAAATACCTAGTTATGTCTGAGGCAATAATTATAATATTGCAGCCATATTCTCCCTACTTTGATTTGAGACAATTGAGCAACTAAAATGATCTTAGTTCTCATTATTAATTCTAAACAGAGGAACTCTGAGTTAATACTTTGAAAGTTTATCAGATTAATAATATAAAATTGATCTTATGATCAGTAATAATTTAAGAGTCCGTCCTAAGTTAATAATAGTCAGTATATTGTCCCGCTCATGGTGGGGAGGAGAGGCCGCCATGACCATACATTACGTGGGCAGACTCCACACACGCGGCGCTTCCTACACATTAATTGTAGCATGTTTCCGCCGCTCAGTGAACTTCTCGGCTGTCAGTAGTCCACACCAGCGGCCCTGTTCCCTCCCATGTTTACATTCTTGCCCCCCCCCCCCTGTGTTGGCTGCAGTCAGGCCTGGTTAGTGGTGTGTACTTGCCTTCCTGTGTTGGCTGCAGTCAGGCCTGGTTAGTGGTGTGTACTTGCCTTCCTGTGTTGGCTGCAGTCAGGCCTGGTTAGTGGTGTGTACTTGCCTCCCTGTGTTGGCTGCAGTCAGGCCTGGTTAGTGGTGTGTACTTGCCTCCCTGTGTTGGCTGCAGTCAGGCCTGGTTAGTGGTGTGTACTTGCCTCCCTGTGTTGGCTGCAGTCAGGCCTGGTTAGTGGTGTGTACTTGCCTCCCTGTGTTGGCTGCAGTCAGGCCTGGTTAGTGGTGTGTACTTGCCTCCCTGTGTTGGCTGCAGTCAGGCCGGGTTAGTGGGAGGCGAGAAAGTGGTGAGCCTGTTATGGGATTTACTTCCCTGAACTCCAAGTAACAATAATCATAACAATATTAATAACCAATTCGTTGATTATATTGGAAGTGTTGCTCCATAATAACTGTCTGTTTCCCGCGTTATTAACATATTCGCCGGCAATATTGACCGGGACGTGTTTGTGGAGGTCACCACTGCTTGCTAGGTGTACTCCAGCTACACCCTGTGTGGTCATTATTCTTCTGGGTCACTGCTGATCACAGCAGTTACCATACATTAAGAAGTCATCATACCTCATAAGAAATGCAGTTCTTCTAACAAAACTCAGATCGTACTGTATAAATACTTAATCTAATTAATTTATCAATTAAAAACTCTAACTTTGTTCCTCTGGCAGTGAACCTGTGGTCGTATATCTGTCCTTTCCTAGTGTAGGATGTAATTATGTTTGTCAACAGTCCACGAGGCTTTGGGATATAATGCAAAGTAGTAAGTCAACATTATAATTTGTACAATTTCCAATATAAACAGTAAGATCTGAATTTCAATAAGGCCCTTGTCCCAAGGTATGGGAGTGTATGTATGGTGTTGTGAGCCCCATACTGCCTCAGCTCTTACACTCTGGCCCGATATGACAGTTAGTCTTCACTCGGTCCTACAGAGGCTCGGTACAATGGTACTCGTGTAACCAGCGGGAGGATAAACCCTTTATGCAAGCTGCGCCTACCATCAAGAAGTAGAAGAATGGTGCCCAACCACTTGGACGGTCGGGGATGGAACACCGACCTGCATGAAGATTTCTCTGGTGATGGTCTGGTTGTGTGAGGAGATTATATTTCCTTGATGGAGCCATGTTGTTTGTGCATTGTTAATCGCCCAGAAAGAGACGTTGTTGTCTTGCTTATATACTGAGATCTTTGGGGCTTACAGTCCCAAAGTGGGCATGTGAAGGCATAGACGACGTTGGTTTCTTTCAAAGCGTTCTCTTTGGTGTCACTCGGGGGATGAGTAGGTTGCCGTTTTTTTTGTTTTTGTAGTAAACTGTCAATTGTATTTTCTGATTTTTTGTCTGTGGGGGATAACGTTCCTATTAATAATATCTTTCAGGACCCCTTTCTCCGTTTTATGAGCCGTCGAAAAGAAGTTCCTGTAAAACAGTCTAATAGGGGGTACAAGTGTTGTGTAAGTTGACTCTTCAGAGGTTGCATGACGTTTCACCTTTCTTTTTATGACGTCTTCAACATAACCATTAGAGAAGTCATTGTTGACTAGGACCTGCCTTACCCTACAGAGTTCTTCGTCGACCTGCTTCCAACCACAGCTGTGAGCTGCCCGGTCGACGTAAGCGTTGACAACACTCCTCTTGTACCTGTCTGGGCAGTCACTGTTGGCATTAAGGCACATTCCTATGTTCGTTTCTTAGTGTAGACTGCAGTGTGGAAGCCACCATTCCTTTCCGTGACCCATTTACACCAGAGAGTAGCAGAAGGTTCGCCCTATGCAATATGGTTATCTTCAGGCCACCAAGTTATAAAGGTTAAATATCCAGAAAGGAATCTACAGGGAAATAACAGTTCGGTTATATAGACTACGTCTAGGTTAGAGATGCAACTGGGAGATTGGTGAACCCCGACAGAGAGAGTGCATCTTCTGCCAAACAATCACAGAAAAGCCACTACTTCACTATCTCCTGGAATGTGCAGCAACCAACGACCTTACAAGAGCTTTAAGAGTCCCTGAATCTTGCAGTAACCACCCTGAAGCCATCAACACTGCCACTCTTCTGGTCATAAAAAGTGTCCAGCATTGTTGTCGTTGTTATAGATTCAGCTACTCGGAACAAGTTCCAAGTAGCACGGGCTATGGTGAGCCCGTAGTGGACTTACCTGGCACAGGAGCCGGGCTGTGTGTGTCCAGCAGCCGGAGACCCTCATAAATACTGTCAAGCAGTATCCTCCCCCACGATAGCAGCCCGACGATTAAATGCGACCTCAGCACACAGTAGACATTTACTATAATGATATCTAACACTTACGAGCTATTCATGCCCGTGCCACCTCTTGGATGGCTCAATCTTCATCAATCAATCAAACAATCTATGAACCAATAATCCTTCTGTGCGTTCCTTGGTTCTTGTGTGTTGACCAACAGACTTTCTGGAGTTTCCATAATTCTCAAGTTCAATAAACAATCTTTGACTATACAACAAAAATATTTCGTTCAAATAAACAATCTTTGCCTCGCCATCAACAATTATATACTAACAATAAGTAAGCTTTAACTAATTACCAAAAATAATTGGTGTAAATAATCAAGCATCTCACGTGACGAACTTCAACGGGAACTTTAGGCCTATGACCGTGTGACGCGAAAAGCTAAACAGAGCTTCGTAGGCCAGAGTGTTCTCCTAGGCCAGAGTGTTCTCCTAGGCCAGAGTGTTCTCCTAGGCCACAGTGTTCTCCTAGGCCAGAGTGTTCTCCTAGGCCAGAGTGTTCTCCTAACGTTCCCCAACGTCAGGAAACTGTCGTACTAAAGTGTCCTAAACTAACCTGCCAGAGGACCCAAACAGAAAACGGAACACTATGTCAAATTCGCCACCACCATTTTCTAGTGCGACTATAGTTGGCCTTAGGTGGAGTATACGTCAAAATGCGACGTACTAACTGGAGGAGAGGTTGAACGAGGCATACACCCTACTGATAGGTAAGCACAGACAGGTAAACACGGGCCGCTGGCTGACTGGATAGCACACTCGACGCGTGATCCTGTGGTCGCGGGTTCGATTCCCGCCGCCGGCGAGAAACAATGAGCAGAGTTTCTTCCACCCTGATGCGCCTGTTACCTAGCAATAAATAGGAACCTGGGAGTTAGTCAGCTGTCACGGGCTGCTTCCTGGTGTGTGTGTGTGTGTGTGTGTGTGTGTGTGTGTGTGGTGTGTGTGTGTGTGTGTGTGTGTGTGTCGAAAAAAGTAGTTAGTAACAGTTGATTGACAGTTGAGAGACGGGCCGAAAGAGCAGAGCTCAACCCCCGCAAACACAACTAGGTAAACACAATAAAACAATCGCGCACACATATAAACGCGTCAAACTCAAATAAAATGCAAATACAAGTACAAATAAATGAAGGAATAACAAGAGTGGAGTCTGTGAAGATGACAAAAGAGTTTAGGACACGAGAAAAATGACTGAAAAACACGAGGAGCGGAGCACTCTCAACACCCACCCAAAACATGACACTTTTGGCGGGACGCTAGCAGATATATTGTGGCTCAATAACTTTGTTCACCAGTCTCCTCTCTCCTCCTTCCCCTTCCCTTCCCTCCCTTCCCCTTCCCTTCCCTCCCCTTCCCCTTCCCTTCCCTTCCCTCCCCTGCCCTTCCCTTCCCTTCCCTTCCCTTCCCTCCTCTTCCTTTACCTTCCCTTCCCTCCCCTCCCCTCCCCTCCCCTCCCCTCCCCTCCCCTCCCCTTCCCTTCCTCACCGGCCTCCTCCCCCTCCCTCCCTCCCTCCCTTTCTCTCTCTCTCTCTCTCTCTCTCTCTCTCTCTCTCTATAAAGGTTATATTGCATTTCATTTTTACTTGTAAGTGTTATCTGCTTTCAAAATTGAAATTGAAAGTATTTTTATCCCTATATTGGCCAACATTATTGTGTATTTTATCTGTATATTGTTACGGTGTATTTTATCCCTATATTGGCCAACATTACTGCACATTTTATCTGTATATAGGCCAACGTTACAGTGATGTTATCTCTATATTCGCCAAAGTTTTGGTGTATTGTTATCTCCATATTCGTCAACGTTAGGGAGTATTTCATTGATATACTTGCCAACGTTATGATTGCTGAAATCAATAACCAGATAATACCCAGTTACACGCTACCCACTTCAAGACCCCGGGCCATTGCAGAAGCTGGACCGAATGACCCTGCAACAGGAACGGAAGCTGCCAGAAGAACATAAACTGCTAACATGTCACACTCTTAATTTACTACCCCATTAATGCCCCATTACTTTAATGCCCCATTCATTTAATACCCCATGTATGTCATTCATCCATGTCACCTACCACCTCACCGCTAGACGATATAATCAGGAGCTACACAGAAATTTTTCCTACTTGCCCAGCTCCTGTGCCAGGTAAGTTATGGGCTCACCATAGCCCGTGCTACTGGGAACTTGTTCCGAGTAGCTGAATCTATAACAACAACAACAGAAATTTTTCGGACGGGAGACATCTCCCGTCACGCAGGGTGCAGTCGCACCTCCACAGATCTCCAGTATCATCTATTGATACTGGTAATGGCTCAAAAGGGCCACCACTTACGGGCTATTCATGTCCGTGCCACCTTTTGGGTGGCTTAATCTTCATCAATCAGAAGAATTTGTCTTTGAGAATGTGAGGAGAGACCTTATGAAACGCATCACTAGGCGTCATACCCAAATAATAAGTAAAAATTAACTTTGGAGAGTTAATTTTTAATCTTCCTGCTTCAGTGAAGAAAAACATAAGGAATATCGAGAAGATTCGTGATAGAATCATAAATCTAAAACTTTCTGTCGTTTTCAACGAATTATGCTTAAAAGAAAGTCTGCTGCCAATATATATAAATATATACAATATATAGGTATATTGTAACAGGATAAAAAGTGCAAATATTCCAGACTGAGAACGGAGCACATTATCAGCCAGCAAACAACCACAAGGAGACAGCGCCACGCGAGCAAGACAATGTATTTATCTTCCACCTCACACTGGTGAAAAGTTTTTAACTTAGATTAACCTTTTACGTCTCCCGCCTCGCGTTTACTACGACAACAACTCCCTTCCTGGAAGGAAATGTGTCTTCGCGGAAAGCGTTGCGTCAGGAACAGTGAAGCGACTGTCTGGGTATGAATAGAGTGGCGAGAGGTAGACAGGAACCTAAAGGAACCCTTTGGGAAAAGCATTGTTGTGACTGTAAGAGAAAATAAGTGCCTCGAAAATTAAACTGCGCGTGTGAGGAAAATAAATCTTGCTCCTGGAAAACGCCTGAAAATAAAAATTAAATTAACTCTTGGAGAGGAAATATTGGCTGGAATTTTAAAATAAAGCAATATAAAAATGGTAATGCGTTGTCTGGAAACGAAAAAGATAATCTAGCCTATCAATTATTTGTATTGAGTTTGAGGTCGTGACCCCGTATGTGAAGACATTTTATATGAAAGCTTAACATTTTGGATTTTTTTGCAGGGATATTCCTGCGCGGGCCCTAAGCCTCTGGCTGGCCCACTGGGCGGGCCCTAAGCCTCTGGCTGGCCCACTGGGCGGGCCCTAAGCCTCTGGCTGGCCCACTGGGCGGGCCCTAAGCCTCTGGCTGGCCCACTGGGCGGGCCCTAAGCCTCTGGCTGGCCCACTGGGCGGGCCCTAAGCCTCTGGCTGGCCCACTGGGCGGGCCCTAAGCCTCTGGCTGGCCCACTAAGTGTTGCTTGTTTCTGTTTTACTTGGGCGGAGTATGAGTATTTATGACTCGTATGGTCGCTTCAGTAAGATTTTGCCATATGTGTTTAACAACTTCTCCTGCTCTGTTGAATCTAAGTTGAAATCTTAATTTTGGAATGAAAGGAAAGAAGGCATAAAGTTATGTAAGAGATGTGTTTACACTGAAGGACTCTGCTTTAACCTTGAAGTCTGAGAGCGTTTATAAAAAGAAGAACTAAACTTTATTCACACGTTTTAAAGACAGGAAATTTAAGAGGAATTAGTAGTAAGACTGGCCGTAAGGTGCAGGTGGAGATCCTGCTTGATAACATATTCTGTCTCAAGAAACAGAGGAAGGTCACCACTTTGTTTACAGTGAAAACATTGGTGTACAGGAGGGAGAGACTCGAGGACACTACAGCACCGCCACACTCTCTCCTCACCTCGAAGCCTCAGCTAAGGACAATGATAAGAATAAAGAAATAGTTGCAAGAAAACTTGATAAATTCCCAAAACATGTGATGTTTTAAAAAGCAGTAACATATTGAAAAATTTACCTCTTCCTCTCTAAGCAAAATATGATCCAAAGGACATTGTTTATACTAATGCCAAAAGGTCTGGACTTCACCGGCCGAGATCGACGGCAAAGTACAAGCCTGGACATTGCCGATGGTACTGTCAGGTCCCACTAACCTGGAAACCTGCTCCTTCATGTCATCAACCAGATGCCAATACTCTCGTACAGAATTTACAACACGACTCAATACCCTGCAGACTCCATATGTGCCACACACTCTCATTCTTAAGTCTGTAAAGGAATTTATCGATTTATTGCGAAGCTTGCAGACATCGGGTATGAGATCTCTAGATGTTGAGTCTGTGTTCACCAACGTGGCCGCGGATAAGACAATTGGAATGATGATAAAGATAATGCCAGTTTGTACTCCCTTTGACACCCCAGAAGGCATACTTAGGCAACAACTCGAAGTATGTACCAAAGAATCACCCTTTCCTGAGCCCTGATGGTCTCGTGCACACACATGGTGTGACTATGGGGTTCTCACTTCGGGGTCCTGTATGCGAATTGTTTACATGGAACACTATATAGAAGAACGTCCTGGTTGATCTTAAACCCGACGTCAACTGTGGGGTAGATTGATAACATCTTCCTGTAAGTACTTAACATGAAGGACAACTTCGAGCGATGTCTGTGCTTAGTTTTACTTACGAGATGCAATGATGGTAAGCTGCTTTTCCTAGAGGTAACAGTCTCGGGAAGGAACGATGGCTTTCACACAGCAGTCTACACTAAGGGGAACCAGTAATGTTATATAACTGTGGTAGTGAGTGCTTCCTCACAGGTACAAGAGAAGCGTTGTCGACGCCTATGGCAACTGTGCCCTCAATATTTCTGACACGGAATGATATTCTTTGCAAGACGCAAATGTCATCTGTGCCTTTATATGCCTTGTTGGAGACTGCCAGCCCCAACGATATCAGTATATAGACAAGACAACAACATCTCTTTCAAGGCACCTGGAAATTCACGAACAAGTCACCATCATAGTTACTCAGTCGATGCTAGCCTGGCAGTGCATACAAGTGTAAGGTCTTCAGGATGGTAGGACATAGCTTAGTGTCAGGTGGATGTTGAAATCTGGATGAGAGTGTTTGTTAAAAAGTGTCTCATCATTGTTTAATCTCTTATTATCTTTGTATCTGTCGATTATTTCAGTATTGTTGATCAAGATATCTCTGATGATGGTCTGGTTGAGTGTAAAATTTAAGTGTTATTTATTAGTGCATTGTAATAGATGTTGCCTTGCCAATATATTGAGAACGATGGGGCTGCTACTCCTCACGTGAATATGTAACCGAATATATATTGGTCTCTTTCGAGGCGTTTCATTTGGTGTAGGGAGAGTTGTTCTTAAGTAAGCTGACTGCCTTTTTACTCTTGTGGAATATGCTGAGCTCTTTCTTATGGATAGTTGTCTCAATGATCACGTTTATATCGGTTGTGTCTCTCAGGACTTTTCCCCTCCGTGTTGTGGTCTGTTCCTCTACGTTCCTGTGCAACGGTGTAAAAGGTGAGACAGATCCTATAGTGTTAGAGGTTCCATCAGTTTACCTTTATTTTAATGATACCTTCGATATATCCGTTAGAGAAACCATTATTTACCAAGACCTGTCTTACTCTACCGCCTTCCCCGCCAACCTGCTCCCAAGTGTAGCTATGTGTGAGGGCGCCGTTGACAGATGTCGACAACACTGAACTTGTAACTGTCAGTGCACTCACTCCTAGCACATGTTATATAACATGTGTCCTTATGTTAATTCCAATAGAATAGATGGCAGTGTGAAAGCCACAATTCCTGTTCGAGACTGTCACATCAAAGAGCGACAAGTGACCTTCACTCTCCAGCTCGTAAGTGAAACAAAGCAAGGAACTTCACTCGAAGACTTCCTTAAGATGCAGCAGGTATTCAATGGTAGGTACCTACAAGAAGATGTCACTATACCTGCAGTAAAGGTTATGTTTTAGGTCCATGTCAACAAGAACATTCTTGTTAATGGTAGCTATGTAAAATATAACAAACAGGGCAGCGAGTGGGGAGAACCTTCTTACTTGTACCTGCGACCATCAGGGCTCACAAAGGATGACTCTCTGGTACATGCTTCAAGTAGTTTCCTAACCATGTCTTCTGGGATGTCAAGCTGAGTACAAACTGGCTCCCGATAAACTCTTTCACATCATTCCATATGTTTTGTCCGCGGGCGCGTTGGTGAAGAGTGCCTGAACACCTGCAGAAGACCTCACACCTGTGACTCTTGCAATAAGTGGACAAATTCCTTCGGAAATTCAAGGCTGGAGCGCGTGATATACACAGCGGGAGACTTTGGTCTGTACGTGAGCTTGACTGTGGCAGACGACCCGACGAAGCAGGGTTCCAGGTTCGTGGGTCTAAACGGTCCGTTATGTATAGTCAGGTCTGAACTCTCTAATAGTTTTCGACGGGTGAAGTCCAGACATTTCAGGATTAACAGTTTCATCCAATCTGTATAGTTTCGATCAATTCGACGATCGTATCCTTAGTGGTCCCTCGGAGGTTACTTTGAGATGAGAGGATAATGTAAATTTTTACTATATTTATTGTTTTGAGGACGCCATTTGGCGAGTTATTACCTCTTCTATTTCCTTATGTTCACGAAGGTTGAGCTTAAAGCTCTTATTAGAGCTTATTACCTCTTATAGCTCTTGAGCTTAAAGCTGCCACTTTTAAGCTCAAGAGACAATGTGGTGGTTCCTCCTTCATCCAGAAATTCTGCTTACAAAGTGTCCTTAGTGGTGACCTTCGTTTGTGTCTCAAGGTCACCATGTCGTCCAAGAGGATCTCCAGCTCCTCCTTCCGGGCCACGTCACTTGGTCTGGACATAACGTGACAGTTTGTGTGTATTTACTGATTGTGTCTGGAGAATCGAGCTATTAGCTCTTGGACCCTGCCTTTCTAACCAGTCTATTTTCTTCTATTATATCTACTTCATATATTTCTCTCTAACACGCGCACACACACACACACACACACCCAGGAAGCAGCCAGAAGGATCTGTCTAACTCCGAGGTACCTATTTAGTGTTAGGTGAAAAGATGCATCAGTGTGAAGGAAACTATGCCTATTTGTTTGCGCCTTCTCCGGGAATCGAACCCGGGTCACCCTGAGCACTGTCCACTCAGCCGCGAGTTCCCGGGTGTGGGTGTGTGTGTGTGTGTGTGTGTGTTGCGTGTGCGTGTGTGTGTGTGTGTGTGCGTGTGCGTGTGCGTGCGCGTGCGTGTGCGTGTGTGTGTGTGTGTGTGGTGTGTGTGTGTGTGTGTGTGTGTGTGTGCGTGCGTGCGTGCGTGCGTGATCTCAGCCGCGCATTTCCCTCACAAAATAGAAACAACTGTAACAAATAAATTAACCGTGTTTGGTAGTTAAGTTCTAAAGGTGCACAGATACAATTACAAAATACGAGATTAAACAATTTCCAACAAGAAAAGATCTCGCTGGAAACAGAAAGTCGATGCTTAAAATTAAAAGTTGGTTGGTGGCTCCATAATAAAAGTCGCCGTTTTTTCTTCGTCGAAAAAGTTCTCTCAAATAGGACGGTGCATGAATGGAAAGTTTATCCTGGAATGATGAAAGGGTCTCTGGAATTGGAAACCGAAGTCTGGAATTAACATTGGTGCCAGAAATTGAAGACCTGCAAGTTAGAATGGTGAAAGAGTCCCTGGAATTGAAAGATATTATCTGGAATTAATTCCTGGTGACTGGAATGGGAGATGATAAACGGCTGTCAGGAATTAAAAACGTAGATCTGGAACA
>WNGS01111181.1:34515319-34526467 GCA_020271785.1 Procambarus virginalis
CCCAACATGGACCTCATACACCAAACATGCCCACTATGGCCCTATATTTACACACATGCCAACTTGGGCCCTCATTAGCACAACATGCACACTATGGCACTCAATACACTGTACAACACCCAAACAAGGAACCTCATACAACAAAATGCCCACTATGGATCCTCATATACACATGCCCCTATGGACCTCCTACACACCATGCCCAACATGTTCTCATAAACAACATGACCAACATGGACCCTATACACAAAACATGCCCACTTATGGACCTCAGACACAACATGCCCAACATGTTCTCATATACAACATGCCCAATATGGACCTCATACACAACATTCCCAATATGGACCTCATACACAACATTCCCAATATGGACCTCATACACAACAAGCCCAACATTGGACCTATATCTAATATCTATGCCCCCTTATGGTTGACATCATACACAACATGCCCACCATGGACCTCATACACAACATGCCCACTATGGACCCCATATACAACCATGCCCAAACATGCGACCCTATAAACAAAACCTACCCATAACATGACCTATACCATACAACATTGCTGCAAGCCTGACCTCATACCCACACGCCCACAGTACCCAAACAGGCCTCAACACAATCATGCCCACTATGGGACCTCATACACAAGCACACCCAACATGGACATCATAGTCCCACACTACCCAACAGCGCGGACCTCATACACAACATCCCCACTATGGACCTCATACAAAAACATTACCCAACAGTACCTCATACAAAGAATGCCCCACTATGGACCTCATAACAAACATGACCAACATGGACCATCTACCACAACATGCCCCGACGTGGGCTCTACACACATGGCCCCAACATGGACCTCATATCACACAGATACCCAACATGGACATCAGACACAACAGCCAACCTGACTCTGCAATACAACATAGCCAACATGGAACTCAACACAACCTGCCACATGGACTCATACACAACATGGACTCATACACAACATGGACTCATACACAACGTGCCCAACAGGACCTAATACACAATCCTACCCACTCAGTGGCACCTCATACCACACCACCATACCCAAACATGGACTCATCGCATTCACATGACCAGACATGGACCTCCATACACAACATGCACACTCATGACCTCATTATCCACATGCCAAACAATGGGACCCTCATACACAACCATGGCCCACGTTGCGCCCTTCTTTACACAACATTCCTCCACTATGGATTTTCCGCACTACAAAACATGCCACAGCCCGTTTTTTTTTTTTCTAACTGGACCTCTACACAACATGCCAAACATGCTCTCATACACAACCTGCCCAACATATTGCCTATTAGCTTCTTCTACTAATTTATTTTGAATTGACTTCAGATTCTCTTTAGTCTCTCTTTATGCCCTTTGTTCCTAGTTCTCTGTATTCTTTCTGGTAGTTGTTGTTCTTCTTTAGCTAGCTTTCATGTCTATTGACCAGGAGTTTACATTGTTCAGGTCATCACCTACTTGCGAACTGTTGCCTCGGCACCTTTACCAACAGTGAATGCTATCACCTCATTTACTGCCTTCACTTTCTTTATGTTTGCCATTGGGTTCCGCGCAGAAAGTCCCTCATGCTGGTGTAGTCCCTGTGGCTCTAATCTCTTTTCTTCTTCAGACGATTTCCTTTAACCAACAAGACCTTGAGCTCTATATATATTGAAGCTGACACACAGCATGGTCGTGGCCTACGAGAGAGCATCTCGTGCTCTATGTGTCTTCAAGATGTGCTTCGTGTTGGGAGAGCAGCAAGTCTTGTGTTGGTGGTGGATCGTCTCCTCTCACTCTTGATGGTTCTGAGTGTGCTTAAGAAGTGTTGTCTGACATGGTTCTACCAGTTTTGTTCTCCTGTCTCATCACACTCGTGCGGAGTCAGTAATTATCTATATCTTTCCTTCTGGCTTCAGTCCCTCAGTATAGGAGTTTTTGCTACTATGAACGGCTATAAAAAATTGTCATTTGGCGAACTAGTCATTCATGCCTTCTCGAGTTAATGCTTCGTTAGGCTGGGTAGCCCTATTAGCTTTCTGGGTACATTTTTATTGTATGTTCTTTTATGTTCTTACTTATTGTAGCATTCTTAAGCTGGTATGCCAATATTCCCCTGTGTTCTGCTCTCATGACACATTTGTTCCATCCTGTGCCTTGTTTGAACCATTTTCTGGCTCTTTGTTGATAATATCATTTGGTTTTCTACCTGAGTCTCTTTGCTGCCTCCCTTTTCTCCTTAGACGTGGCCGACTAATTAACACTGCACGGTACTTTCCTCACCCTCGAATATTCGCTCACTGCCAGTAGATCTATTGATTACTAAGATGCTGTGCATTAAAAAATAAATAACTTTGATGGCCATATCTTAGTTCTCTGAAACGACTTAGCTACAGTAACTTTGACATGTTCATTGTGACATCTCCGACCGAATTGGCATAGAAATTATGTTATTTCGTTCTGTATTCTCTCTCGTTGTTTGCCATTAATGTGGGCCCTCAGACTGTAGGTAGGTTATATGTACTTATCTGATCCTCCCCCTACAACCCCCTCCCCTCCCTCCCCCCCTCTAAACCCTCTCCACCCCCCACCCATCCTCTCCACCCCCTCCAACCCTCCACCCCTCCACCCACTGTCCACCTCTCCACCCCCTCACACTCTCCACCTCGCTGCAACCCGCTTCCACCCCTCTCACCGCGTCTCCCCAGTCCCTCTCCCGAACCCGCTCCCCGTCCTCATCCACCCTCTCCAACCCATGGCCACCCGCTCATCCACCGCCCCCCCTCACCCCGCGTCCACCCCCTCCACGCCCATGCCACCCCTCCCCTCTCCCCCCCCGCCACCCTCGCCACCCTCTCGCACCCCCTCCACCACAGCGCACGCTCTCCACCCCCCTCCACCCTCTCCAACCACCACACCCGTCCTCCGAGACACCCTCTCCACCCATACATAACCCTCTCCAACATCCCATCCCACCCGCTCCGAACCCACTCCACCCTCTCCAACCTCTCCACCCTCTCCAACCACCTCCACCCTTTCTAAACGCCTCTACACCCCGCACGCCTCGGTCCATACCCCTTCCACCCCCTCCACCCTTTCTAACACCGCACCACCCTCTCAACCCTCTCACACCCCTACTCAACCCTCTCCACCCCCTCCACCCTTCTCCACCCCCCTCGCACCCTCTCCACCCCCTCCAACCCCTCCACACGCTGCCCACCTCTCCAACCCTCTCCAACCCCTTCCCCAAATTCCACCCCTCCACAAGCCCCTCCCCCTCTCTCCAACCGTCTCCAACCGCTTCCCCACCCCCAAACCCATCCACCCCTCACAACCCCTCCATCCAATCCACCCCATCCACCCCTCCAAGCTCTCTCCACACCCTCCACCCCTCACAACCCCTCCACCCTCATAGCCATTCCCCCCTCCACCCTCTCCACCCCGCCATCCCCCTCAACGGCTCTCAAGAATACGTCTCCACCCGTCGCTCCACTCACGTCTCCAAACCCGCTCACCCCCCTCATGCAATCCCTCCGTATTTGTCCCCTGCAACGAACCCTCCACCCCTACAACCTCGTCTCCACCCACTCCAACACTGCGCCCACGCCCCCTCCACCCGTCTCAACCCCCTCCACCCTCTCACAACCCTCTGACACCCCCTACCACCCTTCTCAACCATCCTCCAACCTATCCACCCCCTCCACCCGTCGCAACACCTCGTTCCACACTCTTCTCACCCTCTCGACCCTACTCCATTCCTCTCTCCACCCTCTCCACCCTCTAGTCACCCCTCCACCCTCTCCAACCCCTCCACCCTCTAACCGCTCTACACCCTCTCGGGCTAATGGTTTGTCTGGGTTTACTCCCCTAAAATCACAGTTACATTCTGCTGTTGGCTGTTAATTGCTCTCCTCCGTTATCCTCCCTCACTCACATGTTGCCTACCCTTCCTCTCCCGCCACTTCTATTCTGTAACCTATTCACACTTGCCTTCCTTTTGCAATTTCTTTCCTTCCGTTCTTCTCCTTGGTTCACGGTTACAATGGCGAGTTGGTCACTTGTGTCAAGTTTTACCTTTAGGTCTTCAATAACCTCATCGTGTTAGTTTAACATCTCTTGTAACTCTTGAAGCTGTCTTCCCAGAGAAGCTGTCTTCCCAGAGAAGCTGTCTTCCCAGAGAAGCTGTCTTCCCAGAGAAGCTGTCTTCCCAGAGAAGCTGTCTTCCCAGAGAAGCTGTCTTCCCAGAGAAGCTGTCTTCCCAGAGAAGCTGTCTCTTCTTTAAGTGTGTGTGTTTGTTCTGCCTTTGTCCTTCTCTCCTCCTCCAGCTGTTCGTGCATGTTTGCCTTGCTTCTCACTAGTTCAGTCATGCTTTCTTTATATTCTACTGTGCCCTTCCCTTGCTCCTCGTTCATGCCTTCCTCTAATGGCATAACTCTTTTTCATATGCTTGGGTTTATGTTGTTAGGCCGCTCCATATGTATCCTATTTATCCCCTGCCAGCTGTCCCTGTGCAACTCCTGCAACACACCAGGTACACCAGCTGAGTAAGGCTTGCATTAGTTGCACAGCGACTCACGTCTCCACCAGACACAGATACACGTTGTGGTGGCTCCTTGTGTGATGCTTCTGTCAGCTGCCACTGTGGGTTGGGCAGATGGTGAGGCGATGGGGGGGGGGGGGGGAGGGGGGTGTTGTCACTCTCGCCAGCAGCTGGTGTGTGTACTCACCTAGGTGTGCTTGCGGGGTCGAGCTAGGCTCCTAGCCCCGCCTTTCGAACGTTCTTAGATTAATGCAATGACTCAGTTCTCACGCTTTTATCATATTTACATTTACAATGTTGAATCTAATTTGCTTCAGCGACTTCTGCATCTAACCTATTCCATTTATTGACAGCTCTTATACTGACACAGTTCTTCCTGATGTCTCTCTGACTCATTTGCGTCCCCAGTTTACATCTGTGACTCCTCGTTTTGCTGTTTCTTGCTGTGAACAACGCTGCTTTATCTACTTTTGTCAATTTGTCTTAGAATCTAGTATGTTGTTATCATGTCCCCCCTATATCGCATTTCCTCCAGTGTGGTAAGGTCCAGCTCTCTCAATATTTCCTCAGATCTCAGTCCCCTCAGCTTTGGAACGAGTCCCGTTGCATATCTTTTTGGATCTTTTCTAGTTCTTCTTGTCCTTTTTCGGGTAAGCGTTCCATGTTGGGAATGCATATTCATATGAGTGTCATCTTCGCTGTATACAGCACCCGGGAAGCCCCTTTGTCCAAGATTCTAAAGGATACTCTCGGATGTTGGCCAGTATGTCGTATGCTGCTGTTGTTATTCTGATAATGTGGGCTTATGGCATCAGATTTGGGGTCATGTCCACTCCCAGGTCTTTCTCCTTTTTTGATTAAACAATTTGTCCTCCCTTCATCCTGCACTGTTGTAGTGGTCTTCGTACTCGTGTTCCAATCCTCTTAACTTTGCATTTGGCTGCGTTCCAGCAACCATTGTTGAGACCACTTCTAGAGTGTGTCCAGATCCTCTTGCATCACATCACACTCTGTCCCTGACCTGGCTATTATCATTAGTTTGTATCGTCTGCAAACATTAATATGAAGGAGCTAATTTCATCTGTCAGCTCATTTACATATATTAGAAACAGGACGGACCTTAGAACCGACCCTTGTGGTACTCCGCTCGTAACCTCTCCCCACTCTGATGCTCTCACTGTAACCCTCTGCTTCCTTCCTGAGAGATACTCTCTCACCCTTAATACTCCTCCTGATATGCCAGCCTGCTTCTCTAGTTTGTGTAGGAGTCTTTCATGCGGGACCGTATCGAATGCCTTCTGACAGTCAAGGAATATGCAGTCATATCAACCTTGGGCCCTTCTTTCACAGCCGCCACCACAGAGTGAATATTCTTCACAGCAAAACGAACATTTCAGAGTTCACAAAATGTCCAGTTGTAGCGTAGATTATCGCTGCACTAGACGCTCACTAAGACGTCGCCCTGACAAAGGCTTTCATAAGGTTGTTTATCCCACACTAAACGATGACACCCTGTCTGTGAGGACCACGGGACCCTGACCACACTAGTTAGTAAATGGAATGCATTAGGCAGTGATGTGGTGGAGGCTGACTCCATACACAGTTTCAAATGTAGATATGATGGAGCTCGAGAAGCTCAGGAATCTGTACACCAGTTGATTGACAGTTGAGAGGCGGGACCAAAGAGCCAAATCTCAACCTCCGCAAGCACAATTAGGTGAGTACACACACTTACTTTAGGGGGGGCTCCGCGGCTGAGTGGACAGCGCTTGCGGGTCGTAGTACTAAGGGCCCGGGTTCGATTCCCGGTCGAGGCAGAGACAAATGGGCAGAGTTTGTTTCACCCTGATGCCTCTTTTCACCTAGCAGTAAATCGGTACCTGGGAGTTAGACAGCTGCTACGGACTGCTTCCTGGGGATGTGTGTGTGTGTGTGTGTGTGTGTGTGTGTGTGTGTGTGTGTGTACTCACCTATTTGTACTCACCTATTTGTGCTTGCGGGGGTTGAGCTTTGGCTCTTTGGTCCCGCCTCTCAACTGTCAATCAACCGGTGTACAGATTCTGTGTGTGTGTGTGTGTGTGTACTCACCTAGTTGTACTCACCTAGTTGTGCTTGCGGGGGTTGAGCTCTGGCTCTTTGGTCCCGCCTCTCAACCGTCATTCAACAGGTGTACAGTTTCCTGAGCCTAATGGGCTCTATCATATCTACACTTGAAACTGTGTATGGAGTCAGCCTCCACCACATCGCTTCCTAATGCATTCCATTTGTCAACCACTCTGACACTAAAAAAGTTCTTTCTAATATCTCTGTGGCTCATTTGGGCACTCAGTTTCCACCTGTGTCCCCTAGTGCGTGTGCCCCTTGTGTTAAACAGCCTGTCTTTATCAACCCTGTCGATTCCCCTGAGAATCTTGAATGTGGTGATCATGTCCCCCCTAACTCTTCTGTCTTCCAACGAAGTGAGGTTTAATTCCTGCAGTCGCTCCTCGTAGCTCATACCTCTCAGCTCGGGTACTAGTCTGGTGGCAAACCTTTGAACCTTTTCCAGTTTAGTCTTATGCTTGACTAGATAGGGACTCCATGCTGGAGCCGCATACTCCAGGATTGGTCTGACATATGTGGTATATAATGTTCTGAAAGATTCCTTACACAAGTTTCTAAAGGCCGTTCTTATGTTAGCCAACCTGGCATATGCTGCTGATGTTATCCTCTTGATATGAGCTTCAGGGGACAGGTCTGGCGTGATATCAACCCCCAGGTCTTTCTCTCTCTCTGACTCTTGAAGTATTTCATCTCCCAAATGATACCTTGTATCTGGTCTCCTGCTTCCTACCCCTATCTTCATTACGTTACATTTGCTTGGGTTAAACTCTAACAGCCATTTGTTCGACCATTCCTGCAGCTTGTCCAGGTCTTCTTGAAGTCTCAAGCTGTCCTCCTCTGTCTTAATCCTTCTCATAATTTTGGCGTCGTCAGCAAACATTGAGAGGAATGAATCTATACCCTCTGGGAGATCATTTACGTATATCAGAAACAGGATAGGTCCAAGTACAGAGCCCTGTACAAGTGTGTGTGTGTGTGTGTGTGTGTGTGTGTGTGTGTGTGTGTGTGTGTGTGTGTGTGTGTGTGTGTGTGTGTAGAGAATTATATGTATTAGACATAATAAAGGAACAAAATTGCTTAGTAAGGCGGGGTTCAAGAGCTAATAGTTCGATTCTGCATTCACAAATAGTAAATACAGACACGCACATACCTCCACAAGAGCCAAGAATTGCAGGTACAAATCTCTCAATGAGGCAGTAATATCAGATGTGTGAGGGAGCAGTCGCTGGAAGCCGCCGCTGAAAGCCGCCGCTGGAAGCCGTCGCTGGAAGCCGTCGCTGGAAGCCGTCGCTGGAAGCCGTCGCTGGAAGCCGCCGCTGGAAGCCGTCGCTGGAAGCCGTCGCTGGAAGCCGTCGCTGGAAGCCGTCGCTGGAAGCCGCCGCTGGAAGCCGTCGCTGGAAGCCGTCGCTGGAAGCCGCCGCTGGAAGCCGTCGCTGGAAGCCGCCGCTGGAAGCCGTCGCTGGAAGCCGTCGCTGGAAGCCGCCGCTGGAAGCCGTTGCTGGAATCCGTCGCTGCATGGAAGCCGTCGCTGGAAGCCGCCGCTGGAAGCCGTCGCTGGAAGCCGTCGCTGGAAGCCGCCGCTGGAAGCCGTCGCTGGAAGCCGTCGCTGGAAGCCGTCGCTGGAAGCCGCCGCTGGAAGCCGCCGCTGGAAGCCGCCGCTGGAAGCCGTCGCTGGAAGCCGTCGCTGGAAGCCGTCGCTGGAAGCCGCCGCTGGAAGCCGTCGCTGGAAGCCGCCGCTGGAAGCCATCGCTGGAAGCCGTCGCTGGAAGCCGTCGCTGGAAGCCGTCGCTGGAAGCCGTCGCTGGAAGCCGTCGCTGGAAGCCGCCGCTGGAAGCCATCGCTGGAAGCCGTCGCTGGAAGCCGTCGCTGGAAGCCGTCGCTGGAAGCCGTCGCTGGAAGCCGCCGCTGGAAGCCGTCGCTGGAAGCCGTCGCTGGAAGCCGCCGCTGGAAGCCGCCGCTGGAAGCCGTTGCTGGAATCCGTCGCTGCATGGAAGCCGTCGCTGGAAGCCGCCGCTGGAAGCCGTCGCTGGAAGCCGCCGCTGGAAGCCGTCGCTGGAAGCCGTCGCTGGAAGCCGTCGCTGGAAGCCGTCGCTGGAAGCCGCCGCTGGAAGCCGCCGCTGGAAGCCGCCGCTGGAAGCCGTCGCTGGAAGCCGTCGCTGGAAGCCGTCGCTGGAAGCCGCCGCTGGAAGCCGTCGCTGGAAGCCGCCGCTGGAAGCCATCGCTGGAAGCCGTCGCTGGAAGCCGTCGCTGGAAGCCGTCGCTGGAAGCCGTCGCTGGAAGCCGTCGCTGGAAGCCGCCGCTGGAAGCCATCGCTGGAAGCCGTCGCTGGAAGCCGTCGCTGGAAGCCTCCGCTGCAAGCCGTCGATGGAAGCCTCCGCTGCAAGCCGTCGCTGCAAGCCGTCGATGGAAGCCTCCGCTGCAAGCCGTCGCTGGAAGCCTCCGCTGCAAGCCGTCGATGGAAGCCTCCGCTGCAAGCCGTCGCTGGAAGCCTCCGCTGCAAGCCGTCGCTGGAAGCCGCCGCTGCAAGCCGTCGCTGGAAGCCTCTGCTGCAAGCCGTCGATGGAAGCCTCCGCTGCAAGCCGTCGCTGGAAGCCTCCGCTGCAAGCCGTCGATGGAAGCCTCCGCTGCAAGCCGTCGCTGGAAGCCTCCGCTGCAAGCCGTCGCTGGAAGCCGCCGCTGCAAGCCGTCGCTGGAAGCCGCCGCTGCAAGCCGTCGCTGGAAGCCTCCGCTGCAAGCCGTCGCTGGAAGTCTCCGCTGCAAGCCGTCGCTGGAAGCCGCCGCTGCAAGCCGTCGCTGGAAGCCTCCGCTGCAAGCCGTCGCTGGAAGCCGCCGCTGCAAGCCGTCGCTGGAAGCCTCCGCTGCAAGCCGTCGCTGGAAGCCTCCGCTGCAAGCCGTCGCTGGAAGCCGCCGCTGGAAGCCGCCGCTGCAAGCCGTCGCTGGAAGCCGCCGCTGCAAGCCGTCGCTGGAAGCCTCCGCTGCAAGCCGTCGATGGAAGCCTCCGCTGCAAGCCGTCGCTGGAAGCCGCCGCTGCAAGCCGTCGCTGGAAGCCGCCGCTGCAAGCCGTCGATGGAAGCCTCCGCTGGAAGCCGTCGCTGGAAGCCTCCGCTGCAAGCCGTCGATGGAAGCCTCCGCTGCAAGCCGTCGCTGAAAGCCGCCGCTGCAAGCCGTCGCTGGAAGCCGCCGCTGCAAGCCGTCGATGGAAGCCTCCGCTGCAAGCCGTCGCTGGAAGCCTCCGCTGCAAGCCGTCGCTGGAAGCCTCCGCTGCAAGCCGTCGCTGGAAGCCGCCGCTGGAAGCCGCCGCTGCAAGCCGTCGCTGGAAGCCGCCGCTGCAAGCCGTCGCTGGAAGCCTCCGCTGCAAGCCGTCGATGGAAGCCTCCGCTGCAAGCCGTCGCTGGAAGCCGCCGCTGCAAGCCGTCGCTGGAAGCCGCGCTGCAAGCCGTCGATGGAAGCCTCCGCTGGAAGCCGTCGCTGGAAGCCTCCGCTGCAAGCCGTCGATGGAAGCCTCCGCTGCAAGCCGTCGCTGAAAGCCGCCGCTGCAAGCCGTCGCTGGAAGCCGCCGCTGCAAGCCGTCGATGGAAGCCTCCGCTGCAAGCCGTCGCTGGAAGCCTCCGCTGCAAGCCGTCGCTGGAAGCCTCCGCTGCAAGCCGTCGATGGAAGCCTCCGCTGGAAGCCGTCGCTGGAAGCCGTCGCTGGAAGCCGTCGCTGCAAGCCGTCGCTGGAAGCCGTCGCTGGAAGCCGTCGCTGGAAGCCGTCGCTGGAAGCCGTCGCTGGAAGCCGGCCGGGCAACAGTAGACAGTTTTTCAGTCAGTTCCCATTCTCCGAATTTGTGGAGGCGGGCGGCTGGCCAACTCCTTAATGAATTCAGTTTCCAGGTTATTTCCTGCTCTTGACTTTTTTAACACTTTGCTGCACAATTACTTGTTAAGGTGACTTGGTAAATACAGGCAATGGTGCGGATGAGTAAAACTACAGTTACAGGCACAGAAAATTACGAGTACAGTTACAGGCAGAGTTACACGTCCCGATTTAGGAAAAGTTACAAGTGCAGTTTCAGTCAGATTTACAGGTACAGTTCATGAAGATTTATTATGGGAACACTTTATGAAGTTACCTCTACAAGTGAAAGAATTATCCACTGTATTATGGCTGACAATTTATTTAACTCGGGTATAGATCACCGAATTCTCCTGTACTAGAATGAACAGGCTGAGCCCGTAGCCAACTGTGTGCCAGAGCCTTCATGTGGTCAGTTGACCTGATCTCTCGTGTGTCAACCTGTTGAGCCAACAAGTTCCTGATGCGAGTCAGCCTCGGAGTGAATGATCGCTGATGGAGTGATGTTCTTGAAATGGCACTTCCGTTACGAGCTGTTGAAGGTTGAGAGCCTAGTGTTACGGGGTGGCAACTACTGGTTGTCCACGGAGTTGGGCCAGGTGCGGAGCTTTAAGAATGTTGGCCTTGTAC
>WNGS01111181.1:34569419-34584145 GCA_020271785.1 Procambarus virginalis
CGCTGCTGCCACTCACAGGAAATCAGCTAAATCCCATAAGTACAGAGCTGGATCCACGCACCACAATTTTGTCCCCATTGTTTCTGAGACACTCGGCGCCTGGGGTAAGAGTGCCACCAGATTTGTTAAGGTACTGGGTTCTAGGCTAATTAAAACAACAAGAGACCCCTAGAGTTGCCAGCTTCCTTTCCAGCGCCTCAGCGTTGCGAGAACAAGAGGGGAAAGGCACACTGCATTCAGGGTTACTGCCCGCCATCTGGAGTACGGAGCAACTCCACAACGTATGATAATCAATCTTTGACCTTATATGTAAACTACTTCTTTGTAGCAAGCCTTAATCAAAACACCACACACACACCACACAACACACATATATTATATAAGTATATATACTATATATATATATATATATAATATATATATATATATATATTATATATATATATATATATAATAATATGGAGGCGTGGAGCGGGCAAACTGGTGTTCTGGTTGCAGGAATTAAATGTTTTCCGGAGAGGACTCATCAGAGACGGAACCCATTTACGCTCTCCTCCCGGAGAAGGGAAAAATACACACACGGCACCAACCACTTCCAGGGTGGCAAACACCATTGTTGATACTCTCCCTTGTTATACTCTGTTTATACTCAACCCTGTTTACTCTTGTTTATACTCTTGTTTATACTCTTGTTTATACTCACCCTTGTTTATACTCACCCTTGTTTATACTCTTGTTTATACTCACCCTTGTTTATACTCTTGTTTATACTCACCCTTGTTTATACTCTTGTTTATACTCACCATTGTTTATACTCACCATTGTTTATAATCACCATTGTTTATACTCACCCTTGTTTATACTCACCATTGTTTATACTCTGTTTATATTCACCCTTGTTTATACTCACCCTTGTTTATACTCTTGTTTATACTCACCATTGTTTATACTCACCATTGTTTATACTCACCATTGTTTATACTCACCATTGTTTATACTCACCATTGTTTATACTCACCAATTGTTTATACTCACCCTTGTTTATACTCACCCTTGTTTATTACTCACCCTTGTTTATACTCACCATGTTTACTCACCATTGTTTAACTCACCCTTGTTTATACTCACCATTGTTCATACACTTCACCTGAAATTGTATACACATGATTCCCCGGTTAATGTATTTTTTATTGAATTTTTTAACTTGCGCGGACCTGTTGTAATTAAACATTATATTATCATTTTATAAAGGCATTTGTCCAATTATAGTTTCTTCAGTTATGCCTCATAGTGTGTGCTTGTGGTGTAGTGTTTTGCTGCCATCACCATTCACCTCGTTAACCAGGGTGACCCGTGTTCCGATCCCTGGTTACGATGCGACGAATTGGGCACCATTCTTTCTCTATTTTCTTCCTGGATGTAAAAGGATTTGTGGACGGGTTGCAGGGAAAAACATGTCCTTCATATGAGAGTGGAGGAGGAGGTGTAGCGTGCTTGTATATATCAAAACGCTTCATCTGCTCTCTCCCATCTTAGGTATAAAATGGATATCTTACTCACCCTCGTTTCCTTAAGATGCTGCCCTGCTGCTTTCTGCTTTTAGTCATATTTACTGACGTTTGCTTGGTTTATTTCATTTATGCATGACTCTTATATCTTAGTCAGGTGGGGAATAATTCTCACAAGGCAGACCTATCTCGTACTCACCTAGGACTTAGGTATGTTTGTAATGTAGTTTGTCAGTGTGTTTGTGTGTTGTTACTACTGTCGTTATTACTGTCTACTTTGTTGTGTGTAGTTTTGTGAAAGTCAAATAATTATCAAAAGACGGCCCTCAGCCGGGGAGACAACGTTGGCTGTGTCGAGTAAGAGAGAGAGAGAGAGAGAGAGAGACAGGAGAGAGAGAGAGAGAGGAGAGATGAGAGAGAGAGAGAGAGAGAGAGAGAGAGACAGAGAGAGAGAGAGAGAACATAAATAAGAGAGAGAGAGAGACAGAGAGAGACAGAGAGACAGAGAGAGACCAGAGGAGACAGAGGAGAGACAGAGAGAGACAGAGAGGGAGAGAGAGAGATGAGGAGGGAGAGAGAGAGAGAAGAGAGGACCTGACGGTGACCATTATATATTGACCATGAAGGGTGAGGGAGCCTCCCAACTTTTGTAGGTCACATACTCTATCCTTCTCCACCTCCCGCCAACACAGACAAATTTCGACTGGACAGTTAACGGCATGTATTTCAGTGGAGAATTTGTGTTGCCTCAAGGACTGTGGGGGGAGACTGTTCAACAGGTTCATTACTTCCTGCCTGGAGGAGTATAGAGTCTCTTTTATCGGTCGGTGTCCAGCGTCAGTTGCGCACTGGTGTTGCTGCTGATGCATCAGCTGCTGTGAGGTAACACTATGACAACTCTTAGAAGTTTAGTATTATCATTATTTGTTTAGTATTGTTTGTCTAGAGTTTATCATTATTTGATTAAGTAAAGAATTTGAAATGTTTATTATCTCTTGTTTATTCCCTACGACTATTTACACCGTAAGGACATGAGTAGTTTATTTACTTTGTTTTGTCTTTTTTTTTATTAATGTACACCCGGCACACTCCGTCTGCAGGTAGATGGAGCACTACCTCCAGCACACACAAACACAATATATATATATATTATATATATATATATATCATATATATATAATATATCTATATATATATATTATATATATACATACATATATATTACATAAAATTCAAAATAAACATTTTGAGGAGGAAAGCAGGCAGTTGCAGCGAGGTAGAAAGTGTAACATTGCCGCTAACATGGAGGACCTGGCAGCCCTCCGACGACTCTGGCATTCAGCACCACGACGGCAAACAAATGACTCGATCGATGAGGCGCGAGACACTCTTTTGAATCTAAGTGAAAGGGGTTACAACACGCCTCGGCTGGCTGTGTCGATACTCTTCTAGTTCCTATACTTCCCTTCTCTTATTTTACGTTCTCCTCTTCTTGCCCGCGTATCCAATTCTAATTTTTTTTATTCAATTCGTATTTTATACTTTCGTTCGTGGTTTTTTGTAACCCCAGAGGTACGAGGCAATCAAAGTGGAATATCTTTAGCTGGTCCGGATGTGGAAGAATATTGTGCGTGACGGAATATTTACCATATTTACAACACTTTATCGGCTCCAGCCTGCAGTGACTGAGAGAGAAAACATTTCAAGAACAACACATCTCTTGGGCCTCCCACCTCCCTCCTCTCCCACCCAGGACGAGGGCCCCCACCCAGGACGAGGGCCCCACCCAGGACGAGGGCCACCACCCAGGATGAGGGCCACCACCCAGGACGAGGACCACCACCCAGGACGAGGGCCACCACCCAGGATGAGGGCCACCACCCAGGACTAGGACCACCACCCAGGACGAGGGCTCATGCCCAGTATTTTTCTTCGGTCTGATACTAAAGGGAATATGGCACTCGATGGCCCTACTGATGGGTCTACGCGCTGCCGGGCTCTTTGTCTCTGTCACTGTATCTGAGTGTCCCCTTAACTACACTCGTGGCCACACACACGTGCATATATATATATATATATATATATTATATATATATATATATATATATATATATATCTATATATATATAGGGGGGTACCACCTCTGGTGCAATTATAGGGACCCACAGCCTCAGAGAAGGGAACACAGAGCATTCAGGGAAAAACTTGCCATTTAACTCTGAATACATGAGGGTGTTCGCTTCTCCTACCACCACCCCCTTTTTTATGGTGTACACTTTATTAAGCAAGGTTATACAGTTACATATCTGATTGTATACATCCAGGATGTATACAATCCATTGTATATTGTATATATATATATATATATATATATATATATATTGTGTATATATATATATATATATATATATATATATATATATATATATATATATATATATATATATATATATATATATATGGAGGCGATGGTTTCTTGCATGGAGGCGAGTATTCTTATCCTCGACCAGTGCTACAAGTGAATTAGTGAATGAAATACTACCAGAATACCTAAGGAACTCCATTGGGATTCATGATCCCAAATTTGTGGAAGCTGGTCAGTGGGACACTCTTGGCAATTCACACACCCGACCAACTTCTCCAAACGACGGCAAACAGGCCAAATGGGATTGCCCTATAGTGGAGAACATCGCCTAAGCATTGCTGGAGGCAGCTTCTCAGAAGGACAGAGCGCGTCTCCTACCTGTGCAAGCCCCCCATGCTGGGGACTTCCTGTTGGCAGTCCCTAATTCCGCCTTGGGCACCCACCTGGACCATAGACCATCGGGCCTTAAGTATTGGTGTTGCTCTGCGCCTTGCCGCCCCTATCTCCACCGAACAACGATGTATTTGCGGCCAGGCACGGGCGGACCAATACGGCAGCCATGGTCTTATCTGTCGTAAGTCACAGGGAAAGATTGCCAGACATGAAGCAGTCAATGACATCATCAAGAGAAGTTTGGCTACAGCTTGGTGTCCAGCACAAAGGGAACCTCTGTTGTGCAGACCTGACAACAGCCTAAAACGCCCAGATGGAGTCACCCTGCAGCCATGGAGGGAAGGTAAACAGGTCGTATGGGATTACACGTTTGCATCTACATTGGCTGATACCTATCTACCTTACAGCACAGCTGAGGGAGGCGGGGCGGCCACCTTCAGGGAGACCCAGAAAACCAATAAGTACAGGGACCTAGAACGTTGTTACAGGTTCGTGCCAATTTCTGTTATTGGTTCAGGGTTCGTGACAATCCTGAACCAATAACAGAAACCACAACACCTCCAACAAAATATAAAACAAATCAACCATGCACAGTGAACATAAACAAAAAAGAAGGAATAATATTCTGCATATTCCGTGTTGATTATATTTTTCTTTAGGGCTTCTATCCCTCTTGACTAGTGCTCATTTATCTTGGCTTAATTGGAAGAGGATTTCTCCAAATGTCATATTTGTTCGAGGTTGTTTAAAAGAATATAAATTAACCCATAGAATGTATTACACTTACTATAAGTTTATACAACGTTTCGAACCCAGTAGGTTCATTCTCAAGTGCAGAGACAGGACTGATTGATTGATGAAGATTAAGCCACCCAAGAGGTGGCACAGGGATGAGTAGACCGTAAGTGGTAGATATTTGGGGTGAATGTGAACTTTGGTCGTGAAAGGATATACTGTGTGTTTAAACTGTCAGTCATTATACTATGTGGCTGCTATCCCGGGGGAGGATACTGCTTGACAGTGTTTATGAGGGTCTCCAGCTGCTGGACACCTTTTATGACCAGAAGAGTGGCAGTGTTGATGGCTTCAGGTTGGTTACTGCAAGGTTCAGGGACTCCTGAAGCTCTTCTAAGGTGGTTGGTTGCTTGACATTCCAGGAGATAGTGAAGTAGTGGCCCCCAGGAAGCCCTCGTGGGGTCTGGTCCACCAGGCCAGCTGGTAACGCGGGCTATGAAGAAGCAGCATCACTACAAATCTTTTCCCCAGTCTTTGTTGTGAGTGGGGATACTTGCAGTGACTTGCTTGTGTCTCAGCTGCGGTAATATATTAGGCTCACCTCTTGCTGCTGAAGACAGTGTAAACATTCTGCGGTTTTGGAAGGCTTAACACAATACGTAACTTGTAGTTATTCATTGTTTTGCATCGCGGTGTTCCATAATGCGGGAATTCAGTGTTCAGTAATACAGTGTTTTCAATGCAGCAGTGTTCGTCACATGATTGTCAACTCTCTCCGGATATCACTGCCCAAAACCTTCCATTGTAATCCCGTCTCTCGACGCCATCTCCCTCCCTCCCCTGCACTGCGTGTGGTGTCTCCAGGGTCATGATGAAGCTCTGAAGCACAAGTCAATTAACCTTTTCCTTATTGTTCCAGCTTTATAATGTCCAGGTGTGGGTTAGTGGCGGGCCAGAGGTACACTAGGCCGAGTGTGGTATCAGGGACGAGCCTCAGCTCCCTGGCCCCGACTCCTGGCCTTCGACCAATTCATTCAGTGCCTTTCATTACTTGTTTGAGACCCGCATGCTTGAAAATTATGTCATTGGCATCTGTCCGGCTCATCTGAATCTCCAGCTTCCTTCCGTACCCTCAAGGGACTCTAATCCAATCGTTTCTCATATGAAACCTTTCCTGTGTTCACGCTGGCAATGGTTCTCAGTATCTTAGATACTAAGAATATCTCAGTATCTTAGATACTAATATAAGATATCATATTTCTCCTGTTTAGTTTCTCTCATGGCCGATAACTCTTGATGAAGTTTCTCACCTTGATAACATGTTTTGTCTTGTATCTCTGGATCTTTTTTTTTATTTTAGCTCGTGCTTTTTTTTTGACGGTGGCTCCATGTCAGAACTGCATACTCAAGGACTGGTCTTACATACGTTGTACATAGCGCCCCGAAGGCAACTTCAGTATTTGTTAGTATAGCATATCCTGCAGGCGCAAGGAGGAGACTAGGAGAGCCGCGAGAAGGTCGGAAGACCCAGGAGACGGAGTAGACGGGTCGAGGATCAACAAATGTTGGAGGCGACACGATGAGGCAGAGAGGCTTCCAAGTGCACATATAGTCAGGATAGATAACACTGACGGATGGGAGAGTCAAGGAGGGTTAAGGAGAGGATGGTAGAGGCAGGAAGACAATAGGAGAGGCAGTTGCTGGGATGTGTGAGAGAGAGTGGGCGAGGCAGGGGGACGTGCAGAGCGCGTCGATGCTCGGGGCAGTAATATAGCCAGGATCAAAGTGGGACGAGTGTTGAGCCTTCCATGGAGTCTGCCATCCCCCCCCCCCTGCTCCAGGCAGGGGATTACTCCCTGGCACATTATCACTCCCAGGCAGGGGATTACTCCCTGGCACCTTATCACTCCCAGGCAGGGATTACCACAGCCACAAGCAAAAAGTTCAGACGAATAGCCAGAAATGCTGTCACCCCCCCCCCCCCCCGGACATCTTGACTGTACACACCTGCCTGGAGGCTTGACGTCAACCCTTTACACACACACACACACACACACACACACACACACACACACACACACACACACACACACACACACACACACACACACACACGATCTTCAAGAAAGGCGATAGGGAGGAGGCACTTAACTATAGACCTGTATCACTGACAAGCATCCCCTGTAAAATACTGGAAAGAATAATTAGGCTACGACTGGTTGCACACCTGGAGAACATTAGATTTGTGAACAAGCATCAACATGGGTTCTGGACAGGGAAATCGTGCCTAACAAACCTTCTGGAATTCTATGATAAAATAACGAGGATAAGACAGGAAAGAGATGGTTGGGCAGACTGCATATTTCTGGACTGCCAAAAAGCCTTTGATACAGTACCGCACATGAGACTGCTATTCAAACTCGAGAGGCAGGCGGGGTAGGGGGAAAGGTCCTAGCATGGATAAGGAACTACCTAACAGGAAGGAGCCAAAGAGTTACGGTAAGGGGCGAGAAGTCGGACTGGCGAACAGTAACAAGTGGAGTACCACAAGGATCGGTGCTGGGACCAATTCTATTTCTTGTATATGTTAACGACATGTTTACGGGTATAGAGTCCTACATGTCGATGTTTGCGGATGACGCAAAGTTGATGAGAAGAGTTGTGACAGATGAGGATTGCAGGATCCTCCAAGAGGACCTGAACAGGTTGCAGAGATGGTCAGAGAAATGGCTACTGGAATTCAACACGAGCAAATGTAAAGTTATGGAAATGGGACTAGGAGACAGGAGACCAAAGGGACAGTACACAATGAAGGGGAACAGCCTACCTGTGACGACGCGCGAAAGAGACCTGGGTGTGGACGTAACACCTAATCTATCTCCTGAGGCACATATAAATAGGATAACGACAGCAGCGTACTCTACACTGGCAAAAGTTAGAACATCATTCAGAAACCTAAGTAAGGAGGCATTTAGGGCTCTTTACACTGCCTACGTGAGGCCAGTCTTAGAGTATGCCGCCTCATCATGGAGTCCCCATCTAAAGAAGCACATAATGAAACTGGAAAAGGTTCAGAGGTTTGCAACGAGACTCGTCCCAGAGCTACGAGGGATGGGGTATGAGGAGCGCCTGGGGGAACTATGCCTTACGACACTAGAAAGAAGAAGGGAGAGGGGGGACATGATAGGAACGTATAAAATACTCAGAGGGATTGACAGAGTGGACATAGACGAAATGTTCACACGGAATAGTAACAGAACGAGGGGACATGGATGGAAGTTAGAAACTCAGATGAGTCACAGAGATGTTAGGAAGTTTTCTTTTAGCGTGAGAGTAGTGGGAAAATGGAATGCACTTAAGGAACAGGTTGTGGAAGCCAATACTATTCATAATTTTAAAACCAGGTATGATAGGGAAATGGGATAGGAGTCATTGCTGTAAACAACTGATGCTCGAAAGGCGGGATCCAAGAGTCAATGCTCGATCCTGCAGACACATATAGGTGAGTACATATAGGTGAGTACACACACACACACACACACACAGAGTAGTTAACGGATGGAATGCTTTAGGCAGTGATGTGGTGGAGGCTGACTCCATACACAGTTTCAAGGGTAGATATGATAGAGCCCAGTGGGCTCAGGAACCTGTACACCAGTTGATTGACAGTTGAGAGGCGGGACCAAAGAGCCAAAGCTCAACCCCCGCAAGCACAAATAGGTGAGTACAAATAGGTGAGTACACACACACACACACACACACACACACACGTAGGCGCTTTACACTGCCTACGTGAGACCAGTCTTAGAGTATGCCGCGCCATCACGAGTCCCCACCTGAAGAAACACATAAGGAAACTGGAGAAGGTTCAGAGGTTTGCGACGTGGCTTGTCCCAGAGTTACGGGCAAAGACTTCTTTCACCCCCTCCCCCCTACCCCTACATTCCCCCTCCCCCCTCCCTACCTCAAAAGAACCAAACCAAACAAGAAAAGGTCCAAAGGTCTCCGGCAAGACTCGGTGTTGAGGTAAGGTGTCCGTGGGGCGAGGAGAGACTGACAGAGGCGGCCGATAACCTCACATAACGGGAAGCAGAATTGGAAAAGCTTAAAAATATTTGCTTCCAAAGGACGGAACAGCAGGTCGAGGTTCCAAAATATATTTGTATAGGTTAAGTATCGTAAATAAATGAAATGTATTAGATTGAAAAAATGGTTAAAGCAGAGTCATTATAAATTTTTTAAAGCATATCTACATTTATAAAAATAATATCTCTGTCTAAATGTGTGTCTATCTGTATATCTGGCGGTATATATGTATGTCTGTCCAAAGTAGGTGAGACGCCTTGAACTATCGTCACCCAACCTTACAAGATGACACACAGCGTGATATCATTTATAGCAAAACCATCCAATTTCTTGAAGTGTTCAATTGGAAATCCGCTCACCGTACTTAGTAACAGTTTTCTCAANTGTCTTTGAGCAATGCAGGAGATGTAGGGTCTCATGACTTTAAGGCAAATGGGGTGTTGACTTGCATGATTCTCTCTAGTATGGTTGGAAGCTTCAGTTCTTCCCTGTGTTGATGATTCTTGTGCATCTTGGAGCACCAAAAATTATCCTCATGGCCTCATTTGTACTACATCAGTTTGTCCAACACAGAGGAGGGTAAATTAATTAAGTGCAAGGCATGATAATCAACTAGAGATCTGACAAACATCATATAGAATAGTCTAGCATATTAATATTGATACCAATATTCTTACCAGTAAGTGTTTTCAGTGGTTTAAGTCTTTCATTTAACCTACGTGTAGATCATTTACAACGTCACTGTTAATACCAACTCCAAGGTATTTGTGCTGCCTACACGTTTCAATGTTCTGGTTGTGACCTTGAAAGTTATAGGGACACGAGTTTTCTCTTGGGATGGAGAACTCTGGATTTAGTTATAGAGATAACAAGACCACATTCAATGCTTTTAGCAGCGAGTGAATCAAGTAGAGCTTGCAGTCTAGTTTGGGTATTTGCAACAATGCATATGTCGTCGACATAATAAATGACGGCTTCGTCAGGTAGTGTGGGATATCAATTGTTAATTTGTGCATCAGAACATTGAACAGTGTAGGACTTAGCACTCCACCCTGGGGTGTACCCAACTCAAAGGGTGCACAATGTTTACTTTTGACCCCCTTGAAAAGGACTGAGGCGGTTCTGTTACTCGGGTAACCCTGAGCCATGTCAACAGTCTTCCCTTAACTCCAAAGAAGTTAGTTTTTCTAAGATTATTTCTCTGCTAGCTGTATCAAAAGCAGTTTGGAGATCAATAAATGCCGCCTGAGAGCTTGGTCTCTCTCTGATAAAATATTCAGCAAAGCAAGTTTGTGTGCTTCTTCCAGGAAGGAACCCACACAAGTTAGGGGCAAGGTGGGGCTTAATTTGAAACATTAGTCTGTCGAGTATAATCCTCTCAAGAACCTTACACATGCACGACGTCAGAGAGATGGGTCTGAATTTTTGTGAATTAGGCTTGGGGTGTCGGTATTATGAGTCCCTGTGCCCAGCGGTCAGGTGTTTTGCCAATTTATCGATGTTATTGAGTATTTTACTGAAGCCTCTCCAATAGCTTACTACAACAGCTATGGGGATGACTGATCTGGACCTGCTGTGAGTATATATTTCACTCTGTTACTCTTGTTAAATATCATCTTCACTGGACAGTGGTGTCCACTCTGAAACTTTCCTAGCCTACAGTAATACTATATTTCCCTGGATGTTGACAACTTGCGTAATATCTTCTCTACCTCCTTTGGAGGAGAAGGATAAGAGGAAGAGGAGAGGGGAAGCAGGAGGAGAAACAGGACCTAGAAGAAGAGAAGCAAAGATGGATACAATCTTTATGTTGATGGAGCATTAACGGCATCTTGGAAGCAAAAAAGCAAACTTAGATAATGAGCTTTTAAAAGTTAATTTACGACGGCAGGCGAAGAGGGAGGGGGGGGGAGTACAGGGGTTATGGGGCCACCGGCCTCCCTGGGGGGGGGGGTTGCCTCTTCTCGGTGATGGGGAGATGGGAAGGGAGGAGGGACGAGGAAGAAGAGGGGGGGGAGGGGAGAGCTAAGGTCAACAGGTAGAGGGCGCGGGTGAAGAAAAGTTGTAGAAATTGGAAATGAATTACGAGTTACCAGAACTGGCGGACACGACCTGTATTCCAGGGAGGGACGACCTCTGTCCCAGCAGGAAGGACAGGTGTCCCAGCAAGATGGACAGGTGTCCCAGCAGGAAGGACAGGTGTCCCAGGAGGAAGGACAGGTGTCCCAGCAGGAAGGACAGGTGTCCCAGCAGGAAGGACAGGTGTCCCAGCAGGAAGGACAGGTGTCCTAGCAGGAAGGACAGGTGTCCCAGCAGGAAGGACAGGTGTCCCAGCAGGAAGGACAGGTGTCCCAGCAGGAAGGACAGGTGTCCCAGCAGGAAGGACAAGTGTCCCAGCAGGAAGGACAGGTGTCCCAGCAGGAAGGACAGGTGTCCCAGCAGGAAGGACAGGTTTCCCAGCAGGAAGGACAGGTGTCCCAGCAGGAAGGACAAGTGTCCCAGCAGGAGCCTATACTTCCCGACCTGTATTCAAATAAACTGTGTTAAATATTCGTAATGGGGCACTCTTGAGTCAGGCGAGCGGCGCCGGTGCCGTTATTAAATTCCATCTCACTCACACGAGAGAAGGTTCCCAGTCTTATTTTCTGGGTGACGATGTGAAGCATGTCTCTCTCTCTCTCTCTCTCTCTCTCTCTCTCTCTCTCTCTCTCTCTCTCTCTCTCTCTCTCTCTCTCTCTCTCTCCTCTCTCTCTCTCTCTCTTAAACTAAGACTTGGGTTCATTAGGGCTGTCGCATGAAATTTCTAGTGAAACTGCAAGCAAAAGTTGTTATCCTACCTCGGCTCATATGAAGCCTGTTCTTAGAGACTCATACATTTCACGAGAATGTTCTTTGAAACTAACTACCATATTAAGAACCTAGTGAAACTGGGCTCAACCTAGTGAAGCTCCTAGAGACCCATTTATTTCATGAATCTATTGTATGCATCATTAGGAATAAGCTTTATTCATTAAGTAACAATCTTATAAGGAGTAGGATGAGCCCGTAGTCAACTGTGTCCCAGAGCCTTCATGTGCTCAGTTGATCTGATCTCACGTGTATTAATATTCCTGATCTGTTGAGTGAACACGTTCCAGATGAAGGTCAACCTGGGAATGAATGGTCGCTGATTGAGTGATGTTCTTACGAAAGGCACTTCCAGCATGAGACTGTTGAAGATTGTGGGTGCCAACGGTTGCAATCCAGCTGGGATGGCCCCATTGTTGACCAAGTTGCTGCAGAGTGACTGGGTGCTGCAACTACACAACACGACATTGCTCACCTCACAGCAGTAACAGCCCCACATGCAGGTTACGTCCTGTTAGCAACCCCAATGTCGGCAACTGGCACACGTCTCACACCACACGCCCTCCGAATTGCTGTGGCCCTCCGCCTTGCTGCCCCAATCCACACCAGATATAAGTGTATTTGCGGCGAGGTGGTGGCTGACAGGTACGGCCCCCATGGCCTACTCTGCCAAAGCACAGGGGGATGGCACTCGAGGCACAGTGAAGTTAACGACATCATCAAGAGGAGCCTCACCACAGCTGGATGTCTAGCTGAGAGAGAGCCTCGTTACCTAACGCCCCATAACTCTGATGCTCTTATTGGTCGCCCAGATGGTATCACAGTGAACCCCTGGAAGAATGGTAAGTAGTTGGTGTGGGACTACACGAGGGTATCAACCCTGGCTAACATGTACATTGACTTCAGTGTTGCACAACCAGGTGGCGCTGCCACTCACAGGAAATCAGCTAAATCCCATAAGTACAGAGCTGGATCACCACCACAATTTTGTCCCCATTGTTTCTGAGACACTCGGCGCCTGGGGTAAGAGTGCCACCAGTTTGTTTAAGGTACTGGGTTCTAGGCTAATTAAAACAACAAGAGACCCTAGAGTTGCCAGCTTCCTTTTCCAGCGCCTCAGCGTGGCGATACAGAGGGGAAAGGCACACTGCATTCAGGGTTCCTGCCCGCCATCTGAGGAGCTGGAGCAACTCCACAACGTATGATAATCATCTTTGTACCTTATATGTAACTACTTCTTTGTAGCAAAGCTTAAATAAAACACACACACACACACACACACACATATATATATATATATATATATATATATATATATATATATATATATATATATATATATATATATATATATATATATATATAATATATGGAGGAGTGGAGCGGGCAAACTGGTGTTCTGGTTGCAGGAATTAAATGTTTTCCGGAGAGACTATCAGAGAGGAACCCTTTTAACGCTCTCTCCCGGGAGAAGGAAAATACACACACGGCACCAACCACTTCCAGGGTGGAACTACACCATTGTTTATACTCTCCCTTGTTTATACTCTTGTTTATACTCACCCTTGTTTATACTCTTGTTTATACTCTTGTTTATACTCTTGTTTATACTCACCCTTGTTTATACTCACCCTTGTTTATACTCTTGTTTATACTCACCCTTGTTTATACTCTTGTTTTACTCACCCTTGTTTATACTCTTGTTTATACTCACCATTGTTTATACTCACCATTGTTTATACTCACCATTGTTTATACTCACCATTGTTTATACTCACCATTGTTTATACTCTTGTTTATATTCACCCTTGTTTATACTCACCCTTGTTTATACTCTTGTTTATACTCACCATTGTTTATACTCACCATTGTTTATACTCACCATTGTTTATACTCACCATTGTTTATACTCACCATTGTTTATACTCACCATTGTTTATACTCACCCTTGTTTATACTCACCCTTGTTTATACTCACCCTTGTTTATACTCACCATTGTTTATACTCACCATTGTTTATACTCACCCTTGTTTATACTCACCATTGTTCATACACTTCACCTGAAATTTATACACATGATTCCCCGGTTAATGTATTTTTTATTGAATTTTTTTAACTGCGCGGACTGTTTAATTAAACATTATATTATCATTTTATAAAGGCATTTGTCCAATTATAGTTTCTTCAGTTAGGCATCATAGTGTAGTGCTTTGGTGTAGTGTTTTGCTGCATCACCCATTCACCTCGTTAACCAGGTGACCCGTGTTCGATCCCTGGTTACGATGCGACGATTGGGCACCATTCTTTCTCTATTTTCTTCCTGGATGTAAAAGGATTTGTGGACGGTGTTGCAGGGAAAACATGTCTTCATATGAGTAGTGGAGGAGGAGGTGTTAGCGTGCTTGTAATACTCAAAACGCTTCATCTGCTCTCTCCTCTTAGGTATAAAATGGATATCTTACCTCACCTCGTTTCCTTAAGATGCTTGCCTGCTGCTTTCCTTCTTCTTAATCATATTTACTGACGTTTGCTTGGTTTATTTCATTTATCTGACTCTTATATCTAGTCAGGTGGGGAATAATTCTCACAAGGCAGACCTATCTCGTACTCACCTAGGACTTAGGTATGTTTGTAATGTATGTTTGTCAGTGTGTTTGTGTGTTGTTACTACTGTCGTTATTACTGTCTACTTTGTGTGTGTAGTTTTGTGAAAGTCAAATAATTATCAAAAGACGGCCCTCAGCCGGGGAGACAACGTGGCTGTGTCCGAGTAAGAGAGAGAGAGAGAGAG
>WNGS01111181.1:34625596-34659028 GCA_020271785.1 Procambarus virginalis
ATACTTGTAACCGAGTCTAAGCCGAGCAGCAGTAACATCTAGAAGTCTGCTGATTTTATTGGATGATCCATAGATGTGTGGCTCCTCTCTGTGTCAACAAAATTATTCGCACACCCTCCGTCACTATGTGATGGAGTGCGAAAAGATACGTGAATTTAGAGACAATTCTATAACCAATGTTCCAGCGATGTGTAAATATTTCATTCAAAATGATCTGCTACCAGAAATTTTAGCCAAATATCCCCAGTTTGCTAACTGTAGGTAGTAACTGAGTGATTGTAACCTATTTAAGCTGAATTTCCAGGGACACATTCTAAATATATCAAAAAAAGTTTCAAAAACTGTTGGCATTCTCTCTAAGATCAGATATTATGTACCCCGACCTGCCCTGGTGACTCTCTATTACTCCCTCATCTATCCATATCTCAACTATGGTATTTGTGCTTGGGGTTCTACTACCCAAAATCATTTACGTCCTCTAATTACTCAACACAAAGCTGCTATTAGGACAATATCCAACTCTGGCCCCAGACATCACTCGGTACCCCTACTCAAATCTCTGAATATGTTAGATATTAAGTCACTGCACATTCTCTCATGTGTATCATACATATATAAAACCCTGAACTGTAATGCCAATCCTGAACTCAAAAGCTTCATTGCTGGTTGTAACAGAACCCATGAGCACCACACCAGAAATAAATACAGTTTTAATATTCCAAGAGTACGGCTTAATCAAACTAGAAATGCTCTACAAATCAAGGGACCCAGAATGTGGAATGACCTCCCCAACCATGTTAAAGACTGTACCTCTCTCAACCAGTTTAAGATTAAAACTAAACACTACCTAATAAATTCCCTGTAACCTACCTACCTTTTTTTTTTAATCAATGCTGTTTGTCAACATTTTGTATTTGTGCTGCTTTTTCAGTCATGTTCCCCCTTTTTCTCATCTTTATTTGTATTTGTTCTCAACACATTTTATTCTTTATGCTCAATTAGTATTAAGTTCTAGATATTAATGTTCTTCCTGCCCGAAACGCATTGCGTAATAGTGGCTTTAGGCATTGTATGTACTAGCTCTACCTATAATTCGATCCATTAATGTAACCTCACTTGTATGTATATACCTTACCTGAATAAACATATTTATTTATTTATTTATTTATTTATTTATTTATTTATTTATTTATTTATTCACCGCTGCCCACTGGATGGGAGGCGGTGTGCAGGACAAACATATAAATTTTGACACTAGCTCTCCACATATGTCAGTTGCTTAATTTAGAACCTGTACTTGAGGTCGATCTCGAACCCATTGTTGATGTGACGACTTATATTGAATTTTGTAACTAGCTCATCAAGATTGTAACTTGCTTAGCTAAATGAATTGTGGGGTTCAGTCCCTGAGCCCATTATGTGCCTCTGTAACCTTTCCACTACCGCCCACAGGATGGGTATGGGGTGCATAATAAATGAACTAAACTAACTGGTGTAGGGGTACAGTATGCAGGTGCTGGTGTTGTGGTACAGTATGCAGGTGCTGGTGCAGTGGTACAATATGCAGGTGCTGGTGCAGTGGTACAATATGCAGGTGCTGGTGCAGTGGTACAATATGCAGGTGCTGGTGCAGTGGTACAATATGCAGGTGCTGGTGCAGTGGTACAATATGCAGGTGCTGGTGCAGTGGTACAATATGCAGGTGCTGGTGCAGTGGTACAATATGCAGGTGCTGGTGCAGTGGTACAATATGCAGGTGCTGGTGCAGTGGTACAATATGCAGGTGCTGGTGCAGTGGTACAATATGCAGGTGCTGGTGCAGTGGTACAATATGCAGGTGCTGGTGCAGTGGTACAATATGCAGGTGCTGGTGCAGTGGTACAATATGCAGGTGCTGGTGCAGTGGTACAATATGCAGGTGCTGGTGCAGTGGTACAATATGCAGGTGCTGGTGCAGTGGTACAATATGCAGGTGCTGTTGTGGTACAATATGCAGGTGCTGTTGTGGTACAATATGCAGGTGCTGGTGCAGTGGTACAATATGCAGGTGCTGGTGCAGTGGTACAATATGCAGGTGCTGGTGTTGTGGTACAATATGCAGGTGCTGGTGCAGTGGTACAATATGCAGGTGCTGGTGCAGTGGTACAATATGCAGGTGCTGGTGTTGTGGTACAATATGCAGGTGCTGGTGCAGTGGTACAATATGCAGGTGCTGGTGTTGTGGTACAATATGCAGGTGCTGGTGTTGTGGTACAATATGCAGGTGCTGGTGCATTGGTACAATATGCAGGTGCTGGTGCAGTGGTACAATATGCAGGTGCTGGTGCAGTGGTACAATATGCAGGTGCTGGTGTTGTGGTACAATATGCAGGTGCTGGTGCAGTGGTACAATATGCAGGTGCTGGTGTTGTGGTACAATATGCAGGTGCTGGTGCAGTGGTACAGTATGCAGGTGATGGTGTTGTGGTACAATATGCAGGTGCTGGTGTGTAATAGTACCATACGCAGGTGATGGTGTTGTGGTACTATATGCAGGGCTAGTTTAGTTGTACAATATGCAGGTGCTAGTGTAGTGGTACAATGTACAGGTGTTAGTTTAGTGATACAATATGCAGGTGGTAGTGTAGTGGTACAATATGCTTGTGCTAGTGTAGTGGTACAATATGCTTGTGCTAGTGTAGTGGTACAATATACAGGTGCTAGTTTAGTGGTACAACATACTTGTGCTAGTGTAGTGGTACAATATACAGGTGCTAGTTTAGTGGTACAACATACTTGTGCTAGTGTAGTGGTACAATATACAGGTGCTAGTTTAGTGGTAGAACATACTTGTGCTAGTGTAGTGGTACAATATACAGGTGCTAGTTTAGTGGTACAACATACTTGTGCTAGTGTAGTGGTACAATATCCCTTCCTGTGTTATTGACTGTTGCAGCAACTGCATAATAAGCAGTTGAAGAGGTGTGATGAAGCATCAACATTACTCATGAATATGACCCTCACTGTCAGTGTACAGAGCTACGAGGGAGTCAAAAGAAGTCGTAACTCACTTCCCTTGATCGTAAGTTATGTGCTCCGGGCAGATGTGCGTTACTGACCATGTCTTCCAATTTGGAGCTTGTGCTCTTGATTCATATATTTACGGAGGTTATAACTCAGGAAGTTGTTGGGTTGTAAGTTGGAGGGTGTGTAACCCGCTGGTTAAATGATGTTATGATACAAAACATTCACAGCTCGCTACGTTCTCTAGGTGTTTAAATCTTTAATTTCATTAATAATTTACGACATTCAACAAAATAGTTAAAAATGTTTTATATAAACGCTTTAATAGAAGAGAATATAGAATAAATGAAATATAGAATAAATGAATAATTATTAACAAAACAAGAAGAGACAAAATAATATAACAAACACAAAATTCAGGCAAAGAAGGTACAACTAGATGAATAGCCTGGCGTGTGTAGCCTGGCTGTGACGGGAACACGTGCTGGATTAATTGTTCCATCCTTCACACTCACTCACTCACTCACACCTGTGTCGCTTACCTCCCGTCTGCGCTGACCACGCAGTTGGAGAGCACGCACTTCCCCGCGCGTGCTAACACACGCGCGATCATTACTATATTAATATGTTTTGCTGTTATTTAATAATACAACATAATATATTCATTCGTGATAAACGATTACACATATTATATCAACAATATACATACAAAAGATTCATAGAGACTTAAAGAACAAACGACAACTCAGAGAGGCATCAGATTACCTGTATTACATGGAAATTTTGTTCATAGTTGCTGCATGAATGTAATGCAACAAGAAGCCAAATCTTACGTAATGGGGTCGGAATTCTCAACAGTTGTGAGGCAGGAACAGCGTGGTTGCTCTGAACAAGACTGTACAGCCGTTGGCCAACCATTGTAAGAGGGTTGTTGGTCAACATGGCATGACGTGTGTCTGGGCGCCAGCCATCATGGCGGAGCCTCCTCCCTCCCGCACCTCTCAACTTACCTCTCACTACAAAGGTAATAATTAATTAGGAGTGTTAGCGAAATTCTTATAAATTAAGACATCAAATTAATGATTAACTCGATATACACATTAGTATTAATTTCAGTCTCCGCTCCATTATTTAATAAAAAACATAATAAACATAAATAAACATAAAACAAAAAATAAATAAACAAATAAAACATGACAAATAAATAAACATCACTACCGTTGCTCAATCGTCTCACTGTGAGAAGATAGCAACAAGAAATTTTAGAGTATTGCGACCCTCACAATATGTTACTGCGCATCATACAATTCTAATACAGAAACAAGTTCTCATATAATTTTTTTATAAATAACCAAGACCTCATATAAAAATTACAGAGTTTTCATGGATGCATACTGCGGGCAACGTCATATCCGAGGATGAGGTGAAGGTGAAGCACCTCACTTATAGCTCCATTGCATGGTGACAATCTCATGGAATACAGAGCACTTAGATCGATACTTAACACTCGATGGGACGATTTCAATACCAGCGAAAGTCTTCATGAAAGTACCAACATTCCTGCCCTCAATTTGTACTGGAAAACTTTATTAGACAAACAACTTGATGGATCTTATCACGAACATCACATTGACTTTCTATTACACTCTCTTAGACAACCACGGAACACCCACGAGCTCATCCCTACCATCTACGATCCTCCTCCTAACTCTGTATTTCGTTAAACTTTAGCTCTCAACACCCAGCATCCACCATCTATATATATATAGCTCTCAACGCCCAGCACAAACCATCCGTAAACGTTCAGCCCTGACGCTGATGAGCCAATCACAGCGATGACGTGAGTGTTGTGATGTCCCTGTTGTTGCCACTAAACACCCGACTGAGTACAGTACTTGCTTCAAATGCCGCAACCTAACGCCACGCAGCTGGGTTTAACCCTGGCTCTTTTTTCTCCTACAAAATCTACTTCCTCTCACCCCCTTTATTCTTCTGTTCCCACTTCCAAGCTCGCTCTTCGGGGTGTCTTATCCTGTATATATTCGGATTCGTGTCAGTCTGCTGTTTACACTATGGCTGGGACAGTATGTTGAGTGTTCCGTAGTGGTCTGCGAGTTGGCAGCTAATAAGGAGTGTAATTTAGAGCTGGTTGGCTATAGATACATGACATGGTTTTCTTGATGGACATCGATCAATCATTAAACAGGAGAACTGGGTGATCAACGCTCAAGCCATAGAACTAGCTCAGTAGCGCAGTTGATAGAGCGACCGTCTAAATGAATGAAACGTTTACTTCCACGATAGTGTTGATGACAATTTACACAGCTGACAACTGTAGTGCTGGCGAATGGGCGGAGTTTTCTCTGCTGTGACGTCATCTTCTATTGGTTAGGGTCTAGGCCTCGGTGTTAGTAATGATGCAAAGTCGTGGTTTTGTAGGTTTATATTAAGTCCAATAGAAAACCAGAAATTAAAGAGTAATTATCCGTCTATGGTACCACTGAAAATCCCACCTTACTAGTCTCCTGTGACAAGCTGTCACTGGAGTGTTCAAAGCGCTAATGAGCTAATATGAGTTGTTTACGGTCTCTGGACACCCTAGAGCACGTAAGAGGGAAATAAGAAAAAATAATGTTAAAATTATAAAATATGTGAAGAATCGTCGCTGAATATTAAAATATATTAAAAAATCCTTGTTCTAGAAATAAAACAATAGTGTAAATTATCGCAAACACAGCTACGGTTGACCTCCGTTCATTGTTTCGTTATTATTTTAATAACAGAATATGTACAAATAAACAAAAATATTCATGGATCTTATAAAAAATATACATTGATACCATTACAAACGCCAAATACATTCATAAGAACTAAAAACATCAATTGTCACGTTAGATAGGTACAACAATCATTACAAGAGCATTACACTTAACATACAAATAGCAAAATGGATCATAACGAATCCTATTCGAAGAAACAGTATGAATCTGTTATGAGGATAATACACAGTACCAGACTGTCTTAACCCTTACAATGAAACAAAGGATGTCTACACCCTATAACCTGTTACAACACCGAAAATTTAAGGTACTTACAATGTATATACAAATGGAAAAACGGAAATCCCCAACACAAGCAGGGGAACCCAAGGAAACAGTCACTCAGTCCAAATACACCTTTGCTAGGATAACATTTAGGAACACGTAATATAAGACAGTAAAGATCACGTATAAACACAGCAACCCACACACTCTCCACAAAGCACTACACCCACAAAACAGTATGCTCACAAACGACCTGAATCATGCAACTTCCACACAGAAGCACCCGGGATATGCACAAGTCACCCGGAGGCGCTACTCTCTGCCGTGAACCACCGACGCACTGCAGAGGGTGAAGCCACCACAGTCTACAGTGGAACCTTCCCCCCCACCTGAGCTACCGAGTAATTCTTCAGCCGACCTCTCCAAAAACAGCAAATACGACAGGCACCGCTCCTGTGCCAGGTAAGTTCACTACGGGCTCATCATAGCCCGTGCTACTTGGAACTTGTTCCGAGTAGCTGAATCTATAACAACAACATCCAAAAACAGTCAATAATATCAGCAAGTAACAGAAACAATGTGTTCCGAATCTTCCGATCTCTTCCCCCGAAAATAAAATAAAAGCCACAAAAATCCAAGTGAAGATCCGTACCACAGAGAGCACCAATATGCCTCCGGAGCCAACGCACAAAAACAGGACCTTGTCGACAGAAATAAAATACATGCATCAAAGTATCGCGCTCCCCACAACAGAAGCAGCCCTACGAGCCTTGAGTCCCCAATAAATGTAGATAGGAGTTCGTTGGTATTCATGCAGAGACCTATGGAGGATCTCCCGCGACGACACCAACCACTTGGGCTGGATGGGAGAGCGACGGTCTTGCTTCATGCAAGTCGGCGTTCAATCCCCGACCGTCCAAGTGGTTGGGCACCATTCCTTCCCCCCGTCCCATCCCAAATCATTATCCTGACTCCTTCCCAGTGCTATATAGTCGTAATGGCTTGGTGCTTTCCCCTGATAATTCCTTCCTTTCTTCCTTCCCGCGACGACGGGTACAGAAATCGCGCATAGAAGTCAGTCCACACCGTCCACACTCAAGCTGAGGGTACACGGAGGTCAGTCAAACTACATATACATATATCAATAGTTGGAATGATATCAAGAATATCATTCTTGATGTAGCCTAACATATCATTCTTGATGTAGCCTAACATATCATTCTTGATGTAGCCTAACATATCATTCTTGATGTAGCCTAACATATCATTCTTGATGTAGCCTAACATATCATTCTTGATGTAGCCTAACATATCATTCTTGATGTAGCCTAACATATCATTCTTGATGTAGCCTAACATATCATTCTTGATGTAGCCTAACATATCATTCTTGATGTAGCCTAACATATCATTCTTGATGTAGCCTAACATATCATTCTTGATGTAGCCTAACATATCACCTGTTTTGTAACCTAACATCACCTGTGTTGTAGCCTAACATATCACCGGTGTTGTAGCTTAACATATCACCGGTGTTGTAGCCAAACATATACTTTTTGCTGTAGCCTAACGTACCATTTTTTTGCTGTAGCCTATAGTGGATCACCATTGCTGTAATCTAGTACATTACTCCTTGCTATTGCCTAGTGTAATATCCTTCCTTGTTTGTGCTTAGTGTGTCATACTTGCTGTTGCCTAATGGATCATCCATGTTTCTACCTAGTGTGGCGGGAACCACATTTAGTATAGACTCGGGCGGGAGTGCTCTCTCTCACAGGCAGTATACTGGTCCCTGATTGGTGGAGGACGGCCGGTGCGCACGAGAGCCGCGCACCCCTGGGGCAGGACTCTAGGCGGCCGCACCTTGCTGAGTCAACCCCTTGAGTCCTCGCGCTAGACTTCGGGTCTAATTCCTCTTAATGACAGTACATAGGAACCTCGGCAGCCTTCCGTTCCATGCCTCATCTACCCCCGAAGCCTAGGATAGATAGTAGTCTATCTAAGAAGACTACAGATTCAAGGTGAGCCTCTGTACATTCTATACACCTTTCACTGAAGTTTAGGAGCCGCCATAACTAATGTGGTAGCCCTCTTCAGTGGTGCAGAGTTCAGAACTCTACGCGGTGTTCAAGAGGACCTGTTGTGTCAGAAATTTCTCATAGTAATTATTGTTCCTATGAGTTATTCCCCCATTTCGTGTATTTTTCAAAAGTTTTCAATGATTGAAACTAGTCAAAACTGTAGTTTTGACTAAAGTTTCTTCTAGTAAGCTACGTCATCCATCTCTTCCACTTTTTGTTTTTTAATGTTAAGATTGTATTATATGCAACTAGTTATTTTGGTGGTATATTTTCTTTCTTACTTTTTTTTAAATTTCTGCTACTTGGTATATTTTCTGGGAATTTCAGCGATCACACGAGGACGCAGTGATCCCCATACAAGTGGTCACATTCGCTCCTCCCTGCTGCCGCTAGTCTGCGCCTGTCAGTACATCAACGTACCAAGTTCATTTCTGATTTGCTTTCTTTGCTCGTATTCATGTAGTTGTATTCTCCTAGTTGTGCCTGCGGGGGTGGAGCTCTGGCTCTTTCGGCCCGCCTCTCAACTGTCAATCAACTTTTTTTTCATACACACACATATTAGAGGCCGGACCAAAGAGCCAGAGCTCAACCCCCGCAAGCACAACTAGGTGAGTACCCACACACACACACAAAAGGGCATGGAGGAACTTCCGTAATAACAGAACACCAGAAAGTAGAGAGAGGTACCAGAGAACCAGGAACGAGTATGTCAGTGTGAGAAGAGCAGCTGAGAAAAGGTATGAAAATGATATAGCTAATAAAGCCAAGACTGAACCAAAGCTACTACACAGTCACATCAGGAGGAAGACAACAGTGAAGGAACAGGTGATGAAACTTAGGGTGGGCGAGGACAGGTACACAGAGAATGACAAAGAGGTGTGTGAAGAACTCGACAAAAAGGTTCTAGGAGGTCTTTACAGTAGAACAGGGAGATATCACGGCGCTGGGAGAGGTGGCAGCAAACCAGGTGACCTTGGATAGGTTCGAAATTACAAGAGATGAGGTCAAAAAGCACCTATTGGAGCTGGATGTGAGAAAAGCTGTTGGGCCGGATGGAATCTCGCTATGGGTATTGAAAGAGTGTGCAGGAGCACTTTGCTTACCACTCTCCATAGTGTATAGTAAGTCACTGGAAACGGGGGACCTACCAGAAATATGGAAGACTGCTAATGTAGTACCAATATACAAAAAGGGTGACAGACAAGAGGCACTGAACTACAGGCCAGTGTCCTTAACTTGTATACCATGCAAGGTGATGGAGAAGATTGTGAGAAAAAAACTAGTAACACATCTGGAGAGAAGAGACTTCGTGACAACCCATCAAAATGGGTTCAGGGAGGGTAAATCTTGCCTTACAGGCTTGATAGAATTCTACGATCAGGTGACAAAAATTAAGCAAGAAAGAGAAGGGTGGGCGGACTGCATTTTTTTGGACTGTCGGAAAGCCTTTGACACAGTACCCCATAAAAGGTTGATGCATAAGCTGGAGAAACAGGCAGGAGTAACTGGTAGGGCGCTCCAGTGGATAAGGGAGTACCTAAGCAATAGGAAGCAGAGAGTTACAGTGAGGGGTGAGACCTCAGACTGGCGTGAAGTCACCAGTGGAGTCCCACAGGGCTCTGTACTTGGACCTATCCTGTTTCTGATATACGTAAATGATCTCCCAGAGGGTATAGACTCATTCCTCTCAATGTTTGCTGACGACGCCAAAATTATGAGAAGGATTAAGACAGAGGAGGACAGCTTGAGGCTTCAAGAAGACCTGGACAAGCTGCAGGAATGGTCGAACAAATGGCTGTTAGAGTTTAACCCAAGCAAATGTAATGTAATGAAGATAGGGGTAGGAAGCAGGAGACCAGATACAAGGTATCATTTGGGAGATGAAATACTTCAAGAGTCAGAGAGAGAGAAAGACCTGGGGGTTGATATCACGCCAGACCTGTCCCCTGAAGCTCATATCAAGAGGATAACATCAGCAGCATATGCCAGGTTGGCTAACATAAGAACGGCCTTTAGAAACTTGTGTAAGGAATCTTTCAGAACATTATATACCACATATGTCAGACCAATCCTGGAGTATGCGGCTCCAGCATGGAGTCCATATCTAGTCAAGCATAAGACTAAACTGGAAAAGGTTCAAAGGTTTGCCACCAGACTAGTACCCGAGCTGAGAGGTATGAGCTACGAGGAGAGACTACGGGAATTAAACCTCACTTCGTTGGAAGACAGAAGAGTTAGGGGGGACATGATCACCACATTCAAGATTCTCAGGGGAATCGACAGGGTTGATAAAGACAGGCTGTTTAACACAAGGGGGACACAGGTGGAAACTGAGTGCCCAAATGAGCCACAGAGATATTAGAAAGAACTTTTTTAGTGTCAGAATAGTTGACAAATGGAATGCATTAGGAAGCGATGTGGTGGAGGCTGACTCCATACACAGTTTCAAGTATAGATATGATAGAGCCCAATAGGCTCAGGAACCTGAACACCTGTTGATTGACGGTTGAGAGGCGGGACCAAAGAGCCAGAGCTCAACCCCCCCGCAATCACAACTAGGTGAGTACGCACACACACACACACACACACACACACACACACACACACACACACACACACACACACACACACACACACAGGAAGCACCCGTAGCAGCTGTCTAACTCCCAGGTACCTATTTACTGCTAGGTGAACAAGGGGCACCAGAGTGAAAGAAACTCTGCCCATTAGTTTCCGCCTTCGCCGGGATGGATCCCCGGACCCTAGGAGTACGAATACCGAGCGCTATCCACTGATCCGTCAGGCCCCTAAAGTTTTGACTACAACACTTGTTATAAATGTTCAAACGTGTTGCTTAAATCGTTTTATATTGTTAGTGTTTCATTGTTTATTTACTTGTGTTTCTCCATTGTTCTGTAGTATTCACATTATTTGGTTGCCGGCTCCACAGTTTCCAGAACAACCTCTTATGTGGAATTCTGTCGAAAGCCTTTTTTAGGTCCAGATAGATGCAGTCAACCCATCCATCTCTTTCCTGTAATATCTCTGTTGCTCGATCATAGAAACTGAGTAAATTCGATACACAGGATCTTCCAGATCGAAAACCATACTGACTGTCTGATATTTTATAATTTCTCTCCAGGTGTTCTACCCATTTAAAACTAAATGGGTAGAACACCTGGAGAGAAATGATATAATATCAAAACGATTATATCTGCTTTTGTACTGATTGCAGCTTCCTGAAGCGTACGGTTTTTATTTCCAAGACCTTGAATGTTCCACTGCAGTATTCGTAATGGCCAGACGACGGTTTCGGTTGGTGTTGCCTGTTCTAGTAGAACTCCTCTTCGGTATCTATCTCTATATTCTCCACCTCGCAAGTCGTGTCTCTGCAAATCGAGCTGCACTGAGTGCTCGTGGTCATCCCCTGCATTAATGGAATCTGTGCATCCCTGTTGTCCATCACTTTGCTCTTGGTATTGCTGCACATCAGACTACATTGATTGCTCATGGACGTTTCTTGTGTTGTCGGAATGTGTGCAACTCTGCCATCCAGTATTTCGTTATTGATGTTGCTGCATATCGGGCTGCATTGATTTGTACATGCCCGCCATTTGTGTTGTTGGAACCTGTGCACCTCTGCTGCTCAATACTTCTTTGTTGGTGTTGTTGCATATCAGACTGCATTGGCTGTTGATGTCTGTCTTTTGTGTTGTAAGATTCCGTTGATCTTGAGTGACTAATGCTTCTTGCAGTTGCTTTTGTGAATGTTGATGGACTGATGTCTTGACTATCCGAGTGTTGTTGGTAGTCTGTATGTCCATGACGCGTTGTTTGTCCTTTTGTGTTTCGTTTTGTCTCAGACTGTGCTTGGCTGTACAGTCTTTGGTTGGATGGCTCAGGCTGCACACTCCGCATCTCTCCTGTCCAGTGCAGCGTGATTGATGGTGGCCGTATTTCTGACACCTGAAGCAGCGCAGGGGTTCTGGGACGTATGGTCTGTCGGAATATTCCCCAATTTCCAAGAGTGAATGTTTCTGGCACATGTCCCATGACGGTCACTAGAATCTGACGTGTCGCTGCTTTGTCTACTTTTGTGCGTCATCGTTCTGCATTCAGGATTTGCTTGTGTTCTAGTATTAGATCCAGCGGAAAGTCGATTGGATATCCCAAAAGCACGACTCGTGTGCGTCTTTCTGAAGGGGTCCAGCTGGAGTTAACACTGTCCCCCTCGTGTCGCCCAAGGACCACATGAACCTTATCAACTCCTCCGAGTGTGAACTACTGTAAGAACTATTCACCGTCCCAGAAGCGTTGTAGAGCAGAGTGAGGGGGTGCAATAAGGCCGTGCAAACCCGTGATCACTACACACCGGGCGCCGCCCTTGCTCTTCTATGGTCACGGCGTGTACCACCTCAACCAGTGTCACGACTTAGACTCGCGCTCGTCAGTTGCACCCAAGGTAGCCGTCAATTAATTTTGAGAGAATAGAATACCCCTTAGTTCTTTGGCCTAGTCTGGCTTGGAGCTCCTCCACAGTCGTCTTCCACATCCCTGCATATACTCCAGGTTTGCCTCTAGCCTTGTAGTCTGGACTGGTAGACACACTACCAGGAAGGAATGTTGCTTCTGTCCTCTAGCCTAGTGTGTCTCAGAAACTGGTGCATGTAAACCGCTCTACATGGTATGTAGTTTTTATTCAAGTTAATTTCACCACTCTGTAATAGTTAGGGTCGACCTTGACCCACATATTGTCATAGCATAAGAAGTGGAGCCTAAACACAGCGATTAAAATGATAATGACATTTACTGGGAAAATATTTATATATAAAATTACTGGCCATGCTAGCCTCATCCACCCGCCAGTCCCCGCTTTACTTGTGACGGACCTCGGCGCCATCTATGATCCAGGTGCCGAACTATAGCAGTTGACCCTCTCATTAATCGTAGTTTCCCGTCTTCTAGTCGGCTGGGCTGGAAGGTGACGACCAACCAGGGACAGGCGATGGAAGTCAGTGACGCAGGGAGAGTGGAAGAGTACTTGGGTCGATCTGGAGGGGCTAGCCAAGTGGGCTAGTTGAGCACTGTGGACTTCACTCCTGAAAGGTACTAGCCAGTGGGCATAGTTGAGTGTTGCTGACTTTACTGGTTGAGCGTACCAGTGCGCTACGCAGGGGGAGCGCTTGAAGGCTTCCCCGTGACAGCAGCTAGCGTGAGGGCTAGTGGTGCGTTGATGACCTCGTCAGAGGCGTAGTGGTGCGTTGATGACCTCGTCAGAGGCGTAGTGGTGCGTTGATGACCTCGTCAGAGGCGTAGTGGTGCGTTGATGACCTCGTCAGAGGCGTAGTGGTGCGTTGATGACCTCGTCAGAGGCGTAGTGGTGCGTTGATGACCTCGTCAGAGGCGTAGTGTGTCAGTCATGTGTGCAGCAGGCTAGCGTGAGGGCTAGTGGTGCCGCTCCGGATGACCTCGCATAGTAACTTGTATAAATTATTATGGTGATCGGTAATTACGGGTTATTTTTTTTTTTTACCTTTTTAAAAATAAACTAGATTTCCACCAAGGTTAGGGTCCTCTGAACTTGAGTAGGATCATAGTTTAAACAAAACCCGGTTACGAAGGGTTCATAGCATAATCCAAAGATTTACATTAATGTGGTGCACCTAGTAATGTGACACTACACATTGTCAGCAGAACATAAAGGTGGCGAACCCGCTGTGCGGAGATGTACCTACTGAAGGAGGGCATACGAGAATTGATCCACCTTCCACGAGGCGATAGATGATGTAGTGCCATTGACTTTACGCTCTGCGAGGTGTGTATGCAATGACCAGCCCTTGAGTTCAGCCTTCATGTAGCCTGATGTATCACACACTTGCTGTAGTGTAAGGAATCATTTAGTGAATCATTTTTGGTGGTGTGTGGGTTCCATCCATATACTTTAGTGGTGCTGCAGGAAACTTTAAAGTTTCCTTTAGTGAGCTGTTTCTCGGATCCTTATTGTGAGCATCCTGGCTGGTAGGCAAAATTTCTCTTATTTTTGTGGCTTGAGTTAGTTCCTGATGGTCCAAGTGAATTAAATTTCATACTGTTACCATCAACAAGTAATCAGCCAGGTGTACTGAGCTGCTGTTACCATCAACGCCAATAGTCGGGTGTTGAGAGCTCTCTTGTACTTACCAGCGAACAAAGCTGCATTTAAGTTCAACTTGAAATTTTCAAACTTAGGAAGCAATACATGTCATCAAAGCTTGCAATTTTGCTGACTCGCTAAGAGCGTTACGAATTTTGCCTCTGTAATCCGCTTTGTCCAACAAAACTCGAGGCCCTAATATTTTTCGCTCTGGCAATATCCCCTCTCAGTAGCTCTTTGACACGTTTAAATAGCGGGGCTCACTCTCGTTGATGGAACAGTCATCCGACACTTCTGCCCATTTTTAACAGTCGACTGTAATCGTTATTTCTTCGATCAAAGTTTATTGAGGATTAACCAATAAACATTTGTGTTAATAACTTAGAAAAATTCGGAAGCGACTCGATAATACTATGGTGTTGCCCTCCTTTTAGAAGTATTGTACACAATTTCAATAGTTACATATGCGTCTGTCGGAACTGTGGTGCATCATGCTAAATATTTCTTAATCTAAAGTTAATGTTAAATAATCTTCCAGAGAGATTTTTTTTTTTGAAGTGTAATGATAGAGCAAGTCAAGGCTGGCCGGTCAAGACATTACTGACCAGCGTGAGAGCAGAATTGTACCTCAGTTTACTCGTGTACCTAGACCTCGCTGTCTGCCGACGTGTTGTGTCTAGACCTCGCTGTCTGCCGACGTGTTATGTCTAGACCTCGCTGTCTGCCGACGTGTTACTACTTCAGACGTGACTGAATATTGACTCTCTTAACATTTTGTGTTTTGCAGGTAATAGTAGGCGAAGTGATACCAGACGTAATATATTGTAGTGGATGATTAAAATGTGCAGACATGTGACTAATACGGGTGAATATCTTCACATCGTTGCAGGTAAGTGTGTATAACAGCTCTTCGTGGGACAGAAATCTACCAATTAAAGGTACGTTCCTATTTCCTTCTGTTTTCATAGAATATTCTTTTCTGCAATTTCAGAGCGGCGTTAAAACTTGAGCAATTTTGGGAAAAAAATATCAAACTCCCTTTCACTGGTCAAAGGAGGAGGGGGGGGGGGGGGGCGAACTATACAATTTTTCCCTGGTCTTGGAGGCATTAAAGCCATTGTAATAACTGGCAGGCACTCCGCTGCTACCCTTGTACTAACGGATGCTCTACCGATCTTGTAAGATGTTAACAATCGGGCTGTCATACGAGGACCTAAAACAATCTAATATATATATATATAATATATATATATATATATTTATATATATATTNCTAACATGGATGAAAAATTCTAACTGACAGAAAATGAGGGCCACGATCAGAGGCAAGGTATCGGATTGGAGAATGTCACGAGTGGAGCACCTCAGGGTTCAGTTCTTGCACCGGTAATGTTCATTGTCTACATAAACGATCTACCAGTGGGAATACAGAATTACATGAACATGTTTGCTGATGATGCTAAGATAATAGGGAAGATAAGAAACCTAGATGATTGTCATGCCCTTCAAGAAGACTGGACAAAATAAGTATTTGGAGCAACACTTGGCAAATGGAATTTAATGTGAATAAATGCCATGTTATGGAATGTGGAATTGGAGAACATAGACCCCACACAACCTATAAATTATGTGAGAAATCTTTAAAGAATTCTGATAAAGAAAAGGATCTAGGGGTGGTTTTAGATAGAAAACTGTCACCTGAGGACCACATTAAAAACATTGTGCGAGGAGCCTATGCTACACTTTCTAATCAGAATTGCTTTTAAATACATGGATGGAGAAATACTAAAGAAATTGTTCACGACTTTTATTAGACCAAAGCTGGAATATGCAGCGGTTGTATGGTGCCCATATCTTAAGAAGCACATCAACAAACTGGAAAAGGTGCAACGACATGCCACTAAGTGGCTCCCAGAATGAAGGACAAGAGCTATGAGGAGAGGTTAGAGGCATTAAATATGCAAAAACTAGAAGATAGAAGAAAAAGAGGTGATATGATCACTACATTCAAAATAGTAACAGGAATTGATAAAATTGATAGGGAAGATTCCTGAGACCTGGAACTTCAAGAACAAGAGGTCATAGATTTAAACTAGCTAACAAAGATGCCGAAGAAATATAAGAAAATTCACTTTCGCAAACAGAGTGGTAGACGGTTGGAACAAGTTAAGTGAGAAGGTGGTGGAGGCCAAGACCGTCAGTAGTTTCAAAGCGTATATGACAAAGAGTGCTGGGAAGACGGGACACCACGAGCGTAGCTCTCATCCTGTAACTACACTTAGGTAATTACACACACACACACCACACACACACATTCAAAAGGTGACACCCCTAGGGTCAACACTTGCAGCAGAGGAGCTCCAGCATATTTCAACAATCCTAAGTATTGTAGTACAGGTTGAGGATAGTGAGTGGTGTCCCAGAGAACATAAAGGTATAGTGCTTTTGAAAAATAGGTGAGATAATAGGAATGTGCCAAGGGAAGTGAAAAATTGGGTGAGAAAAAGTTGCCCCTATAGTGTTTACAGTGCAGAGAAGAACATTCAAGATGGCCACTGACAAGAGGAAATACAAAACAGAGCTTGATTTTGAGGGATTCAATGAAGAAAGCATTGATATTAGCAGTCTACACAACAAGTTGGTAAAATTAGATACTATAGTGAACTCTCATGTAGAAATAATTAGTAAATTGAAAGAAAGTAATGATCATTTGAATAGCAAAGTTTTAGGTCTTGAGGGTTTAGTGAAAGACTTGCGCAAGGAAAAGAGTCAATTGGAAACAAATTGCAAAGCCATGGAAGAAGAAAATATACTCTTAAAAATAGCTTTGGAAGAAGTTAGAGCAAATTTAAACATAAATGATTACAATAGGCTAGGCAAGGAAATTCAAGAGGAGAAACAGCTTTTGTCAGCACAGATGGAGGAAGTTACACAGGGAATAGAACAGTGCAAGAAAGATATGCAACTCACTTATGCACAAGTGGCCAAGGAGAAGGAAAAAATGGAAGCAGCAGTAAAGGAAGCCCAAAAATGCAGCAACCAAGATAAAACAAACATTAGGCTGGAAGTGAGAAAGGAATTGGCATCTAACCCGAGGTTGGTGCAAAACACAGTTGATCGGAGTAAGTCCCTGATAATTTTTGGCTGCAAAGAAAAGGAGATAACATCTAGGTCAGAAAGAGCTGTAGAAGAAGCAAAAGTAGTAGATAAAATTGTTGGCCTCGTGGAAGGTCTTACAACCAAGAGAATGTGTGCGACTACAGGAGAATAGGCAGATATGTAAAAGGGAAAGATCGACCTTTGAGGATCACCCTAAACGGTGCCAAGCAGATGGAAGAAGTACTAAGGAATGCTAGAAAGTTACAAAGTGATGAGGATGGGAAAATGTGGTCATTAAGACGAGATCTTTCAAGAGAAGAGAGAGAAGCTGAAACTGAACCTCGCTGAGGCAAAACGTTTAAATGAGAGCAGGAATGAAGAAGAAATCAAATCTTTTTTCTACAAAGTGTTAGGGGTAGGCAGACCAGTAAAGTGGTACATAAAGGCAAACCAACACAATCAATAGAGAGAGGGGGAGTGAAGAATAAGGAGAGGGGGAACAAGTTCCTGAAGATTGCATACACCAACATAGATGGAGTAAGATCGAAGATATTGGAGTTAAGTGATGTAATACAGATGCAGACACCAGACATTGTTGCACTCACGGAGACAAAACTTGAAGATGATATTTTAAATGAGGTCATATTCCCAAGGGGCTACTCAATTTGGAGAAGGGACAGAAAAATTAGGAAAGGCGGTGGCGTTGCTGTGCTGGTGAAAGAACACATAAAGGTGAAGGAAATAATGACTGCCAATCCACAAGAGGTTGACATAATAGCACTAGAGATCTGCCATGAAGATGATAAACTAATGGTCATAAATGCATATAGTCCACCACCAAGCAGCACATGGTCAAAGGAGGAGCTAGATAGTAAACGAGAAGGTCTTATAACAATAATGAGAGAGATTATAGCGAGAGCGGATAACATAGGTCACGACTGTTGATAGTTGGTGACTTCAACTTGAAATCCATAGACTGGGAAGCATATGAAGCTAAAACAGAAGATTTTTGGACCTGTAAATTTGTAGACCTCATCCTGGAAACATTCTTGTATCAACATGTTAAACAAGCTACGAGGATGAGGGAAGGGGACGTTCCCTCCATGCTAGATTTGATATTTACCAGGAAGGAGGAAGAAGAATTTGACATTCAGTACCTTCCTCCCTTGGGTAAAAGTGACCATGTCTTTTTGGGAATAAAGTATGCAATGTGTTATAATCTGGAAGAAAATAAGGAGGATGAGGCAGTTGAAAAACCTGACTTCAAGAGAGGACATTATGGCAACCTTAGAAATTTTTTTAGTGAGTATAATTGGACAGACTTGTTGCTAGGCAAGGAAGTGAATGAGATGTATGTCAAGTTTTGTGAAATATATGATAAAGGCACAAACAAATTTATACCAAAACAGAGATGCAGAACTAGGAAACAGGATTGGTTCAATAGGAATTGCGAGAGGGCCAGAGACCAAAAGACACAAAAATGGAATCAATACAGGAAGAGGCCAAACCCCCAAACATACAAACGATACAAAGATGCAAGAAACAACTACACAGCAGTGAGGAGAGAGGCAGAAAGAAATTTTGAAAAAGGGATTGCAGACAAATGTAAAACAGAACCAGGTCTATTCTACAAATTCATAAACAACAAATTGCAGGTAAAGGATAATATTCAGAGGTTGATAATGGGAAATAGATTCACGGAAAATGAAAAGGAAATGTGTGAAACACTAAACGAAAAGTTCCAAAGTGTGTTTGTACAAAATGAAATCTTTAGGGAACCAGACACAATAAGAATTCCAGAGAACAACATAGAGCACATAGAGGTGACTAGAGACGAAGTGGAAAAAATGCTCAAGGAGCTAAGTAAGAACAAGGCAGTTGGTCCAGATGGAGTTTCACCATGGGTTCTGAGAGAGTGTGCACCTGAGCTCAGCATTCCACTTCAGCTGATTTTTCAGGCATCCCTGTTTACAGGAGTTGTAGCTGATGTGTGGAAAAAGGCTAACATAGTTCCAATCTACAAAAGTGGAAGCAGGGAAGACCCCCTTAATTATAGACCTGTATCATTGACAAGTGTAATAGTCAAAATATTGGAAAAAATAATTAAAACTAAATGGGTAGAACACCTGGAGAGAAATGATATAATATCAGACCGACAGTATGGTTTTCGATCTGGAAGATCCTGTGTAACGAACTTACTCAGTTTTTATGATCGAGCAACAGAGATTTTACAGGAAAGAGATGGTTGGGTTGACTGCATCTATCTGGACCTAAAAAAGGCTTTCGACAGAGTTCCCCATAAGAGGTTGTTCTGGAAACTGGAACATATTGGAGGGGTGACGGGTAAGCTACTAACATGGATGAAAAATTTCCTAACTGACAGAAAAATGAGGGCCGTAATCAGAGGCAAGGTATCGGATTGGAGGAATGTCACGAGTGGAGTACCACAGGGTTCAGTTCTTGCACCGGTAATGTTCATTGTCTACATAAACGATCTACCAGAGGGATTACAGAATTACATGAACATGTTTGCTGATGATGCTAAGTTAATAGGGAAGATAAGAAACCTAGATGATTGTCATGCCCTTCAAGAAGACCTGGACAAAATAAGTATTTGGAGCAACACTTGGCAAATGGAATTTAATGTGAATAAATGCCATGTTATGGAATGTGGAATTGGTGAACATAGACCCCACACAACCTATAAATTATGTGAGAAATCTTTAAAGAATTCTGATAAAGAAAGGGATTTAGGGGTGGTTTTAGATAGAAAACTGTCACCTGAGGACCACATCAAGAACATTGTGCGAGGAGCCTATGCTACACTTTCTAACCTAAGAATTGCTTTTAAATACATGGATGGAGAAATACTAAAGAAATTGTTCACGACTTTTATTAGACCAAAGCTGGAATATGCAGCGGTTGTATGGTGCCCTTATCTTAAGAAGCACATCAACAAACTGGAAAAGGTGCAACGACATGCCACTAAGTGGCTCCCAGAAATGAAGGACAAGAGCTATGAGGAGAGGTTAGAGGCATTAAATATGCAAAAACTAGAAGATAGAAGAAAAAGAGGCGATATGATCACTACGTACAAAATAGTAACAGGAATTGATAAAATCGACAGGGAAGATTTCCTGAGACCTGGAACTTCAAGAACAAGAGGTCATAGATTTAAACTAGCTAAACACAGATGCCGAAGAAACGTAAGAAAATTCACCTTCGCAAATAGAGTGGTAGACGGTTGGAACAAGTTAAGTGAGAAGGTGGTGGAGGCCAAAACCGTCAGTAGTTTCAAAGCGTTATATGACAAAGAGTGCTGGGAAGACGGGACACCACGAGCGTAGCTCTCATCCTGTAACTACACTTAGGTAATTACACTTAGGTAATTACACACACAGTACCCATTTATATATATGAATGAGTTTGGCTATATATAAATACTGTAGGAGCTGCCTCATATGGGGCCAATAGGCTTTCACGAGTTTCTTTTGCTTTTATAATCTTATTAATACATAGATAAATTCATTGATACATACACACTTACATTCACTCATTAGTTATTTAACACAAATATTTAGGGGAATGAACAAATAAAATTAAGAATCATCATGTAAACAGCCAAGGTCATCACTGAAGTCTGGCTCGCACCACTCTTGCTGATGAAAGGCCTGGCACGTTGACTTATCTGGCTGGTGTCGCCACCCACCCATCATCTTCTCTTTACGAAACCAGTACAAACTTATTACCAGTATTCTGTACATTTTACTTCCTCTATCATTCTACAAGGAAAAAATTTCTTTGGGATTTTTTCCACTCGGGTTTAATCATTAGCAGCAAGAATTAAGCCCAACATCATGATAACCTTATATGCCTCACAGAAAAAAATCCCTCTGGCACGCCTAACCAAATATGTAGTCACTACTCATGACATTTAATTTTTATGAGAACTGAATAAATTATTAATTACCTTTTGCCCATGGAGGTAATTCAACATCGGCGACTGGCTTTCCATTCTGCCTTATACCGAAGTTAATTCGTAGAGAATTTGTGAGAAAGTCAGCTGAAGCATCCAAATTGTAGAAGTTTGGTATAAGTTCTTTGAAGTCTGACGGATTGGTTGTGACATTACACCAAGTTTCAGCAAGACTAGAAATTAAAAACATCTGTCAGATACAAGGAAAATGGTATCTATTGTGACTGCACAAAACCTACAACAAACACTAAGTGAATATGGAATTGTTTGCATCATACAGCACAATATAAAACTTGCAACAGTATAAAGTCTTCCAGATTATAAATACCTTCATGAATATTGACAATTCTACTGTAAACATATAGATTCTTTGAGCATTACCTTCGGAAAACTGCTGTAATCTGGTATTCAAGCTGGTCAGTTCCACTCTTCCCTTCTCCAAGAAAGGTTTACCCTATTCTTATATTACCAAAGTACTGTACACAATCAGGTTCCCAACATTACCTGTTAAACATTCTATCAGGATGATCAAAGCGGCCATTCTGCAGACAGAGCATATACTGGGGGTACTGCCGCACGAGGTAGAACAACACAAAGCCTGGTGTAGAGTAGTGCGAGCCATACAAGAATCTTGGCTCTGGCATGTCCTTGCAACGCTCCTACAAAACAATGAAACCAATCAATAATTATGAAAATTAGTTACTTGCAGTTTTATTAAATGTAATTCAGCAAAGTAAATAGTCTCAGTGTGGCAGATTTGCTTTGTGTTAAGCAACCTCTTTCTCCCCGTCTTTCTATATTTTTAGTCTCTGGATAATTTAGATTAGGCAGAACTTACTTTATTCAAAATTTGAAGGTAATGTTCTAGCTTACCAGAAATAATGAAAACCCTATACAGTATTATCTTTAAAGATTAAGTCAAATAATTCACTAATAATATACCTCTTGCTTGCCAAATGTTTTTGGTTAAGAGATCTGTATGGTTAACTACCCCTGTTATACAATAGGGATAGAACCTGTAGCAACCACTGGTCAAACATACAAAAATAGACTATTGCATCCAAAAGTCATTCACATTTCATAATAAATTTTGAAGAGGGTACAAGAAAGAAGGTAACAACCAAACTTAAACTTTCCTAGGAAGTGCAGTTGTTTTGACAATGGGCAATGGCTTACAATTTGAGTGGGGAGTCCATATAAACAACTGGGCCCTCTACCCTTCACTCCAAACTATTTGGCCTACTTCTTGCATTCAAATGTGTACAAGTCTGTTTGTAGTGTTGTTATCCCAGTGGCTCTCAACCGTTCCCAATACAAAAGATGACTAGGCTCTGGTATAATTTTTGTTGCCCAGTGTTGCACCTTCTCCAGAGTAGCTATGTCTTTCTGGAGAGGAGGTCTCCATGCCTGGATGCAATAACCCAGGTAGGGGTGCATTACATTAGTTCAAGATGAATGTAATGAAAAGCCCATTTCTGGGTGAACCCCGACGGCTCCCTAACACCCTCCCTCCCTTCGGTTGGAGGCTTTCATCATTCAAGAACTGGGGTGGTGGGCTGCCGGCTCCCTCGGGGTAATTCCCCTCCTCAGTGGGAGAGGTAGCACTTATGAAGGGGGGGGGGGGTTAGCAGGATGACATGTTGCTTGTTTGTTTTCATTCTAAGGGAGATATCTTGCTATTTTGAAGATGGAGCTTGCATAGTGTAACCAGACCATGGTCTGTTTTGATTCTCCTACTTTTCTGGGTCCTTCCCCGGTCGATGGCAATTATGACATACATACAATGGTGCCTCGAATAACGAATTTAATCCGTTCCGGCACCGAGCTCGTCATGGTATCTATTGAATCATCACAAGTAACTTCACAAGTTACTGAGGTACAAATCAATGTGCTTACTGTACTGAAAAAATAAACTTATGCCACCGATACATCAGCACTTCTAGTGAATAATCCATTTGCCCTTGGTTTCAGACTTAATGTTTACAAGCTGTCAGATTACGAAGTGGTGGTTACTTACTGAATATAATCATCTGCAAACCTTTCTCAAAAATAATCTACAGAAACTGTTTAAGAACTCTTACAGACCAAGAACTACAAACAAGACTAGGTAGGACAATATTCCTCAATGCCAACAAATTTCTCAATAAAATGAAAATGTATAAAACAATATTTAAAGTAGATGGCAATAATGAACTACAGTCAATAAATTATCAACGAATAGTATTACAGTATTTGCACACACTGAAATGCAGAACAAGCCATTACCTTTAATCTTTTAAGTCTTTCTTCATTGAGAGCACCTATGGGCTTGGACAGATCACGATATATTCCAGGATCTGATAGGTCGAGGGTCTCACTCACATAGTTTGCCAATACCCAGGGAAACACTGGGTACTGAGTCAAGTCATTCTCACTCCTATCAGCCTGACTGTTAACAGAAAAACTGTATTAGATATGTTCAGAGGCACTGTATTATTCTTTGTTACACACACACATCTTAAATACTTCCCTTTTAAGCTATTTCCAAGAACTTCATTCCTTTATCAAGAAGAATTTTGTTGGTAGGTCTAACCTGTTGAGATAGGAGAGGTAGTCATAGTTTGATATGGCTCCCGCCTGCCACTGGTAACTCATATTGTCTTGACGCATGTCATCCATATTTACTCTCTCCTGTTGTGTCAGGAACTTGTACAGCTTATCTCTACACTCAGACTCCTGAAGCCATACAATAGTCAATATTATTCATGCAACTGTCCAACCAATAGTTGGACAGTTGGTTTAACTCATTAGACTTGACATAATTTCAGATTTATCTTTGACTTGCACATCGATAACACTTCATGGTAGAGGTAACATCAACAGTGCTCAAGAATGCCATATTCTCTCTTGAAACTCTTACTTAGCTAGGTGAGAAATGTAATGACATTCAGAAAACAGAACAAAATATATTACTCCAAATGAACATAACCGAGCTATCCACTAACATCAAATTCACTATTACAATCTGTATTGTGATAAAACACTTATCAAACATTTAAAATATAATACCTTTCAACAAACCGTACCTTAAATGTCAACAACAGATGTTTGACCATGCACTGATCTCGGCAGAATACTTCCAAACCCTGAAAATACAACATAATTTTACTATTTTGTCAAATGAATGATCTATACCTTTTTTTTTTTCCTTCAATGAACATTATAAGATTAAGTTAGTCTGATTGATATATTGTTTGTCTGGAGAAAAACAATTATTACAGGTACCAGAATCTTAAAATGTCAGTTACACAAAGGTAGTCAAGAGCAACAATTGAATAACAATTTCAGATGACTTAATGACAATTTGAATCCAATGAGGTTTGTGGTACATTATACTGGGTTAGTAATGGTAATGTCTTCTCAAAGACATAATAACATAGGATAAAAACCCACACTTGTGTATTTGTGAAATTTATGTAAGGAATTTACACCTAGTCTTTCCGCACTCTGAGTGCTCTATCACACACTCTTATCAGCACAAACTCAGACCTTGATAAAGCACTCAGGAGAATGCGAAAGACTAAGTGTAAATTCCTTACATAAATTTCACAAATACACAAGTGTGGGTTTTTATCCTATTATACAGGGTGTCACAGAATTGCCCATTTCTATGAAATTGTACGTTTTTTTAAAAACTCACATTTACTGATGTTTATCACGTTTAATGTGAACAAATCCACAAGGGCCGTGACAAGGATTCGAACCTACGTCTGAGAGCATCCCAGACGCTTCCTTAATCGACTTAGCTACGACATGGTAAAAGAATGGCCACCAGAAATTCTACTGAATTTACTTAGATCCTGCAGCCTCTCTAAGACACAAACCAGGGTTTTACACAACTCCCCCATGCACTCGAGCTGTGTCAATAGGCCGTTCTCCCTCTTCGCCCTTATTTCATTACACACAGAAATCACAATAGCGTGATGCATCATTGAACAAATCCACAAGGGCCAATGCATCAAATTCATTTGATGCATCATGCTATTGTGATTTGGGATGTCACACACCTTAGTTGTGACATCCCGAATAAAAAAATTGCATGTTGTTGTTGTTGTTTAAGATTTGCTACTTGGAACAAAAATTCCAAGTAGCACGGGCTATGGTGAGCCCATAGTGGTGTAAAAAAAAAAATTGCAATATAATGAAATCCAGGCAGGTGGATAGGCGGCTATTTGTGCGGGTTTTTGAGCAGGCGGATGGGTGGCTAACACCGAGGAACTAGGTTTATACACCCTACAGTTGGTTGAAGTTTAAGCCAGATCCAGTAACAAATTTTTCGCAAATACTGAATTTATATCATATTATATATTATGTCTATCATATTATAGTATATTTTTGTTTTATATTTAGTTTAGAAAATTATTATTAGGATAATAAAAATTTATTAAAACACCTGTTTTAGAAAAGATTTATTAATCTGAAACTTTCAAAGTCATGGGTCACTGAACTATGATGAAACATCAAATGAAAACCAAATGAGGTTTACAGTACAGTATTCTCTATATATGGCCATCCACACTCTTGTTGTTTCATCACAGAAAATGTCTATAAGGAGATTTCGCTACATGTAGCTAGCTTCTCACGCTTCAGCCTTTAAATATATTTACAAAGATAGGTGTGCCATAAATCAGTGAACGAAAAATCATGGAAACTCAGTCTTTCACTTGTTGTGTGGACCAGTCTGACTGGTGTTTGGTTAATATGGTTCACTTGTTGTGTGGTCCACTTGTGTGATCCAACTTGTCATATGAAGGAACTATTAATTGTAACTTGTGATGTACATGTACAGTAATGGGAAAGTTTTCCACCAGTCTGTGAACTCTGTCCCAACATCATAAGCAAATTATCACATTCCCCGCTTTGGCGAACCAGAGTTCGTTGAAACGGGCAAGTAAATCCGGCCTGAAAAGTGTGCAACCTAGCCGGAGATTCACCAAATCTGGTTACACTAAATTGAGGTTGTACTGTATCTGAATTTGTTCGGATATGGCGAAGTTTGGTCGAAAATTATTTGAACCCGATTTTGGCTGGATAACCCAAATACTGTATTCAGTTCAGCGTGTTTCGAATAAACGAGCTAGTACAGTACAGTACCTGCATTTAGGATATTTGTACATTTTTGAGTGATTATATTTGTATGTTCCATTAGTTCTTCCTGATAGCCCATATTTACATGCATCCTAAGCCTAATGTTGTCAAGTTCCAAGTTAGTGTTTTGTTTGAGTCTCTTGACCTGTACTATACATTATATTGGCTCTTTCTGATACTTTTAGATGGAGATCTTATTGATCTCCACTGAAGAGTACAGATCACCCTCCATTGCAAACTCCATACACAGTTTCAAATGTCCATATAATAAAGCCCAATAGGCTTGGAAACCTGCAGATCAGTCTATAGAAATTTAAGAGAAAGGAAAATCAGGAAATTACTGTCAGTCAAACACAGTGGTTGCCTGCTAGCTAATTGACAAGGGGAGCTAGCTGAAGGAATGGTAAGGAGTAAGTCTGTCAGTTAAGTTACTCACAAGGCATGAAAACTTCCCTTCACATTCCTTAGCTTGTGAGCCTTTGTTCAATGCCAGAAATTAATTCAATTAACTTACCACTTGCCTTAATAGATAGCGTCGTTTGATGATTTGTCTGATATGCGAGAGACTGATTTTTATCACAGGATACTGCTGTAAAGTAAAATATTATATTAAGTTTTTACTAAAGATTAACAAATAAAGTATTCATGAAGGCAAAATAGTGATCAATTGAGCACACTTACCAGACCAACAAAACCCAGTACTGAATATAATGAAATAACTTTCTAGACAAGGTCTGGTGGCTCCCTAAAGCTATCTTCCCGAGATTGCTCCATGCACATGGGTCACATCAGATATAGGAATTCTGTCTGGCATACTGAGGATAAGAGCCAAAACGTGGCCCTCCATCTCAGAGGCACAGAGAGCAATTGACAATTAGCCATCACAATGAGAGAGCATCCAAAAAAGTCGGCAAATTTTTACTGACAACTGGAGGGTTAACAAAGAACAAAGCTTCGAAAACACTAAACTCTGCAAACGATTAACACAAAACAAGAAAAACATTCAAAACTACCACTGCACAATCCAGAGGGTCAAGTGTCCTGATATCAGCAACTAGTGAAATGAATATCATGAGTAAACATTTGTAACAAGAGTTTCTCCTGTTGACTAACCTTGTCAGCATTATTATGAGGCTGAAAGTATAACATTGAGGTAGTGAGGAGCACAGTGCCTGGGTTGGTTACTAATGGCGTCACTTTGTTGGCTTTGGTCTCAAAGATCTCAGTCTCGGAGAGGTCTTCTAGCAACGCTCTGTCAAACTTCTGTCTACTTTGTCTTGATCTCACAATGGCTTGAATCTGTAAACATCAGAAAAAAAGTGCTTTATCTAAAACTAGCATTATTCCTATTTTTATATTCATATGAAGTATTTGTCTAGATCATCTTCACCCTGTTTTCCATTTTCATGAGGTGGGAACCAGGCAAGAGCCCAGAGGAAAATATGAGAGCATATATGTTAAACAGGTTAAAGCCAGCCATTCGTCGTATCTTCCTCACTAACTACTATCAAACAGAATTTTTACCATCATATGTACGTATCACTTCTTCAATAGTGCCCCTATGATACATACATCAATTTAGACTGAAAATTATGTTTAACCATTCCAATGTAAAACAAACCATTGTATTTTGGTCATTAGGAGGCAATGTTGAAGCTCTTTGGAGCTGACAAATCTGTGGAAGAACTGTCGTTACCTCTGCGTATATCAGCTGAAACTTGTGTTTGTGTTCTTCCTGTGAAAAATATTAACAGTCTTAACAGATGAACAAACTAGAATGTGTAATGTTAAAAGTTAATGAAATTATATTCTAGAATATTCCACTAATGAACAATGCAATTATAATTTTAACCTTAATGTAGTGGAAATGACTGCACATGATTGATCCAAGTGGGAATGTAATGACCATGTATAAGTGAAAGCATTAAGCATTACCATTACATCAGTTATTAGAATCATGTTAAAAATGGTACAGCCTTTTGCAAACTTCAGCATTCCAACACATGAAAATATATACAAAAAGAAAATGATTAAAATGCTCAAGTAACTAAAGCACAGCAGCTTAAGCCAAGATTGCAACTACAGATACTTATGAAGTTTACATATATTTCAAAGATTTTGCACAAACTATCCTGCAAACCACAGCTAGCTAATGGAGGTAGAATAGAACCTACTCTGCAGAACTTGTATGGTTGCAAGACTCCTCCCTCCAGCATCTCCACTGTCATACTGCAGGTCACCTCAACAACACTTTTTTCCCCCTCACTGAAACAACAGTTCCTCATTAAAGCTTAAACAAGTGACAATGTTCACAAGGCAAATTTACAGGGGGTTAGGACCCAAGGAAAACTATTAGATAGGGTGGGACCGGGAAGATCATTAGGTAGCCTGATCATACGTTACAAAATTAAATTTAGTTTATTTGCCAGAGGAAGGGAATTTAAGTCAAAAGCCAGGAGCAATGGAAGTGCAAAGACAAATATTAAACAGCTTCACACAGGAATGCTAGAAAGCTGTGTGCAAGGGAGCGGAGGGGCGGCGTGCAAGAACGCGGAGGGGCGACGTGCAAGAACGCGGAGGGGCGGCGTGCAAGAAGGCGGCGTGCAAGAAGTTGGCGTGCGTGAGGGAGAGGGGCAGCGTGCAAGCGAGGGCGGCGTGCAAGAGGGGGCGGCGTGAAAAGAGAGGGCGGCGTGCAAGAGGGGGCGGCGTGCAAGAGGGGGCGGCGTTGCAAGAGGGGGCGGCGTGCAAGAGGGAGAGGGGAGGCGTGCAGGAAGGGAGAAGGAGAGGCGTTGCAAGAGGGAAGAGGGGAGGCGTGCAAGAGGGGAGGTGCAAGAGGGAAGGGGAGGCGTGCAAGAGGGGCGGCGTGCAAGAGGAGCGGCGTGCAAGAGGGAAGAGGGGAGGCAGGGAAGAGGGGAGGCATGCAAGAGGGAAGAGGGGAGGCATGCAAGAGGGAAGAGGGGAGGCATGCAAGAGGGGATGGCTGCAGAGCGGCGTGCAAGAGGGCAGAGGGGAGGCGTGCAAGAGGGCAGAGGGGAGGCGTGCAAGAGGGGCGGCGTGCAAGAGGGGCGGCGTGCAAGAGGGGCGGCGTGCAAGAGGGAAGAGGGGAGGCAGGGAAGAGGGGAGGCATGCAAGAGGGAAGAGGGGAGGCATGCAAGAGGGAAGAGGGGAGGCATGCAAGAGGGAAGAGGGGAGGCATGCAAGAGGGGCGGCGTGCAAGAGGGCAGAGGGGAGGCGTGCAAGAGGGCAGAGGGGAGGCGTGGAAGAGGGGAGGCGTGCAAGAGGGAAGAGGGGAGGCGTGCAAGAGGGAAGAGGGGAGGCGTGCAAGAGGGAAGAGGGGAGGCGTGCAAGAGGGAAGAGGGGAGGCGTGCAAGAGGGAAGAGGGGAGGCATGCAAGAGGGAAGAGGGGAGGCGTGCAAGAGGGAAGAGGGGAGGCATGCAAGAGGGAAGAGGGGAGGCATGCAAGAGGGAAGAGGGGAGGCGTGCAAGAGGGAAGAGGGGAGGCATGCAAGAGGGAAGAGGGGAGGCATGGAAGAGGGGAGGCATGCAAGAGGGGAGGCGTGCAAGAGGGAAGAGGGGCGGCGTGCAAGAGGGAAGAGGGGAGGCATGCAAGAGGGAAGAGGGGAGGCGTGCAAGAGGGAAGAGGGGAGGCGTGCAAGAGGGAAGAGGGGAGGCATGCAAGAGGGAAGAGGGGAGGCATGCAAGAGGGAAGAGGGGAGGCATGCAAGAGGGGAGGCGTGCAAGAGGGAAGAGGGGAGGCGTGCAAGAGGGAAGAGGGGAGGCGTGCAAGAGGGGAGGCGTGCAAGAGGGAAGAGGGGAGGTGTGCAAGAGGGAAGAGGGGAGGCGTGCAAGAGGGGAGGCGTGCAAGAGGGGAGGCGTGCAAGAGGGGAGGCGTGCAAGAGGGAAGAGGGGAGGCATGCAAGAGGGAAGAGGGGAGGCATGCAAGAGGGAAGAGGGGAGGCGTGCAAGAGGGAAGAGGGGAGGCGTGCAAGAGGGAAGAGGGGAGGCGTGCAAGAGGGAAGAGGGGAGGCGTGCAAGAGGGAAGAGGGGAGGCGTGCAAGAGGGAAGAGGGGAGGCGTGCAAGAGGGAAGAGGGGAGGCGTGCAAGAGGGAAGAGGGGAGGCATGCAAGAGGGAAGAGGGGAGGCGTGCAAGAGGGAAGAGGGGAGGCGTGCAAGAGGGAAGAGGGGAGGCATGCAAGAGGGGCGGCGTGCAAGAGGGAAGAGGGGCGGCGTGCAAGAGGGAAGAGGGGAGGCGTGCAAGAGGGAAGAGGGGAGGCGTGCAAGAGGGAAGAGGGGAGGCGTGCAAGAGGGAAGAGGGGAGGCGTGCAAGAGGGGAGGCGTGCAAGAGGGAAGAGGGGAGGCGTGCAAGAGGGAAGAGGGGAGGCATGCAAGAGGGGCGGCGTGCAAGAGGGAAGAGGGGCGGCGTGCAAGAGGGAAGAGGGGCGGCATGCAAGAGGGAAGAGGGGAGGCGTGCAAGAGGGAAGAGGGGCGGCATGCAAGAGGGAAGAGGGGAGGCGTGCAAGAGGGAAGAGGGGCGGCATGCAAGAGGGAAGAGGGAGGCGTGCAAGAGGGAAGAGGGGAGGCGTGCAAGAGGGGAGGCGTGCAAGAGGGGAGGCGTGCAAGAGGGGAGGCGTGCAAGAGGGAAGGCGTGCAAGAGGGAAGGCGTGCAAGAGGGGAGGCGTGCAAGAGGGGAGGCGTGCAAGAGGGAAGAGGGGAGGCGTGCAAGAGGGAAGAGGGGAGGCGTGCAAGTGGGAAGAGGGGAGGCGTGCAAGAGGGAAGAGGGGAGGCGTGCAAGAGGGAAGAGGAGAGGCGTGCAAGAGGGAAGAGGGACTGCATGCAAGTATGCTATAAATGCTCCAAGCAAGAATGCTGCAAGTACTACTATGGAAATATTGTAATGTAATGTGCAGCAAATAAAGAGGGAAACAGTACTGAGCTAGATTAATGATTAATGTACCTTAATTGCTTCAACAATGATAAAGTATGATAATCACCTGTAAAGCAGTTCATTAGTCAGAGTAGTTTTGCTTTCTTCAACTCGCTCAAATGTGCGAAATGGAAATTTAATAATTGGAGCACGCATGTCCCGCGGATCAAATACAAGAGACTTCGAACACACCTGATAAAAAAAAATTTAGTTTAGATTTAGTTAGCGAGTTTAGGTTTAAAATGAGTTTCTAACGTGCAGTAAACCTACAGATTAGTTTAGCATATCTAATTCTAAAGGACTTAAAATTTTAGAAAATTGTCATTTTATTTCAATAGGTGCAGACCCCACATAAACAACATTAAGCCGATAGCATTTTAAAAAACAAACTCAAAAGTAAAATTTGATTTTTATTAACCACAAGGTTTAGCAACAATTACTAATTAGCAAATTCTCCATTTGTCAAGCAGATAGATGCACAAGTATCAACTAATAGAATCCAATTTCAGTTCAAATTTCTCTTATTGTTATTTTTCAAGTTGTACTGTATATCTAATTATTTAAATCAAAGAAATGCTTCAGTTTACCTTCAAACGTCCTCTCAGCAGCCTATTCTCAAATTTTTCTGCCCATCCATCATTATTATTGGCACTCTCTTCGGGAAGAATGTAGATGGCTGCAAAATCTTCAAAGTAAATCTCTCCAGGCTCAAGCAGAAGTAATGAAAATCTGGTAAGCATAAAATTTTATTAACAAGAGAAAACTAAATCAAAGGAAATAGTATTAATTGGTACTTAAAAATGGTAGATTATTTTAGGCATGGTTAATGTTAACATAAAAGATAAGGCGAAAATCAGTAGGAGCCATGAGGAATCAAACCCCCCCCCCCACTCTCTGCCCCCAAGCCCCCATCTTAAACCACTACACAACGGGGTAAAATCGATGCAACATGGGACTCAACCAAATCCTTCAGGGGACCCGAGCATTACATAATGTCAATCTGATTTCATTGTGCATAAAACCAGTGTTGAATATAGTGCAGAATATAATGAAACACCATTTTCTGGGCGAGACCCGTAGACTCCCCGGAGCTATACCGGACTGATGTGTATACATTAGACCATGGGAAGTCACTCTATGGAGTTCTAGCCTACCAGGGACCATGAGCCAGAACCTGGCCCCCCTCAGAAAGGAATGAGGAACAATGGCTTATAGACACACCAATGTAGTTATCCTTTTGAGGTTATCTTTAGATGATTTTGGGGCTTAGTGTCCCCACGGCCCGGTCCTCGACCAGGCCTTCACCCCCAGGAAGCAGCCTGTAGCAGCTGTCTAACTCCCAGGTACCTATTTACTGCTAGGTAACAGGGGCCTCAGGGTGAAAGAAACATTTGCCCATTTGCCTCCGCCTCCACCGGGGATCGAACCCGGAACCTCAGGACTACGAATCCGAAGTGCTGTCCACCCAGCTGTCAGGCGCCCAAGTTGGAAGCAGTCTATGTCTGCCATCTACCAGGTCAGTCACCCAGAAAGGTAGGACTCCCAAAACAAACTACAGCTGGTAAAAATTGCAAACCGAAAGCCTAGACGAGCAAGCAGAACTCCCCAATCAGAAAACAAGCAAACAAGCATGATGTCACCACAGCCGCCGTGCCGCTGGCTGCGCAGCTCCCCCTTCCCCCTCCCGGGGGAAGGGAGGGGGAGGGGGATCGAATAATCCTGTGGACGACTTGGGAGACCCACTCCCTGGAACAAGGAAGAAGGGAAACTGGGTCAACCCAAAGTGCATCCCCTGCCACGGAGGCCGTGGCACGCAAGTAACGGCAAGAGCCACAACCGGACACAAAACATGATGCACCCTCGGCCGAAGCAACCAAGCATCAACAACCCAAGGACCCCTCCAGAAAGCAGCAGTTCATTCTTTGCCAGAAAAGAAGGAGACAGCTACAAAACAAACCAACCAACCACCAGGACCGAAAGAGCAGAAAACCGCTGCTCTGGAGACCTCCCAACCTGACCCCCAGAGATCAATGTCAACAAGAAAA
>WNGS01111181.1:34659128-34684518 GCA_020271785.1 Procambarus virginalis
TTTCGGGCAGGAAGAAACATTAATATCTAGAACTTAAATAATAGAGCATAAAGAAAAAATGTGTTGAGAACAAATACAAATAAAGATAAAAAAAAAAAAGGGGGAACATGACTGAAAAAGCAGCACAAATACAAAGGTTGACAAACAGTGTGATTAAAAAATAACAGACATGGGTTGAACTAGAGGGGTAAGGTAGGTTACAGGGAATTTATTAGGTAGTGTTTAGTTTTATCTTAAACTGGTTGAGAGAGGTACAGTCTTTAACATGGTTGGGGAGGTCATTCCACATTCTGGGTCCCTTGATTTGTAGAGCATTTCTAGTTTGATTAAGCCGTACTCTTGGAATATCAAAACTGTATTTATTTCTGGTGTGGTGCTCATGGGTTCTGTTACAACCAGCAATGAAGCTTTTGAGTTCAGGATTGGCATTACAGTTCAGCGTTTTATATATGTATGATACACATGAGAGAATGTGCAGTGACTTAATATCTAACATATTCAGAGATTTGAGTAGGGGTACCGAGTGATGTCTGGGGCCAGAGTTGGATATTGTCCTAATAGCAGCTTTGTGTTGAGTAATTAGAGGACGTAAATGATTTTGGGTAGTAGAACCCCAAGCACAAATACCATAGTTGAGATATGGATAGATGAGGGAGTAATAGAGAGTCACCAGGGCAGGTCGGGGTACATAATATCTGATCTTAGAGAGAATGCCAACAGTTTTTGAAACTTTTTTTGATATGTTTAGAATGTGTCCCTGGAAGTTCAGCTTGTGGTCAATGAGAACGCCAAGGAACTTACCATCTAATTTGTTACAAATTTGGGTATTGTTAATTTTGAGATTTATTTGATTAGAGGATTTATTGCCAAACAGAATATAGAAAGTTTTGTCAATGTTAAGGGTGAGTTTGTTGGCAGTTAGCCAAAGATGGACTTTATTTAGCTCAGTATTTACTGTGGCATTTAGAGCAAGGGGGTCAGGACTGGAGTAAATGAAGGTTGTGTCGTCAGCAAAAGAATTGGTTTGAGGTGTTGGGAGGCATTTGGAAGGTCATTAATGTAGATGAGAAAGAGGAGAGGGCCAAGTATGCTGCCCTGAGGAACACCGATGTTGATGGGTAGGGTGGGAGAAATTGAATTATTCACAGAAACATACTGGAGCCTGTCAGTAAGGTAAGATTTGAGGTATTGCAGGGAGTGTCCTCTGACTCCATAATGATGTAATTTAAGAAGAAGGTTTTGGTGGTTGACAGTGTCAAAAGCCTTACGCAGGTCCACAAATAACCCAACAGGGAACTCATTTTTATCAAGAGCTGCATGAATCAAGTTAATCATACTAATAAGTGCATCGTTAGTGCTTTTTTTGGGTCTGAAGCCATATTGACAAGAGCTAAGTATATTGTGTTTGGCTAGATAAGAGTAAAGCTGCTTGTAGATTAGTTTTTCAAATATTTTTGACAAGTTAGGCAGGATTGATATAGGTCTGTAGTTGTTAACATCTGTGAGATCACCACATTTGTGGACAGGGGTTACTCTCGCTTTCTTTAGAATATCTGGAAAGGTTTGGAGTTCAAGTGACTTGTTGAAGAGCAATGCAATAGCAGGGGCTAAAGATCTGGAGGCTTTTTTGTAAATTAAAGTTGGTATCTCATCAAGGGCACTAGACTTGGTTTTAAGGGAAAGGATTATCTCATTGACGTCAGTGGAATTAGCAGGCTTTAGGTACAGAGACTGTGGATAGTTACCTGTAAGATAGTCCTTAACATCAGTACTGGAAGTTGGAATATCATTTGCAAGGGATGACCCAATGGAAGAGAAGAACCTATTAAACTCAATAGCAGAATCAGAGGCTGAAAGCTGGCCATCGTTACTGGACAGGAGTGTTGGTTTGTTATTAAAAATCTTCTTTGATCCCAATATTTGTGAGATTGTGCTCCAAGTTTTTTTAATGTTGCTCTTTATTTGGGTAAATCTATCTTCGTAGAATTTAGTTTTGGCTCGTCTAATTATTTTAGATAGCAATAACGAGTAATTCTTTGAAAATTCTTTGGAGACGGTTCCTAACCTATACTTCTTCTCAAGGTCATGTTTTTTATTAATGGATTTAAGTATTCCCTTTGTAAGCCAAGGATTGTTAAGCCTTTTGGTTGTGACTTGTTTTGAAAGCCTAGGACAGTGGGTGTTATAAAGGTTAAGAGTCTTTTGAAGAAAAGATTGCACTGCTAGGTTGATGTCCCCTATGTTACCTAACTCGGATTCCCAGTTGACATTATCAGCAGCAGTTATAAAATTGTCTATAGCAGTTTCATTGTGCAGCCTAAAGCTTAATTCCCTTGACTCAAGAGGTGGTTTGATAATGTTAGTTGAGAGAAATGTGGGGTAATGGTCTGTAGTGCTATCGGTGATTATACCTGAAGTAAGCGGAGAGGTTATGTTGGTCCAAATGTGATCAAGAGTCGTGGCCGTACTATCAGTGATTCTAGTAGGTCTAGTGATTAAGGGTATGAGGAAGCAGGAATTCATACAGTTGAGGAAGCTAACAGCAGTAGGGTGTTCAGGCTCGCAGAGGTCAATATTAAAGTCCCCAGCGATAATTAGATGGTTTTTGTTCAGTCTGTTATCGAGTATTAGATTTCTGAGGTTTGAATTGAATTCGGACACATCAGTGTTAGGAATTCTATAGACTGCACCCACAGACAGGACAGACTCGGCACCCTTGACTCTGAAACTGGCGAAGATATACTCCCCACAGCTGTCTCTAGTTCTAATTATATTTAAGCATGTTAGTTCTTGGTGGTAGTAAAGAGCAGTACCACCACCTCTCTGAATTTGACGACAGTTGTGAATTGCTGAGTAGTTAGGCATGTTAAAGAGTTGAGTAGTGTCCTCTTTCAACCACGTTTCAGTAAGTATAATAAAAGAGAATTTGTTGTCAATAGTTTCAATCAAGGCACTAACATCATCGAAGTGTTTTCCTAGGGATCTAACGTTCAAGTTGATTACAGAGATATTGTGATTATGTGTTAATACATTGTTTACATCATGTGCTGTAAAATATCTGCAATTTTGATTTGAATATCATTTTGATTTTGATCATTAAAGTGATGATTGTCATAGATAGTGGATAAGAGGTTTAGTTCAGGGTCTATACTTGTCTGCATAAAAAGGCTGGTTATTAACCAGAAATAGTATGAACTTAATTAAGAACAAAATGAGATCAATAATTACTTTTCAATAGAAAAGTTAATTATAGCAAAACACAACAATACAATAATATAACAATACAATAAAAGCTTACAAAGTACTGAGTCTACTAAAATTAGAGAATAATTATAGCAAAACACAACAATAAATGCAAATAAACAAAAGAAAATAAACAAATAGAAGTAGGATAAGGACACTAGATAGCCATGGAGGAAACACAAGTTTGGTGGAGAGAACAAAAAATCGGTAGAGACTGTCAAGATGAATATATAAAAAAATTTGACAAATGATAATTGTAAAGTAAAATAATCTTGAAGATAATAAGTTTTAATTAGCTTAGTTATTAACCTAGAATTAGTATGAACTTAATTAAGAGAACAAAGTGAGATCAATAATTACTTTACAATAGAGGACATAAATCAATACAATTACATTTAAATTTCAAAAATAGGGTAAGATTAGATTTAAGAGCAAAATTTTACAATGATACTGAGGTAGATGCTTGGATAAGTGCATGGAGACTTGACGGATTATTTAGAAGATCATATGAATGAGAGAACATTAGGTAAATGGTAATGCAGAGACAGCACCTTGGACAAAGTTAGATTAAGTTAGGTTAGGCTCAGGCACTGAATGAGTTATTTTAAGTACTGGCATTGGTCGGGTTCAGGTTTTCCGATATACCACAATCACTAAAGAAGGCCAGTAGTTGTTGGTCACACTTTATTTCATATCTTTTTCCTGCACTTTCCTTCTTAGCAATGATCGTTCCATTCCTAGTGTAACACTGCTTGATAAGACTAGGGTTCCGTTTGCGAATTTGACGCAGCCTGAAGAGGAGGGATCCACGCTGCTTTGTAAGACACTCATTTATATAGAGGTTGGTTTTTTGCTTAGCAGCCGATTGTATAAGATCAGACTTAACAGAGGGATCTGCAAGTTTGATGAGCAATCTCCTACTGCTACGGGGACTGTTTTTATCTATCCTGATAGCTGATTTGATAGCAACATTAACTTTGATCTTTGAATTGGATGATCCGACAGAGCAGGGGAAGAGGCCTGCCCCATCAGCGCAACACCCCCAAAGGAGAAGGAGCCATCCAACGCCACCGCAGTCCAGAGGAAATGACCCGAAATGCTCACAAATCATGGGACCAGGCAAGAGCAAACAGTACGAGCCTACCTTCCATCGCTCTGTCAACGGGACGAACCACGAAAAGGCCGACAACCCTTATGAGAGCACGACTGACACTCAAAAGTGAGTACTGCACCAACCAGAGGCCGACTGCTCCGTATGAGGGGCCGGTCCCGAATGTGGCACCACTGGCTAACTATGACCAAAGGAACAATGAGCCCTGCCACGACCCTTCCGAGCAGGACCCCAAGGGCCCCCAGGGCCCCCCAGGAGAACCAAAAAGTCCGACATAGGCCAGCAACTAGACGAAACTGCCTGCAGAAAATGCACCACCGCAGACTCTGCAAACAGCAATGGAGAAATAGGGGACGAAAATCTAAGAGCAAGGTCCCAAACAGATAATAAAGAGTGGACGAGCACCGCCTGTCGGCACGTGACGCAAGAAGCAAAGAACGGAGACACCGCTTCCTTCAGCACCCCCCATCTTACACCATACTCCAGTTAGTTAGTTTAGTTCATTTATTATGCACCCCATACCCATCCCGTGGGCGGTAGTGGAAAGGGTTACAGAGGCACATAATGGGCTCAGGGACTGAACCCCACAATTCATTTAGCTAAGCAAGTTACAATCTTGATGAGCTAGTTACAAAATTCAATATAAGTTGTCACATCAACAATGGGTTCGAGATCGACCTCAAGTACAGGTTCTAAATTAAGCAATTGACATATGTGGAGAGCTAGTGTCACAATTTATATGTTTGTCCTGCACACCGCCCCCCATCCAGTGGACAGCGGTGGATAGGTTACAATCACTCAGTTACTACCTACAGTTAGCAAACTGGGGATATTTGGCTAAATTTTCTGGTAGCAGATCATTTTGAATGAAATATTTACACATCGCTGGAACATTGGTTATAGAATTGTCTCTAAATTCACGTATCTTTTCGCACTCCATCACATAGTGACAGAGGGTGTGCGAATAATTTTGTTGACACAGTTTACATTGGGTCAGGTCTACATCGGCAGATAGAGAATTCCCATACTCCAGCATACACCATTCTCAAGCACCCCATCATACACCATACTCCATCACCACCAGCATACACCATACTCCAGCACCCCCCAACACACCATACTCCAGCACCCCCCAACATACACCATACTCCAGCACCCCCAGCATACACCAGTACCCCCAGTATACACCATACTCCATCCAGCACCACCATAAGCACGTCTCCCTCCTTCTCACCAACATACACTGCCACATTGGCCGACACTTACCGGTCGACGCCCTCCATGGTGAGGCCAGCACACACTCAGCACGCTACCATGGCCGGGGCCACACTCGCCCACTAGGCCTACAGCCTCTCCAATACGGCAAGATGTACGCCAGTTGTGTGCAGCCAACAGCGCCTCCAACAGCTGATTGTCAACGCGTCCCGACCCGTCTTCACCTTACTTCACACTCGACTTCGCCCCAATGTTTGTTCATGGACGAGCAACTGGAGTGTGTTTATGCACTTTGAGTTTAATATATTGTAACAGATTTTTGTACGTTGAGACACCTCGTTAAATTTTCGCTATGTCTAGTTCCAGCTACACTGCATGTGTGGGTGTGGTGAGCGCCTTGGGCGTGAAGGAACGGTTGCGGACAATGGTGCTTGTTGGCAAGTGTTGTTTTCCTGTGGTGGGGGGGGGGGACCTGGGCCCAGCTGTACTCACCTATTTGTGCTTGCGGGGGTTGAGCTCTGGCTCTTTGGTCCCGCCTCTCAACCGTCAATCAATAGGTGTACAGGTTCCAAAGCCTACTGGGCTCTATCATATCTACATTTGAAAGTGAGCATACACCATCCATCATACACCATCATACATTTGAAAGTCAGAATGAAAGTATGGAGTCGGCCTCCACCACATCGCTTCCTAATGCATTCCATTTGTCAACCACTCTGACACTAAAAAAGTTCCTTCTAATATCTCAGTGGCTCATATAGGCACTCAGTTTCCACCTGTGTCCCCTAGTGCGAGTGCCCCTTGTGTTAAATAGCCAGTCTTTGTCTACCCTATCAATTCCCTTGAGAATCTTGAATGTGGTGATCATGTCCCCCCCTAACTCTTCTGTCTTCCAGCGACGTGAGGTTTAATTCCCGCAGTTTCTCTACGGGACTCTACGTAGTAGAGGTAGACGTAGTAGAGGTACCGACGTAGATTCTTCCCGTCGTCTCTACGGGCTGTGTGGCCCCAGGCCTATAATAAGTCCACCAGGTGGCATGGGAGTGGGTGTTACCTGGGCCCTGCTGTGTGGCCACCAGGCCTATACTGAGGTCACCAGGCCTATACTGAGGTCACCAGGCCTATACTGAGGTCACCAGGCCTATACTGAGGTCACCAGGTGGCATGGGGGGTCACATTGCAACTCAGCCGATTCTCTCAATTTGTACCCTCAAGAGTTAATTTAATTTGTTGCAAGTATATTAGCTACATTTATTAATGACGCCTCTCAACTGTCAATCAACTGGTATATACAGATTCCTGAGCCTACTGGGCTCTATCAAACCTGTATTTGAAACTGTGTATGGAGCCTACATGTACAGCTTTCCCGTAACTCAATTGTGCAGAGTGAAATTAAACCTTAAAGCCTTACAATGTTTTGAAATTTAATGAAGATGAGTTAGGGTAATTTTAACTAAGAGATGCAGTTCAATAAGTTAATTAAGTATAACAAATATTAATATTGCGGCCCTCACGGGATTGGGGGTGCTCCGTCGGAACCCCCAAAGTGACAAGCCAAGAATACCAAGCTTTACAATTACCGTAAATGCTCAGGCAACTTTAAATTAGAGATGTCTCTTCAATGTATTTGATTACATTAATTCTACTTCTGTATATTAATTTATGGCTTTCACTAATCTTCATTAGTCACCATAATTAATTCAGCTCTATTTACCTATTTGTTATATTGAGCTATTATGCTTCTTCAGTTAAGGATTATCTAATTTAATCTTTTATGATTGTATTATTAATTAATTATTTATTTATTAAATAATTAATTATTATTATTTTAAAATTAAAATAAGTCCCCCACTCCGTGAGCGTTTTCTTCCAACCACAGAATACATACATCCAGGCTCACTCATTTATTACACAAACTCTTGGCTTAATCATTCCAAGATTTAAATTTGGTTTCATTCATGGGAGTTTAGTTTAGTTTAGTTCAATTAATTATGCGCCCCATACCCATCCCGTGGGCGGTAGTGGGAAGGGTTACAGAGGCGCATAATGGGCTCAGGGACTGAACCCCACAATTCATCTAGCTAAGCAAGTTACAATCTTGATGAGCTAGTTACAAAATTCAATATAAGTCGTCACATCATTATAATGGGTTCGAGATCGACCACAAGTACAATTTCTAAATTAAGCAACTATGAGAGCTATAGTGTCACAATTGATATGTTCGTCCTGCACACCGCCCCCTCCCCCCCCCCTATCCAGTGGGCATGGGAAGGATACTGTACTATAACACCATCTAATGGAGATTTAAAAAAAAATGCAATAGAGTTCAATATTTATAAATAAAATGTGTTGTAGGAAGACTGGTGAGTATATCCAGAGCGCGGGGGTGTAGCTCAGTGGTAGAGCATTCGACTGCAGATCGAGAGGTCCCTGGTTCAATCCCGGGCGCCCCCTCACCTTATGTCTGCCTTAACACACATACCATTTTTCTTTTATTGTTATATTTATTTATTTACCGTAGTTTACAGGTGAAGTATTATAAATATACGTATTATGTTTAGAGGCTAAATGAGAATTAAAACTAACAAAATGTTCAAAAAATAAATTCGAGAAATTGCGATGGCCGGGAATCGAACCCGGGTCAACTGCTTGGAAGGCAGCTATGCTCACCACTATACCACCATCGCCTGCTCCCGAATGCGTTTCTTTTTATATTTATGTATATAGTCATTTATAAAGTATTTACTTGAATTTTCCGGAGAGCCACTAATACTAGCGGCTTTGATGAAGACAGAAAGTCGGCGGTTTGTCAAAGGTCCCCCCTCCATTTGCCTTGAGAATCTTTTTCAGTTGGACTTTAAAATTTAACATAATTTTGGCATTTACGGCTTGGTGTAGGGGTACAATATGCAGGTGCTGGTGCAGTGGTACAATATGCAGGTGCTGAGTGGGGAGTCCGTATAAACAATTGGGCCTCTACCCTTCAGACCGAACTATTTGCCTTGATCCTTGCACTGAAATGTGTACAAGTCTCCAAACTTAATACATTAATTGTAAGTGACTCCTTATCATCCTTAAATGCTCTCAACTCTTTAAGACATAACTGTAACATGCTCGTGTCCGAAGCTAGACACAAATACAACAAAATTATTAAGGATGGTAACAGAGTCCATTTCATGTGGTCTCCATCTCATGTTGGCCTCCGAATGCATGATAGAGCTGATAAGTTAGCCAAAGAATCTGCCTTAAAGGAGCCGTTGAGTGTAACCTTGGATTGTCAATGAGCAATCTGAGAGCAGCAGCTACACCGAGAACTTCAACAAGATCTTGTAGATCTGAGGCAAAGTGAAATTGACACCAGTAATTCCATCTATCATCATACTATCATGCAAGAGGAGCCACACATCTATGGATCATCCAATAAAATCAGCAGACTTCTAGATGTTACTGCTGATCGGCTTAGACTCGGTTACAAGTATCTCTGGGAATTCTCATTATCTGCCGATGTAGACNTACCAAAGCATTCCTCCAGAAATCAGCCGAATCGTTCTTGGGCAGAAAAACCAGTGTTGAATTAATGAAACGCCATTTTCTGGGGGGTCCAGAGGCTCTCTGGAACTATCAGACTTGTATTAGCAATATTAGTCTGGGCTTCAGTCACATGGAGTTCTGCCTACCGGGAACCACGAGCCAGAACCTGGTTCTCTCAGAGAGGTGAAGGGAGCAATGGCCTATGAAAATTCCACTCTTGAGAGTACAGTACTGTATATTCATGTCTGCCATTGACAGGGGTTAGACGCCCAGAAAGGTAGGCATCCCAAAACTGACCCCAAATGGTCTGGTAGAAAATTGCAACCCAAGACCGGACAGAGCCTGAGAACTACCACTCAGGAGTGGGAAAGAACTCCCACCCCTTCCCCTGAGAAGGGGTGGGAGGCCCCACCGAACCGAGCCAGCCATCGGTCCGGCTCGGTTGGTGTGATGGTGGTGGTGGTAAAGATGGTAGTAGGGGTGGTAATGGTGGTAGTAGGGGTGGTGGTAGCAGGGGTGGGTAAAGGTGGTAGTAGGAGTGGTAAAGGTTATGGTAGTAATGGTGGTAGTAGGAGTGGGTAAAGGTGATGGTAGTGACGGTGGTAGCAGGGGTGGTAAAGGTGGTAGTAGGAGTGGTAAAGGTAATGGTAGTAATGGTGGTAGTAGGAGTGGTAAAGGTAATGGTAGTAATGGTGGTAGCAGGGGTGGTAAAGGTGGTAGTAGGAGTGGTAAAGGTGATGGTAGTGACGGTGGTAGCAGGGTGGTAAAGGTGGTAGCAGGGGTGGTAAAGGTGGTAGTAGGAGTGGTAAAGGTAATGGTAGTAATGGTGGTAGCAGGGGTGGTAAAGGTGGTAGTAGGAGTGGTAAAGGTGAAGGTAGTGACGGTGGTAGCAGGGGTGGTAAAGGTGGTAGTAGGAGTGGTAAAGGTGATGGTAGTGACGGTGGTAGCAGGGTGGTAAAGGTGGTAGCAGGGGTGGTAAAGGTGGTAGTAGGAGTGGTAAAGGTAATGGTAGTAATGGTGGTAGCAGGGGTGGTAAAGGTGGTAGTAGGAGTGGTAAAGGTGAAGGTAGTGACGGTGGTAGCAGGGGTGGTAAAGGTGGTAGTAGTGGTATTGTGGTAATGATGATGATAGTGGTAGTAATGAAAATGTTTTCTCAGACATCTTATAGTATTTGTAATGGTGGTAATGATATTGGAAGTGGTGGTAATGGTAATAGTAGTGGTACAATAGTGGTGGTAATGATATTGGTAATCATAAGATCAGTAGTAAAGAGAAATGACTGCTTGGTGGTCCCATTTGATAAGTGCTTTGCCTTTACAAGGAGCACTTGTAAAGGCAGAGTTTAACAAAAGCATTTACTGGGCTGTATCTTGGGCTGTACATGTATTAAATGTTCCCCAGTTTCCTTAGCACCAGTATGACCTGCAAATGCCAGTTTCAACATTTTCAAATGCAATTGTGGAGAAATATCTGCCTATCCTGGTTACACTAGTAACTCGCCTTAACCCTTTAACTGCGTTGCCTCCAAATATGACACCCCCGTGGTGCGCAGGAAATAAATTCTCTGGAAAAAATTCTTTTTTCTTTTAAAGTGTCAAAAACCCTTCCCTCAGTATGGGTATGTAAAAAAAAGTCGTAATTGTACTTACTTTGGCTGCTATGGGGTCCGTAAGTTGGGGCGTGACGTCATGATTCCCCGTGCGCCCGTGCTGTAAGCTCCCGGGGCGGGTGGGGCGGTCGGGGCGGGGCGCGCGAGTTGCCGCGAATATATTTTCGTTCATTTTTTTCGCACAGTTCCAAATACATTTTATTTGTTTTTACGTACTAATCCTATGTATAGTGAACACGTACACTATATTATGGCAGTAAAACAACCGTACTGTCCGAAGACACTGTGTTACGTGCATGACACTTGTGTACACATATGCTGCACATATTTACTATGTATCATGCTAATTTATGTATACATATAATCTATTTACACACTACACACTGTCACACACTATATACATTCACCATCAACACACTCAGAACACCTCGAGTGAGAGCAGCCACACCCAGCCAGTCTCCCTCACTCCAACATCTTACTCGCCAACAATGCTCCTCCCACCATACTGTTATAGTTCTTATTACACATGTTCTATATACCTATCTACATGTTTTATTTACCAGAACTATGCAAGTAAGCCGGTATTGTGTCCAAACAGTACAGTGGCCACCATACACTGCATGAAAAATCACACAGCAGACAGCAGACGACGCTACGATTACGTCACCTCCCTCACCAAAATAGCTCCTCTCAATATTCTCCTGTTACTGTTCTTACACTATATACACACACTATATATACCCATGTACATATGTGTTGCCCATAGCGAACCACTAAGCTATTATGGTGAGCAAAACAAGAGTGGCAGCCACACACACACAATGAGGCTACCTAAATTCTCGCCCTCCCTCACCAAACTTTCCTCCTTCCACAATACTACGCACAACGCTAATTATAACCACAATCCTGCTATTATCACAATCCTGGTCACTAATTCCTATAAATGAATAATTGACCACACGTTTATTTTGAAAAGGAACCTAAGAAATCATTTGAAAATTCCTAGATGGACGAAATAATGCTGTGGTGCTGTGAACATCGTGAACAGCATTGAATCACTGATAATTGAACATTGTACCCAGTCATTATCACACTCAGGCTCTTCTATAACACTATCATGGCTAAATGATACAAGTTATATATATATATTTTGACATTATTAGGCGATGCTGTGGTCACACGCTGAACAGCAGTGCTGTGCGCTCATGCTGCGAGCGCCAGCCTTGGTTGCTCACACACTACCGAGGCTCCCACACCCGGGAATGTGGACCACGATTTTTTTTAAAGATGGCGTCTGTTTACAAGAGCCCTGAGGAAGCTGATGTGAACCCCATGTAGCCGCGGGAGATTTGAATGGAACGTGAAAAATACAAATACCCGGAGGCGCGTTGCGCAAACCAGACGCGAGCCTGCAGGCGCGTTGCGCAGTTAAAGGGTTAAGGAGTAAACGAGGGTGATAGCTGATAATGGGGCTCAATAACATTAAAGTTTTATAATCCAAAAAAATGACAACGTAACATAAGTTTATTTGTTGCACTTACAATTGTCAGCTTTCTCTGCCTCTTCACCATTTTGCTTGAAGCCAAATATGAGATCAATCCAGAAATGTAAATTATTTGAGACATGTTCCGACTCAAGAGCTTCTCTCATTATTTTTATCACACTGCGGGAATCTGAAGAAACAGAATAATATTTGTTAGGACAATATAAAGTAGAAAAAAAACAGCGTTGAATGTAATGAAGCTCCATTTTCTGGGTAGAGCCCCAGAAACTCCCCGGGGCTATTGGACTGATATTAGTTAATATTAGTATGGGGCTTCAGTCATATAGAGTTGTCATGCCTACCGGGGACCACTATCCAGAACATGGTCCCCCCTCAAAGAGGTGTAGGGAGCAATGGCCTATGAAACTCGTGTATGAAAGTATTCATGTCTGCCATCGACCGGTTGAGCACCTAAAAATGTAGGCGCTCCAAAACAGACCCCTCCTGGTAGAAAAATTGCAACCCGAGACCGAACAGAGGCTAGAAACTCTTCTAAAGAAAAACAAGATAACATGCAACACATCATTACACCACACGCCGCTCGTTTGTGCTAATACCCTCCCCACCTCTTCTGGGAGGGGGAGAGTGGGGGGGGGGGATCCCAGCCCACCAAGCCGGCAGCCAGACCGTCAGTTTGGAGGCTGAAAACGGAAACAAAACCCACCGACAGGGTGAGGGAGGGTGCCAGAAAGCCTCTGGGCTCTACCCAGAAAATGCATTTCATGACATTCAACACTGGTTTTCTGTGGGGAAGCCCCATCGGTTCCCCTAGAGCTAACTACCCAAAGAGCAGAAAAAAGAGGGACTTATCCAGGAGGCAGCCGCACTGCACCGCTCATAACGAAGAAGAGACAACTGGCTGCAACCACTGACCCAAGGCGAAACAAGACTGCTGAGGGCCCGGCACATTAACAAGATATCGGGCAGCCAGGACCCTGTTTGATCTCAAAAACTCCTGCGACTGAATATTGCAAAACACAGTCAAAGCTGCGAACTTATGAACATGTGCACAGGTAGACCGAGGAAGGGCGCCACATAGACGGGAAGACACCTTGACCGTGCCGACGCGAAGAGATCCACGTCCGGCAGAGCCAACTGAACGAGTTGGCGTCGACCGACCATTCCATAGTCAGGGGAATGAACTGCGACAGGCTGTCTGCCAGGATAAGGAATCTTAGATCTTGGCCCCAGCCAAGAGAGGAATCATCCGTGAACTCATCGAGGCAGGGCTCCGGGAGGCGCCAAGGAACCGAACCCTGAAAACCCCGAAGAGGAAGCCGGCAACGCAGCAGCCAACACAAGGCCCTCCCCCCAAGGAACAAACCTAGCCGAGTTTGGCCTCGCCGACTGTCGACCAGGCCTCCAGGAGGCCTGGTCGACGACCGAGCCGTTGGGACGCTAAGTCCCGGAAGCACCTCAAGGTAAGGAGTTGGATTGCAAGGACATTGCTTCCCAGAGGATAAGTGCAAATAGCTTGAGCAACACTGCCGAGGACAACACGGCAGACGACGACCCGGCAGCTAACTCCTCCACATCCTCCACAAGCCAGTCCTAGGACAGCTCGAGAAGATTAAAGAAGCGAAGGATCGAGGCCAAATGCCCGCGAGCGCGAAGATCTTCCACAACTAAAGCAGCCGAAAGGGAAGGGACCACCTAGTTGTGCAACTAGAACACACCAACCTCGCTAGGAAGCACAGGGGCATACATGCATGCATTAACCACTGTGGTGCACTGCCTTTAAATACGACAGTCCCATGGTATACAGGAAATAATTTCTTTGGAAAAAATTATTTTCTCGTTTTATATTGTTAAAATGCAATCTCTGATCACGGGAAACTATAAAAAAATATTGTATGCGACATACTTTAGCCGTGATGGAGCCGAGAAGTTGAACAAATTATGGGCGCCGAGTGATGGAGCGCTCGGGTCACTCGAACCCGCCACCCCCATGGGGCGGCAGTTGCTGCAAATATAATTTTTCACAAATACATGTATTTCCATGTCTCTCATTCGTTTCTTCTCTGTTTTTTTTATATAATATTATTCAAAAGTATGTAATTTGTGTAATTTATATAGTTCAATGTGTGGAACATTGCTATGCTCAAAATTATTGTGCTGAAATGTGTCCAAACAAAGGGAGGGAGATCAAACAAAGCCTTAGGAAAACAATCTTGGAAACTGGAAGCGGAAATTGTAAACTGAGCAGAAGAAAGAAGAGAACATTGTCCAAAGACCAAGTAGGGTTGTGCAGCACATGAACAGGCTGGAGATGAAACAGTGCCCAAGAAAGCTTCCAAAATGGAGCCAAAGAAGCACTGACCCTGAAGACAAGCAGCAGCAGTTCCACTTGATCTGAGGTGAAAGTATTCAGCATAAGAAGCTAAACCAAAAAAAGAGGCAAGAAAGAAAAGACAGCAAAACTAAAACTGAAACCAAAGAGCAATGATGAAGGGAAAGGAAATGGAGGCAAGTACTCCTCGAGACTTCATACTGTCGCCGAGAGAAGGACCGCACGTGAGGCACCAACAAACCACCCACTTGATCACCATAGAGATGGCAATGAACACATGTCAAACTCCCAATGCAAAGATCAGAGAAGGTGGAACCACCAAGGAATGCCACCGGATTGATCATCCAATAAGAGGCGGAGCCACAGGAAAACAGCTGGGTTCAAACACAGAACAAGGAGCACCTGAAACCAATGGGGCCTGACGGTTGAGTTGACAGCACTCGAGATTCGTAGTCCCAAGGTTTCGGGTTTGATACCCAGCGGAGGCAGAAACAAATGGGCATTTTCTTTCACCCTGATGTGAAAACTTCTTGATGTGTAACTACACATCAAGAAGTCAACACCAGCAATCAACAGCCAATTAATGCACAACTATATTCTACCCACTTCAAGACTCCGCTCCAATATAGAAGCATCAAGAAATATGGGCCAATAGGCCGTCTGCAGTTACAAGTCTGCCCTTTAACTTATACCCATTGTTCCGTGTTCTGTGTTTTGTTGAAAGTTTGTTTTCACCTTACTATTGTATTACATCACCTCACCCAAATGCAGGTACAGTGGTACCTCGGAACACGAGTGTCCCTGTATGCGAGTTTTTCGGAATACGAGCAGGATTTCCTCAAAAATATGTCTCGAAAGGCGAGGGTTACCTCGGAATGCGAGTTTGTCGATACGTGTACAGGCCGACTAGCGCGTGGTGGCATGGCGATCGCGCCTCAGTTTACCAGTGTCTCATGCCCAGTGACTATCCCACCTGAATTCTTCACAAGGATTTACAGTTTTTTGTCGTTTTTTTAGCCATTTGAGCATAAAAGTTTTCATTATATATCTTGCCATGGGTCTCAAGAAAGCCATTGGAAAGGTTCAACCTAAGAAAATAGCTGTGAGTAGAGGCAGTAGAGGATGTCCCTTCTTGATTAAGAAAATGTGTGAAGTATGGGAAGAACTGCAAAGTTTTGTTGAAAAAACTCACCCAGATAAAGCTGTAGCAGGCCGTTGCATTGACCTTTTAAATGATAATGTGATGTCTTACTACAGACAAGTGTTAAAATGTAGGGAAAAACAAGTGTCATAGACAAATTCTTAGTTAGACAAGCAAGTCCTAGTGGTATGCAGGCAAAATGTGCCAGTGTGTGCATACAGTGAAGTCCTCACTGCCTGATGTGATAATGGAAGGGGACTCCCCTTCCAAACAGTAACTCCTCTCTCTCACCATACCACAGGGCCCATCTTTGGGTAAAAAATTTAGATTTCAGAACATGCAAGACCTCTGGGTATGGAGACAGTAGCACTATCACTATGGACATTAAGTACATCAAACAAACAATAACAAATTAATTCACCTATGATAATTTTACATAAAATCCAAATGTCATGCTAAACAAATCACAAGTGTCTACTTTTGTCCCAATCAACTATAGATTTACACATCTTGATAGCGCTACAAGGTTAAGGCCCTAATTGTGTTGTTCTCATTGTGCATCTTGCCAATAGGTTAATACCATTACATATTAATAATGCTCAACTAAATGGTTTCAACCCCTGAATTAAAAAAGTAGATTCCGACATTTTCCATTCCTTACAGTAACACTTAAAACATCATCCAATTTAAATGAATCTCTCAACCATCTGACTTACCCCTGGCTTTCATAAGGCAGAGCATTCCTTAAATTTCCACTTTTTAATACACTGGGCACATTTAAACATAGGAAATCTTATCGTTCTGTGGTTTTCGACAATTTGGTTTTTCCGAGGCATTTCTATACAAAGCCATTTCCAGTTTGGTTGATTGCTTTTAATAATTTAATACTTCAAGAGAGAATCTACTACAATTTATACCACGTTGCAATTGTACAATAGGACTGTGTACCGAGTAAAATTAGTTTTGTGGCCACGACCCTACTCAGTTATGGTAACAAATTGTATATTAACATCCTATAATGCAAGAAAACTATGCTGACATATTGTCATGTAGTTTAAAACTCTCATTTCTTCCCCTGCTCTAGATTTAATAAGTGTATATTTCAGTAGCTACAGCTTCTTTAATCTAATTTGTTGTGAAAATAATGTTAAAAGATTTAGCATTATGTTCCAGGTCACACGTAAGCAACAAGCTTCCATCAAAGGATAGCAACAACAAATACACCAATGCTGTAGTAGAACATGAGAATATACAAAGTTACTATTTTATAATAGCTAAATGCATTGTAGGGTTAAACTATGGCTGGCTATTAAAATCTGCCACATTACGGAAAAAGCAGTCGATAACACGAAGATGCATGAAGTACCACAATCTCTAGCTGGGAATTGTTACAATAATGTATGGTGTAGATGCCTACAAGGTAATAAACCCTAAGATTCCAGGTCAAAACACAAAAATTGGCTTGCATAATTATGTTTAACCCTTGAAGACACCCACTGGTAAGATATTGACAAGACCAATTATTCTCCAGGTAGAACAGTCCCTATGTAGTTGAAACAGTTCATTACTCCAAAAGTTTCCAAATCCATCACAGTCAGTACTCCCACTTCCCAGACAACTATACTCTAGCTAAATCGATTGCCCCAGGAAAAAATATTCATTTTATCTATGGGCAACTTTACTGTAGTATTGACAAATAATTGCTTTACTTCTTAGCATAGAATTACTGTTCTTGCATACAGCAGCCATAAATAACATTTGTATTCGAAATGGACTTATTCAACTTTCATTCCTTAAAATCTATTTACTCATAAAATATTAAACTTCATATCACATAAAATATCAGATTAGTCCTGTTTTAGGCATTATATCACAATGAATACATGAAATGTTCATTTAAAAGCTTGCTTAATATTATATCTACTTTCTACCTGGTATCACAATTTTCAGTCTGTGTTTAATTGTAGAATAAATATGTTTAGGAAAATCTAAAAAATAAAACAGTATAGTAAAAATACTTTGAGTTAAAACCTAATAATACCTTAACTGCTTTTGGTCAAGTTTAACAACTCTCTCCACAAGGCTCATCTTCTGGCCAGAGAACTTGTCCTGCAGGGAGAGAATGTAGGCCAAGGCAATTTAAGTGAGGTATAATGAAAAAGTCACAAGACTAATCCCAAGCTTCAGGAATTTAAACCCCACAGTAAACCTTGCGATCTTCACGGCCGGCACCAGATGGAGATTGTCGGGACTCACTGCTAAACATGTAATAGGCCCTGAAATTGAGAATTCTGATAATTACCTTAATTATAACTAGCAAATATTATATCAAGTATAAGTTGACTGTTTTGTGTGACACATTCGCTTTGCAATTACACGACAAAAAAGTAATAACATTGTTAGAAATCACCTTTGCTAGATTTTTTTGACCAAGATACTTACAGTATCAAGACGTCAGACCCATATGAACATAAGAATAAAGAACACTGCAGAAGGCATATTAGCCCTTAAAGCATTTCATATTTATTCCCCTAAACTTGTTCATTTATACTGTGGAAAATAATTTCCACATAACATTCAATTATAAAAGATTAAATTAAATCTTTATGAGAGTTACTCTCACAATTTATAACTGTGTGGTAAATCAGCCTACACCACCCATAGGCAAGGTGATGCCACCCAGGCTCACACCACAGTAAACAATCCAGAAACTGAACAGATCTCTAATTATATTTTACAGGGTATATGATCAGAATAAAATTAACCAGTTCTTAATCAACATTCACCAAAAGGAGGGGCTTTGAACTCCTATTAAATAAAACACAAAGAGGCTTCTCCCCTATGTTGGGAAAGGAGGAAGCCATACTCTTGTCATCGTTGCTCAGAGTAAACCAAGCTCAAACTGTGGACGATTTATGCCATAACTACTAGCTTAGCTTGTTGGTTTATAGCTGTTCTACACGTCCATGTTCACATAGATTAGCTCCGACCCATGCTTAATCTCTGTGATGCGCCACATTTATAGTGACATTCTGGGGGTGCACCAAAAATCAAGTATTCAAAAAAAATCTTTGTAAAATGTTAAATTCCCTTCCTCGAACATGTAATGTAAAAAAATATATACAATGGGGCCTCGACTTCCGATGCTAATTCCTTTCCAGAGACGTCGTATGTCTGAAAACTCGGAAGTCCGAAGCAATTTACCCATAAGAAATAAGGGATTTGAATTAATCCGTTCGCTCACCTTCCAAAACTATTCAACAAAAATCATTTGTACCTAATCACTAATTTCTACATAAACTATGTATTTCAAAGTTATCTTACCTCTTTGAAGCTCTTGATGGCATATGGAAGATGGTGAGGAGGGGAGGAGGAGAGTTACTGTTTGGAAGGGAGTCCCCTTCCATTATTACATCAGGCAGTGAGGTTCCTGGTATCTCACACTGCCCATTTTGCCTGATACGACTAGGACCTGGTTGTGGTTTACGTGCTTGTTGTCTACACTACAGAATTTGTTAAGACACTTGTTTTTCCATTCATTTTAATACATTTGTCTGTAGATGATGCCATCACTTTAGCACCCATAATGTCCTCTTTCTTAGCTAGTATGGTGGATATCGTTGCCTGAGATTTGTTGTACTGCCTAGCCAGTTCACCTACCTGCACGCCATCTTCATATTTACGAATGATCTCTTGTTTCTGCTCTATGGTCATTCTTACACGAGATCTCATATGTTGAGCCTTACCATTGACTTTCCTGGGACTCATGGCGTATTATAATAATAATTACTTTAATGTTCAAAATGCAAAAATCACCACAAAAGCGATATTTCTTATAGGCGCGATTGTCACTAAGCGGGTAGCTGTAGTAAACTGAGGCAAGTCGGCCACGTGACCGGGAACCACGCGCTAGGCCGACCCGAACGTGTACCAACAAATATCGGATGTCGACGACACCATCGGATGTCGACGACACCATCGGATGTCGACACACCATCGATGTCGAGTCGCATTTTTCGATGAAATTTATATCGTAACTTGAAATTATCGTAAGTAGGGGCAATCGTATGTAGCGAGGTGCCACTGTATAACAAATTCCACTACTTTGGCTGTGGGACGTGGACAAAGTAGGGTGTTACGTCATCACGGGTTATTCGCCCGTGCATTAAGCTCCCAAACACAGTCGCGCAGGCCTTCAAGCCTTGCGAGTTGCCACATATATATTTACGTTAATTTTTTCTGTGTAGTTTCATGCTTTATATTATTTTTTATTGTATATGATCCACATTTGTATCCTTTACAATATATACTTATAGTTAAACATTCATAATGTTCCATGGAACTGTGATGTGTCAGTAATGTGTTCCACACAAATGTTCATTGGTGCAATATTACCTGTTCAATATTCAATATATTTAGAATATGTACACTTTCACACACTATTTATACAGTCAGACATTGTATTACACACTCAGTACTTCAGAAGTGAGAGATAATAAAAAAAAGACGTCACCTGGTACGGCATTCTGGGAATTTTTTTTCCAAGATGGCTGCCTATCACTGGAGGGCCAGACAGCCTGAGAAGCAACAGGAACCTATCCCGTGACATGTACCTGTAGAACATGGGTGATGGAAACAAGGCTGTCTTGCTCCAATAATCCTGGATGATGTGTTTCTCGGAGTGCTTCATCATCATGCTCAGTGCGAGAAACGTAGATTTCATCAATTGTGGTGTCCTTCCATTGCGTGAGGCTGAGGCAGGTAAACTGCCAGCGTCTATAAGCTGTGTGCGTATCTGTTTGTCCCCATCACAAGATGGGTCGTGAATTCGTTGTCAAAATACGCCAGGAAATAGTGGTATTTCTGCCATATCCTCACCTGTATATGGGAATAATGGTGTCACACCAACATCGGTACCATCAAACATTGGTATTTGTGGAACAAATGTGGAGCAATCCTCCCACACAAGTACCACCGGGGATTTGGTTTTGGCGCCAACAATACGGCCAACACCACCACCACCACCACCAACCACAAGCACCAAAAACCACGGCTTCGTCGTCTGGTGCTGGAGCTGCGCGAGGGTATGGTAGATGAGGTTGATCTACGTATTGTAGGCCTACCACGAACACCTAATATAGAGGGGCCACTGTCGTCATTGTCCTGTTGCTATGAGACATGCTGCCGCCTGCCGCGACGTGTTGCTGAAGCAGCAAAACCTTGCCTGGTAACACCCTCACTGCTCGTATTCGAGTCATCCACACACTACTCGTATCTGAGCCAATGTCACTGAAGCCTGAGAAAAATTCATTGCAAGTACTATCACTGAATAAACTTGCGTCAGGAGGACACACATGGTGGTGGTGGTGGTGATAACGTGTTGACCCCAGGCAGTGAGGCGTGTGGGTACGTACACGCTCGCGACATCATCCACCTCAGTCTCTCCCTCACTCGTATTGGACCTCTGTGTAAGGTCTTTCTCTGGATCATAGTCCAGGTCATCCATAGCACCGTCGTCATACAAAATGTCGCGTATCTCCTCGGAGTCATTTTCCATGACCGCTGGTGACCGTGGAGCAGGAGCTTGTAGATGCTCTCAAACAGGTTGACTGCTTTGAAACTGAGGCTCCCCACGCGCTGGGGCATGCTGGGATTTTTTTCAAGATTGCAGACGATCACTGGGGCCCCCAGGCATACATTTTGTAACCGCGCGCCAGTTTTGAATGGAACGCGAAAAATATGAACTACCTGGAGGCACGTTGCGCAGTTCAGTGGTTAATGAAACTGGCCCATATATTTTATCTTGGCCAAGAATCAAAACTAATGTTCTCTTGTGAGACAACCTGCCATCCTCTGCATATCTTTGATTTCTAATTTTGTGCATGTGGTAGCAGATGTAGTACTTGCATTTTAAGATATCACTAGATAAACACCCATATATTAACTAGCCTACATACTGACAATAAATAGTAATAAATGAATAAATCTGGGTTATCCTTCTAAAGCATATCCAATTCCTTCTTTCCGTAGATGTACAAACATACCATTGTGTGCGGGAAATCTCTTCATCACCAAGCCAGTTCCCATATCAAACATGATGATGTCGCCACTCTCTCCACCTGCAATCACCAGACGTCCTTCCCATGCCACACACCTGTCAAACAAACACTTTTTCACAAGTGTGGCACTTCTTAATCCCTCATGTGCCTTCAGCAGCAACTAATTTTAAAAAACAAAACTTACATCGATTACAGTTAAAACTATAATTTTTTAAATTGCATGCATTTATTCAAGTTAATTTTCTTCTCCGAATCTGACAACACAATGGCCAGATCTCAACAAGGACAACTGCCAGCCAAAATATACGAGTTAATCAAAATGACATATGATAATGTGCATAAACTCCAGCCAGCAAACAAACATACAGTAAAGTACACTTAGAGAGAAATTATGTGTGTTATCTACTACTTAACATGATCAGCATCAGTCAGATCAGATTATGTGTTTGAAGAATAATTACACCTAATGCCACTTGAAAGAGTAGAGTTAAGGTTGCCATGATTACAACAGAAAATTATTGGACATTAAAAGTCATAAAGAACAAGTATTGGAATTCATGGTACACAAGAGAACACAATTGAAACTTTAACAGTAGTGTAACCAAATGAAGCAACACGCACATTAGAAATAAAAAATTCAGTAATGAACAAATGGAATGTGGTATAAAGTGAAGTGGTGGATGCAGATACTGTGCACAGTTTCAAATGCAGATATGGCAAAGTCAAATAGGCTTGGCAGACTGTACACCAGTTGGACTGAGGGACCGAGAGGAAATTACTCCTGCTCCAACCAACCCCTAACCCACACCCATTCCTGGCCCACCCACTCTTGCCTCAGCTTACACTTGCCCCCCCAACTCCTTGCCCTTACCAGTCTTGTGCCTTCCTGCTTAATGCCCGCATACTTATGCTTGAAGGTGTTACAATTTCGGCTCTTTCATCTTGCCTCCTAATCGAGCAGGATAATCATTAATGTGTAACTTTTTAACTCTGCTGGGTGCCTCCCTGCTGAGTTCCTAAGCTTCTAAAGCTCACTCATGGTTCTTTCCAAAGATTCAAACTCAACATTGGATATTAAATCCCTCCTCCTTCCTGGTGAATATAGATCCAGTACTGACAGAACATCCCCTTCCCTCATTCTTGTGGCCTGCTTGACGTTTTTACATGATGTCTCCAAAATGAGGTTTACAAATCTGCCTGTCCAAATGTCCTCCGTTCTGGCCTCGTAGGCCTCCCAGTCTCATTGCCTTAAAGTTGAAGTCCCCCAGTACCAACAATCAGAATTTATCTTTGTCAGCTCCTACCATTTCTCTCTCAATCATAATGTGCACAATATTTTATGTTTAGAACACTAAAACACTGTTTTGCTATATTACACTAATATAATATACACACACCCCTATATTCTATCTACAATTGTATGCACCACGATGAACCAATAAGCCATTCTGGTAGGTGTGGTAATTAAATCAAAGCAAAGCATAGTCCCACACTCTATGAGCAGACGACATCACCTGATGCAGCAAAATGCCTCCAATATACTAGTACACCACTTTCTAGCCACAACACTGCTATTATCATCAGATTCCTTCACTTAATCATGAATATGAATAATTTTTCACAAGTTTATTTCTAATGGAAGATGAAAGGTCCCATTCCATGAAGCATGATGAACAAAACCATGACTGTGTGGTGTGAATGTATGCCTCATTGAACAGACCAGCAACCAGAAGCCTGGTCAGAGACCAGGTCAGTCCCTGTAGCCTGGTCAGGGACCAGGCTACAGGGACATTGATCCTCAAAATCCACAGCAGGTAGTCAGGTAGTCTCCTGCTGTGAACTTCATAATTAGCATTGTCTTCACTGATATATCAACCTTTACTCTAAGTCTTTATCAGTCAGGATCTTCTATGACACTAGCTTTGAAAACTAATCGTATCAATAGTAAACAGTTTTATTAATATGCATTTATTAATAGTTTTAGTAATAAACTATGGTAGTATTAAATAGACATACCTTACATTTTCTTGCAGATTATGTACACAAATTTTTGTGCCTTGATAAGCTTCAACGATGGTCGATTTCCGTCATCCCCACCCGTTAATAAGCGATCGTCGGCTGCGCTCCACACAACTGCATTCACACCCCCTTCATGACCTGAGATTTACCTTTATAATTATGATGCATTTAGTGTTGTAGTAACACCCTCTTCCTAAATATATACTGTGCCTAAACCAGCTCTGCTACTGCTCTAAATGCCCACCACCACCAATACCTGCATTTAAGTCCAAAATAAACAAGAATGATCAGTTTTGAACCCACTAATAACCAGAGTATGTCATACTAAAGATAACTTATCTGATTAATTAAAAATTCTATCTGATAGTACAGATTTGTACCCTTATACAAAAACTTTTTAGGTACCATTCAAAAGTTAATCCATGCACATGCTCCTACCACTACCCAAAATAATTTTAGAGATAGTATAAACTTAGGTATAGTAACTAGGTATGGTTAGATACACCTTGGTTAATCCAAATCTGTACATTACCATATTATGACAATGGTAGTGAAATTGAATACAAATGTTAATATTGTTTTTGTTATACCAGAGCTCATTACATACTACTACCTTATTAATCATTCAGCCTTGCCAGGATAGGAATGAAAAAGAATTACAAGAGAAGATGGTACAGAATATTTATGAAGTCCACAGAGCAAAATACATGCTCTAAACATCATTCACACTGGCACAAAACACTGAGCTACGTACAATTTAATTGATGTACAAGGTCACCATCAGGCAGCAGCCAAATGGTCAATATGCCATCCTGGTTGCCAGTGGCTAGGAGCATCCTTCAGGGTGCAGGGCCACACACAAGATTGGAGAATCATGATCCATCTCACAAATAATGTTCTGACCAGCAGATAAAGCAGACATCATGCCACCTCTCGTGTTTTCTTCATGTCTTCGACCAACCCCCGCACTACCACGTACTGACCAAGCCCTTGCAGTGCAGTCCCACGAACCTGCAAAATAATTTTTTTTCAAATGCAATCATTAAAGTTTATGAGACTTTGATTTCAGGACAGGCTAATCTACTTTTCTTTAAAACATTATTTTGTTTACTATGCAATACATTTACCTCATAATTATATTTAAAACCAGAATAAGTTACCACAGGCCCCTCACAAACTGTGAGGGACAAGTTCCTGGAAAACTATGCAATACCAAATTTGCGACTCAACATGGGAAAATATAGGAATAGGTTTCAGAGACTCGTAACAATGAAAAAAGAAAAACCATTCATTTAATAATATACAGTTATCATGCAAAATAAACCACCAATGAATGTAATGAAATGCCTGTTTCTGGGCAAGTTTAGTGACTAACTGAAGTTATCTCACAAAGATGGCTTGCAACTACTGGATCACATCATTCATTGAGTTCTATTTAGTTCACATCATCATCATTTGTTGAGTTTAATTTTTGAGTATCTGGCACTGATGCCCTACTAGGGACCAGTGCCAAACCTGGCTCCTCCCCTCACAGAGGCACAAGGAGCAGGTGATACAATGCCACCTCACTGGGAAAGGGTCCAGAAAGTAAGTGAATCAATACAGACTACTACTGGCTTCAAAGAACCC
>WNGS01111181.1:34687043-34737205 GCA_020271785.1 Procambarus virginalis
ACAGTATGGTTTTTCGATCTGGTAGATCCTGTGTATCGAATTTACTCAGTTTTTATGATCGAGCAACAGAGATATTACAGGAAAGAGATGGTTGGGCTGACTGCATCTATCTGGGACCTAAAAAAAGGCTTTCGACAGAGTTCCCACATAAGAGGTTGTTCTGGAAACTGGAAAATATTGGAGGAGTGACACGTACGCTTCTAACATGGATGAAAAACTTTTCTGACTGATAGAAAAATGAGGGCCTGTGATCAGAGGTTAATGTATCGGACTGGAGAAATGTCACAAGTGGAGTACCACAGGGTTCAGGTTCCTTGCACCAGTGATGTTTATTGTCTACATAAATGATCTACCAGTTGGTATACAGAATTATATGAACATGTTGCTGATGATGCTAAGATAATAGGAAGGATAAGAAATTAGATGATTGTCATGCCCTTCAAGAAGACCTGGATAAAATAAGTATATGGAGCACCCACTTGCAAATGGAATTTAATGTTAATAAATGTCATGTTATGGAATGTGGAATAGGAGAACATAGACCCCACACAACCTATATATTATGTGAGAACTCTTTAAAGAACTCTGATAAAGAAAGAGATCTAGGGGTGGTTCTAGATAGAAAACTATCACCTGAAGACCACATAAAGAATATTGTGCAGGAGCCTATGCTATGCTTTCTAACTTCAGAATTGCTTTTAAATACATGGATGGGGGATATACTAAAGAAATTGTTCATGACTTTTGTTAGGCCAAAGCTAGAATATGCAGCTGTTGTTTGGTGCCCATGATCTTAAGAAGCACATCACCAAACTGGAAAAGGTGCAAAGACATGCTACTAAGTGGCTCCCAGAACTGAAGGGTAAGAGCTACGAGGAAAGGTTAGAAGCATTAAATATGCCAAAACTAGAAGACAGAAGAAAAGAGGTGATATGACTCACTACATACAAATAGTAACAGGAATTGATAAAATCGACAGGAAAGATTTCCCGAGACCTGGAGCTTCAAGAACACGAGGTCATAGATATAACTGGCTAATCACAGATGCCGAAGAAATATATAAAAAAATTCACTTTCGCAAACAGAGTGGTAGACGGTTGGAACAAGTTGGGGAGAAGGTGGTGGAGGCCAAGACCGTCAGTAGTTTCAAAGCGTTATATGACAAAGAGTGCTGGGAAGACGGGACACCACGAGCGTAGCTCTCATCCTGTAACTACACTTAGGTAATTACACTTAGGTAATTAACACACACACACACAGAGACACAGAGACGGTTAGAAGGAACTTTTCAGTGTCCAGAGTAGTTAACGGATGGGATACATTAGGCATGATGTGTGATGAAGGCTGACCTCCATACACAGTTTCAAGGGTAGATATGATAGAGCCAAGTTGGCTCGGGAATCTGTACACCGGTTGAATTGACAGTTGAGAGGCGGGACCAAAGAGCCAAAGCTCAACCCCCGCAAGCACAAATAGGCGAGTACAAATAGGTGAGTACACACACACACACACACACACACACACACACACACACACACACTCATTCTATCCCAAGTTCTATCCCAGGAGGCAGACAAGAGGAGCTCCAGCTTATTTCAACAATCCTAAGTGTTGTAGTAAAGGATGATGATAGTGATGTGGTGTCCCCAGACAACATAACGGTATAGTGCTTTTGAAAAATAGGTGAGATAACAGGAATGTGCCAAGGGAAGTGAAAAAATTGAATGAGAAAAAGTTGCCCTAGTGTTTACAGTGCAGAGAAAAGCATTCAAGATGGCCGCCGGTGGCAAGAGGAAATACACAACAGAGCTTGATTTTGATGGTTTCAGTGAACGAAAGCATTGAGATAACCAGTCTATACAACAAGTTGGCAAAATTAGATACTATAGTAACCTCTCATATAGAATTAATTAGTAAATTGAAAGAAAGTATGACCATTTAAATAGCAAACTTGTATGTCTTGAGGGTGTAGTGAAAGACCTGAGCAAGGATAAGATTAAATTGGAAACAAATTGCAAAGCCATGGAAGAAGAAAATAGTCTCTTAAAAATAGCTTTGGAAGAAGTTAAATTAAATTTAAACACAAATGACTACAATAGGTTAGGCAAGGAACTTCAAGAGGAGAAACAGCTTTTGTCAGCACAGATGGAGGAAGTTGCACAGGGGAATAGAACAGTGCAAGAAAGATATGAAACTCACTTATGCGCAAGTGGCCAAGGACAAGGAAAATATAGAAGAAGCAGTAAAAGAAGTCAAACACTGCAGCAACCAAGATAAAACAAACATTAGGCTAGAATTGAGAAAAGAATTGGCATCTAACCCAAAGTTGGTGCAAAACACAGTTGATCGGAGTAAGTCCCTGATTCATTTTGGATGCATAGAAAAGGAGATAACATCTAGGTCAGAAAGAGCTGTAGAAGAAGCAAAAGTAGTAGATAAAATTGTTGGCCTCGTGGAAGGTCTTACAACCACAAGAGAATGTGTGCGACTACAGGAGAGTAGGCAGATATGTAAAAGGGGAAGATCGACCTTTGAGGGTCACCCTAGACGGTGCCAAACAGATGGAAGAAGTACTAAGGAATGCCAGAAAATAACAAAGCGTTGAGGATGGGAAAGGGTGGTCCTTAAGACGAGATCTTTCAAAAGAAGATAGAGAGAAGCTGAAACTGACCTCGCCGAGGCAAAACGTTAAATGAGAGCAGGAATGATGAAGATATCAATTCTTTTTCTACAAAGTGCTAGGGGTAGGCAGACCAGTAAGTGGTACATAAAAGCAAACCAACAAATCATTAGAGAAAGGGGGAGTGAAAAATAAGAAGATGGGGAACAAGTTCCTGAAGATTAATACACCAACATAGATGGAGTAAGGTCAAAGATACTGGAGCTAAGTGATATAATACAGCTGCAGACACCAGACATTGTTGCACTCACGGAGACAAAACTTGAAGATTGTTATTTTAAATGAAGCCATATTCCCAAGGGGCTACTCAATTTGGAGACGGGACAGAAAAATTAGGAAAGGCGTTGGCGTTGCTGTGCTGGTGAAAGAACATATAAAGGTGAACGAAATAATGACTACCAATCCACAGAACATTGACATAATAGCACTAGAGATCTGCCATGAAAACCCTCAAAACTGCCCCATAAACTCCCCTAACAATGTCAATAAATGATCAGATTTCTCAAAGAAGTGTGTGATTGTTTACACCACCCTTCCCACTAGTTGAAGGATGGAGAGAGGGGGAGGGGGATTCACGCTGTCCACTGGCTAATGCCATCAATTCTGAAGCAGATGTAAACAAAAAAGCAATTGATGACCTGGAAAGAAGGAGGGGCAATCAGAAAGCCACTGGTGCTCACCCAGAAAGAGAGTCTCGTTACATTCAATGCTGGTTTTCTGGGAGAACCACCCTTTGTGGCTCCCTGAAGGTAACCCACCCACAGAAGAAAAACAAGGACCTCACCCAGAACGAAAAATTGCAGGCAGTTATACGGAAGGAGAGAATCCAGGTTGAGAGACACGATCCTACGCAACACAAGCACGATGGGGCCTGGGAACAATAACCAAGTACTGGGCCACCTGAACCCTGTTAGACCACCAAAACCATTGCACCTGAACATCAGCCCAGGACATGTCAGCAAAAGCCGCCTCAAGACTAGCATACTGCTGAACATCAAGGGCACAGTGGTAAACTGCAGCATGGCTAGACTTGATGATACTGCAGACAACTTGAGAAATGAGCCTTGGAAAAAGGAACCAAAGAAACGGGATCAGCCCACAAAGCATCACCGAGGCAGAATCTGTGGCACAAAGACAGAAGCGGACAGCAGTTACTGGACACAACACACAATGCACCCCCCAGCCTAAACAACCAAACATCCACCAGCAAAGTACCCCTTTAGAAGCTTGCCAACTCATCCTTTGCCAGAAATGGAGATGGCTGCAAATTTTCATAATGCCCAACAGTGCCAAACATACAAAAATCACGCCACCGGAGGAGAGCACAAAGCTCCCCAACCCTACAACTGAAGGCAAGTGCCAACAATAGAAAAACCAGCATTGAATGTAATGAAACACCATTTTCTGGGTTAGCCCTGGAGGCTCCCTGGAGCTATTGGACTTATATTAGCTATATTAGTCTGGGGCTTCAGTCATATGGAGTTGTCATGTGTAACGGGAACCACGAGCCAGAACATGGTTCCCTCAGAGAGGTGAAGGGAACAATGGCCTATGAAAATTCCACTGTTTGGGAGTATATTCATGCCTGCCATTGACTGGGGTTGGGCACCCAGAAATGTAGGCTCCCCAAAACAAACCCAAATTGGTAGAAAATTGCATCCTGAGACTGAAACAGAGGCTAAAATCTCCCCCCCCCCCCACAAGAAAAACAAGGAAACGAGCAAGCAGTTATTAACCCAACACGCCACTCGTTCAACCCCCCCCCTCATACAGGGGGAGGGGGGCTTCCTTCAGTTATTCCATACAATATTGCCCTGGTAAAGAAAATGTGGCTTCTGACACCTTGACCTGTTTAACACTCCCTGCATCGACTCACTTAAATTCATAACGTACTCTGCCATCCTGAAATGCAACATGAAATGGCCTAATTATAAGACTCAACCCTCTCCAGTCCATGACACTGGGACAAGAAAGATGAACTCCCCAACTACACCTTGTATTCTCCAGGGAGACCCAGTGACAATGTGCACTTTCTCCAGGGAGACCCAGTGACAATGTCCACCTTCTCCAGGGAGACACAGTGACAATGTCCACCTTCTCCAGGGAGACCCAGTGACAATGTCCACCTTCTCCAGGGAGACCCAGTGACAATGTCCACCTTCTCCAGGGAGACCCAGTGACAATGTGCACTTTCTCCAGGGAGACCCAGTGACAATATCCACCTTCTCCAGGGAGACCCAGTGACAATGTCCACCTTCCCCAGGGAGACACAGTGACAATGTCCACCTTCCCCAGGGAGACACAGTGACAATGTGCACTTTCTCCAGGGAGACACAGTGACAATGTGCACTTTCTCCAGGGAGACCCAGTGACAATATCCACCTTCTCCAGGGAGACCCAGTGACAATGTGCACTTTCTCCAGGGAGACCCAGTGACAATATCCACCTTCTCCAGGGAGACCCAGTGACAATGTGCACTTTCTCCAGGGAGACCCAGTGACAATGTGCACTTTCTCCAGGGAGACCCAGTGACAATATCCACCTTCTCCAGGGAGACCCAGTGACAATGTCCACCTTCCCCAGGGAGACACAGTGACAATGTCCACCTTCCCCAGGGAGACACAGTGACAATGTCCACCTTCCCCAGGGAGACACAGTGACAATGTCCACCTTCCCCAGGGAGACACAGTGACAATGTCCACCTTCCCCAGGGAGACACAGTGACAATGTCCACCTTCCCCAGGGAGACCCAGAAAGCCTTCCCGGGTACCAAGACCTCTGAGTGAGATTCAGATCATATAGCATAGTAATTAGTGTGCTGATGAAAATTATTTAGCATAGTAATTAGTGTGCCGATGAAAATTATTTAGCATAGTAATTAGTGTACTGATGAAAATTATTTAATTTATCTGCTGTGTTCACATACTATTAACAAACAATCGAAAGGAGGGAGGAATGTGATATTTAGAAATATTTGATAATATTCATTTGTTCTTCTTTGTAGAGTTCTTTATTATGATGATTTGTAAATCCCCTCCTTATACCTTTGATTTGTGTTACTGTATTTCAGATATCAAGTAGGGAACCAAGTAGATTAAAGTGGTGAAAACCATGTTCAAGTACTGTATATTATTTACCTCCAGCTACTTCACCAACCAGACAATATTGTACACAATAGCAAGAGCAGAAAAAGATTCTGGTAAAAATGTTCTTAATTGAATAAATTTTTGACAGCCTTCTCAGGCTTTGGGAAAGATCATTGTGTTTCCTCATCTTAAGAACTTCATTTGAGAAGCCTACTTAACCAAGAATTACTAAACAGTAGACCCATTACAATTAATAAAGCCAGGAAATAATACTGGTATGGAGACTTACCAGTGACAAGAACATTGTTAGTCCACTGCATACACGAGATTGCATCACAGTGAGCTTCTAGTAGCAGACACACCTGACCATATTCCTGACTGTAGGTATACCTGCAAAATGAAAAAAAACATTTCTACTAAGTTTGCTAATAATTCACTAAGTTACAACTTCATTTTGTATACTGTAGTTACAATTTTATAATGAAAGTGCCCCTTTATATTGCAGTCCCAGAGGCACAGTGGTAACACACTTGCCCCGTGCATTGCGAGCAATTTGGCCTGGGTTCATATCCTGGCCAGGGACGATTGAATAGGCGCCAATCTTTAACCATACACCTCTGTTCACCTAGCAGTGAATGGGTACCTGGTTGTTAAATGATTTAGCAAGTCCTATTCCAGGGAAAATTAAGATTAAGGACCTGCTTAAAATGCTCTGTATGCTAGTAGCTTTACAGGAATTTAAGAACTCCAGGGAGTTCAAAGGGGTTGCAATTTTTCATTCAAAAAAAAAGTGTTGAATGTAATGAAATGCCACTTTTGGATTTGTTCATTTGACTCTCGGTTTCTTGCTTCTGAAATTTTCTTTATTTACAAATTTTTCTCTCGCCTTGGTTACCCCTCACATTATCTACTGTGCCTATTCTCAAGCTAAACGAAATTTCTTTTATCCTAAACCTGCTTCCAACATTATTAGCACTGTGCTCCGCCTTTCCTTCATATCTGAACTCAAACTCTTACTAATACCCTTCGTCCTCTTAACATAAAGCTCGCCTTTCGACAAACCAACACTCTTCGTACAAATCTGGTTGGTTCACACTTCTCCTCCTCCTCCTAATGCTGCTGGTGTCTACTCTATTTCCTGTTCGTCTTGTCCTCTCCAATACTTTGGGGAAACTGGCCATACGCTATTGATTGGTTTTCTTCTAAAATAATCTTTCCTGCATCTACTCTTTACAGATGCCCTCTTCTTGACTGATACACAACCTACCTAACATGAACCTTAGTCCTGGCTTTGTTGCTGTTGACTCTTCCCTTTCACAGTACATACTCAAATGTTCTAAACTTTCTAACAAACATGACCTAACATAAGCCTATCCATCCTCTTTTCTTTTTCTCTCTCTTTTTCTTATGTTCCCATTCTTACTCCTATTATTATCCATTATCCCTTCTGTACCTTTTGCCTTCCTCTAAGATTTCCTCCTCCTCACCTCTCTCTTGCCTTACTTAATGCCCCTGCCTCCCTTGTCTCATCACAATCGATTTGATAATGGTCCATGACGGACCGAAACGTTGTCATCTCTTCATTTTCTAGTGTGTGGTTTAGTCAACATAATTGCTTAGCTTTGCTGACATTATTACTCTCAATATAACAAAAGCTCTCAGTGTATTAGTAATAAGTTGTTAAATAAACTACAGTAGTTATGTTGCATAGCTTTCAATTACTGGTAAGTCTTTCAAGTTCTACTATCTAGTTGCATAATTATTCTATTACATAAAGTCACTCTTATCACAGAATTTGGATAGCACTTCTTCATAGCCTGCATCTTATAAATTTTGGTGTATGACCACCTTAGTGTTCTATGCCCTCTAATGACAGTCAATTGGGCAGGACGATGACTTGTGACAAGATTATGATATTCTCATAGAAGAGATATTTACTTTGTGCTGTTCCCCTCAACTACTGACATATCTCTATCCTGGCATTTACTCTAGAGATGATTAATATTTGCATTCATTGCCTGCATAATAACACCCAGCGGCCCAGTATTGTATTCAGTGCCTTCCCGAGAGTTGTATGCTGTTGTAGTGTTGCCAGCGTTAATTCCGTATCAACACAACTGTCTTCCATGGCATCTAAGACCATGTCATAGTAGTCTAGCACTTGTGAGAGGTAAGTGTGCCCTGTCCTGAACCTATGTTGCCCAGGGTTATGCAGACAATATGATTCCATGCATTTTAGTGATCTTACTATTCAACAGTCTTCGAAGATTTTTGTGTGTGATGTTAGAACTATTGGTCTATAATTTTAACCATCTTTTTATTATCATCTGCTTTGTGACGTGGCACGATCTCTGCTGTTTTAAGTATGTGAGGAATAACAACAGTATCTAGGCTCCCTCTCCAATAGATGTTTAGGGCCTGTGACAGTGGTTTTTTTTCCAATTTTTGATGAAAATGTGTGTGTAGAATTTCAGGAGTCTGGTCCTGATGCATAGTGCATGAGCATGCTGTCTATGGCTACTTCAAAGTGAACTGGGATCAGGGTGACATCTGATATATATAATTTGATTGTCACACATTCATAAAGAATCAATTGGATCATTAATCTTCAATGTGTTCAGGGGTTCACTGAAAACAAAACTGCACTCTAGCCTTAGTATTTCTCTCATTTCTTTGCTATCTGCAAAGGTTCTATCATCCTTGAACAAGGGCCCAATGAAAGATGTAGTTTTGATTCTAGATTTTGCACAGGCCTAAATACATTATCCTTAGAGTAAGTAATAATGTACTCTATCCATGCTTTTGTAAGTAACATGTCTATAAATCTAGTTACTCAGCACAAATATTATGTTGAATGAACTAAACAGTGGAGAAATGTTTGTAGAAACATCCAAGGTCATCACTGGAATCCTCTGCCACATGCTACTATGTCAACAAGGCAGGAGCTCTAGTGTTGACAGATCTGGCTGCGCATGTCACCCGCCAACCTATTACAGCTCGCCCACCCAGTAAGAATATAGATATTAACTTTATTTTCACTCTCCATTACAATTTTACAATCAAATTAATCATTCTATAGTGGTTTTTTTTTAATTTTATCACTTGGGTAATGTATGCACTGTATGTTTTCAGTTATCTGACCCACTAAACCGAATATTCGGGTTATCTGGCCAAAATTGTCTCCTGTAAATTTTCTGGCATTACTTCACAATATCCGGACAGAAATTTGGATTACCAGAGATTAGGTGACAAATTTTCAAGATCTACAGTATAAACAAGACAACAAAGTACAAGGTAAGCTAAAGTTTGTTTTAAATTATACAATATTTTGATATATAATGTGTGTGGAAATTCTAATAATGTTTATGGTAAAAAAAATTGCAAATACTGTATGGTCAATTTTGGATTTGCCCAGTAAGAATTTTGCTTATTTGGATGTCTGGCTTATCTGGTAAGGGATCCTTCACATATAAAGGTGACAAGTCACAATAACGTAGCTGAAGATATGATGACCTAACCACAACTCAGATGGAGGAGAAGCAACGACGTTTTGGTCCATCCTCGACCATTATCAAGTGAAAGGAGAGAGGAAGGTAATGTACAGGCAAATATATAAGGTAAGAGAGTAAGACGAGAGGTGAGTAGCAGGTAAGAGAAGGCAAGAATAAGATGAATGTAGGAATAAGGTAAGAATAGGATCCTGAATGTAAGAAAAAGGTGAGAAAAGGATGAAAGATTAAGATAAGAATAGGATGAATGTAAGGATAGGATGAATGTAAGGATAGGATGAATGTAAGAATAAGACAAGATAATGGTCCAGGATGGATTGAAACATCGTTGCTTCTCCATCTTCTGAGTTATGGTTTGGTCATCATCCTTCCTATATGGTTTGGACAAGTGAGCTTAGACAACAGTATATCCATTGCTGCACCTAGAGGGTTAAAATGTGCATAATGATAAGTATCCACAGTTGCATATTGCCTCTTATGTGGCACAGTTAATACTGTACACAAATTATGTGCCGTATTGAAAACTTCATTTGCTTAATACTTTAACATTTCACTAGTTGGGTGCCTAAAAGTTTCTGAAGCAGCTTCAATGCCAGCAGGACTGCTGATGCACATATGGAGAAATGCACGAGTTTATTTCCAAAATTTGTCACCATTACCCAATTTAAACATTTCTAAGCATTAAATATTAATCTTTACTCACTCACACATTATTATCCCACGAGCCCACAACAGCAACATCGGTGCCGGGCAGGTGAAGACAACACGACATTGCCATCGAGCTCAAACGAACACTTCTCATCTGCCAAGAGAGAATACACTTGCCCTTTATTACCAACCATTTGTGAATTAAAATACAGATACAGTATTAGTTTAAATAAACATTGGACAAGTAAAATTGATATAGTAAGGTACAGAGGGCACAAGATGCATAGAAGCACAAAGTATACCACAGGACAAATCTTAAATAATTTTCCCCCACAACTGCTAATATCAGATGATAAGTTATTTCAAACTGGAATTGTATATAAAACATTATTATAAAAGCCCAAATGAAATTATAATTCTGTGTACAATACGGTACAGTACTGTACCCTCTATAGCCATATGTTAATTACTAAAACTGGAACCAGCCAACCTGCTCCAACTTGGGTACAGTGAACATCTTTATCAGTGAATCCTGAGCAACAGACATGACTTGTTGTGCGTCAGTTGTAAATGCAACTCCCATGACGACATCACGATGCCCTTTACATTCTTGCAGTTGCTGAAGATCTGTTAACCTTTGCCAAAGATTTCTGACAGTTAGGCTGGATCCTCCAACACAACTTTCTGGAAATTTTTTTTATTTAAAACACTTTCCAGATCTTTCTAAATAAGAAAAAAAAACTGCAGGAGTATCTAAAGTTATTTATCAAGTGTTGGTATGAAAAAATTGTTAAAACACATTTTCCTGAAGCTTGACAAACAAGGAGAACCATATTTATTGAGAACATGGTATAGTTGACTAATTGAATGGGACTGGACCAAAGTTTTAGGTAGATAACTTTTATTAGACAACAACATATGGCAAAGTTTGTGGGAAATTTTCACAAAATAGCCAAAATTATGTGAGAAGAAATTCAAAGTTACTAATCTAATAGTATATGTCCTCTATAATGCACTTGAAGTATCAAATCTAAACATGCTTTATGATCTTTTTCTAAAATGGGAACCTGAACATAAATGTGTGTATAACCCCACAATACAGTTAGGTGGGATTGCATGCACAAAAAGATTGCTCTCAGGCAATCTGGACATTAGGTTTGTTGATGGTAGTTGGGGATGATAATGATTATGAGTCACCTAGAGATGTATTAACTTTTCCATAGGTAAATTAATGCTGAATAATGCAATATGCATGTTGATCTTAATAATAGTTCTTGAAGTATATTAATACAGTATTAATACAGTACATAAAGAGTTTCAGCAAGTGTCAGTGTCACCAGATTATATAACAAACTGATGGCTATTATAACTTCTTACTCTTGCGATAATCTTAAACTAATTAAATAATTTATTAGCAAAAATAGATGGCTATTACCAGTAAATACTTTGTAACTGAGCCAGGTAAGAATATTCCTGAAAGCCTCCTTAATAGCTGAACAGCCAAGAGGTTAAAAGGGCCACTCTCAACACCATGTGAGATTGTCAATACAACAAGGCTGGTGGTGGCGTGGTTTTATTGAAACACAGACTGATTTTGGTAATACAGTGGAACCTCAATTCAAAGAATCCTCTTGTGGTGAAAATGTAGTCGCAATGCGCACTTTTCAGGCTGGATTTACTCACCCACTTCACCAAATAAATGTTTGGATATTCGACAAAGCAGGGGATGTGTAGATTTGCTTGTGAAGCTTGGCCAAGGTTTATAACTCTGTGGAAAAGTTGTCCATCATAGATTGAAATCAAAATTTTGCTCAGTTACCATAGCCCATTGAGCGTGGGAACATACGAGCCCCTTCTTCCTTTGAAAATGAGATTTGGAGGCTGGGGCATGAGAAATATGCTAGATGTTGTGAAATCTCTTCACCGACAGGTTCTCCTATTGATAGTTCATCATGTAATCCCCCATTCATCATTGCAGTCTCCATGGTGCAGTGGTAACACACTCGCCCCGCATTTTGCAAGTGATTTGGCCTGGGTTTGTATCCTGGCTGGGGAGAGCTGATTAGGCACCAATCGTACCCCTCTGTCCACCCAGCAGTGAATGGGTACCTGGTTGTTAAACAATTTGGCGGGTCCTATTCCAGGGAAATTTAAGATTAAGGACTTTCCCAAAATGCTGTGAGAGTTAAGTGACTTTTTACAAGAATGTAATGTACTAGAACGTATAGGTTGAAATGAAATTTTCCTGGGCAAAATTAGCCGATAGAGCATGGGAAGAAAATATAAACCTATGAATGGTAACTTTCTTCATAAGGCTCCAATCACCTTTTTAGTAATGTTTGTAGATAGAAGCATCATGAGAAAAAAAAAGGTAAGCAATGTATTTTTTCTTTAAAAAAATATTACAGAATTACAGTTCATAAATGCCTCCAATGAACTAGGGTTATCTTGGTTATCTTGAGATGATTTCGGGGCTTTAGTGTCCCTGCAGCCCGGTCCTCGACCAGGCCTCCACCCCCAGGAAGCAGCCCATAGCAGCTGTAACTCCAAGGTACCTATTTACTGCTAGGTAACAGGGGCATCAGAGTGAAAAACATTTTGCCCATTTGTCTCCGCCTCCACCGGGGATCAAACCCGGAACCTCAGGACCACGAATCCGAGGCACTGTCCACCCAGCTGTCAGGCGCCTGACAGCTGGGTTGGTCCCAGGGTTGGAACTATATGTGTTGGTCCCATATAGTTCACCAAATCGAGGTTGCACTGTACGATAGCCATATCAGCTAATTAAATTACTCATATCAATAAGACTATCCCATCACATCCAAACAATTTCACTGCAGTGGTAAGGGGAAACTTGTACATAACCAGATTTCAAGGCCAAGAAGATATCAAGTTTACATTCCACTCTTCAAAAATTATAAGCCAAGTAGAGATATATACAGTAGTTAGATGGACAATTTAACTGTCTTTATTAGTCTAAAAGAGGGAATGGTTATAAGTGGAGCAAAACCCCAAAATAGGTTAGTGCAGACTGTTTATTATTCCCATATAAATTACCCTATGAACTAATTGTGCAATGACCAATAAAAGTAGCCTTATTTAAGAGTGCTACAATTAGATATAATTTACATATTTACTAGACATATTATAAACTAGACAATTTTTATCTGCTGAAGATTTTGTGAGTGGAAGATGGTCTGGTCAGCAGAGCCAGTTTCAAGCATTATACCTCTCAAATCAAGCTAGGTCAACTATTTACACCAAAATCCCCACAAACATATCAAAATATTTAACTCTAGAGATACAAATTTCTTTAGCAGCTTCATTGGCACACAACCTATGATGGCCTTCAATCTTCTCTCAGTCACTTACCATTGCACTCTGCAGAATCTTCCACAAAATTTAATGTACTTCCAAGTACATTATTCAGATGAAGAGAATCATAAAGGCCATATGATCTTGACCTTCGAGGATGTGGTCTACAGAAGAGCTGTTTCGGTACCTGCCCAAATTCTGTGATCTGGACCTCTAATGCCAATCTGTCGTTGAGGTCTGTAATTGCAGCCAAGTCTACAGATCCTTCATAGCAGAGGTGGTAAAACACTGTAGATAAAAAATAGAAGCCGGCACTGAATGTAATGAAGTGTCTCTTTCTGGTGGGTCCTTTGGTGGCTCCCTGCTACTACACCCTGGACAGCTCCACCCAATTAGATTCACACTAGACCCTTGCAAATCTTAAAAAGCCTATTAGAGAGCAGAGGACAATACATGGTCCCCTCCTTACAAAGGAGCAAAGGAGAAGAGGATTCAAGAGCACTAACTGAAAGAAGCTACCAGAAAGGTAGAGCAACCCAAAGTAGACAACAGTAAGGGTAACAAAAATAAAAAAACCTAGAAAAGCAAAAGGAATAAATACACAAAAAATATAGTAGCATAGGGAAGAATCAAAATACAGAAAATGGGGAATCCAGGAGACAGCTCATTCTTTTTCTAATATCAGAAAAGATAATAAAGTTCTCTCATCAACTACAGGCAACCAGCCCACTACACAATTTGACACCCAATCATAATACGATGGAAGAAACACAAGCATTGAATGAAATGAAACGCCTCTTTCTGGTAGAGCCCCAGTGGCTCCCTGAAGTCCTCTTTGCTTAGATGCCTCTTCACTACTGGGCACATCAGTTGCAGGCGTCCTGTTAGACCTGCCAGGACTAGAGCCAGAACCTGGCTCCTTTACAGAGGAACAAAGCAGGGGACTATCATCATCACCCTCACTGGGAAAACACCCAGCAAACTAATGATGCTTTACAGACAACTACAAACTTCATAGAAAAAGCAGCAAAATGGCTAAATACCATTCTTGGGAAACAAGCGGTTAACTAGCATAAACCCATTAGTACCGATAGCTACTACCAGGCAATCCGTGCACCAGCCAACACCTACTCTGTTGGTCAATCCAGAGCTGATGAACAACGAATTAAAGAAACTGGGAGGGAGGGAGTGAGTAAGTCAGGGAGCCACTGATGTTCTACCAGAAAGAAGCATTTCATTACCTTCAATGCTGAATTTTATGGAAGAAGCTCCTTCGTGGCTCCCTTAACCACTGAACTGGGCAACATGCCTGCAGGCCCTCAACAGGGGGTGCGCAACGCACCTCCGGGTATTTTTATTTTTAGCATATGATTCAAAACTCCAGCAGCTACATGGGGTTCACATCAGCTTCCTCAGGGCTCTTGTAATCAGACACCATTTAAAAAAACAATCATGGGGAACATTCCCAGGTGTGAAGGTTTCAGTACTGAGTGAGCAACCAAGGCTGGCACACACAGCATGAGCTCACAGCACTGCTGTTCAGCTTATGACCAAAGCATCGTCTAATGTCAAAATATATATATAACTGGTATTATTTAGCCCGATAGTATTACAGAAGAACACGAGTGTGATAATGACTGTGTATAATGTTCAAATATCAGTGAATCAATGCTGTTCACGATGTTCACAGTGCTAGCCACAGCACCACAGAATTATTTCGTCCATCTAGGAATCTTCAAACAACTTCATAAGTTACTTTACAAAATAAACTTGTGGTCAATTATTCATTTACAGGATTTAGTGACCAGGTTTGTGATAATAGCAGGCATTGTTGTGATAATTAGCACTGTGCATAGTATTGTGGGAGGAGGAAGTTTGGTGAGGGAATCTAGATAGCGTCACTGTGTGTGGCAGCCACTCTTGTTTTGCTCACCATACTAGCTTAGTGGTTCGCAATGGTGAACATACATGTACTTAGGTATATACACATATTGTGTATACCCATGTACATATGTGCATAGTATTATGGGAGAAGGAATTTTGGTGGGGGGGGGGGGGGGCATGGAGGGAGAAAATCGAGGTAGCGTCACTGTGTGGCAGCCACTCTTGTTTTGCACACCACACTAGCCTAATGGTTCGCTATGGTGAACACATATGTACATGGGTAAATACAATGTGTGTGTGTATATAGTGTAATAACAGCAACAGGAGTATGTTGGGAGGAGCCTTTTTGGCGAGGGAGGTGGTGACATACCTGTAGCGTCGTCTGCTGGCTGCTGTGTGATTTCTCATGCAGTGTATGGTGGCCACTATGCTGTTTGGACACAATACCAGCTTATTTGCATAGTTATGGTGAATAAACATGTAGATACGTATACATAAGTGTAGTGTAATAAAAACAACAACAGTATGGTGGGAGAAGGAATGTTGGCGAGTAAGGTGTAAGCTAGGTGTGGAGGAGTGAGGAGAGCTGGCTGGGTGTGGCAGCTCACAATCGTGGAGTTCTGAGTGAATGTATGAATGTGTGAATGTATATAGAGTGATAGTGATAGTGTGTAAATATGTTGTAAATATACATAAATGAACATGAAACATTGGATATATATAGCAATATATGAAANTAAACACCATTCCTTTGCTCTTGTCCCATCCCAAATCCTTTTCCTGACCTCTTCAAAGTGCTATAACAGAGTCATAATGGATGGTACTTTTCCTGATAATTGCCTACCCTTTCTCCATCACCTTGCATGGTATGAGTTAGGAAAACTGGCCTGTAGTTCAGTGCCTCTTGCCTCTCACCCTTTTTGTAAGTGTTTGCTGCTCTGACAGCTTTATTTGCCTATTTTTCATTGCTGATATTTGGATTGAGGCTATTTTGATGTTGGTCTCTTGTTGTTTATTGGATGCCCTTTTGTTTTTTGCCATGCTTGTTTGCCTGCAGTGTGATGCACAGCTGCCATTCTTGTTCTTGTCCCTCTTCTGTCATTCTTCACAAGTGGGTCAGCCCAATCCTTCTTTTCTGTTTTCGGAAAATTCAGCCTTTTCTATCGAGGCGCCATTGTGAGTAAGTTTAGGAGCTACTGATGGAATCCTCTCAGAAATCCTGTGTTGAATAATAATAATAATCAAGTGTACTTTTGACCATAAGGAAAAGAAGGTAGTGACTCAATTGTATAAATCCATTTGGATTACTGTATCCAAGCATGGAGCCTCCATCTTCTGAGCTGCTCTGGAGAAGGTGCAACACCGGGCAACAAAAGCAACCCATCCTCCTGTTTAGATAGTACCTATTGTGACAGTCGTCAATAGTCAGAATTCGTACGTTCTTAGCTTTTAGATAGTAGTAAACTGACTAGTAGGGAATTCTGTAAAAATAAATGAAGCTAAAACACAAACTTAAATATTCCTAGGCCTGGTATAGCACATGTATGTACTATTTTAGGCCTCAGATATCATGTATTAGGCCTAGGGAGGTTAGGATAGGTTAGTTTAGTTTGTCAAAGCAACACAAGTAAAAAAAATCCAGGTTGTCCAACTCAATAGTTCTGATTTTTACATTCTAATTTCATTGTACATCAGTATATATACTATGTTGTTCATCGTTACTATAAGTACTACAAAACAAGAGAATGGGCTGACAAAAGTCATTCCGGAGCAAAGTCATCTCTTGTATCAGGGACGGTTGAGGGCCACAGAGATAACAACACTGCAAACCAGGCATAACAGGGCAGATCTCATTGGAACTTTTGAAATACAGTACTGAACAATTTAGATGGTGTTGATACAGACAGTTTCTTCAAAAAGTCAGATGTAACACAAACAAGGAGCAACGGTTTAAAACTCGGCAAGCCTCAATGTAGGACTGAGAACCGGAGATGCTTTTCAGCCACATGGTTATAAAGCAATGGAACCAACTTCCTGCTAGCAATAAATGCCAAAACTGTGTTGTTTTAAATTTTACCTGGAAAAGATCAAGGCAAATGGGGGGGACCTTTGACAAGCCGCTAGCTTCCTGTCCTCATCGAGGCAACTAGAGTTAGTGGCCCTCAGGTAAAAAATCAGGAATGTAATGAAACTCCTTTTTCTGGTAAGCTTGCAATAGCTCCTTACTTATTTACTCTTTATCATGGGTTATGGGATTTTGCAGAGAAAGGAAGCAAGCTGATTGAAGCCCTAGGTGATTCGAGTTGTACTTCACGTCAAGGAGGCCTGGTTGGAGACCGGGCTGTGGGGACATTGATCACTGGAACCTCCAACAGGTAGGTACGTAGGGTATTTACCGTGTAATGATTGTTTGCTTTGTTAACCTCGCGGTGCCTATTTTTCTTGAAGCTGATGATTGTTTTGTTTTATCTATACTGTACATACTTTCTAATTGGATTTTCCTAGTTTTGTAATTCAACTCTGATTTGCTCGCCTCAGCCAGATCCTGGTCCTGGTTGCCAGTAGGTGATGATTGGGTCTCAGAAGCCTGGTGTGTTGGGCTAATGCTTGGTACTGTACTCTGGATCATTTACGGTGTTAAGCTCAGCGAGCCACTATGGGTCTGCCAGAAAAGAGTGTTTCGTTACATTCAACCCCTTGATTTTTCAGGTACAATTTTGAAACCGTGTGGCCAAGATGGGAGTCAGTGTTACCAGGCACGAAATACTAGTCAGAGGAAAACCGACTGAAGTTTTGAGCCTCGGACAGTCCTTAAATGAAAATCCAGAAAATGTCATACTCATCATTCCAGGTTTGTTAAACATTTGAAATTTTAATTTATCTTTAACATTGTATAAATCAAAATTGGTTTATGAACAATATTATAATAATCTTATTACTGTTTTCAAATAGATTTACATTAACTCTGTATACAGCATCTAAACTTCTTTGTTTTAATAATTCTCTCAGGTAACCCTGGAGTGGCTTCCTACTATGTCAATTTTATGCAGACCATCTATGCTAGCCTGAAAGACACACACGCTGTGTGGACCATCTCTCACGCGGGCCACTGTCACACCTCTCACATCTCTGCTTGGCCAGGTGAGCCCTGCATTAGCAGACACTTGATATTCACAAAGATTTTGGAAATAAGCTTATGGCTACAGTAAAAGTTCAATGCTGTTTATTCTTATGGTAGATCTGATTCATATAGTTTAAGGAGGAGGAGCTTGTCATTGTTGCATTTGGTAGATTTAGCTTAGGAAAGTCATATTCGGGGCAGAAACTAGTTGTGGGAAGCAAGAAATGTTGTAGTAGAAGAAAGTATACATGTATGGCATTTTCTCATTTACGGTATACAGTGGCCCCTCCATTTACGAATTTAATTTGTAACCAGAGATGGTTCGTAACCCAAAAATTCGCAAGACGAAACAAATTTTCCCATGAGAAATAATGTAAATTGAATTAATCCATTCCACACTCCCAAAAATATTAACTTCAACATACATTTCATCCCTAATACACACAAATATTTAGTAATATAGTATGTACAAGTTATAGCTTACCTATATTGATGACTCTTGTTGGGGTATGAAAGAGGGTGAGAAGGAAGAGAGGTGTTAGTGTTTGGAAGGGGAGTCCCCTTCCATTACAACATCAGGCACTGATGACTTCTCTGGGGGTACTCTCTCTCATACATTTTGCAGGTATACCACTAGGAACTGGTTATGGCTCACTGCTTGCTTGTCTTATTAAGAATCTGTATAAAGACATTTGTTTTTCCCTACATTTTGGCACTTGTCTGTAGTGAGATATCACATTGTCATTAATAAGGTCAATGCAATGGCCTGCTAAAGCTTTATCTGGGTGTGTCATTTCAGCAAAATTTGCAGTTCTTCCCATACTGCACACATTTTCTTAATTAATGAGGAAGGGACATCCTCTACTGCCTCTCCTCCCCTGAAGATTTGTTGTACTGTCTAGCTATATTTAGTTCAACAACTCGTGTACCATTTTCATGTTACGAATGATTTCTTGTTTTTCCTCTATGGTCATCCTCACATGTGTTTTCTTAGGTTGAACCTTACCACTGACTTTCTTGGGACCTATGGCGTGATATATAATAATTACTGCTATGCTCAAAACCAAAAAAAAAAAAAAGAAAAACAATGACATTCTTTACAAAGAATTTGAGCACGATAGACGCTAGACAGGAAGCACTGGTAAACTGAATCGTGGGCAACCGTGCCACCAGGAACCACATGCTCGGTTGCCCATAGGTGTATCAGCAAACTATGTAACTCGAGGCAAACCCGATTCAAATTTTACGAAGTAATTGGGTTCGTAACCCGAAAAATACGTAAAGAGGAGCACTCGTAGGCCGAGGTGTCACTGTATTGTTAATGCATCATTGACCAGTTGCAAAGAGTCAAGGAGCTTGCTATTCTCCAAGTCCAAATTAATCTGTGCAAACACTCCTTGCAAATACAGTATAAAAGAACATTAGATATGGAATTTCCTTCATAGTAAAGAATTGCTTAAAGTATATTTTATTCAAAAGTACAGTACAGCAAAGAAGTGCCTAATTTCTTGACAACATTAAACTTATACCACTTTTGTTATGCAAACTACATTATTAAATTATATCTAACCAAATACAGTATATTGTAACTATTTCACACCTAGTACTATACTAGTATTGTACTACAGTATTACGAAATATACCTGGTGAAGGGCACCGCAAAGGAATGGGTTCTGTGTCATTTTGAAACTGGGGGATGCAAAAAATCCCATTTGACCTCCAAAAGACTGCAGAAATGACTGGCAAAAGCATCCACATTCCCCTTTACATCAGGGACACATATACCAAGGGGATCGAGAAAAATGAAAGGAACGCAGGTGGGGAGTGTGTGTCATGCGTCCATGAAAGGAATTTCCAAGCGCTGGTGGCAGGGTTGGCAAAGCAAAGTGAGGAATGGTGCAGCATGCACCACTGAGGCATCATGCTTCACCTGGAAGATCAGCTGTCTGCATTGAACAGATAGTCACAAGTAGGCCCATGCTACCTACAGAGAGAAACACTTCTGCCACACATGCTGTTTCAGTGTCACTTTGCTATCCTGCATGCATCCATCCACCAGGGCACACTGAGATAAGAGTGGAGCCACCACTGGGAATGTTAAAAGTGATGAGCAACCAAAGTCTGGAGGCAAACTTGGGTGGCAGACCATTCAAGTTAAGATTGACCAGTAATTAGAATGATGCTTGGTCAGCATCATTGCCTTTTCCACCTGACAGCTGTATAAAGCTAATTAGGTTGGGTTAAAGACAGCAGGGAAAATGAATGTCATTATAATTGATGACCTGGGGGCCCGACAGCTGAGTGGACAGTGCTTGAGATTCGTAATCCTAAGGTACCGGTATCGATCCCACGCGGAGGCGGAAACAAATGGGCAGAGTTTCCTTCACCTTGATGCACATGTTCACCTAGAAGTAAATAGGTACCTGGGAGTTAAACACCTGCTATGATCTGCTTCCTGGGGGGGGCGTGTAACAAAAAGGAGGCCTGGTCGAGGACCGAGCAGCAGGGATGCTAAGTCCCAAAATCAACTCAAGATAACCTCAAGAAGATAATGAAGGAGACTGCATATGGTCACTCCCAATGTAGCGGCTGGTGGATACTACTGCTGACGCAAAGGAACCTCCACCGAGGCACAGGTCAAGCATGGAAGGCGACGCGATTTGGGGGTCAGCACAGGTCAGTAAACCAGGTGGAGTTAAGAGTGTGAATGTGTGGGAGGACAGGAGTGCGCAGAAGAGGGGACTGCCCACTGGGTTATCGCTACATAAAGAAAGATATTGTTGCCAATGAAAGTGGTGCACATTGAAGCACCGAAGTCAACTTTACCATGCTAGTGGAAGGAACTTGGTGGAAGTAGTACATTAGTTCCACCTGAGTAACATTCTGGCATGGGTTGTATGCTGTCGCCACTGCACACCAGTGGCCTTTTACTGAAAAGTGAAATGTAAAGAATTCCTGGTGTCCCTGCCGAAATGGATGGAGACCTCTCCACTCATGAAATGCCATTCTGCACCAGGAAGGCAAGTCCCCCACCTCCTTCCCCAAGGCAATCCTTCTGACAAACTATATGACCCAAGTCCATGAAGGACAAGGCAGCAATGAGCTAGGTTTCACAGAGGCCCACCACTAGCAGAGAGGTGTCTGCTACCAACAGGCGAAGGTCTTGCATCTTCTGCAGTAGCAAGTAGGCATTCCAAAACATGAAGTGTATAGGAAATCTGAGAGCTATTAACAGTAGAGGATGGAAAGTATTTATGAGTAAGCCTTGGCATAGACTACATCCAGCAGCAACCTCTCATAAATGATTGAGAGATCTCCAACAAAGTGAATATGAATTTAGGAAGGATGGATGGCCAATTAAAGGTAGGGCACTCAAGGTTTCTAGTGGTGGAGACAAAGACAAGTGAAAAACTAGGGACTTCAAGAGCATGGGCTACTGGTTCATGGTCTTCGATACCGAAGACCTGGGTGGCTACCGTAGCTTCATGGTTAGAGAACGGTGTAGAGTTAACACCTGGGGGCCACCGAGGGCCTCAACAGAGTGGAAGACTGTGTCTAGGAGAGGAACATCAGCAACAAGGAGAGCATAATCAGAATGGATCAGGCAAATGGGGGGGTCTTTGATGTTACAGAACTTGTGGGCTGGAGTAGGGTCTGGCGGACATACTGAGTTGGACTAGGGACATATCTACAGGTTCCATAGGAAGATCTACTTTAGCCAAAAAGGAGTTGGCCAGAGAAGTATAGGTGGCACTCTTGGAATGGCAGATGTGACGGTAACTCATGTCCACCAGCAACAGTAGGCATCATAGAGGTGGGGCTCAAGTGCCAAGGCCCCACGGGAACACCACAGTGTTAGATTTAAAATATAAATATGGTGACAAATTGTGGATACCCATGTTTGATAGCAATTCGTTCTGAAAAGTTGTTTCTCTTTCAGATAACAATCATGTCTACGATCTTGAAGAACAAATACATCACAAGATAGCATTCATCCAAGACCACATTCCCCAGCAGGCTAATGTTACCCTTATTGGACATTCTATTGGTTGCCAAATCATACTCAAAATCCTAAAGTATTTTGAATCAAATTCTGAGGTAACAGTTGTCAGGAGTTTCCTCCTATTTCCTACAGTAGAGAGAATGAAAAGCACCCCCAATGGAAAGGTTTTTGGCCAATGCTGAACTACTTACGTTGGTTTATTATATTCTTGACAGCTTGCCTATGTGTATTGCCAGTGAAGGCGAGAGAGAAAATGCTTCGGTGTTATTTCCGAGGCAGAAAAGTAGCAGACTGCAGTGTTCAGGCCACCATACAACTGTTTTCCCCCAAAGTGATACAGAATGTCTTGTGGATGGCTTACAATGAACTTGTGCAAGTTTGTGAAGTTGATGCAGAGACCATAAGCAAACATAAGGATAAAATAGTATTTTACTATGGAGCAACAGATGGCTGGTGTCCACAAGTGTACCGAGATGAGCTCAAGTTAAAAGTTGAAGGGGTAAATGCTCTTCTCTGTAAGGATGGATATCAACATGCTTTTGTTTTGGAATTTTCAGAACCAATGGGGCAAAAGATAGTGGAATGGGTCAAGTCATGAAATGATATTGTAACGTTCGATTATGTTACGTTGTTGAGTAGATTAGATATACAGTGTTTAATGGGTTTTTATATTTATTTAGTCTTGGATACAGCAGTGTCATAGACGTTGAGATGGAGCTTGGAGCAGAGCAGAGAGCTGAGTGAGGCCGAAGTCGTGGAGCTCTATGTGGGAGAGCATTGTAGCTCGTTGCAGTCCTAGTCTGCTGTCTGTTCTGTGTAGAAGCTGTAGCGTCTTGGGGTCGGTTAGAACTGCATATGCCGAGTGCTACATTCTTGACTGTGGAAATTGTACTGTCGGCTATTCGCAGTTCGCTTGCTTATATTCTGTGATTACACCTCGGCTTCCTCCAACCAGGATGGAAAGAATGTTACCTGTAAATAGGGATAGGATTATAGCTTGTGTAATTAGTGCTAATTAGTTATCCCATAAGATAATGAGAGACTGTAGTGAGTATATTGTTTGTACTTGCTACAATATGAATTTTAAAAATTGGGTGTCCTTCAAGGAATATGCACTTTTATATTCAGCTTCACTGGTGGTCATTCTAAATTTACATAAAGGCAGTTAAAACTGAAATATTATTATACTTATTCTATGCACATTTCCTTTATACTGTGTTATTTTAAACAGTATTATGTATGTGTGGGGATGGATTGTGCAGAACGTTCCTCACACACTTGAACAGCTCACCGTCATACACAGTACAGTAAACAGCCATGTTCAGAATATAGCAAGCTAAATGTATAATAAGTGGCACTGTTTTTTTAATATCAGAGAATATCACAGTTTCTGAGTATAGTGTTCTATGGTGAGACTGTGTGGCAGACAGAGTATACCTCTGGTACGAATGGGTGGCAGACTACTGAATATATCTACAGTATGAATGGGTGGCAGACTACTGAATATGTCTACAGTAAGAATGGGTGGCAGACTACTGAATATGTCTACAGTAAGAATGGGTGGCAGACTACTGAATATGTCTACAGTAAGAATGGGTGGCAGACTACTGAATATGTCTACAGTAAGAATGGGTGGCAGACTACTGAATATGTCTACAGTAAGAATGGGTGGCAGACTACTGAATATGTCTACAGTAAGAATGGGTGGCAGACTACTGAATATGTCTACAGTAAGAATGGGTGGCAGACTACTGAATATGTCTACAGTAAGAATGGGTGGCAGACTGCTGAATATGTCTACAGTAAGAATGGGTGGCAGACTGCTGAATATGTCTACAGTAAGAATGGGTGGCAGACTACTGAATATGTCTACAGTAAGAATGGGTGGCAGACTACTGAATATGTCTACAGTAAGAATGGGTGGCAGACTACTGAATATGTCTACAGTATGAATGGGTGGCAGACTACTGAATATGTCTACAGTAAGAATGGGTGGCAGACTACTGAATATGTCTACAGTAAGAATGGGTGGCAGACTACTGAATATGTCTACAGTAAGAATGGGTGGCAGACTACTGAATATGTCTACAGTAAGAATGGGTGGCAGACTACTGAATATGTCTACAGTAAGAATGGGTGGCAGACTACTGAATATGTCTACAGTAAGAATGGGTGGCAGACTACTGAATATGTCTACAGTAAGAATGGGTGGCAGACTACTGAATATGTCTACAGTAAGAATGGGTGGCAGACTACTGAATATGTCTACAGTAAGAATGGGTGGCAGACTACTGAATATGTCTACAGTAAGAATGGGTGGCAGACTACTGAATATGTCTACAGTATGAATGGGTGGCAGACTACTAAGTACTGTATATATACAGTGTGAATGCATATAAAGAAGAGCATTGTCAGTATGGAAATGGCTGCTTCCATGTTTATTGGATAGTGTATTGATTTCATGATTATTTTCCTGTACTGTAGTTGAAAAAAAATGTGTAGCCTTTGGAACAATACTCGTACCCTTTGCCGTATAAATATATATAGCTGGATAAATATACAGGATGCGTTCACAAATATACTTAAGATTTTATACAATTTAAAAATTACAAGAATTTTTGGATTCGATGTGCTAGATGTTGAACTAGAAATAAATAAACTGTATGCATAATCTATTTGTACAAGTCAGTTTGAGCATTCATATGATGGGTGAGTAATCAATTGTACTCTACTGTATTTGTAAATTGTACTCTACTGTTCTTTATATGGAGTGGGAGATGCATCATTTTCCTACCCAATGCTGCTCTCTAAACCTTTACGTTGACTTCTCAGAACTCTATCGCTGTGTGAATCACTGTTTACAGTGTTGCCCGACTGCCCAGTGAGGTCTGACGTTCACAAAGACATTCCGTGAAAATGAATGCTAGATTTTGTATGTGTTAAGATACAAACACGGTTGCCAGCTGGGTGGACAGTGCCTCGGATTCGTAGTCCTGAGGTTCCGGGTTCGATTCCCAGTGGAGGTGGAGACAAATGGGCAAAATGTTTCTTTCACCCTGATGCTCCTATTCACCAGGGTAAACAGTAAATAGGTACCTGGGAGTTAGACAGCTGTTACGGGCTGCTTCTTGGGGGGTGTGTAACAAAAAGGAGGCTTGGTCGAGGAACGGGCCGCGAGGACGCTAAGCCCCGAAATCATCTCAAGATAACCTCAAGAAGATAACCATAAAATTTGGCTATATGGTACTTTGTTGTAATGTAATATTTTGTCATTTTATTAACAAGGTAACTTAAATATAAAAAGTTACTACTGTATTGCAAATTGCTTAGCCTAAAAAAACACTTGGGGTCCAGTTCTTCTGAACCCGTTATGTGACTAACATTTTTGCCACTGCCAACTTGATGGTTATGGGACCCATGATATAGTGGACCATTTTTATCACCAGTTAGTTATGTTTTAAAGAAAATACTTTAAATGTGTTTATATATTAATGTTTAAGATTAACATTCCATGTTTATACTCATTGAGCAATCTCATGAAAACTTTTATGGATAGTTATGTGTTTAAAGAAGTTTTAATGTTGTACTGTGTATGATACCAGCGTAGATAATGTACTCATTTTTAGTTGAGCTCTGAGTTCCTTCAGTATAAAGAAGATTATGCTGAATTTTCTTTTATTTTCTATGCCTGTACTAAATGAACATTGAAAGATGGTTCTATGATTATCAGTTAATGATGCTGCTTGGCTTTCAACCCCTTGCATTTTTATGTTAATTGAATGGTGAAACAAATACAGCTTGATTATTTAATGAAATGGAAGCAGTGTCCTGTTAATATTTGTGTTTTGTGTCACATTTCTGGGGGAGCTATCCAGGCTGATGTGTATATCATTAGACTTCAGCATCAGTCAGTGTGAATGGAGTTCTAGGCTTACCGGGGACCATGAGCCAGAACCTAGCCCCCTCAGAGAGGCAGGAGGAGCAATGGCCTATAGAAATGCACATGTGATTTGGAGCATTCTGTGTCTGCCATCGACCAGACCAGGCACCCAGAAAGGCAAGCGCCTCAAAACAAGCCCCTGTTCTGGTTAAAACGACTGAAATAGACAAACGAGCGGACAGAACTCCCCCAAATGAAAACGCACAAACGAACATGACGTCACACAAGCTGTGCCGCATGTCTGGGGCTTTCCCCTTTCCCCAGGAGAGGGGAAGGGGAAGCCCCCAGACCCCTGCACCGGCACTGGAGTTATCTCTGAACTCCAGTCTGCCCTGACTCTCTGTGGTTCTATGGCAGCGGGCAAGGATGACATTCATTATGAGATGCTTTGCCATCTCCCTCCATGTGCATTTTAGTATTTACTGAATCTGTATAACCGTATTTGGGAGTCGTTGTCAGTCCCTGAGGACTGGCTTGAGGCGGTTCTTTTTCAGAAACCAGGGTCTTTAGGGACATCCCCTAAGGACTTCCGCCTCATTGCCCTCACAAGTTGCGTCTGCAAACTCTATGAACGTATGGTCAATTTCCGTCTGATGTGGTTCTTGGAACACTATCGCCACCTCTCCCCTTCTCAATTCGGCTAGTGCAAGTGTCACCGCACGACTGATGTCTTGGTGAACTTGGAGGCCTATATTCGTACTGCCTTTGCTGTGAAGACCTCCGTTGTTGCTGTCCTTTTTGATCTGGAACAAACGTACGACACCATCTAAAGATACCATATTCTGTCCCAACTCCATTCTTTTGGCCTGCATGGCAATCTCCCTCCCTTCCTACAACGCTTCCTCTCTAGTCGTTCCTTTAGAGTGAGGCTTGGTACCACTCTGCCTCTTTTTGGTAGGTGTGCCCCAACCTAGTGTTCTGAGCACTACTCTTTTTTTCCTGGTTGCTCTCTATGGTCTTCCTTCCTCCCTTCCCTCTGGCATTTTCTCAGCTCTCCATGTTGACGATCTTACACTTTGCGGTCGAGGTGATGATTCCCTTTCCTTCAACAGCAACTTCAATTAGCGATTATGCCGTGTCGTCTTGGCCACCAATCTTGTCTTCAAGTTCTCTACAACTAAAACTTGGGCTATGACTTTCACTAGGAAGCAGGTCGCTCTTCATCCCCCTTTGTCGCTTTATGGTAATCCGCTTTCGTACAAAGATTCTGCTAAGCTTTTGGGATTAATCTTTGACACTCGTTTGGCTTGGTCACCTGATACCTCTTACCTCTGAGTTGAATGCTCTAAAGCCCTTAACTTATTTCAGGTCTTGTCCCATACTTCTTGGGAAGCTGATAGGTGCATGCTCCTCTCTTTGCATTCCTCTCTTATGCTGTCTAAACTAGATTATGGTTTCCCTGCTTACTCATCTGCCTCTCCTCCTCTTTGCCATCTTGATGTTCTGCACCATACTGGGTTATGCCTTAGCTCTGCTGCCTTTCGTTTGAATCCTATCCTAAGCCAGTACGTTGAAACTGGCATCCTGTCTATAGGATCGCTACTGTCTTCGCTTCCTTGTGGGTCCCTACAGCACACTCACTCTCGCTTATGACATACTTTGACATAAATAAAGGGGTAAACACCAGGGAACACACTTCCACATACCCCGGGAGGTAGAACAAGGAATAGAGTGGAGGGCAGCATCGAAGATAGTGTCATGAAAAAGGAGGAGGGTGCGAGGAAGAGGCAGAGAAGAGAGGTCAGTGAGAGTAGCATGAAGGGTGAATAGGTTCCAGTCAGCTTTGGCAAACTGCCACCTAGGGAAGGAGAGGGGAGGATGAAAAGAGAAAAAGGAAATGAGGATGGGATAATGGTCACTGTTATGGAGGTCATCAAGAACCCGCCACTTCAGATCTAAGTAAAGGGACGACGAGCAGAGAGAAAGATCAAGACAGGAAAGGGTGCGAGTTCGAGAGTGTACATGGGTGGGCTCATCAGAATTCAGAAGAGAGGGAAGAAGGGTTCGAGAAGGCGGTCTTGGGTGTTTGTCAGAACATCACCCCAGAGGGTATGTCGACAGTTGAAATCACCTAACAGGAGCACTGGCTCTGGCAAGGAGGGTACCTTACCTTGAGGATACCTTGAGGTGCTTCCGGGGCTTATCGTCCCCGCGGCCCGGTCATCGACCAGGCCTCCTGGTTGCTGGACTGATCAACCAGGCTGTTGGACGCGGCTGCTCACAGCCTGACGTATGAGTCACAGCCTGGTTGATCAGGTATCCTTTGGAGGTGCTTATCCAGTTCTCTCTTGAACACTGTGAGGGGTTTGCCAGTTATGTCCCTTATGTGTAGTGGAAGCGTGTTGAACAGTCTCGGGCCTCTGATGTTGATAGAGTTCTCTCTCAGAGTACCAGTTGCACCTCTGCTTTTCAACGGGGGTATTCTGCACATCCTGCCATGTCTTCTGGTCTCATGTGATGTTATTTTTGTGTGCAGGTTTGGGACCAGCCCCTCTAATATTTTCCACGTGTAAATTATTATGTATCTCTCCCGCCTGCGCTCAAGGGAATACAGATTTAGGCTCTTAAGTCGGTCCCAATAGTTTAGATGTTTTACCGAGTGGATTCTAGCAGTAAAGGACCTCTGCACGCTCTCCAGGTCAGCAATTTCACCAGCAGTGAAAGGGGCTGTCATTGTGCAGCAGTACTCCACTCTAGAGAGCACAAGCGTTTTGAAAAGTGTCATCATCGGTATAGCATCTCTAGTGTGAAAAGTTCTTGTTATCCAACCTGTCATTTTTCTTGCAGTTGTGACGGCTACTTTATTGTGTTCTTTAACCCCTAAATGGCGCATAGCTATATACCATTTGACACCCACAAGCGCATACAAAAAAAAAAAAAAATTATTTTTTCTTCCTAACCTGTTAATTTGTGTTCACTGATCACGGGAAAAATAATAAAAAAATCGTAAGTTGAATATATTGGCTGCTATAGGGTGGGGAAGTCTGGCACAAAACAGGCGCTCACTCAGCATGCGTCCCAGGCAGTCTGTTGATCGCCAGCTGTCAGGCCGGAGTTGCCACAAAGAGATAATTGCCTAATTATTTCAATGTCTCTGATTGATTTTTCGTAGTTTTTTTTCTGTAATATTATTCAATAGTGTGTAGTGTGATATATTCATATAATGAAATGAGTGAATCATCGCTGTACTCAAAAATTTGGTGTGCTTATTGTTGATTCAATTATGTTCATCAAACAGTGAACAAATACTTTGTCGGTTGTTACACTATATACACAGGTTATATATAAGTATCTGCATGTTTTGTTCACCATAACGAACCACTAAGTTGCTATTATGAGTCAAAAAGTAACGAGGAGTGACCGCCGTGTACCAGCCAGCCACTCACGCCCTCCCTCAAGTCATCTGACTCACCCACATTCTCCTCCCACAATACTGTTTTTGCTTTTTATTCACTATATACAGACGCTATATATAAGTATCTACATTCGTGTTCACCATAACGAACCACTATGTTGGTATGCTGAGTGGCAGTGGCAGGCAGTGGCAGCCCGCCACTGGCTGCCACTCCCTCCTTCACCTCACCTGACTTGCCACCATTTTCCACTCACCATACTGTTTTTGCTTTTATATACAGACGTTATATATAAGTATTTACATGTTTTGTTCACCATAACTGTACATCTAAGCTTGTATGGTGAGTAAAGGCACAAAGACATAAGACCTCACAGTCAGCTGATGGCTGCCGCCCTCAAGGCCAGACGCACTAATATTTCTCCTCCAACAATGCTGCTTGTGGTGTTATTACGCTATATACACACATTATATATAAATATCTACCGGTTTTATTCACCATACTTGTACAAGTAAACTGGTATGGTGCCCAAAGACCATCGTGGTCACCAGTAAACAACACGATAATTCCTGCAGACGACGCTCCTCTCTCACCAAAATGGCGGCTCCCAACCTCCTACTCTTGCTTTTTATAACCTCTATACACACGTTATATATAAGTATCTACATTTGTGTTCACCATAGCGAACCACTAAGCTGGTATGGTGAGTGCAGTCAATAAAAGGTGGCCACACACAGTCAGATAACAACGCCACCACCCTCCCTCCCACAGCATTACTCCTCCCTCCACGGAGCACAGCGCTAAATATCATCACAATCCTCTTATTATCAGACCCATGGTCAGTTTTATCACAGTCAGGGGTCTTCTGTAATAATATTATCGCTACATAATAGCATGAACAAGTATATTATGGCATTTTTAGGCGATGCTGTGGTCACAAGCTGAACAGCAGTGCTGTGAGCTCATGCTGCGTGCGTCAGGCTTGGTAGCTTACTCGATACTGAGGCCCCGAACACCCGGGAGTTTGGCCCACGATTTTTTTAAAAATGGCGTCTGTTTACAAGAGCCCTGATGAAGGTGTGGTGAACCCCGTGTATCCGCGGGCCGTTTAAATCTTGCGTAGTACTCCAACGCATCATATGATGCGATGCGCAATTTACTGCAAGTCGGTCAAAGCATCATATGATGCGATGCGCAATTGAAGGGTTAAAGGTAAGGTAAAGGTAAGGAGTCCAGGAGGTGCTTAAGATCAGGAAGGGAAAGCAGGACATTTGGGGGGAGATAAATGAAACAGACTATATACCATTTACTCACAAAGACATGGGCAGCAGAACAATGGATAGGCGATGGAAACAGTAGGGGGGCAAAAGGAATATCGGTATGAATCAAGAGAGCAGTAGAGTTATGGGTTATAGTAGAGAAAGAAAGGAATAACCACGAAATTGACCAGGACGAGCACCAAGCATCGGTTCCTGGAGACAAACGCAAGGTAGTGAAAACTGTATAATCAGAAGTTGGAGTTCATGGACGTTGGCATAAAATCCACATGAAATGACCTCTCAGCCCCCCTACTCCCTCCCTTCCACATGCTCCCCCTATCCCAAGCCCTAATTGTGACCCCCAACCCAAGACCTTCTCAGCTACGCCATTTCAGACCCCTCCTAGCTTCCCCATACCGGATCCTCCCAACCCCTTCTCACCCCAGATCTCCCAGGTCCTCCCACCTCGAACATCCCTTGTGCCCCTACCCCAGTGGAATCAACAGAAACTGAGGATGGAATGAAGAGAGTCAGTTTCAAGGTAATGTACTCGAACATAGATGGGATTACAAGCAAGGCAAGTGAACTTAGGGAAGGCACAAGAAGGGAACCCAGATGTAATTGGACTCACAGAAACAAAACTCTCAGGAATCATAACAAATGCTGTGTTTCTCCAGGACTATACTGTAATAAGGAGAGAGGAAAGGAAAGGGGAGGAGGCAGAGTGGCCATATTGATAAGAAAGGAATAGTTTCCAGGAGATGGTTATCCCAGGCAGCAAGGGGTTCAGAAACTCCATTACAGGCACCATGATGCTGGGAGGGCCATGAGTAGTAATAGCAGTGATATATAACCCTCCACCAAATGACAGAAGACCCAGGCAAGAGTATAACAGAGACATGGCAATCAACACTATAATTGAGAGAGTGGCCACTGCTGCCAGTAGAAGTAGATCCCATCTGCTCATCATGGAAGGATAGACTTGGAAAACGAGGAACCACACGGAGGTGAGGAAACATGGAGAGCTAAACTGTTAGAAGTGGCAACAAAAAACTTTTACGTCAGCACGTCAGGGGACCTACAAGAATGAGAGAGAACGATGAACCAGCGAGACTCGACCTAGTCTTCACTCTGAATGACTCTGACATAAGGGGAAATTGGTTTCGAAGCCCCGTGGGAATGAGCGATCATAGTGTACTGATGTTCGAGTATCTGGTCGAAGAAAGGTTAATGTACCCAAGGAAGGGCCCAGAAAACAAAAGGCTGGCATTCCAAAAAGGGAAACTATGAGGAGGTAAGAAAATTCCTAACATATAACTTTGGAAACAGAGCTCAGAAACAGATGGCCCAAGGCATGATGGACTACATGACACAGAAGTGTAAGGAGGCAGCAGACAAATTCATCCCTGTCTAAAAGGAAAGAAATTAAATGCAGACAAGAAGCCCATGGTTTAATCAGAGATGTAAGCTAGCAAGCAACTAAGTACAAGGGTGTGGAGAAACTTTAGAAATAATAGGACACTGGTGAGCAGAGAAAGATACTAGAGCGTCAGGAATGAATACCTCAGGGTGAGAAGAGAGGCAGAAAGACGATGTGAAAATGACATAGCAAGCAAGGCAAAGACTCAACCTAAATTGCTGTGCAGCCACATCAGGAGAAAAACAACAGTGAAGGAACAGGTAATGAAACTGAGGATAGGGACAGACAAATTCACTGCAAACGGCAAGAAGTGTGTGAGGCACTCAATAAGAAATTCCAGGAGGTCTTCACAGTAGAGCAAGGGGAAGTCCCAGAGATGGGAGAGGGAATATCTAACCAAACACCACTAGATGAGTTTGTGATTACCAGTGGGGAGGTGAGGAGCCTCTGCTAGAGTTGCAAGTGGCAAATGCTATAGGCCCAGATGGAATCTCAACTTTGAATACTGAAGGTATCATACCGTGATACCTAAACGATCAAACGTTTAGATCTAGAGGTGTTGAACTGAAGGTTACACAGCAGAACTCTGGTCTGTAGGTTTCACTTAATAACGACCAGCATTTAACCAGTAAGTGAGGTTAAAGGCTGGCCCCCATTACAAGAGTTTGACTCTACAGTCAACAGAACTGGCCCATCCAAGCTTTTGGGGATCTCATTTCCCCTGATCCCCTCACTGAAGACTTGTGGGACCTTCAACTCGACAATTTGGCTCAACTGCTCCAGTTGACCAATCATGCCTCCTTCATGACATTCATAAAACATGGTAACAGCTGATTGCCTGAGTCCATGCAGCACAATCAGATCATGCCTAGGACACAATTCAGGACGTGTATCATATCCAGATACAACTGTAATTTCCTTGTTTCAACTTGATGTCTCTGCCTGCTCTTGTACCCAAGGCTTAACCTGGCTCCGGTCAACCCATGGTGTGTTATCTCAATTTCAATACTAGTGAAAGGTGGTAGGAAGTAAAATACAATGAAATGTTGGGGTGCCATAGGCATGATTATAGATACAGTGGTACCTCGGTTTAAGAGATTAATCCGTTCCTAGAGACAGCTCGTATTCCGAAAACTCTTATTACGAAGCTAATTTCCCCATAAGAAATAATGGGAAATGAATTAATCCATTCCTGACTACCCCAAAAACCCCACTTCAAACTAAATTTGATACCTAATTCATCTAAATAAACCTACAAAACTATGTTCAAGTTATTACTTACCTTGCTGGTGGCGTATGGAAGATGGTGAGGAGGAGGGAGGAGAAGAGGTCCTACTGTTTGGAAGGGGAGTCCCCTTCCATTATAACATCAGGCAGTGAGGACTTCACTGGTGTGCACATACTGTGCACACAATGTTTGCTGATGATGCAAAAATTATGAGAAGAATCAAGACGGATGAAGATAGACAGAGACTACAGGATGACCTGGATAAACTGGAGGAATGGTCTAGAAAATGGCTGCTAAAGTTCAACTCGGGAAAGTGTAAGGTGATGAAATTAGGAGAAGGGAGCAGGAGGCTGAACACAAGGTATCATCTGGGAGGTGAAATCCTGCAAGAGTCAAATAGAGAGAAAGATCTGGGGGTTGATATCACACCGAACCTGTCCCCAGAAGCCCACATCAAAAGAATATCATCAGCGGCATATGCTAGACTGGCCAACATAAGAACTGCCTTTAGAAACTTGTGTAAGGAATCTTTCAGAACCCTGTATACCACTTATGTAAGACCAATCCTGGAGTATGCAGCTCCAGCCTGGAGTCCATACCTAGTTTAACACAAGACAAAGTTAAAGATTCAGCGGTATGCCACCAGGCTCATCCAGGAACTTAGAGGATTGAGCTACGAGGAAAGGCTAAAGGAGCTGAACCTCACATCCCTGGAAAATAGAAGAGTAAGGGGAGACATGATAACCACCTACAAAATTCTCAGGGGAATTGACAGGGTGGACAAAGACAAACTCTTCAGCACGGGTGGGACACGAACAAGGGGACACAGGTGGAAACTTAGTACCCAGATGAGCCACAGACGTTAGAAAGAATTTTTTCAGTGTCAGAGTAGTTAATAAATGGAATGCACTAGGTGGTGGAGGCTGACTCCATACACAGTTTCAAATGTAGATATGATAGAGCCCAGTAGGCTCAGGAATCTGTACACCAGTTGATTGACAGTTGAGAGGCGGGACCAAAGAGCCAAAGCTCAACCCCCGCAAGCACAATTAGGTGAGTACTGACACGTTTTGCCTGCATACCACTCAGACTTGTTTGTCTTACTAAGAATCTGTCTAAAGACACTTGTTTTTCCCTACATTTTAACACTTGTCTGTAGTAAGACATCACATTGTCATTTAAAAGGTCAATGCAACGGCCTGCTACAGCTTTATCTGGGTGAGTTTTTTCAACAAAACCTTGCAATTCTTCCCATACTTCACACATTTTCTTAACACTCTAGCGTTATCACGGCGCTCAAGAGCGTTACCACTTTTTGTGTTGAGGTCGCACAGCGGACTCGCTCACGAGTCACAAGAAAATATGTTTCTATAAACTCTATTTGTTATGCGATCGACTTTGGGATTGTCCGCCATGAAATTTCCGTTTTCTCTAATAGCCGCATAGCCTATATGGGAGAACGGCATAGCATTGCACCATCGAGGTAAGACTATTGTATTGTTGACACGACGAGTGTAATCAACGTAGTTTTTTTATTTGGTGCCGGTCTAACGCATCCTTGTGTGACATTTTATACTTATGTTCTTATAGAACATTCTATTGCGAACACGTTGGTATAAAAATGAAATACGTAAATCGAAAATTAATGTCAGGACAGTGAGAAGAGTATACACTTTTCAGTGTTGCCACTCGATCGCCCGAAACGCCGCACTATTTTCTTAGGTTAAACCTTACCACTGGCTTTCTTGGGACCCATGGCGAGATATATAATAACTTTTATGGCCGAATGACTAAAAATCCAACAAAACACTGAAAATCCGGGTGAAGAATTGACGTGGGACAGTCACTGGGCGTGAGGCACTGGTAAACTGAGGGGCGAGAGGCGACGATCGCTGTACCACCACGCATTAGATCGGCCTGTATGCGTATCAACAAACTCGCCTTCCGAGGCTCATTTTCCGAGGAAATCCTGCTCGTATTCTGAAAAACTCTCTCATCAATCTCCTTCGAACAAATTAAAGAAATATCTCCGGCAAGACAATAAAAGCTTTCAAGAGGTGTAGTTTCTGTAAATGCACTCAAAAGTACAGTAGTTCTTTTCCATATGGTTATTTTTGCATAATTGTTTTGTTTGACATTTAAATACAGCATATAAAATATATTTAACAGGGAATTCAAAAGAAGCCTAAAGGGGAAAGATACAGGTGCTGAAAATGCATACTTTATTCATTCATGTCTAGCAATTCTGTGTAAAACTGCCATGACAATCATGATCAAAGAAAAGATACTAAAAAATTGTCTAATCATTTTTTAGGTAGACTATTTTTATAACAATACTTTTAGCAGTGTTGTGATGATAAAGCTAATAGGAACATTATAAAATTACGTACAATTTGGAGATTATCTAGTACAGTAGTTACTATTTTATCCTGTCAAATGTACCGTGTCAGCTATTTTACTTCTATGTTAATGGGCAGAAATTATCTATCAATTTCTGCAATATGTCTGAGGCCAATGACAGTTTAACAAGAAACATTACTGCAGTAGAATGCATTCACAGGTAGCAAGTCAGGAAACTATGTATAAAACCTCCACAAGATTCCTTGCAACAATGTTCTGTTTCCAGCAAATATATTACCCCTTACATCTAAATAAAAGAAATTTTGTTAAAATATAGTTTGCATTACTATATTTAAGGAAAAGTATGAATAACCCAGTTCTCGGGGCACAGAAATGTTGTATGAAACGGTGCTGTAAACAATGTCGTAAATAACCAATATAGCTACTGTATACAATCCAAACATTTGAGATTGCATTACTACAGTTCAGAATTTTATATAATTACCTTAAAATTAATTATAAACATTGAGCTCAGTGTAACAGTATCTATCCTCAAGTACATTGCACAAGTTGATGTGAACATGTGCACATACTTTTCAATCTGATTTAGTATATCGATATAATGAAGTATATTATAGCCATTGATACAATGAAGATTAAAAATCGGAGTATTAGTATAGCCATTGATATAATGAAGATTAAAAATCGGAGTATTACTATAAATATGCCTTTGTCACTCAGGTCTGTGAAAACAAAAATATATCAGAGAGAGAGAGAATAGATTGGTGAAAGTCACTTGTACTTACAGCATCTAAAGATCACTGGTCCTTGTAATCCATTTTGTAAACACCTTGTAAACACTTTCGTCCACCAGGGACAGAATCTGCATCCATTAATAACTTTACGCATGTCCGGCAGGGAGGCATGTTGCGTCCAAAAATGAAAACATTTGTTAAAATTGTTCTTTTCCCGATCATTATGGGACTATTTTTAAAATGCGAGCCTTTAGATTGCGAACAATTTGATACCAGAATGAACGATGTAGCATGAAAATTGAGGTGAGAAAACTGAACAGAGTATAGTATACACATTTCAGTCGTGGTGTGAAGCTGGGTGCTCGCTCATGGGTAACGCTTGTCCAATTTTCAAGTTTGCTGTGGGTGGAATGCCAAGCTTTTTGACCTTATATGCATATACAGTATGCCTTTATAGAATTATATTGCAAATAATTTGATACCAAAATGAACGATGTAACACGAAAATTAACATGAGAAAACTGAAAAGTATACCCAGATGTGTGCGGGTGTGCCAATGGGTGCTAGCTTGCGGGTAACGCTTGGCCGACATTCGGCTTTGGTGCGGGGGTGTTGGACCATACATGCATATACACTTGTAGGAGTATTGTGAACAATTTGATACCAAAATGAATGACGTACACCGAAAATTGAGATGAGAAAACTGAAGAGTATACACATTTTAGTGTGGCCGCGCGCTCATGCAAAATGCTCGGCCCACCTTGGGGTAGGCTGGGGCGCACACGCCAGGAACACAAGTGTTAAGCAAATCCTATTATGCAAAAAATTTAATGAATGTAAAAATTGGCACAATAATATTTAACCCATTAGTTACAAATTAATTGTAAACAAGTTCACTAGATCATAGTGTTCATTTAGAATTGTTTAAAACTTCCATTGCTAACTACTGATTACTTGCTTAACCCCTGGAAGGCGCTTGCCTTAATAGCCTTCAACACCTCCAGATGCAAGAAATAAAAAATGATTTCTTTTCTCCATCTTATAAGTGTTCATTTGTGTTCCCTGATCACGGGAAAAATAATAAAAATCGTAGGCGACATTTTGGCCACAATAGGGTGAGGAAGTCTGGCAAAACCGAGATGTTTTCAGCATAAGCATCCTGTAGCGGTCTGCTCCACCAATGCTGACAGGCACGAGTTGCCACAAAGATATTGTTACCTAATTATTTTAATGTCTATGATTGATTTTTTCTCCATTTTTTTTGCAGTAATATTATTCAATAGTGTAGTGTGATATATTTATATAGTAAAATGTGTGAACCAACTGTATAACTAAGCTGTATGGTGTCCTAACAACATAGTGGCCACAAAAAACTGCATGACGTGACACAGCAGTTAGCAGACAACAGACCTCACTCCCTCACCAAAATGGCTCCTCCCAGCATACTCCTTTTGCTGTTATTTCACTATATACACACGTTATAAATAGGTACCTGCATGTTTTGTCCACCATAGCAAACCACTAAGCTGGTATGGTGTCCAAATAGCATAGTGGCCACCATACACTGCATGACAAGTCACACACATCAGCCAGCAGACGTCAGCCTCACTCCCTTCCTCACCAAAATGGCTCCTCTGAACATTATCCTTTTGCTGTTATTACACTACAGTATATACAGATGTTATATATAAGTAGCCACATTTGCGTTCACCATAGTGAACCACAAAGCTGGTATGGTAAGTTCAGACGATAACATGTTGCTACACAGTCAGCAGACGATGCCACCTCTCACTCACTCCCTCACCAAGATTACTCCTACTGCCACACTAATCACATCACTAATTCTCACCACAATCCTGCTATTATCAGAATCCTGGTCACCAAATCCTGTAAATGAATAATTTTCTACAAGTTTATTTTGTAAAGGAAAACGAGAAGTCGTCTGAAGATTCTTTGATGGACAAAACAATGGCAGTGTGTTGTGGCTAGCGCTGTGAACATCTTGAACAGCATAGTGTTCACTGATATCTGAACATTGTACACAGTATCATAGGTTTTTCTGTAATACTATCATGGCTAAATAATACCAGTTACATATATATATTTTAACATTTAGGCAATGCTGTGGTCACAAGCTGAACAGTAGTGCTGTTAGCTCATGCTGCGTGCACCAGCCATGGTTGCTCACTCACTACCGAGGCTTTCACACTCAGGAATGTTGCCCACAATTTTTTTTTTTTTAATATCTGTTTACTAGAGCCCCGAGCCCTGGAAACACAAACCAAAACTGTGTCTATTTTCCGCTTGTTACAACTTGTAATAAAGTTGTTACATCTTGGCTTAACGTGTTTATGACGTATTAGAACGTTGTTACAACTTGCTATATTGGTTGTTATAACTGGTTAGGAGGTGTTAAAACTTGCTCGAACGTTGTACTAACGTCGTACTTTCAGTGTGTGTTTGGCGGGAGGAAGCTGATGTGAACCCCGTGTAGCTGCGGGACTTTAATCTTACACGGTATTCCATTCATAACTGTGATGCGCCGTTCCGCAAACGTTGTTCACCCCAGCTATAAATGTATTGCGCCATGTAAGGGCTAATGTGTAGCAAATTCTTTGAAATGCTGTTTAACTATGGAAATAAGGCTTCAAATAAACTAAAAAACAATATTACATAACCTGTTAATTAGTATTTTATTGAAATTAAAATTTCAGGAAATTAATTTATAAAATTAAAAAAATAATCGGAAAATAAATACATATAGCCAAGGATACACCTACAATATATGAGGTACAGACAAGAGTTGAAGCATACTTACAGTACAGTATATACAACACCACCACCTGTTAATATTTATCCCACAAGCACAACTGTAGATCAGAGTGAAGTTTGAGAAAACCACGTTGGTATATTGGCTAATTACAAGCATATTGTACAATACAAAGTATTTTTTAATGGTGTTTAAATTAATGCATATATAAACTATGTACTTTGAAACTAAGTACAGTACATCTAAAATGTATATCTAATTTGAGTTGTTAAATTAATTTTCATTTAAACAGTGATGGCATCTGAGAACCATGCTGTTTTACGAATATTGACTTTACATTGACTGCATCCGAGATCCACACTGTCTTACAAGTGGAGTATTAACTTTCTCGGATGCTCTGTACAACTGCATACAATAATACTATAGTGATACATGTACATGTTTAACGGTAATACTGTACAGAAACATATACCCCTGTTATGGCAATACTTCAAGAACATGTTTAATGTGTGCTATGGAAAAAATATTAACATTTATTGTGATTCAATTCTCCGTGTGTGCATTCTCCTAGTACACAAGTATAAACCACGAGATAACAAAATATGACATGTATTACTGTATTATCCACCAAACTACCACTAGTAAAATTAAGCAGGGATATTTCAAGGAATGCAAAAATATATTTTGTCGAGATGAGACTATATTTACACAATACTAGTAGCCTAGGCTAACAATAGATCCTATTTAACTAATACCAACTAGTAAGAGGAAGATCCAAGACATACACACAGAAAAAAAAAAAGGGGGGGGGGGGGGGGGGCAAAAAAGTTCATTCAGGATTTAGCATGAAAGATATGTCTTCTACTGCAAATATTTGTGCAAACTATTGAGAGCACCATGTTAAGTCGTGTGACCCCGACACATTCACCTATATCAGGCATAATTGGGCCAGAATATTAGCGACAAGCCTAAAAATTCAAACTTTGAAGGCATTGTGAAATCATGAGTGTGTTCACTTTAAATGTACAGTACTTTGATGCAGCTTACATATTCAGCAAACAAACTAATGCTGATAACACATTATTTGTTATACATTACTTAAATACACCTATAAACTGAACTTTTAAGCAAGTTAATAACATGCTAACTGCTAAAATTCTACATGCACACAAACATGCAACAAAGTACTGAATTTTAACACATGTAACCATATATACTCTTCTCACAGTAACCTGTCTACACAAGTTTATTACATATTCAATGAGTTGAAAATCCAAACTATATTCCATTCTATTATGATTTCAAAACCACAGGACCATCTTTTTGGGTAAAAAATATTAGATTTCAGACATGCAAGACCTCTGGTTATGGAGACAGTAGCACTATACTAGGGACATTGGTATCAACACTCCATTATTCAACTATGATATTTTCATAAAATCCAAATGTCATGCTAAACAAATCACAAGTGTCTACTTTTTTCCCCATCATATAGTTTACACATTTATAAGCGCTACAAGTTTAAGCCTTAATTGTGTTGTTCTCATGTCATCTTGCCAAAAGGTTTAGCAATACCATACCATATTAAAATTAAAATGCTACAAAACTAAAATGGCCTAACCCCTGAATTAAAAAAGTAGATTCCGACATTTTCCATTCCTTACAGTAACACTTAAAACATCATCCAATTTAAATGAATCTCTCAAACATTCTGACTTACCCCATGGCTTTCGTAAGGCAGAGCATTCCTTAAATTTCCACTTTTAATAACACTTGCACATTTTAAACAGGAAATCTTATCTCGGTAGACAATGGTCCGAGGCATTTCTATACAAAGCCATTTCCAGTTTGGTTGATTGCTTTTAATAATTTAATACTTCGAGAGAATCTACTACAATTTATACCACGTTGCAATTGTACAATAGGACTTGGTACAGAGTAATAATTAGTTTTGTTGCCACGACCTACTCAGTTATGGTAACAATTGCATATTAACATCCTATAATGCAAGAAAACTATGCTGACATATTGTCATGTAGTTTAAAACTCTCATTTCTTCCCCTGCTATAGATTTAATAAGTGTATATTTCAGTAGCTACAGCTTCTTTAATCTAATTTGTTGTGAAAATAAATGTTTAAAAGATTAAGCATTAATGTTACAAGTCAAACGTAAGCAACAAGCTTCCATCAAAGGATAGCAACAAATTACAACAAATGCTGTAGTAGAACATGAGAATATACAAAGTTACTATTTTATAATAGCTAAATGCATTGTATGTAAACTATGGCTGGCTATTAAAATCTGCCACATTACGGAAAAAGCAGTCGATAACACGAAGATGCACGAAGTACCACAATCTCTAGCTGGGAATTGTTACAATAATGTATGGTGTAGATGCCTACAAGGTAATAAACCCTAAGAGTCCAGGTCAAAACACAAAAATTGGCTTGCATAATTATGTTTAACCCTTGAAGACACCCACTGGTAAGATATTGACAAGACCATTATTCTCCAGGTAGAACAGTCCCTATGTAGTTGAAACAGTTCATTACTCCAAAAGTTTCCAAATCCATCACAGTCAGTACTCCCACTCCCAGACAACTATACTCTAGCTAAATCGATGCCCCAGGAAAAAATATTCATTTTTATCTATGGGCACTTTACTGTAGTATTGAACAAATAATTGCTTTACTTCTTAGCATAGAATTACTGTTCTTGCATACAGCAGCCATAAATAACATTTGTATTCTGAAAATGGACTTATTCAACTTTCATCCTTAAAATCTATTTACTCATAAAATATTAAACTTCATATCACATAAAATATCAGATTAGTCCTGTTTTAGGCATTATATCACAATGAATACATGAAATGTTCATTTAAAAGCTTGCCTAATATTATATCTACTTTCTACCTGGTATCACAATTTTCAGTCTGTGTTTAATTGTAGAATAAATATGTTTAGGAAAATCTAAAAAATAAAACAGTATAGTAAAAATACTTTGAGTTAAAACCTATAATACCTTAACTGCTTTTGGTCAAGTTTAACAACTCTCTCCACAAGGCTCATCTTCTGGCCAGAGAAACTTGTCCTGCAGGGAGAGAATGTAGGCCAAGGCAATTTAAGTGAGGTATAATGAAAAAGTCACAAGACTAATCCCAAGCTTCAGGAATTTAAACCCCACAGTATAACCTTGCGATCTTCACTGCCGGTCACCAGATGGAGATTGTCGGGACTCACTGCTAAACATGTAATAGGCCCTGAAATTGAGAATTCTGATAATTACCTTAATTATAACTAGCAAATATTATATCAAGTATAAGTTGACTGTTTTGTGTGACACATTCGCTTTGCAATTACACGACAAAAAAGTAATAACATTGTTAGAAATCACCTTTGCTAGATTTTTTGACCAAGATACTTACAGTATCAAGATGTCAGACACCATATGAACATAAGAATAAAGAACACTGCAGAAGGCATATTAGCCCATAAAAGGCAGTTCATATTTATATCCCCTAAACTTGTTCATTTATACTGTGGAAAATAATTTCCACAACTTCAATTATAAAATATTAAATTAAATCTTTATGAGAGTTACTCTCACAATTTATAACTGTGTGGTAAATCAGCCTACACCACCCATAGGCAAGGTGATGCCACCCAGGCTCACACCACAGTAAACAATCCAGAAACTGAACAGATCTCTAATTATATTTTACAGGGTATATGATCAGAATAAATTAACCAGTTCTTAATCAACATTCACCAAAAGGAGGGGCTTTGAACTCCTATTAAATAAAACACAAAAGAGGCTTTCTCCCACTAGATGTTGGGAAAGGAGGAAGCCATTACTCTTGCTCATCGTTGCTCAGAGTAAACCAATGCTCAAACTGTGGACGATTTATGCCATAACTATAGCTTAGCTTGTTGGTTTATAGCTGTTCTACACGTCCATGTTCAACATAGATTAGCTCCGACCCATGCTTAATCTCTGTGATGCGCCACATTTATAGTGACATTCTGGGGGTGCACCAAAAATCAAGTATTCAAAAAAAATCTTTGTAAAATGTTAAATTCCCTTCCTCGAACATGTAAATGTAAAAAAATATATACAATGGGGCCTCGACTTCCGATGCTAATCCGTTCCCAGAGACGGATCGGAAGTCGAAATATCGGAAGTCGAAGCGAATTTTCCCATAAGAAATAAAGGGATTTGAATTAATCCGTTCCCCACCCTCCAAAATATTAACATAAAAATACATTTTATACTGAATACAATGTTTTTTTCTAACTACAATACAGTACCAAAGTTACTCTTACCTTTATGGAGGGCTCTTGATGGCGTATGGAAGATGGTGATGGGGGAGGAGGAGAGTTGTTACTGTTTGGAAGGGGAGTCCCCTTCCATTATCACATCAGGCAGTGATGTTTTCTCTGGGGTACTCTCTCTCCTACGTTTTGCCTGAATACCACTAGGACCTGGTTGTGGTTCAGTGCTTGTTTGTCTCACTACAAATTTGTCAAGAGATTTGTTTTTCCATTCGTTTTAACATTTGTCTGTAATGATGCATCACTTTAGCACCCATAATGTCCTTTTTCTTAGCTAGTATGGTGGATATCGTTGACTGAGATTTGTTGTACTGCCTAGCCAGTTCACCTACCTGCACACCATCTTCATATTTACGAATGATCTCTTGTTTCTGCTCTATGGTCATTCTTACATGGGATCTCATATGTTGAGCCTTACCACTGACTTTCCTGGGACTCATGGCGTATATAAATAATTACTTTAATGTTCAAAATGCAAAAAATCACCACAAAAGCGATATTTCTTATAGGCGCGATCGTCACTAAGCGGGTAGCTGTAGTAAACTGAGGCAGGTCGGACCGCGTGACCGGGAACCACGCGCTCGGCCGACCCGAACGTGTACCAACAAATATCGGATGTCGACGACACCATCGGATGTCGAGTCGCATTTTTCGATGAAATTTATATCGTAACTTGAAATTATCGTAAGTAGGGGCAATCGTATGTCGAGGTGCCACTGTATAACAAATTCCACTTACTTTGGCTGTGGGGACGTGGAGAAAGTAGGGTGTTACGTCATCACGGGTTATTCGCCCGTGCATTAAGCTCCCAGAGGCAGTCGCGCAGGCCATTCAAGCCTTGCGAGTTGCCACATATATATTTACGTTAATTTTTTCTGTGTATTTTCAATGCTTTATAATTATTTTTTTATTGTATATGATCCACATTTGTATCCTTTACAATATATACTTATAGTTAAACATTCATAATGTTCCATGGAACTGTGATGTGTCAGTAATGTGTCCACAACAAATGTTCATTGGTGCAATATTACCTGTTCAATATTCAATATATTTAGAATATGTACACTTTCACACACTATTTATACAGTCAGACATTGTATTACACACTCAGTACTTCAGAAGTGAGAGATAATAAAAAAAAGACGTCACCTGGTACGGCATTCTGGGAATTTTTTTCCAAGATGGCTGCCTATCACTGGAGGGAGCCAGGCACCTGAGAAGCAACAGGAACCTATCCCGTGACATGTACCTGTAGAACATGGGTGATGGAACAAGGCTGTCTTTGCTCCAATAATCCTGGATGATGTGTTTCTCGGAGTGCTTCATCATCATGCTCAGTGCGAGAAACACGTATATTTCATCAATTGTGGTGTCCTTCCATTGCGTGAGGCGTGAGGCAGGTAAAATGCCAGCGTCTATAAGCTGTGTGCGTATCTGTTTGTCCCCATCACAAGATGGGTCATGAATTCGTTGTCAAAATACGCCAGGAAATAGTGTATTTCTGCCATATCCTCACCTGTATATGGGAATAATGGTGTCACACCAACATCGGTACCATCAAACATTGGTATTTGTGGAACAAATGTGGCACAATCCTCCCACACAAGTACACCCGGGGATTTGGTTTTGGCGCCAACAATACGGCCAACACACCACCACCACCACCACCACAAGCACCAAAAACACGGCTTCGTCGTCTGGTGCTGGAGCTGCGCGAGGGTATGGTAGATGAGGTTGATCTACGTATTGTAGGCCTACCATGAACACCTGATGTAGAGGGGCCACTGTCGTCATTGTCCTGTTGCTGCGAGACACGCTGCCGCCTGCCGCGACGTGTTGCTGAAGCAGCAAAACCTTGCCTGGTAACACCCTCACTGCTCGTATTCGAGTCATCCACACTACTCGTATCGGAGCCTATGTCACTGAAGCCTGAGAAAAATTCATTGCAAGTACTATCACTGAATAAACTTGCGTCAGGAGGACACACATGGTGGTGGTGGTGGTGATAACGGTGTTGACCCCAGGCAGTGAGGCGTGTGTACCGTACACGCTCGCGACATCATCCACCTCAGTCTCTCCCTCACTCGTATTGGACCTCTGTGTAAGGTCTTTCTCTGGATCATAGTCTAAGTCATCATCCATAACACCGTCATCATACAAAGTGTCGCGTATCTCCTCGGAGTCATTTTCCATGACCGCTGGTGACCGTGGAGCAGGAGCTTGTAATGCTTCAAACACGGTTGCTGCTTTGAAACTGAGGCTCCCCACAGCCGCATGGTATGCTGGGATTTTTTTTCAAGATTGCAGACGATCACTGGGGCCCCCAGGCATACATTTTGTAACCGCGCGCCAGTTTTGAATGGAACGCGAAAAATATGAATACCTGGAGGCACGTTGCGCAGTTCAGTGGTTAATGAAACTGGCCCATATATTTTATCTTGGCCAAGAATCAAAACTAATGTTCTCTTGTGAGACAACTGCCATCCTCTGCATATCTTTGATTTCTAATTTTGTGCATGTGGTAGCAGATGTAGTACTTGCATTTTAAGATATCACTAGATAAACACCCATATATTAACTAGCCTACATACTGACAATAAATAGTAATAAATGAATAAATCTGGGTTATCCTTCTAAAGCATATCCAATTCCTTCTTTCCGTAGATGTACAAACATACCATTGTGTGCGGGAAATCTCTTCATCACCAAGCCAGTTCCCATATCAAACATGATGATGTCGCCACTCTCTCCACCTGCAATCACCAGACGTCCTTCCCATGCCACACACCTGTCAAACAAACACTTTTTCACAAGTGTGCACTTCTTAATCCCTCATGTGCCTTCAGCAGCAACTAATTTTAAAAACAAAACTTACATCGATTACAGTTAAAACTATAATTTTTTAAATTGCATGCATTTTATTCAAGTTAATTTTCTTCTCGAATCTGACAACACAATGGCCAGATCTCAACAAGGACAACTGCCAGCCAAAAATATACGAGTTAATCAAAATGACATATGATAATGTGCATAAACTCCAGCCAGCAAACAAACATACAGTAAAGTACACTTAGAGAAAATTATGTGTGTTATCTACTACTTAACATGATCAGCATCAGTCAGATCAGATTATGTGTTTGAAAGAATTAAATTACACCTAATGCCACTGAAAGAGTAGAGTTAAGGTTGCCATGATTACAACAGAAAATTATTTGGACATTAAAAGTCATAAAAGAACAAAGTATTTGGAATTCATGGTACACAAGAGAACACAAATTGAAACTTTAACAGTAGTGTAACCAAATGAAGCAACACGCACATTAGAAATAAAAAATTCAGTAATGAACAAATGGAATGTGGTATAAAGTGAAGTGGTGGATGCAGATACTGTGCACAGTTTCAAATGCAGATATGGCAAAGTCAAATAGGCTTGGCAGACTGTACACCAGTTGACTGAGGACCGAGAGGAAATTACTCCTGCTCCAACCAACCCTAACCCACACCCATTCCTGGCCCACCCACTCTTGCCTCAGCTTACACTTGCCCCCTCCAACTCCTGCCCTTACCAGTCTTGTGCCTTCCTGCTTAATGCCCGCATACTTATGCTTGAAGGTGTTAAATTTCGGCTCTTTCATCTTGCCTCCTAATCGGAGCAGGATATCATTAATGTGTAACTTTTTTACTCTGCTGGGTGCCTCCCTGCTGAGTTCCTAAGCTTCTAAAGCTCACTCATGGTTCTTTCCAAAGATTCAAACTCAACATTGGATATTAAATACCTCCTCTTTCCTGGTGAATATTAGATCCAGTACTGACAGAACATCCCCTTCCCTCATTCTTGTGGCCTGCTTGACGTGTTGATACATGAATGTCTCCAAAATGAGGTTTACAAATCTGCCTGTCCAAATGTCCTCCGTTCTGGCCTCGTAGGCCTCCCAGTCTATTGCCTTAAAGTTGAAGTCCCCCAGTACCAACAATCAGAATTTATCTTTGTCAGCTCCTACCATATTCTCTCTCAATCATAATGTGCACAATATTTTATGTTTAGAACACTAAAACACTGTTTTGCTAATATTACACTATATATATACACACACCCCTATATATCTATCTACAATTGTATGCACCACGATGAACCAATAAGCCATTCTGGTAGGTGTGGTAATTAAATCAAAGCAAAGCATAGTCCCACACTCTATGAGCAGACGACATCACCTGATGCAGCAAAATGCCTCCAATATACTAGTACACCACTTTCTAGCCACAACACTGCTATTATCATCAGATTCCTGTCACTTAATCATGAATATGAATAATTTTTCCACAAGTTTATTTTCTAATGGAAGATAAAGTCCCATTCTGATGGCATTAGCCAGTGGACAGCGTGAATCCCCCTCCCCCTCTCTCCATCCTTCAACTAGTGGGAAGGGTGGTGTAAACAATCACACACTTCTTTGAGAAATCTGATCATTTATTGACATTGTTAGGGGAGTTTATGGGGCAGTTTTGAGGTTTTGGGTTCTTTGAAGCCAGTAGTAGTCTGTATTGATTCACTTACTTTCTGGACCCTTTCCCAGTGAGGTGGCATTGTATCACCTGACTCCTTGTGCCTCTGTGAGGGGAGGAGCCAGGTTCTGGCACTGGTCCCTAGTAGGGCATCAGTGCCAGATACTCAAAAATTAAACTCAACAAATGATGATGATGTGAACTAAATAGAACTCAATGAATGATGTGATCCAGTAGTTGCAAGCCATCTTTGTGAGATAACTTCAGTTAGTCACTAAACTTGCCCAGAAACAGGCATTTCATTACATTCATTGGTGGTTTATTTTGCATGATAACTGTATATTATTAAATGAATGGTTTTCTTTTTTCATTGTTACGAGTCTCTGAAACCTATTCCTATATTTCCCATGTTGAGTCGCAAATTTGGTATTGCATAGTTTTCCAGGAACTTGTCCCTCACAGTTTGTGAGGGGCCTGTGGTAACTTATTCTGGTTTTAAATATAATTATGAGGTAAATGTATTGCATAGTAAACAAAATAATGTTTTAAAGAAAGTAGATTAGCCTGTCCTGAAATCAAAGTCTCATAAACTTTAATGATTGCATTTGAAAAAAAATTATTTTGCAGGTTCGTGGGACTGCACTGCAAGGGCTTGGTCAGTACGTGGTAGTGCGGGGGTTGGTCGAAGACATGAAGAAAACACGAGAGGTGGCATGATGTCTGCTTTATCTGCTGGTCAGAACATTATTTGTGAGATGGATCATGATTCTCCAATCTTGTGTGTGGCCCTGCACCCTGAAGGAATGCTCCTAGCCACTGGCAACCAGGATGGCATATTGACCATTTGGCTGCTGCCTGATGCGTGCTTCTAACTATCAATTGAACGATGTACGTAGCTTCAGTGTTTTGTGCCAGTGTAGAATGATGTTTAGGCATGTATTTGCTCTGTGGACTTCATAAATATCGCTATGTACATTTCTCTTTGTAATTTCTTTTTCATTCCTATCTTGGCAAGGCTGGAATGATTAATAAGGTAGTAGTATGTAATGAGCTCTGGTATAACAAAAACAATATTAACATTGTATTAATTTTCACTACCATTGTCATAATATGGTAATGTACAGATTTGGATTAACCAAGGTGTATCTACCATACCTAGTTACTATACCTAGTTTGATACTATCTCTAAAAATTATTTTGGGTAGTGGTAGGAGCATGTGCATGGATTAACTTTTGAATGGTACCTAAAAAAGTTTTGTATAAGGGTACAATCTGTACTATCAGATAGAATTTTTAATTAATCAGATAATTATCTTTAGATATGACATACTCTGGTTATTAGTGGGTTCAAAACTGATCATTTCTTGTTTATTTTGGACTAAATGCAGGTATTGGTGGTGGTGGGCATTTAGAGCAGTAGCAGAGCTGGTTTAGGCACATATATATTTAGGAAGAGGGTGTTACTACACACTAAATGCATCATAATTATAAAGGTAAATCTCAGGTCATGAAGGGGGTGTGAATGCAGTTGTGTGGAGCGCAGCCGTACGATCGCTTATTAACGGGTGGGGATGACGGAAATCTGACCATCGTTGAAGCTTATCAAGGCACAAAAATTTGTGTACATAATCTGCAAGAAAATGTAGGTATGTCTATTTATTATACCATAGTTTATTACTAAAACTATTAATAAATGCATATTAATAAAACTGTTACTATTGATACGATTAGTTTTCAAAGCTAGTGTCATAGAAGATCCTGACTGATAAAGACTTAGAGTAAAGGTTGATATATCAGTGAAGACAATGCTAATTATGAAGTTCACAGCAGGAGACTACCTGACTACCTGCTGTGGATTTTGAGGATCAATGTCCCTGTAGCCTGGTCTCTGACCAGGCTACAGGGACTGACCTGGTCTCTGACCAGGCTTCTGGTTGCTGGTCTGTTCAATGAGGCATACATTCACACCACACAGTCATGGTTTTTGTTCATCATGCTTCATGGAATGGC
>WNGS01111181.1:34737230-34782261 GCA_020271785.1 Procambarus virginalis
ACGCTCAGACCCTTAAAGAAGTGGTAATTTTGGGGCATTTCAACACCCCAAAGATCATCACTTCCCAAGAGCACCAGAGCAAGTGAGGGGTCAAATTTACGTTTTTCATCAAGTCCCTGTTGAATATGGGAATACACTGTGTCTATGCTTTATGCCCAACTCGCCTAAACACGCGAGAGTAGTTATTCAACTATAGAACACTTTCCCACCAGGAGACTCGAACCCTAGTCAGCACAGAAGCCTTCCAGCCACAGGCATGACAGGTAACGCGTTAACCCACTACACCACGCTCAGACCCTTAAAAGAAGTGGTAATTTTGGGGCATTTCAACACCCCAAAGATCATCACTTCCCAAGAGCACCAGAGCAAGTGAGGGGTCAAATTTACGATTTTTCATCAAGTCCCTGTTGAATATGGGAATACACTGTGTCTATGCTTTATGCCCAACTCGTCTAAACACGCGAGAGTAGTTATTCAACTATAGAACACCTTCCCACCAGGAGACTCGAACCCTAGTCAGCACAGAAGCCTTCCAGCCACAGGCATGACAGGTAACGCGTTAACCCACTACACCACGCTCAGACCCTTAAAGAAGTGGTAATTTTGGGGCATTTCAACACCCCAAAGATCATCACTTCCCAAGAGCACCAGAGCAAGTGAGGGGTCAAATTTACGTTTTTTCATCAAGTCCCTGTTGAATATGGGAATACACTGTGTCTATGCTTTATGCCCAACTCGCTTCTTTTAAGGGTCTGAGCGTGGTGCAGTGGGTTAAAGCGTACCTGTCATGCTTGTGGCTGGAAGGCTTCTGTGCTGGCTAGGGTTCGAGTCTCCTGGTGGGAAAGTGTTCTATAGTTGAATAACTACTCTTGCTTGTTTAGGCAAGTTGGGCATTGCATAGACACAGTGTCTTCCCATATTCAACAGGGACTTGATGAAAAAAAGTAAATTTGACCCCTCACTTGCTCTGGTGCTCTTGGGAAGTGATGATCTTTGGGTGTTGAAATGCCCCAAAATTACCACTTCTTTTAAGGGTCTGAGCGTGGTGTAGTGGGTTAACGCGTTACCTGTCATGCCTGTGGCTGGAAGGCTTCTGTGCTGACTAGGGTTCGAGTCTCCTGGTGGGAAAGTGTTCTATAGTTGAATAACTACTCTCGCGTGTTTAGGCGAGTTGGGCATAAAGCATAGACACAGTGTATTCCCATATTCAACAGGGACTTGATGAAAAAACGTAAATTTGACCCCTCACTTGCTCTGGTGCTCTTGGGAAGTGATGATCTTTGGGGTGTTGAAATGCCCCAAAGTTACCACATCATTTATGGGTCTGAGCGTGGTGTAGTGGGTTAACGCGTTACCTGTCATGCCTGTGGCTGGAAGGCTTATGTGCTGACTAGGGTTCGAGTCTCCTGGTGGGAAAGTGTTCTATAGTTGAATAACTACTCTCGCGAGTTGGGCATAAAGCATAGACACAGTGTATTTCCATATTCAACAGGGACTTGATGAAAAAACGTAAATTTGACCCCTCACTTGCTCTGGTGCTCTTGGGAAGTGATGATCTTTGGGGTGTTGAAATGCCCCAAAATTACCACTTCTTTTAAGGGTCTGAGCGTGGTGTAGTGGGTTAACGCGTTACCTGTCATGCCTGTGGCTGGAAGGCTTCTGTGCTGACTAGGGTTCGAGTCTCCTGGTGGGAAAGTGTTCTATAGTTGAATAACTACTCTCGCGTGTTTAGGCGAGTTGGGCATAAAGCATAGACACAGTGTATTCCCATATTCAACAGGGACTTGATGAAAAAAAGTAAATTTGACCCCTCACTTGCTCTGGTGCTCTTGGGAAGTGATGATCTTTGGGGTGTTGAAATGCCCCAAAATTACCACTTCTTTTAAGGGTCTGAGCGTGGTGTAGTGGGTTAACGCGTTACCTGTCATGCCTGTGGCTGGAAGGCTTCTGTGCTGACTAGGGTTCGAGTCTCCTGGTGGGAAAGTGTTCTATAGTTGAATAACTACTCTCGCGTGTTTAGGCGAGTTGGGCATAAAGCATAGACACAGTGTATTCCCATATTCAACAGGGACTTGATGAAAAAACGTAAATTTGACCCCTCACTTGCTCTGGTGCTCTTGGGAAGTGATGATCTTTGGGGTGTTGAAATGCCCCAAAATTACCACTTCTTTTAAGGGTCTGAGCGTGGTGTAGTGGGTTAACGCGTTACCTGTCATGCCTGTGGCTGGAAGGCTTCTGTGCTGACTAGGTTTCGAGTCTCCTGGTGGGAAAGTGTTCTATAGTTGAATAACTACTCTCGCGTGTTTAGGCGAGTTGGGCATAAAGCATAGACACAGTGTATTCCCATATTCAACAGGGACTTGATGAAAAAACGTAAATTTGACCCCTCACTTGCTCTGGTGCTCTTGGGAAGTGATGATCTTTGGGGTGTTGAAATGCCCCAAAATTACCACATCTTTTAAGGGTATGAGCGTGGTGTAGTGGGTTAATGCGTTACCTGTCATGCCTGTGGCTGGAAGGCTTATGTGCTGACTAGGGTTCGAGTCTCCTGGTGGGAAAGTGTTCTATAGTTGAATAACTACTCTCGCGTGTTTAGGCGAGTTGGGCATAAAGCATAGACAAAGTGTATTCCCATATTCAACAGGGACTTGATGAAAAAACGTAAATTTGACCCCTCACTTGCTCTGGTGCTCTTGGGAAGTGATGATCTTTGGGGTCTTGAAATGCCCCAAAATTACCACTTCTTTTAAGGGTCTGAGCGTGGTGTAGTGGGTTAACGCGTTACCTGTCATGCCTGTGGCTGGAAGGCTTCTGTGCTGACTAGGGTTCGAGTCTCCTGGTGGGAAAGTGTTCTATAGTTGAATAACTACTCTCGCGTGTTTAGGCGAGTTGGGCATATATATATATATATATATATATATATATATATATATATATATATGTCGTACCTAGTAGCCAGAACGCAGTTCTTGGCCTACTATGCAAGGCCTGATTTGCCTAATAAGCCAAGCCTTGGAGAATTTCAATATTTTTCTCATTTTTTTCTTATGAAATGATAAAGCTATTCATTTCATTATGTATGAGCAAATTTTTTAAAATTTGATTTAAAGCTAATATAGATAATTGACCTAACCTAACCAACCCTACCTAACCTAAACTAGCCTATCTTAACCTAACCTAAACTAACCTATCTAAACCTAACCTAAACTAACAAAACTAAATCAATAATTTATGTTCTTATTATAATATAATAAGAATATTTAAATTAAACCAAGAGGAAACAATTTATTGAAAATAAAGAAAATCACTCGGCCTATTAGGCAAATCGGGCCTTGCATAGTAGGACGAGAAGTGCATTCTGGCTACTAGGTACGACATATATATATATATATATATATATATATATATATATATATATATATATATATATATATATATATGTCGTACCTAGTAGCCAGAACGCACTTCTCAGCCTACTATGCAAGGCCCGATTTGCCTAATAAGCCAAGTTTTCATGAATTAATATATTTTCTCTATTTTCTTCCCTTTGAAATGATAAAGCTACCCATTTCATTATGTATGAGGTCAATTTTTTTTATTGGAGTTAAAATTAACGTAGTTATATGACCGAACCTAACCAACCCTACCTAACCTAACCTAACCTATCTTTATAGGTTAGGTTAGGTTAGGTAGCCGAAAAAGTTAGGTTAGGTTAGGTTAAGTAGGTTAGGTAGTCGAAAAACAATTAATTCATGAAAACTTGGCTTATTAGGCAAATCGGGCCTTGCATAGTAGGCTGGGAAGTGCGTTCTGGCTACTAGGTACGACATAAAGCATATATATATATATATATATATATATATATATATATATATATATATATATATATATATATATATATATATATATATATATATATATATATATATATATATATATATATATATATATATATATATATATATATATATATATATATATATATATATATTCGAAACAACTAGAGACCCTAGAGCTGCCAGTTTTCTTTTTCAGCGCCTCAGTGTGGCAATCCAGAGAGGAAATGCTCACTGCATCCATGGTTCCTGCCCGCCATCTGAGGAACTGGAGGAGCTTTTCAACTTGTGACAAGCAGCCTTGTACCCTGCATGTAATCAATATTGTAACTTTTTTGATGTAANTTATCATCATAATGTCATGCAAGAGGAGCCACACATCTATGGATCATCAATAAAATCAGCAGACTTCTAGATTACTGCTGCTCGGCTTAGACTCGGTTACAAGTATCTCTGGGAATTTCATTATCTGCCGATGTAGACCTGACCAAATGTAAACTGTGTCAACAAAATTATTCGCACACCCTCCGTCACTATGTGATGGAGTGCGAAAGATACGTGAATTTAGAGACAATTCTATAACCAATGTTCCAGCGATGTGTAAATATTTCATTCAAAATGATCTGCTACCAGAAATTTTAGCCAAATATCCCCAGTTTGCTAACTGTAGGTAGTAACTGAGTGATTGTAACCTATCCACCGCTGCCCACTGGATGGGGGGCGGTGTGTGCAGGACAGACATATAAATTGTGACACTAGCTCTCCACATATGTCAGTTGCTTAATTTAGAACCTGTATTTGAGGTCGATCTCGAACCCATTGTTGATGTGACAACTTATATTGAATTTTGTAACTAGCTCATCAAGATTGTAACTTGCTTAGCTAAATGAATTGTGGGGTTCAGTCCCTGAGCCCATTATGTGCCTCTGTAACCCTTTCCACTACGCCCACAAGATGGGTATGGGGTGCATAATAAATGAACTAAACTAAAAACTAAAACACTATAGTACCTTTATTTAATTTTTTAAATGTTTGTTTATATATACTGTATACAAGAAGGCACATTGGGTTTATGAGACTACATAGCATTAATGTTTTTATATTCTTGTAAAGCCACTAACATGTATAGTGTTACGGGCAAGTTCTTAATCTAACAGATAATTTTAAGTAGGGAATTTCTAGCAAAATTAAGAAATGTTAACAGGTACATTGTAAGATAATTTGACAAAGATTAGCAGGTACATTGTAGTAAAATTTGTGGCTTATCAACAGGTACACTTTAGCATAATTTGAAGAATATTTCTAGGTATAATGTAGTAAAATATGCATTCAATATAACAACCATGATATAAGATGATAGCAGTGATTACAATGGTGAAGTTGTATGGCTTAGGCACATATATTAGGGGAGTGGGTAGCACAAAATACAGTGCAGGTTTAAAGCAAAAGGTAGGAAACTATGAGAGTGAAATTACGTACTTTTTGGTTATATTTTTTGAATAAGGCACAAGTTGGACAGCTTTTCAATTCGTTAGGGAGTGAGTTCCATAGACTAGGTCCCTTCATTTGCATAGTGTTTACACAGATTTAGTTTGACTGGGGATATCAGAGATATTTATTTCTGTTGTGGTGATTGTGTTCTGTTACATCTGTCAAGGAAGAGTTTTAGATTTTTTTATTTTTTTTTTTTTTTGAGATATATACAAGAGTTGTTACATTCTTGTACAGCCACTAGTACGCGTAGCGTTTCGGGCAGGTCCCTGGAATACGATCCCCGCCGCGAAGAATCGTTTTTTCATCCAAGTACACATTTTACTGTTGCGTTAAACAGAGACTACAGTTAAGGATTTGCGCCCAGTAAATCCTCCCGGCCAGGATACGAACCCATGACATAGCGCTCGCGGAACGCCAGGCGAGTGTCTTACCACTACACCACGGAGACTGCTAAATTCAGATCACGATTTGCATTTAAGAACAGGGTTTTGTATATGTAAATGGCACAAGAGAATGTGTGGAATGAGTTTATGTTTAGCATGTTGAGGGATATAAACAGGGGGGCTGTGTGTTGTCTGAAAGGAGAGTTTGTTATTGTTCTGATAGCAGATTTTTGCTGGGTGATGATGGACTTGAGGTAGTTTGTAGTGGTTGAGCCACATGCACAGATACTGTATGTAAGACAGGAATAGATTAGTGCGTAGTATAATGAGAGGAGAACAGAGTTAGGAACATATTATCTGATGTTAGAAAGAATACCAACTGTTTCTGGTGGGGGGGGGGGTTCCCGGAGCTATCCAGGCTAATATGTATACAGATATCCCTAAACTTTGGCATCAGTCAGTGTGAATGGAGTTCTAGGCCTACCGTGGACCACGGCCAGAACCTGGCCCCCTCAGAGAGGCACAAGGCGCAGTGACCAATAGAAATGCATGTGGGATTTGGAGCATTCTATATCTGCCATCAACCGGGACAGGCACCCAGAAAGATAAGCGCCCCAAAATAACTCCTTTATGGTTAAAACAACAAAAATAGACCAACTAGTGGACAGAACTCCCCAAAAGAAAACAAGCAAACAAGCACGATGTCACACGAGTCGCGCTGCATGTTTGCACAGCTTTCCCTTCCCAGGAAGGGGAAGAGGGGAGCCCCAGCCCCCACACCTGTGCAGACATATGGCATGGCTTGTGTGATGTTATGCTTTTGCTTGTTTCACTTGGGGAGTTTTGTCCACTAGTTGGTCTATTTTCATCGNGTCAGGGGTCATTGTATTAGACCACAAACAGCTAGAGAAGCGGGGTTCAAGGAGCTAGAGCTCGTTCCTGCAGCACAAATTGGTGATACAAATAGGTGAGTAGACAGTACTGTCGTAACAAAGTACCGTGATTTACACGGTAAATACCTTTACTAACACAAGGGCCACACATTATAACTATTTGTGGCCTCTTGCAAAAATAGAGGGGTCCCCCCCTAGGTGAAAAGTACTTATTTACGTCCCCCAGGGTGAATAAAGTTTCGGGGACCCCTGTGGAAATAAAGTTTTTATATGTGCCCACTTGGGTGATACAGTAGTATTTGTGGCATCCTCATAAAGATTGTTATTAAGTTATTATTTATTGCTCTCTGCCGAGATAAAGGTTATGGTCTCTCGTCGCGCGGGTCAGATAATAACACACATTATCAGTGTTTTCATTTGTCAAAATAACCTTCAGTTGTGGACAGTAGTAAGTTTGGTAATGAAGGAAGAGTCCAGGGGGGGGGGGCAGATTCACGAAAGCACTTACGCAAGTACTGACGAACGTGTACATCTCTCCTTAATCTTTCAAGGCTTTGGTTACATTTATTAAACAGTTTACAAGCATGAAAACTTCCCATTCAACTATTGTTATTGTTATAAACAGCCTCCTGGTGCTCGGAGCTCAATAGCTGTTTATTAATTGGAAACAAAGCCGCCAAAGATTGAGAAATGATGGACAGGTTCGTAAGTGCTTCGTGAATCTGGCCCCAACAACACCAATGTGAGGTGGTGACTCTAGAACACCAAGACGTTAACTTGGGACACCGGAACAGCTGTGATGACCAAACCACACATCACACAAGGATGAGACGACGACATTTCGGTCCGTCCTGGATTATTATCAAGTAATTATCATGTAATATCTGAGGGAAATGCTAAGCTGGCATGACTATTTAGCACTTGCAATGGCATAAGGATCTCATAGGAGCTGGGATAGGATGGAGTGAGGGATTCGTCCTAAACCTCTTGCACCATCGGGGATCAAACAGCGACTTGCAAGATGCGAGGCCGTCGCTATATCGACCAGTAACATATAACACTTAGAACTACTACAAGTATGAGTGTAAGAGCGTGCAGGGGGGACCTAGTATGAGTGTAAGAGCGTGCAGAGGGACCCACTCCAGGACGCCCAGGTCCTCGATGGGCTCCGTCTTGGTGCTCCAGAGCCGGACGGTGTTGTCGTCGGAGCCGGACACCAGCAGCGAGCTGTCCTCGGAGAGCGCCAAGCAGTTGATGCACCCATTGTGGTCCGTCAGGGTCTCCAGAGGCGTCGCCTCCAGCCCGTCCTTACTCACACCACTCCCCATCTTGGTCGTCACCCTGGGGGAAAGGCGATACAGAGTAAGTAATTTTCAAAGAAGGCACCAAGCCGGGAAGGCTGTGAAACACCATCAAATGTGCGGGGGCGCACATCAGAGGGCGCTAAATATCACCAAGGATGCCAATATGAGAACAGAAACGCATAAGGTGAACGATATCAATAGTATCCGAGTCACCAAGAATTCTATCGAAGGACAAGCGACCGCGTGGGACAGTCGGAAAGCAAGACACGCTCGTTCTGAAAGTGAAGCAAGACACGCTCGTTCTGGAAGTGAAGCAAGACACACGCTCGTTCTGGAAGTGAAGCAAGACACGCTCGTTCTGGAAGTGAAGCAAGACACGCTCGTTCTGGAAGTGAAGCAAGACACGCTCGTTCTGGAAGTGAAGCAAGACACACGCTCGTTCTGGAAGTGAAGCAAGACACGCTCGTTCTGGAAGTGAAGCAAGACACACGCTCGTTCTGGAAGTGAAGCAAGACACGCTCGTTCTGGAAGTGAAGCAAGACACGCTCGTTCTGGAAGTGAAGCAAGACACGCTCGTTCTGGAAGTGAAGCAAGACACGCTCGTTCTGGAAGTGAAGCAAGACACGCTCGTTCTGGAAGTGAAGCAAGACACGCTCGTTCTGGAAGTGAAGCAAGACACGCTCGTTCTGGAAGTGAAGCAAGACACGCTCGTTCTGGAAGTGAAGCAAGACACGCTCGTTCTGGAAGTGAAGCAAGACACACGCTCGTTCGGTGGTAGGAAGAAGGAAACAGGGACACACTACTCTTAAGAGTACGCAGTTTGTTACCGGTAACAGAAGACCAACAACCCTGCCAACGGGTAAGGATGGAGGAATGAATAACTGGGTAAAAGTCGGAATAAGGGATACCTTTACGGGAGATGGGACAAGCGTGGATAGCTTCCTTAGCGGCAGCGTCCACACGCTCCTTTATAGAGACACCAATATGGCTGGGAACCCAGCAAAACTCAACTGTCTTAAATCTACTAGAGATAAGAAACAGACAATGTTGAATCTCGACTACCACCGGAGGGACTGGATTAAAGGACTCCAGAGCATGAGGGAACTACGAGAGTCAACTACAACCCACAAAGGAGGATTAACAGCGAGAAAGCAGGAGACGAAGAGCCTAGAAAATAGCATAAAGTTCTGCCGTGAAGATGCTTGCATCTGGAGGCAGGCGACACATATAAGTGTGGTCAGGAAAAACAACAGAGTAGCCTAAACCGTCTGCAGACGGTGTAGGCTGTTCATCTTCACCCATCGGTGAAGATGGAAACGGAGCAGGAATGTGAAGAAAAGTGTTCAAGGAAAAGGCGTTTCAGAACTGTAGGAGGGGGTAAAAGCTTTAGTGATGTGGGTCAGGGATTTGCAATATTGAGGAAGGGGACCCTCCACGGGGTAAGGACGCAACAACACGAGGAGAAATATTAGTAATACTAATCGAAATAGAATGTTGCAGCCGAGACAACCGGACAGAAAGAGGGAGGTGGTGAAGGGGAACAGAAACTACAGGAGGGGGAAAAGTCAAAGCACAACACAGGCGAGAGAAGATGTTATAAGGACCGTGCAAGGTAATGAAGACAGTAGCGATCTCGGCGGTCCTGGAGAGACAGGAAGGTACAAGCTGAGAGTAGGAGTCGAACGAAAGGCACCAGAGCTGAGGCGCAACCCAGTATGGTGTAAAGGATCAAGACTGCGAAGAGTAGAAGGAGAAGCAGAAGAGTATGCAGGGAAACCATAATCGAGTTTAGACATTACGAGAGAGGAACGTTCGCCTATCCGCTCCTCAAGAAGTATGGGACAAAAACCTTGCCCTTAGAGCATTCAACTCGGAGGTAAGAGATATGGGCGACCAAGACAAACGAGTGGCAAAGAATAACCCCAAAAGCTTCACGGAATCTTTGTACACAAGGGGATGACCATAAAGCAACAAAGATGGGGACGAAGAACGACCCGCTTCCGAGTAAAAGTCATATCACAAGTCTTAGTTGCAGAGAACTTGAAGCCATGATTGGTAGCCCAAGATTGTTGACCTGTGTCACCATTGTTGACCTGAGTCACCATTGTTGACCTGAGTCACCATTGTTGACCTGAGTCACCATTGTTGACCTGTGTCACCATTGTTGACCTGAGTCACCATTGTTGACCTGTGTCATCATGGTTTAACACCGGCCACCAGTGGTTCTGGTGGCCGGTCCCCCCCGCCCCTGGTGACCGTGCAGATGCCTCCCGGAAGGGTTGGAGGGAAGACTGACCCCATTCCTGCTCCGCTGGTAATGGGGGTCAGTGCCCCCCCCCCCAACCCTTAGTAAGAGAGTCAGATGGGTGGTGAGGCAGAGGAGTGTGTGGTGATAGTGACAGAGATGGGACGAGGCAAGTGGTTAAGGCAGGTCGAGCACACTATTATGTTGTTAACCAGCATGACGACGGTCAATGTGTTGTAGCGTTGTGGTGTTGGGTCGATCAATACCTCCAGCACGTGAGCTGCCCACCACAACCACCCATCGTGGGCTCCCTCACTCCATCCCATCCAACCTCCCTCACTATCCTCCCTCCCTTTCCTTCCTCTTTCCCCTCCCTCCTTACCTCTAGCTGCTCGGCTGGTCACTCCTGCCACCCAGGACCAGGTCGTGACACCCTCGTCTTCACCCCCTCCCCCCCCCATGCTGCTAAATTAAATACCCTTCAACACATTCACAATTTACAAACTGAAAGCAATATCACACAAGCCAAGTATACCGATAGATCTTCCAGTTCAGTCCCAGGGAGGGGGGGGGAGTGCTGTGATTGTGCACCAGCCAAACGACAGAAAGCACAATTGAGAGGAATGCACGTCGCCTGTTGTCTAAAGACAGTTTGTTATAGTTCTGATATTTGCTGAGTGATGATAGGCTTGAGGTAATTTGCAGTGGTTGAACCGAATGCACAGATACCATATGTAAGATAGGGATAGATTAGCGCGTAGTATAATGAGAGCTAGGAGGGCAGTGGGGAACATATCTTTTAGAAAGTATACCGACCGTTTTTTATACATTTTTATCACCCTCATACAACACATGCTATGTGTTGTATGAGGGTGCTGAAGTTCAGTCTCTTACTATATATATAGGCCAAGGAACTTCCCCTCATTTTTATTGGTAATGTTAACATTGTTTATCACACTAAACAGCACTAACAACATCATCACCACATGTAGTTCTTAGCTATATACACTTATTGTATATATTCAACACAGATAACACCTTAGGTGTCACTTCCACACAGGACACTACAAAAGAACTTCCGCGATTTTCTATCCTAGCGAGTCCTCCTTCGTACAACGCTCCAGGTTCCTACCTTGAGCCTTCCTTCTAAGGCACTCACACCGGCGAGTCCACTTTCCTCAGCAATTCACGGGCCAGTCCTCCACGGTATCATTAGTGTCTACCTCGAAACTCCAGCAACACGCTGGCTGGCTTCCGTCTAAAGACCTCGTCTTTAACAAGCCTTAACTTAAGAGAACAGACGGACGCTAATTCCATCAAGTAACACAACTGGGCCATCCCGGGATACGTCGGACCAATCGCTAATAGCTCGCTGGCTACCACAGACAATTCATTGTCTCCACAGACCAGGCACTACTTGTTCCCACTGAAACAAGTCTTGCATTCAGGACTGCCCTTACTGGTCACTCCGGGTTAACTCCCACTTGCTGTTCAAGGTACCTCCTCCCCCCCAAACAGAAAATAGGGTCGGGTGCGCTCAACAGATGGCATTGGCATCGTCACAATCCTACTCACAATTTTTGCACCATTAGCAAAAATTAAGAGGTAGGAATCTATTCCCTCCGGTAAGTCGTTCACATAGATTATATAGTCCTTTGATACTGTAAACCATAACTACCTCTTAAACTTCACCATTATGGCATCCGATGCTTTGCTCTGAACTATATTCGATCCTATCTTAGTGACACACCAATATGTATCCATCAATGATATAATCTCTCCCACTCTATCATTAACCGTAGGAGTGAAACAGGGCAGCATCCTAGGACCTCTCGTATTTCTTGTATACATCAGTGATCTGCCTAATATCTTTAACATTCTTAAACCTTCTATTTGCTGACGATACTACCTTCATCTACTCAGACCCCCAACCCACACACACTAAATAATGTTATAAATAACAAATTACAAAAAGTCCACTTATGGATGTCAACCAACAAACTCACACTAAACATAGAAAAGACCTAATACATCTTATCTGGAAGCAAATCAGCAAATGAAATTCAGCTTCAGATAGACAATGTTAAGCCATATTCAGGCTAAAGATGTCCACCACTATCTTTAAGGGTAGTTCGTAACTAATGCAGTGTCATTACATTACACTACTACTATGGTTCTTACTAGGCCTATTACTATGGCTCTTACTACTACTACTGTGGTATTACTACTGTACTACGCCTGCCTCACTAACATTTCTCAACACTTTAACTATAAACTAAATGGTTTTATTTTATATCTAAAAATTCGCTTCATATTCACCTGTTCAGTCCAGCCAGAATTATAACTATTTATATAAGCTGTTACGAATAAAGCCTCCAAATCTAAATTAACGTAGATTATCTTTTGATAAGTTAGGTTCCGTATGGCTAGGTTATCTTAGGATAAGTCAGGTTCTGCATGGCTAGGTTATCTTAGTACAGGTTAAGTTTAGCTTGACTACGTTCAGCATTTCCAGTTGTATGCAGATTTTCCCATCTGGTACCCTGATGATGACGTCACTAAGCGATGTAGGATGTAGTAGCCTAAGTTACTCTATCATTTTGCGATGTATATTATCTCGGTAAACTAACTTTAAACTTGAACGAAGCGACGCCACAAAATTTCCACGATGTATTAGGTTATTTTGAGCTGGTTTTGAGGCCAAAATACAGGTTTCATTATAAAGTTAGTTTAGCGGCTCACACAGCTCCCTGTGGTCCGATGACGTACAGAGTAATGATCCATCGACCTATTTGTATACTACAGGTGCGTGTGAGGTCAGTGGTGGAGGTCTCGCACCTATCAATACATGTGAGGTTCAGACCTCCAGTATAAGTCACGAGCCTCGTCCTCCAGATTTATCTCCCGTAAACCTTCTTCTTCTTCTTCGCGATACGTGCAGTTTGCAGGAAGGTTTGTCCTGGCGATGACTGCACGAGCAGCGGTGTTGATAAGCGCGGCACTCACAGTGGCGTGTCAGGGTTATAATATGGCGGAGATTGGAAGCTATTGATGTCCTCTATTTGTGCGAGGATAATGAGAAAAATTAACATGTGAGTGGAAATGGCTTCAGGATGGCAAAGATGAAAAGTTGTGTTAATGGTGGTATCAAATTGTTGCTGTTTTACGAAAAGTGTGAGGTTAGGCAAGAGACCGAGCTTGTGACTCGAAGTATGTTTGGGAGTTAGTCGCAATTCAGATAGGTTAGGTTAGATTATTGCAGGGTAAGGTAGAGTACATTTAGTAACATGACGTTGGTGTGTATAAGATTAGGTTAGGTTGGGGTAGGTTAGTTGAAGATGGGTTTCTGTTGTCGTATTTCGAATTTTTACGTCTGGGATGTGATAACATCGGTCTTCTTTGACGTGCACCGTGCTGAATGTCTGGGAGTAAGCCGGTCGGCCGAGCGGACAGCACACTGGACTTGTGATCCTGTGGTCCCGGGATCGATCCCGGGCGCCAGCGAGAAACAATGGGCAGAGTTTCTTTCATCCTATCCCCTGTTACCTAGCAGTAAAATAGGTACCTGGGTGTTAGTCAGCTATCACGGGCTGCTTCCTGGGGGTGGAGGCCTGGTCGAGGACCGGGCCGCGGGGACACTCAAGCCCCGAAATCATCTCAAGAGTGGTTGAAGTATGTGTCGTGGGAGAATGTAGTTTTTCAGTCAACGTGGCAGGTCGTAGGGAGGTTTGTAGAGCTGGGGGTTTCTTACTCTTGGTGCTGGTGGCTGGGGTTTGTGGCAAGTTAGCCTGGGAAGTGACTTGGGTAAGGTGTGCTGAGGAGTCATTTAGGAGGTTTTCCATCATCAGTTCAAACGATGTGTGTCCATGAATGGTAGCTGTGTTAGGGAGGATGTCACTGTCTGTAGATGTCGGTGGGATGTCTGTTGGGTCAGCCTCGGGGATGGGTTGGATTACTTGTGTAAACTAATTTATTTAGGAGTCGGACCAGGGTCTTTTCTAGTGCATTTTTAATGCGAGTGGCAAGAGTTTCAACAAGATCGGGACACAGATGAACGTTTTGTGGGAGAGGATTGGACTCTGGGGGAGCAGGATTGTCAGACACACACACATATCAGGTACACGCAAAGGTTGTGGTTGAGTGTGAGGTAGCGGTTGATGATGGACTGAGTTAGGTTGTTTCAGTGCACTACTGTACTGCAGGTTGGTGTTAGGGAGAACCTTGGTTTTTGCCGCTATGTATGAAGGACATTGAAGGCTATGTATGAAGGACATTGAAGGCTATGTATGAAGGACAGACATTTATGCCCGAAGCGCCTTGCGTAATAGTGGCTTTAGGCATTGTATGTACTAGCTCTATCTATAAATCCATCATTCTTTGTAAAATCTCTTGTATGTACGTACCTTACCTAAATAAACATTTATTTATTTATTTATTGTCTGATTGTTTGAATGTACTGTCATGATCGCCGCCACAGTTTGAGCAGGTGAGTATATCTGGCGCTTAGTCTTGTGTGTAATGGAAACCACAGCATTTTCCACATTTGATGTCCTTGGTGCAGCTGTTCGAGGTATGGTTGAAAGCTTTACGTCTGAAGCACTAAGTGGGACGGGTACATACACCTCTAGTTTATGAAGGAAGCCGTTAATACAAACCCGATCAGGGGAAAGTAGTCTAGAAAGGTAAGCGGGGCAGTGCCTGTATCACTCAGTTCTCTGTTTTTTTATGTATATTTTTTTTTACTCTGAAGATTGGAATGTCATCTGCCTGAAGTTGTGCCATGATGGCGTCTGCATTAATGTCTACAACATGTCGGATTAGTAGTAGAAGTAGGCATCCATCAGTCTCAGTAGACTATGGAGACTAATAACATGTCGGATTACATATTTGGCTAATGGGTCCCCAAGTGGTTGGTAGCATCTGACTGTATCCTCACATGTCAGTAACGTCGGGAACTTCTAGTCCCGTAAACCACTACAGTTTCCTTTTAGCCACAATAGTTTCTTGTAAACCTCTATATTTTACACTTTAATACACAGGTTTGTATTTTTCTATACTGACACACACACGACACGACTCTGACTCACTTGTATACTGACTTTCACATCTATACTGACTTTCACATCTATACTGACTCTCACATCTATACTGACTCTCACATCTATACTGACTCTCACATCTATACTGACTCTCACATCTATACTGACTCTCACATCTATACTGACTCTCACATCTATACTGACTTACACGCACGTCTTGATAAGAGTCCTCGACCGACCGAAACGTCGTTTCCTGGTCTTGTGGTGAGTGGTCTGGTCATCACGTCTTCAGCCACGTTATTGTGACTCATTGTCTGTATAGTCCGCCGAGGAAGAACAATTAACAGATAAAATAACAAATAGAAGAAACAATATGACAAAATTTGTGAATTGTGGGGTTCAGTGTCCCTAACTTGCACACCATGCAAGGTGATGGAGACGATTTAGCGAAGAAAAACTATTAGAGTATCTGGAGAAAGAATTTTGTAGCACATCTCCAACATGGGTTCAGAGGTAACAAATCTTGCCTCACAGGTTTAATAAAATTCTATGAGCAGGCAAGAAAGAGAAGGGTGGGCAGACTGCATATTTTTGGAATACCAGAAAGCCTTTGTCTCAGTACCCCATTGGAGACTAGTGCATAAGCTGGAGATACAGGCAGGAATACATGAGAAGGTACTCCAAAGGGTAATAGAGTACCTAAGGAACAGAAGACAGCGAGTCACTGTGAGGGGAGAGGTCTCAAAATGGCAAGACGTCACCAGTGGAGTCCCAAAGGGTTCAGTCCCTGAACCTATCCTGTTTCTGATACATATATAATAAACGATCTCCAAGAGGGAATAGACTCGTTCCTCTCAATGTTTGCCGAGGATGTGAAAACCATGAGAAAAATTAAGACTGAGGAAGATAGCAATAGCACCAAATGGCTACTAAAGTGCAACCCAAGTAAATGTAAAGTAATGAGGCTAAGTAGAGGGAACAGGAGGCCAGACACAGGGGCACCGAATGGAACACGAAGTTCTCCGAGAAATGGAGAGAGAAAGATTTAGGAGTTGATATCACAACGAATCGGTCTCCTGAAGCCCATGTCAAAAGGATATCAACAGCGGCGTATGCAAGGCTGGCTAGCCTTCAGAAATTTATGTAAGGAATCATTTAGAACATTGTATACTACATATGTAAGACCATTTATGGAGTATGCAGCTTCAGCATGAAGTCCATACCGTGACAAGCTTAAGACGAAACTGAAGAAGGTTCAAAGGTATGCCACTAAGGCAAGTTCCGGAACTAAGAGGTACAAGTTACGAGGAAAGACTGCGTGAATTGCACCTCACGTCGCTGTAAGTCATAAAGATCCATGGAGACATGGATCTCAGAGTGTGTCTACAGACACACAGCACCGCTCCTGTGCCAAGTAAGTCCTCCACGGGCTCACCATAGCCCGTGCTACTTGCCCAGCTCCTGTGCCAGGTAAGTTACGGGCTCACCATAGCCCGTGCTACTTGGAACTTGTTCCGAGTAGCTGAATCTATAACAACAACAACATGGATCTCCACATACAAAATTCTCAGGAGAATTTACAGAGTGAATAGACAGATTATTTAACATTGGTGATACTTACACAAAGGAACACAGGTGGAAACTGAGTACCCAGATGAGACACAGACATTAAAAAGAAGTTTTCAGTGTCAGGGTTATTAACAAATGGAATTCATCGGTTCTTAAAATATTCCCCCATTTTGCACCCGCAAAATAAAGTAAATACATAAGGGTTGACAAATGTTAATCTTCTTGTCTGATATGCTGTTCACTTGAGACAGTTAAGCAAGTTCCAGCTATGTCTAGGTACAAGTGACAAGATTAGCAACCCAATGGGTTTTCTTCCTATTGGGGAGTGTTATACATGCTGCTATGGCGGTATGTCCACTCACAGGACGAGTGGCGCTGCCCAATAAACTCGCCCCTCGGGCAAAATTTAAAACAAAATTAAAATTAGGCAGTGATATGTAGTGGAGGCAGACTCCATACAGTTTCAAATGTAGATATAATAGGGCCCAATAGGCTCAGGAACCTGTACACCAGTTGATTAATAGCTGAGAGGCTGCACCAAAGAGGCCAAGCTCAACCACCGCAAGCATAATTAGGTGAGTACTTACCTCTAACTCATGCAGAAGACGCTTCCCTATTGACAGCTTGAGGCAGAGTGGCGCCCGGCTTCCCTCGGGGCCCGCATCGACCAAGACTCCGCCCACCTCCACCACCAGCCAATCCTGATCGCCTTCACTCTCCCCGCCACACCACAAGCCAATCACCGGCTCTGTGTGGGACAAATTTCCTGGCGTTTAATTTTTTTCCAGGAAAAACTGTTATCGTTATACAGAATTAAAATCTAATTCAGGTTATCAGAAGCAAAGAACAAAAATACTGACAAGAATATAGGCCTAATATATTCCATATCCCCCACCTAATATATTCTATGTCTTTCTGAAGATAAGGTCTCCACGAACAAATCTTTGATTTGTTAATTTGATGTATCACGCTATTATGATTTCTGTGTGTAATGAGGTCTCCATGCCTGGATGCAATAGTCCAGGTGGGGGCGCACATGAGACATACAACTGAATGACTACTTTCTGTTCCTTGAAGGTAAAGGTACGCTTGATTATTCCCAAGGTTGGTTCACCATTTTGTGCACTTGTTGAGTAACTTTTAATGAATGATGGATTCTGACTCCAAAGTCCTTTTCTTCATCTTTCTGCTGTAAGGTAGCGCTGTCAATTGGTAGGTGTGACGTGGATTGTTATGCCCCCACATGCAAGGTCTTGCATTTATCGGCATTAAAAACCATTTGCCAGTCATCTGACCATTTGTAGAGTTCATGTAGATCTCTTTGTAAGGTCTCAATATCAATTTTACTTCCCACTTTACCATAGATCTTAGTGTCATCTGCAAATTTAATGATGTGGTTTGTAATATTCTCGTTTATGTCATTGATGTATATGACAAAAAGGGTTGGCCCCAAAATGAACCCCTGTGGCACCCCACTTACCACATTTCCCCAGTCAGATTCATCCCCACTTAGCACGACCCTGTTTTCTATGTTTTCGCCATTGTTTTATCCATTCCAGTATTCTGCTATTTATTCAATGTGCCTGTAATTTCCTTGCTAGTCTCTCGTGTGGCACCTTGACAAAAACTTTAGCGACGTCCATGTAAGCTACATTTACCAGAAGTCCTTTCTCTGAATCCCCGGTTACCTTTCCAGAAATGTGAGCAGGTTAGTAAGGCAGGATCTGTTTTTAACAAGCTCATGTTGCGTTGATTTTACAAAATAGTTCTCTGTGAGATGTTGTATGATTCCTTCCCTTAGGATTCTCTCCATGAGCTTGCAGATGTGTGATGTCAAGCTGATCGGACGGTAGTTTTATGCAGAGTTCTTTCTGCCTTTTTTGAACATATTTGTAACATTTGCATATTTCCAATCCAGGGGAACTATCCCTTGGTCCAGGGATTTTCTGAAAAGGAGTTTCGGTGGCATGCGTAGTTCATTTCCCAGTTCCTTTATGACTTTGGACTGAAATCCATCCACACCTGGGGCTTTTGAGCCTTTAGTTTATCAATGATTCTTCCTGATTGTGTCGCATGTAATTAGTATTTTCCTTAATTCATTCAACAATGGGCTCGGGACCGACCACAAGTACCGTTTCTTAATTAAGCAACTGACAAATGTGGAGAACTAGTACGTCACAATTGATAGGTTTGTCTTATACACCGCCCCCCCCCCCCATCCAGTGGGCAGCGGTGGATAGGTTACAATCACTTAGTTTACTTCCTACAGTTAGCAAACTGGGGATATTTGACTAAGATTTCTGGTAACATATAATTTTGAATGAAATATTTACACATCTTTGGAACATTTTTTATAGAATAGTTTCTGAATTCACGTATCTTTTCGCACTCCATCACATAGTGACGGCGGGTGTGCGAATAATTTTGTTGACACAGTTTACATTAGGTCAGATCTATATCAGCAGATAATAAGAATTCCCAGAGATACTTGTAACCGAGTCTAAGCCGAGCAGTAGTAATATCTAGAAGTCTGTTGATTTTATTGGATGATCCATAGATGTGTGGTTCCTCTTGCATCATAGTATGATGATAGATGGAATTACTGGTGTCGATTTCACTTTGCCTCAGATCGACAAGATTTTGTTGAAGTTCTTGGTATACTGCTCCCAGACTGCTTATTGACAATCCAAGGTCATACTCGATTTCTCCTTTAAAGGCAGATTCTTTGGCTAATTCATCAGCTCTATCATGCATTCGGAGGCCAACATGAGATGGAGTCCACATGAAATGGACTCTGTTACCATGATTAATAATTTTGTTGTATTTTACAAAATACGAGGCTTTTGCTAAAGCCTTTGATAAGGTACCACGTGAAAGACTGGTAAGGAAATAGTAGGCACGTGAAATAAATGGAGAATACTAGAATAGAAAAAACAATGGTTGAGACAAAGAAAACAAAGGGTCGTGCTATATGGGTCCGAATCTAGTTTAGTTCATTTATTATACACCCCATACCCATCTTGTGGGCGGTATTGGAAAAGGTAACAGAGGCCCGAATCTGACTGGAGATTCTGACTGGTAAGTGGGGTGCCACAGGGGTCCATTTTGAGGCCAACGCTTTTTGTTATTTACATCAATGACATAGATGAAAATATTACAAACCACATCATCGAATTTGCAGATGACACAAAGATATATGGTAAATGATTATGATGTTGGAGTCCAGTAAAGAGATCTTCATGAACTCCATAAATGGTCAGATGACCGGCAAATGCTTTTTAATATTGACAAATGTAAGACCCTGCATCTGGGGCATAACAGCCCACGCCACAAGCATCACATTAATAACATTACATTACAGCAGATTGATGAAGAAAAGGACCTTGGAGTCAAAATCCACCACTCGCTGAAAGTTGCACAGCTGGTAGGAGCAGTAGTCAGAAAAGCTAACCAAACCCTCGGAATAAAATCCTATATAATAATAAATAACTCCTATTTATTAATAATACATATAAAGTTATTAAACAATAAATATCCCTGATAAAAATAATAATCAAACGTGCCTTTGACTTTAAAGAAAGGAAGATGGTGATTCAATTGTATAAATCTCTGGTGCATAAACATTGTATCCAAACATGCGAGACCTCATTTTTTGAAGGACACAGCTACTCTGGAGAAAGTGCAACACCGGGCAACAAAAATCATTCCAGAACTAAGTCAGCTCACGTATCAGGAACGATTGAGGGCCACAAGGCTAACAACCCTGCAAACAAGGCATGACAGGGCGGATATCATTGAAACTTATAAAATACTAAACAATCTGGTGACTGTTGCCCCGGAAAATTTCTTCAAAAGGTCAAATGTAGCACAAGCAAGGAGCAACGGTTTCAAGCTCAATGTTGACCAAACCACACACTAGAAAGTGATGGGACGACGACGTTTCAGTCTGTCCTGGACCATTCTCGCAATCGACTTGAGGTCCGGGACGGACCGAAACGTCGTCGTCCCGTCACTTTCTAGTGTGTGTGGTTTGGTCAACATATTTCAGTCACGTTATTGTGACTCCTCGTCAAGCTCAATAAGCCATCTCAATAGGCTCAAAAATCTGTATACCAGTTGAAGAGGGACCAAAGAGCCAAAGCTCAACCCCCGTAAGCACAACTAGGTAAGTACAATGTAAGACTGAGAAACGAGATGCTTTTTACACCCACAAGGCCCATGACCCATGAAACTGCCTACCCGCTGAAGCCGTAAATAACAAGACTGTTGAATTTCAAAATCAAAGGAGAAAAGATTATCAAGGCAAATAGGCGACCTTCGACAACCCGCCGGCCTCATGTCCTCGTCGATGACAGGAAGGCCACTAGTGTTATTGGCTCTCAGGTAAATTCAGGTAAGTCTTTTGTTGCTCCAACTGTTTACATCCTTGTCAGCTGATTGGCGTCAGAAAGCAAGTACTGACCTTGGCTTAAGTTGACTTAAATCATATAAACTTCTGAAAAATAATTTTAGTTCACGTAGTGATATTTACTACTAAATTTGCCTAAAAATGAACTTGGTGAATGGTTTTATAATCTGTTAGGTAGTTAAAAGAGGAGTGTTTGGGAGCCAAAGCCGCAGCCAACAGACAGGACAAAGACTGGGCGTCGACAAAGCCAGACTCCTTCACTTCCAGGTAATTCTCACCAAACATTCTAATGTCCAGTTCTTTCCTCTCTTTCTCTGTCCTCACGATGGCCACCACTTGTGGTAATGGTGCACACCGGGGCGGGTCATGCGTTCGTAATTACCTAAATACCTGTGTAGTTATAGGTGTCTGCTAAAGCATGTGTTGATATCAGACATTGATTGATTTGTCACCGGTGGTGGCGTTACATATTGGTCCCAGGAGCTGGACCACAACGGTATTATAGCTAAGCAAGGATGGTAAAGTAGTACAGGGAAGAGGATTTTCATAAGCAGGTTCTCACCTAGTTGTACTCGCCAAGTTGTGCTTGCGGGGGTTGAGTTTCGGCTCTTTGGTCCCGCCTCTCAACTGTCAGTCAATTAGTGTACAGATTCCTGAGCCTATTTGGCCCTATTACCTGCTTGATGGGATTCTGGGAGTTCTTTTACTTCCCATGCCCGGCCTGAGGCCAGGCTTGACTTTATCTACATTTGAGACTGTGTATGGAGTCTGCCTCCACCACGTCACTGCCTAATGCATTCCATTTGTTGACCTGATTTTCCTGAGAGCAACTAACCTTAGTTGCCTCGACAAGGACAGGAAGCTGGTGGCTTGTCGAAGGTCCCCTCCATTTGCCTTGATCTCTTCCTACATGTATTTTAAAACTCAACACAGTTTTGGCAGTTATGGATTTGGTGGGTAGGCAGTTCCATGGCTTAATAACCCTGTGGGTGTAAAAGCATCTGCTCTCAGTCCTTCATTGTGGCTTGTTGAGCTTTAAACCATTGCTAATTATTTGTTACATCTGACCTGAAGAAATTGTCCAGATCAACATCCTCCAAATTGTTCAGTATCATAAAAGTTTCAATGAGATCTGCCCTGTCATGCCTGGTTTGCAGTTAGCAGTTTGTTAGCCCTGTGGCCCTCGACCGTTCCTGATACAAACTCCGATTAACTACTGACACTAAAAAAATTCTTTCTAATTGCTCTGTGGCTAATTTGGGTACTCGGTTTCCAACTGTGTCCCCCTTGTCCGTGTTCCACCCATGCTAAATAGTTTGTCTTCGTCCACTACTCTGTCAATGCCTCTTGAGAATTTTGTAGATGGTGATCATGTCTCCCCTTACTCTTCTGTCTTCCAGGGACGTGAGGTTTAGCTCTTGTAGCCTTTCCTCATAATTCATACTTCTCAGTTCTAGAACCAGTCTGATGGCATACCTCTGAATCTTCTCGAACTTTGTCTTGTGTTTAACTAAGTATGGCCTCCAGACTGGAGCGGCATACTCCAGGATTGGTCTGACATATGTGTTATACAAAGTTTTGAATGATTCCTTACACAAGTTTCTAAAGGTAGTTCTTATGCTGGCCAACCTAGTATATGCCACTGATGATATCCTTTTGATGTGGCTTCTGGGGACAGGTTCAGTGTGATATCAACCCCCAGAACTTTCTCTCTATTTGACTCTTGCAGGATTTCATATCCCAGATGGTACCTTGTGTTGAGCCTCCTGCTGTTGAAAATTCCCGACACCTAAGTAACTTCTAGTGTATCAAGCTTTAAATGCTATTATATCATTAGGATAATAATCATAAATTAGTATAGTTAAGCATATGAAGAAATTCGGGCATCGTGAAATTGATTAGAAAATGCGAATTTGCCACGTCACCTGATCTCTGATTTTCTATAAAACTTGCATTAATTAATCCTAAAAAAAAAAACAGTTTGGAGAACAAAATGGATAAAGTGTTCCCCACCTGAATATAATTCAGGTGGAGGAACAGTCTTAATATAATTAAATCACTTAAGAAAATAAGCTCCATCATCCCCTTGACCATAAATAGTCAAAAGCTGAACCAGGCGAGAGACACGTCTCTCATCCACAGGAAGGGGGGAGGGGAAGAGATGCCATTTTAGACAACCAGCTGCCCTGCTTCAACACACGTTGACACAAGCAGAAGAAATCTTCCCATTAGTCACACTGCTGAAGATGCTAGTCTAGAAACCTCAGCAAAACTACACTAAACATTTTGGAGTAATGCGGTTTTGGTTTATAAGTTAAATTATGTTATATGAGCCCTTTTATATATATTTTATAAATTGTTATGCAGCAGGTGCAGCCACCTGGAACGGGTAAGAATCCACCTATACTCCATAATTGTTCCTTTGATATAACTGCCTTATACTTGTTACGGTGTATTACTCTGTGGCCATTCGGCAGGTGAGTTGAGAGGAGTAGAGTATGGTATCACCACAACTGGTTTTTGTGAGACGTACACCGATGCTACCATCCACATGGCCAGCGATGCTAGATAACTGGAGCAGGACGTGTCTGTTACCTTGAACCAGACATCTACTATATCAGCTAAGACTAGCTAATTTCATTCTTTAACAGTTTTAGTAATAGAATAATGAATTGATGTAATATTATGTTTGTCGATTAATTTTGATTAGGCTATTAAATAACCCCTCCCCCCAGGTTGTGAAGGGAGGCTCCTAGCAGGACAGCTATGAGTATAAGTCAGCCACATGTTATTGAATCCCTTGGGACTGAGACTGAATGGATAACATGTTGTGTTTGATAAGTGATTGATTATCCTGAAAGGCTAGGGAAAAAAATTAAAATTTTGTTACAGAAATTCAACAGTGTTTTTTTGTACTCACCAATATATGTTCTGATCTGCTTGTTAACAATGCTCCATCAACTATAATCTTCAAGTTATTTAGATAGAAGAGGTGGTGGTGGATGATGATAGTGTTGGGTTGACAGAAGTGGAGATTAATGGTGATGAGATAACCTCAGAAGACTGCCATTCACCATGTACTCTAATGTACATAATGCCATTGCAGAGTTGAAAGCTTCTGAGCCATCCATTAATGTATGAACACTGCTCAAGTATTGTTGTGTATAATCACTAGGCAAACTTGTTCCATCATTATTGCACATTTTCATTCACACTATAGTACCAGTAATTCCAATTATCATCATAATGTCATGCAAGAGGAGCCACACATCTATGGATCATCCAATAAAAAGCAGACTTCTAGATGTTACTGCTGCTCGGCTTAGACTCGGTACAAGTATTATCTGGGAATTCTCATTATCTGCCGATGTAGACCTGACCAAATGTAAACTGTGTCAACAAATTATTCGCACACCCTCCGTCACTATGTGATGGAGTGCGAAAAGATACGTGAATTTAGAGACAATTCTATAACCAATGTTCCAGCGATGTGTAAATATTTCATTCAAAAATGATCTGCTACCAGAAATTTTAGCCAATATCCCAGTTTGCTAACTGTAGGTAGTAACTGAGTGATTGTAACCTATCCACCGCTGCCCACTGGATGGGGGGCGGTGTGCAGGACAGACATATAAATTGTGACACTAGCTCTCCACATATGTCAGTTGCTTAATTTAGAACCTGTATTTGAGGTCGATCTCGAACCCATTGTTGATGTGACAACTTATATTGAATTTTGTAACTAGCTCATCAAGATGTAACTTGCTTAGCTAAATGAATTGTGGGGTTCAGTCCCTGAGCCCATTATGTGCCTCTGTAACCCTTTCCACTACCGCCCACAAGTTGGGTATGGGGTGCATAATAAATGAACTAAAACTAAAAACTAAAACACTATAGTACCTTTATTNACTCTATTCATAACTTTAAAAGCAGGTATGATAGGGAGATAGTCAGGGGTCATTGTATTAGACCACAAACAGCTAGAGAAGCGGGGTTCAAGAGCTAGAGCTCGTTCCTGCAGCACAAAATGGTGAATACAAATAGGTGAGTAGACAGTACTGTCGTAACAAAGTACCGTGATTTACACGGTAAATACCTTTACTAACACAAGGGCCACACATTATAACTATTTGTGGCCTCTTGCAAAAATAGAGGGGTCCCCCCCTAGGGTGAATAAAGTACTTATTTACGGTCCCCCAGGGTGAATAAAGTTTCTGGGACCCCTGTGGAAATAAAGTCTTATATGTGGCCCACTTGGTGAATACAGTAGTATTTGTGGCATCCTCATAAAGATTGTTATTAAGTTATTATTTATTGCTCTCTGCCGAGATAAAGTGTTATGGTCTCTCGTCGCGCGGGTTCAGATAATAACACACAGATTATCAGTGTTTTCATTTGTCAAAATAACCTTCAGTTGTGACAGTAGTAAGTTTGGTAATGAAGGAAGAGTCCAGGGGGGGGGCCAGATTCACGAAAGCACTTACACAAGTACTGACGAACGTGTACATCTCTCCTTAATCTTTCAAGGCTTTGGTTACATTTATTAAACAGTTTACAAGCATGAAAACTTCCCATTCAACTATTGTTATTGTTATAAACAGCCTCCTGGTGCTTCGGAGCTCAATAGCTGTTTATTAATTGGAAACAAAGCCGCCAAAGATTGAGAAATGATGGACAGGTTCGTAAGTGCTTCGTGAATCTGGCCCCAACAACACCAATGTGAGGTGGTGACTCTAGAACACCAAGACGTTAACTTGGGACACCGGAACAGCTGTGATGACCAAACCACACATCACACAAGGATGAGACGACGACATTCGGTCCGTCCTGGATTATTATCAAGTAATTATCATGTAATTATCTGAGGGAAATGCTAAGCTGGCATGACTATTTAGCACTTGCAATGGCATAAGGATCTCATAGGAGCTGGGATAGGATGGAGTGAGGGATTCGTCCTAAACCTCTTGCACCATCGGGGATCAAACAGCGACTTGCAAGATGCGAGGCCGTCGCTATATCGACCAGTAACATATAACACTTAAAACTACTACAAGTATGAGTGTAAGAGCGTGCAGGGGGGACCTAGTATGAGTGTAAGAGCGTGCAGAGGGACCCACTCCAGGACGCCCAGGTCCTCGATGGGCTCCGTCTTGGTGCTCCAGAGCCGGACGGTGTTGTCGTCGGAGCCGGACACCAGCAGCGAGCTGTCCTCGGAGAGCGCAAGCAGTTGATGCACCCATTGTGGTCCGTCAGGGTCTCCAGAGGCGTCGCCTCCAGCCCGTCCTTACTCACACCACTCCCCATCTTGGTCGTCACCCTGGGGGAAAGGCGATACAGAGTAAGTAATTTTCAAAGAAGGCACCAAGCCGGGAAGGCTGTGAAACACCATCAAATGTGCGGGGGCGCACATCAGAGGGCGCTAAATATCACCAAGGATGCCAATATGAGAACAGAAACGCATAAGGTGAACGATATCAATAGTATCCGAGTCACCAAGAATTCTATCGAAGGACAAGCGACCGCGTGGGACAGTCGGAAAGCAAGACACGCTCGTTCTGAAAGTGAAGCAAGACACGCTCGTTCTGGAAGTGAAGCAAGACACGCTCGTTCTGAAAGTGAAGCAAGACACGCTCGTTCTGAAAGTGAAGCAAGACACGCTCGTTCTGGAAGTGAAGCAAGACACGCTCGTTCTGAAAGTGAAGCAAGACACGCTCGTTCTGGAAGTGAAGCAAGACACGCTCGTTCTGGAAGTGAAGCAAGACACGCTCGTTCTGAAAGTGAAGCAAGACACGCTCGTTCTGGAAGTGAAGCAAGACACGCTCGTTCTGGAAGTGAAGCAAGACACGCTCGTTCTGGAAGTGAAGCAAGACACGCTCGTTCTGGAAGTGAAGCAAGACACGCTCGTTCTGGAAGTGAAGCAAGACACACGCTCGTTCTGGAAGTGAAGCAAGACACGCTCGTTCTGGAAGTGAAGCAAGACACGCTCGTTCTGGAAGTGAAGCAAGACACGCTCGTTCTGAAAGTGAAGCAAGACACGCTCGTTCTGGAAGTGAAGCAAGACACGCTCGTTCTGGAAGTGAAGCAAGACACAGCTCGTTCTGGAAGTGAAGCAAGACACGCTCGTTCTGGAAGTGAAGCAAGACACGCTCGTTCTGAAAGTGAAGCAAGACACGCTCGTTCTGGAAGTGAAGCAAGACACGCTCGTTCTGGAAGTGAAGCAAGACACGCTCGTTCTGGAAGTGAAGCAAGACACGCTCGTTCTGGAAGTGAAGCAAGACACGCTCGTTCTGGAAGTGAAGCAAGACACACGCTCGTTCGGTGGTAGGAAGAAGGAAACAGGGACACACTACTCTTAAGAGTACGCAGTTTGTTACCGGTAACAGAAGACCAACAACCCTGCCAACGGGTAAGGATGGAGGAATGAATAACTGGGTAAAAGTCGGAATAAGGGATACCTTTACGGGAGATGGGACAAGCGTGGATAGCTTCCTTAGCGGCAGCGTCCACACGCTCCTTTATAGAGACACCAATATGGCTGAGAACCCAGCAAAACTCAACTGTCTTAAATCTACTAGAGATAAGAAACAGACAATGTTGAATCTCGACTACCACCGGAGGGACTGGATTAAAGGACTCCAGAGCCATGAGGGAACTACGAGAGTCAACTACAACCCACAAAGGAGGATTAACAGCGAGAAAGCAGGAGACGAAGAGCCTAGAAAATAGCATAAAGTTCTGCCGTGAAGATGCTTGCATCTGGAGGCAGGCGACACATATAAGTGTGGTCAGGAAAAACAACAGAGTAGCCTACACCGTCTGCAGACGGTGTAGGCTGTTCATCTTCACCCATCGGTGAAGATGGAAACGGAGCAGGAATGTGAAGAAAAGTGTTCAAGGAAAAGGCGTTTCAGAACTGTAGGAGGGGGTAAAAGCTTTAGTGATGTGGGTCAGGGATTCGCAATATTGAGGAAGGGGGACCCTCCACGGGGGTAAGGACGCAACAACACGAGAAGAAATATTAGTAATACTAATCGAAATAGAATGTTGCAGCCGAGACAACCGGACAGAAAGAGGGAGGTGGTGAAGGGGAACAGAAACTACAGGAGGGGGAAAAGTCAAAGCACAACACAGGCGAGAGAAGATGTTATAAGGACCGTGCAAGGTAATGAAGACAGTAGCGATCTCGGCGGTCCTGGAGAGACAGGAAGGTACAAGCTGAGAGTAGGAGTCGAACGAAAGGCACCAGAGCTGAGGCGCAACCCAGTATGGTGTAAAGGATCAAGACTGCGAAGAGTAGAAGGAGAAGCAGAAGAGTATGCAGGGAAACCATAATCGAGTCTAGACATTACGAGAGAGGAACGTTCGCCTATCCGCTCCTCAAGAAGTATGGGACAAAACCTTGCCCTTAGAGCATTCAACTCGGAGGAAAGAGATATGGGCGACCAAGACAAACGAGTGGCAAAGAATAACCCCAAAAGCTTCACGGAATCTTTGTACACAAGGGGATGACCATAAAGCAACAAAGAGGGGACGAAGAACGACCCGCTTCCGAGTAAAAGTCATATCACAAGTCTTAGTTGCAGAGAACTTGAAGCCATGATTGGTAGCCCAAGATTGTTGACCTGTGTCACCATTGTTGACCTGAGTCACCATTGTTGACCTGTGTCACCATTGTTGACCTGTGTCACCATTGTTGACCTGAGTCACCATTGTTGACCTGAGTCACCATTGTTGACCTGAGTCACCATTGTTGACCTGTGTCACCATTGTTGACCTCTGTCACCATTGTTGACCTGAGTCACCATTGTTGACCTGTGTCACCATTGTTGACCTGTGTCACCATTGTTGACCTCTGTCACCATTGTTGACCTGAGTCACCATTGTTGACCTGAGTCACCATTGTTGACCTGAGTCACCATTGTTGACCTGAGTCACCATTGTTGACCTGAGTCACCATTGTTGACCTGAGTCACCATTGTTGACCTGAGTCACCATTGTTGACCTGTGTCACCATTGTTGACCTGAGTCACCATTGTTGACCTCTGTCACCATTGTTGACCTGAGTCACCATTGTTGACCTGAGTCACCATTGTTGACCTGAGTCACCATTGTTGACCTCTGTCACCATTGTTGACCTGAGTCACCATTGTTGACCTGAGTCACCATTGTTGACCTGAGTCACCATTGTTGACCTGAGTCACCATTGTTGACCTGTGTCACCATTGTTGACCTGAGTCACCATTGTTGACCTGTGTCACCATTGTTGACCTGTGTCACCATTGTTGACCTGTGTCACCATTGTTGACCTGTGTCACCATTGTTGACCTGTGTCACCATTGTTGACCTGTGTCACCATTGTTGACCTGTGTCATCATTGTTGACCTGTGTCATCATTGTTGACCTGTGTCATCATTGTTGACCTGTGTCATCATTGTTGACCTGTGTCATCATGGTTTAACACCGCCCACCAGTGGTTCTGGTGGCCGGGTCCCCCGCCCCCTGGTGACCGTGCAGATGCCTCCCGGAAGGGTTGGAGGGAAGACTGACCCCATTCCTGCTCCGCTGGTAATGGGGGTCAGTGCCCCCCCCCCCAACCCTTAGTAAGAGAGTCAGATGGGTGGTGAGGCAGAGGAGTGTGTGGTGATAGTGACAGAGATGGGACGAGGCAAGTGGTTAAGGCAGGTCGAGCACACTATTATGTTGTTAACCAGCATGACGACGGTCAATGTGTTGTAGCGTTGTGGTGTTGGGTCGATCAATACCTCCAGCACGTGAGCTGCCCACCACAACCACCCATCGTGGGCTCCCTCACTCCATCCCATCCAACCTCCCTCACTATCCTCCCTCCCTTTCCTTCCTCTTTCCCCTCCCTCCTTACCTCTAGCTGCTCGGCTGGTCACTCCTGCCACCCAGGACCAGGTCGTGACACCCTCGTCTTCACCCCCTCCCCCCCCCCCATGCTGCTAAATTAAATACCCTTCAACACATTCACAATTTACAAACTGAAAGCAATATCACACAAGCCAAGTATACCGATAGATCTTCCAGTTCAGTCCCAGGGAGGGGGGGGGGAGTGCTGTGATTGTGCACCAGCCAAACGACAGAAAGCACAATTGAGAGGAATGCACGTCGCCTGTTGTCTAAAGACAGTTTGTTATAGTTCTGATATTTGCTGAGTGATGATAGGCTTGAGGTAATTTGCAGTGGTTGAACCGAATGCACAGATACCATATGTAAGATAGGGATAGATTAGCGCGTAGTATAATGAGAGCTAGGAGGGCAGTGGGGAACATATCTTTTAGAAAGTATACCGACCGTTTTTTATACATTTTTATCACCCTCATACAACACATGCTATGTGTTGTATGAGGGTGCTGAAGTTCAGTCTCTTACTATATATATAGGCCAAGGAACTTCCCCTCATTTTTATTGGTAATGTTAACATTGTTTATCACACTAAACAGCACTAACAACATCATCACCACATGTAGTTCTTAGCTATATACACTTATTGTATATATTCAACACAGATAACACCTTAGGTGTCACTTCCACACAGGACACTACAAAAGAACTTCCGCGATTTTCTATCCTAGCGAGTCCTCCTTCGTACAACGCTCCAGGTTCCTACCTTGAGCCTTCCTTCTAAGGCACTCACACCGGCGAGTCCACTTTCCTCAGCAATTCACGGGCCAGTCCTCCACGGTATCATTAGTGTCTACCTCGAAACTCCAGCAACACGCTGGCTGGCTTCCGTCTAAAGACCTCGTCTTTAACAAGCCTTAACTTAAGAGAACAGACGGACGCTAATTCCATCAAGTAACACAACTGGGCCATCCCGGGATACGTCGGACCAATCGCTAATAGCTCGCTGGCTACCACAGACAATTCATTGTCTCCACAGACCAGGCACTACTTGTTCCCACTGAAACAAGTCTTGCATTCAGGACTGCCCTTACTGGTCACTCCGGGTTAACTCCCACTTGCTGTTCAAGGTACCTCCTCCCCCCCAAACAGAAAATAGGGTCGGGTGCGCTCAACAGATGGCATTGGCATCGTCACAATCCTACTCACAATTTTTGCACCATTAGCAAAAATTAAGAGGTAGGAATCTATTCCCTCCGGTAAGTCGTTCACATAGATTATATAGTCCTTTGATACTGTAAACCATAACTACCTCTTAAACTTCACCATTATGGCATCCGATGCTTTGCTCTGAACTATATTCGATCCTATCTTAGTGACACACCAATATGTATCCATCAATGATATAATCTCTCCCACTCTATCATTAACCGTAGGAGTGAAACAGGGCAGCATCCTAGGACCTCTCGTATTTCTTGTATACATCAGTGATCTGCCTAATATCTTTAACATTCTTAAACCTTCTATTTGCTGACGATACTACCTTCATCTACTCAGACCCCCAACCCACACACACTAAATAATGTTATAAATAACAAATTACAAAAAGTCCACTTATGGATGTCAACCAACAAACTCACACTAAACATAGAAAAGACCTAATACATCTTATCTGGAAGCAAATCAGCAAATGAAATTCAGCTTCAGATAGACAATGTTAAGCCATTATTCAGGCTAAAGATGTCCACCACTATCTTTAAGGGTAGTTCGTAACTAATGCAGTGTCATTACATTACACTACTACTATGGTTCTTACTAGGCCTATTACTATGGCTCTTACTACTACTACTGTGGTATTACTACTGTACTACGCCTGCCTCACTAACATTTCTCAACACTTTAACTATAAACTAAATGGTTTTATTTTATATCTAAAAATTCGCTTCATATTCACCTGTTCAGTCCAGCCAGAATTATAACTATTTATATAAGCTGTTACGAATAAAGCCTCCAAATCTAAATTAACGTAGATTATCTTTTGATAAGTTAGGTTCCGTATGGCTAGGTTATCTTAGGATAAGTCAGGTTCTGCATGGCTAGGTTATCTTAGTACAGGTTAAGTTTAGCTTGACTACGTTCAGCATTTCCAGTTGTATGCAGATTTTCCCATCTGGTACCCTGATGATGACGTCACTAAGCGATGTAGGATGTAGTAGCCTAAGTTACTCTATCATTTTGCGATGTATATTATCTCGGTAAACTAACTTTAAACTTGAACGAAGCGACGCCACAAAATTTCCACGATGTATTAGGTTATTTTGAGCTGGTTTTGAGGCCAAAATACAGGTTTCATTATAAAGTTAGTTTAGCGGCTCACACAGCTCCCTGTGGTCCGATGACGTACAGAGTAATGATCCATCGACCTATTTGTATACTACAGGTGCGTGTGAGGTCAGTGGTGGAGGTCTCGCACCTATCAATACATGTGAGGTTCAGACCTCCAGTATAAGTCACGAGCCTCGTCCTCCAGATTTATCTCCCGTAAACCTTCTTCTTCTTCTTCGCGATACGTGCAGTTTGCAGGAAGGTTTGTCCTGGCGATGACTGCACGAGCAGCGGTGTTGATAAGCGCGGCACTCACAGTGGCGTGTCAGGGTTATAATATGGCGGAGATTGGAAGCTATTGATGTCCTCTATTTGTGCGAGGATAATGAGAAAAATTAACATGTGAGTGGAAATGGCTTCAGGATGGCAAAGATGAAAAGTTGTGTTAATGGTGGTATCAAATTGTTGCTGTTTTACGAAAAGTGTGAGGTTAGGCAAGAGACCGAGCTTGTGACTCGAAGTATGTTTGGGAGTTAGTCGCAATTCAGATAGGTTAGGTTAGATTATTGCAGGGTAAGGTAGAGTACATTTAGTAACATGACGTTGGTGTGTATAAGATTAGGTTAGGTTGGGGTAGGTTAGTTGAAGATGGTTTCTGTTGTCGTATTTCGAATTTTACGTCTGGGATGTGATAACATCGGTCTTCTTTGACGTGCACCGTGCTGAATGTCTGGGAGTAAGCCGGTCGGCCGAGCGGACAGCACACTGGACTTGTGATCCTGTGGTCCCGGGATCGATCCCGGGCGCCAGCGAGAAACAATGGGCAGAGTTTCTTTCATCCTATCCCCTGTTACCTAGCAGTAAAATAGTACCTGGTGTTAGTCAGCTATCACGGGCTGCTTCCTGGGGGTGGAGGCCTGGTCGAGGACCGGGCCGCGGGGACACTCAAGCCCCGAAATCATCTCAAGAGTGGTTGAAGTATGTGTCGTGGGAGAATGTAGTTTTTCAGTCAACGTGGCAGGTCGTAGGGAGGTTTGTAGAGCTGGGGGTTTCTTACTCTTGGTGCTGGTGGCTGGGGTTTGTGGCAAGTTAGCCTGGGAAGTGACTTGGGTAAGGTGTGCTGAGGAGTCATTTAGGAGGTTTTCCATCATCAGTTCAAACGATGTGTGTCCATGAATGGTAGCTGTGTTAGGGAGGATGTCACTGTCTGTAGATGTCGGTGGGATGTCTGTTGGGTCAGCCTCGGGGATGGGTTGGATTACTTGTGTAAACTAATTTATTTAGGAGTCGGACCAGGGTCTTTTCTAGTGCATTTTTAATGCGAGTGGCAAGAGTTTCAACAAGATCGGGACACAGATGAACGTTTTGTGGGAGAGGATTGGACTCTGGGGGAGCAGGATTGTCAGACACACACACATATCAGGTACACGCAAAGGTTGTGGTTGAGTGTGAGGTAGCGGTTGATGATGGACTGAGTTAGGTTGTTTCAGTGCACTACTGTACTGCAGGTTGGTGTTAGGGAGAACCTTGGTTTTTGCCGCTATGTATGAAGGACATTGAAGGCTATGTATGAAGGACATTGAAGGCTATGTATGAAGGACAGACATTTATGCCCGAAGCGCCTTGCGTAATAGTGGCTTTAGGCATTGTATGTACTAGCTCTATCTATAAATCCATCATTCTTTGTAAAATCTCTTGTATGTACGTACCTTACCTAAATAAACATTTATTTATTTATTTATTGTCTGATTGTTTGAATGTACTGTCATGATCGCCGCCACAGTTTGAGCAGGTGAGTATATCTGGCGCTTAGTCTTGTGTGTAATGGAAACCACAGCATTTTCCACATTTGATGTCCTTGGTGCAGCTGTTCGAGGTATGGTTGAAAGCTTTACGTCTGAAGCACTAAGTGGGACGGGTACATACACCTCTAGTTTATGAAGGAAGCCGTTAATACAAACCCGATCAGGGGAAAGTAGTCTAGAAAGGTAAGCGGGGCAGTGCCTGTATCACTCAGTTCTCTTTTTTTTATGTATATTTTTTTTACTCTGAAGATTGGAATGTCATCTGCCTGAAGTTGTGCCATGATGGCGTCTGCATTAATGTCTACAACATGTCGGATTAGTAGTAGAAGTAGGCATCCATCAGTCTCAGTAGACTATGGAGACTAATAACATGTCGGATTACATATTTGGCTAATGGGTCCCCAAGTGGTTGGTAGCATCTGACTGTATCCTCACATGTCAGTAACGTCGGGAACTTCTAGTCCCGTAAACCACTACAGTTTCCTTTTAGCCACAATAGTTTCTTGTAAACCTCTATATTTTACACTTTAATACACAGGTTTGTATTTTTCTATACTGACACACACACGACACGACTCTGACTCACTTGTATACTGACTTTCACATCTATACTGACTTTCACATCTATACTGACTCTCACATCTATACTGACTCTCACATCTATACTGACTCTCACATCTATACTGACTCTCACATCTATACTGACTCTCACATCTATACTGACTCTCACATCTATACTGACTTACACGCACGTCTTGATAAGAGTCCTCGACCGACCGAAACGTCGTTTCCTGGTCTTGTGGTGAGTGGTCTGGTCATCACGTCTTCAGCCACGTTATTGTGACTCATTGTCTGTATAGTCCGCCGAGGAAGAACAATTAACAGATAAATAACAAATAGAAGAAACAATATGACAAAATTTGTGAATTGTGGGGTTCAGTGTCCCTAACTTGCACACCATGCAAGGTGATGGAGACGATTTAGCGAAGAAAAACTATTAGAGTATCTGGAGAAAGAATTTTGTAGCACATCTCCAACATGGGTTCAGAGGTAACAAATCTTGCCTCACAGGTTTAATAAATTCTATGAGCAGGCAAGAAAGAGAAGGGTGGGCAGACTGCATATTTTTGGAATACCAGAAAGCCTTTGTCTCAGTACCCCATTGGACTAGTGCATAAGCTATAACAGGCAGGAATACAAGAAGGTACTCCAAAGGTATAGAGTACCTAAGGAACAGAAGACAGCGAGTCACTGTGAGGGAGAGGTCTCAAAATGGCAAGACGTCACCAGTGGAGTCCCAAAGGGTTCAGTCCCTGAACCTATCCTGTTTCTGATACATATATAATAAACGATCTCCAAGAGGGAATAGACTCGTTCCTCTCAATGTTTGCCGAGGATGTGAAAACCATGAGAAAAATTAAGACTGAGGAAGATAGCAATAGCACCAAATGGCTACTAAAGTGCAACCAAGTAAATGTAAAGTAATGAGGCTAAGTAGAGGAACAGGAGGCCAACACAGGGCACACCGAATGGAACACGAAGTTCTCCGAGAANCGTTATATATATATATATATATATATATATATATATATATATATATATATAATATATATATATATATATATATATATATATATAAGGTTTGTGAGGGTACCAACCTCTGGTGCCAATGTGGGGACCCATAGCCTCGGAGAAGAAAATAAAACGTATTCAGAGGAGACCTTGTGGTTTCTCACTGAACACTAATATTTTCTTCTCCTACCACCCCCATTCTTTTGTATGTACACATATATATTTGCTTTATTTGAACTGTGTTACAAAAAAGGAGTTACATATAGGTTACAAAGATGGTTATCATAGGTTGTCGAGTTCCTCCAGCTCCTCAGATGGCGGGCAGGAACCCTGGATGCAGTGCGCATTTCCCCTCTGTATCGCCACGCTGAGGCGCTGGAAAAGAAAGCTGGCAGCTCTAGGGTCCCTTGTTGTTTCAATGAGCCTAGAACCCAGTTCCTTCAAAAAACTGGTAGCACTTTTACCCCAGGCGCCGAGTGTCTCAGAAGCAATGGGGACAAAATTGTAGTGGTGATCAAGTTCTCTATACTTACGGGATTTGGCTGCTTCCCTGTGGGTGGCAGCGCCACCTGGTTGTGCAACACTGAGGTCAATGTAGGTGTTAGCCAGGGTTGATACGCACGTGTAGTCCCATACCAACTGCTTGCCATTCTTCCAGGGGTTCACTGTGATACCATCCGGGCGACCAATAAGAGCATCAGAGTTACGGGGCGTTAGGTAACGAGGCTCTCTCTCGGCTGGGCATCCAGCTGTGGTGAGGCTCCTCTTGATGATGTCGTTAACTTCACTGTGCCTCGAGTGCCATCCTCCCGTGCTTTGGCAGAGTAGGCCATGGTGGCCGTACCTGTCAGCCACCACCTCGCCGCAAATACACCTATATCTGGTGTGGATTGGGGCAGCAAGGCGGAGGGCCACAGCAATTCGGAGGGCGTGTGGTGTGAGACGCGTGCCAGTTGCCGACATTGGGGTTGCTAACAGGAAATCCCCTGCATGAGGGGCTGCTACTGCTGTGAGGCGAGCAATGTCGTGCTGTGTTGATGCAGCACCCAGGCACTCTGCAGCAACTTTGTCTACAATGGGGCCATCCCAGCTGGATTGCCTGTGGGCTTTTGGGATGGTGGTTGAGGTGATGGGCCTGCACGAGAGGCCCACTCTGTGGCACAGCGTGTAAAATTGGGATCATGTACACCTGCCAGCTGATGTAAGTGGGCAGGTAGAATTTCCTTCACAAGGTCGTCGGATGCTGATAAGAGGACAGGAAGGCTGGAACAGCGATTTGCGTTGCTGTTCGAACTCCGAGGCCCCCAAGTCTTACGGGAAGAGAGGCTTGTTTCCACTGCAGGTCATCAAAAGAGAGGTTAAGGGCTTTTTCTAGCATTGATTTCAGTAACCGGTCATACTCACTTAGTTTTGGCTACTGTAAGATGGTGAACACCTCAGAAAGTAGGTTAACCTGGGGAGGGACAGACATCTGGTGATGAGGTAGAGTGCATCATGAGCATCAATATCCTCAATCCTCCCATCCATCCTCTTAAGGTCGGCGATTTTCTTATCAAGGACCTCATCGATGGCTTTCAACCCCAGGGGAGCTCCTAGGAGTGTGCTGTCTTCAGGTTTAGTTTTATGGATGTTTGGCAGAAGACCCTCTATTCTCTCTACGATGCCCTGGTTGGAACATATTATTTCACATTTAGAAGGTTCAGGGTGAGGCCTAAAACTGCACCTTGCTCCTGGATTTTTCTGATGTCCTCCAGGAGGGAGTCTTGGGAACCAGCTAGGGTACCATCATCCAAGAACCAGATGTTAAGCTCGCTGGACAGGACCTCTGTGACTTGTTTGATGACTAAGCAGAAAAGGAGAGGAGCAAGGGGGTCACCCTGTTGGACGCCTTCCCGCGAGTCAATTTCATGTTCGCCAAAAAGTAGCTTAAGATCCATACTGTAGCATGAATGTACGAAAGGGTAGAGGGAAGGGAAATGACTATGAACCGCACGGAGTACAGCATCCCTCCGCACCAAATTGAAGGCATTTTTGAAATCTAGCTTGATAAGGGCCTTTTCGTCTGTGATATTGGCGATGAAGGCTCGAGCTGCATGGGCTGCCGCCTCACACCCTTGTGGAATGCCAAACCCAAGCTGTTTTGGCTTCAGCATGTTGGCCGCTGCATCACTAACTGTTCTTGCGGCTGCCTTTGCGACGAGACGCCGGAGAGAATTGCCCACAGCTATTGGCCTGATCCCTCCATCCTTTTTCTTTAGAGCACAGAGGGATGCTCCAAAAAAAATAGGTCTTATGGACGGTGGTATGTTGCCAGCTAGACATGTTGGTGAATCTGGTTAGTTCCACCAAGAGGTTCTTTGCAATGTCACCCAGTGCAGGGTTGAGCATTTGCTTGAGGTGGTTGGGTTTTAGTCCTGTGAACCCACCTGCTGATCCGGTTGGGAAGGACATGGTTGCTTTATGGACCACAGATTCAGCCACCCAGAGAGGTTCTGCTCCGTTAGCCCCCACTTGTACAATGTCGTCCTCACTCGGAGCCCTGGCAGGGTGTTTCTCCCTTAGGGCTTGAGCTGTTGCGGCATCTCTATCGGCAATTGAGTCCTCACTGGTGATGACTCTTATTGCGCCAATAGTGTTTCCTTCTTCTATTTTCTTGGTGACTGATGTTCTGATTTTTGATGTCTCGGATATGGCACTGTTGCTCTTCCTGCCGTGGGTGTTTCTCGCTCGAGTGGAAAGGCGCACCTGGTTGTCCTCCCTGGGAAAATCATTTATAGCTTTGATGATTGAGGCAGCTAAGGTTTTGTCTCTCCTTGCAGGGGTGGCTAGACATATATTGCCATATATTGCATATATAGTCCTATTGACTATATATATATATATATATATATATATATATATATATATATATATATATATATATAATATATATATATTATGCAGTAACTTGCCTAAACACGCAAGTGAAGTTTTACAACTTTAGAACACTTACCCATCGGGAGACTTGAACCCTAGCCATGACAGAAGCCTCACAGCAACTGACAAAACAGGTACGCCTTTAACCCACTACACCAAACTCAGACCCTTAAAAAAGAGATGGTAATTTCGGGGTATTTTATCCTCCCAAAGATCGCCACCTCCCAAGGGCAACTAGAGCTAGTGAGAGGTCACTCGCGTTCTTTCATAAAGTCCGTTAATATGGGAGAACACTGTGTCTATGCTTAATGCAGTAACTTGCCTAAACACGCAAGTGAACTCCTGATGGGAAAGTGTTCTAAAGTTGTAAAACTTCAGTTTGGTGTTTTATGTGTGTGTGTATATATATACACACACACACACGGATTAAGGCGTCCTGTAGATATCAGTTGCGTTGCTCCTGGCAGTATGGGTTCGAGTCACTTCTGGGGTGTGAGTTTTCAGTTGCATATAGTCCTGGGGACCATTCAGGCTTGTTCGCATATATATATATATATATATATATATATATATATATATATATATATATATATATATATAATTAATATTATATATGTAATATTCAGTCCATTATATATGCAACATTTCTACTAAAAGTTTGACGATCACAACTCTTATGGAATAAATTCCTAAACTTATAACACTAGTATAATCTTTTGCTCTCTAAATACAACTGTGGTCGCACTCAACAGGTAAACTAAGGAAAATGTAGGTGGATAAAGTAGTTTTATGAGGAGGTAATAGTGACAGGATGAGGCCTTGGGCAACCTGAGCAATATAAGTGACAGGGGGCGCGCCTTAGCACTACTTACAAACACCATTGTGGAACCTGGCGCAGGGGACGGAGTCGGTGTGGTCCCTGAAGGTGCGAGTGTTCTCCAGGCCCTCCCTCACCCAGCACCTGGCCGTATGGTCCGTGCCGGTGGTGTACATGAACCTGTTCACTACCCGCAGGAACAGGATGGCCCCAGCGTGGGCGTCCTCCACCACCTGCAGGAGACCAAGAGTACTTCAACTCAGGAGAACAATTCAGGACTTGCGACGGAGGGATGTGTCTGTCACAGTATTGTCTAGCCTGTCAATGTAGCTAGCTTGATGCGTTTTGTTTTAGGGATCCACAGGTGGGAACGTGGTTATGAGCGTTCACATGTGATAGCGTGGTTCAAAGAGTTCACATGTGATAGCGTGGTTTAAGGAGTTCACAGGTGAGAACGTGGTTTTACTAGTAAATATAATAACTTTGGAGGAAGGGAGGAGTGAGGGGGGAAGGGAGGAGTTTCAAATACAGTTTCATATGTAGATATGATAGAGCCCAGTTGGCTCGGGAATCTGAACATCAGATGATTAACAGTTGAGAGGCGGGACCAAAGAGCCAGAGCTCAACCCCCACAAGCACAACTGAGTACACACCACTACACACACACCACCACCCGGCCACCGAGCCTCCAACTCTATACACATTACATTCTGTTATTACCTTTTGTTGATTTAAAACAGTTTCGATAAATAGATAGTTAAATGCGGCAGCCTCGTTCCCTAGACTTTGCCGACATGGAAAAACTTGATTCATTCGCTGCTAAAAGCATTGAATGTGGTCTTGTTATCTCTATAACTAAATCCAGAGTTCTCCATCCCCGAGAGAAAACTCATGTCCCTATAACTTTCAAGGTCAACAACCAGAACATTGAAACGTGTAGGCAGCACAAATACCTTGGAGTTGGTATTAACAGTGACGTTGTAAATGATCTACACCGTAGGTTAAAAGAAAGACTAAAACCATTGAAAACACTTACTGGTAAGAATATTGGTATCAATATTAAATATGCTAGACTATTAAATATTAATTTAATAGATATTAAATATGCTATATGATGTTCGTTAGATCTCTCGTTGATTATAATGCTCTGCACTTAATTAATTTCCCCTCCTCTGTGTTGGACAAACTTGATGTAGTACAGAATGAGGCCATGAGGATAATTCTTGGTGCTCCAAGATGTACAAGAATCATCAACAAGAGGGAAGAACTGAAGCTTCCAACCATACTAGAGAGAATAATGCAAGTCAACACCACCTTTTGCCTTAAAGTCATGAGACCCTACATCTCCTGCATTGCTCAGAGACAAATTATTTAGTGCTGTTAACACCCTTTTGACTGTTGCCGACATACCAACTCCTTTTATGATAATTGGCTGAGCAATAATGCCTACAATCTCATTAAACTTAACATTCCTTTTAAGTGCAATCTACCTGTCTCTGATATTCCTCTTTATCTGTACCCCACTATTCAAGTATCATACACACCTGTCACCAAGACAGATAATGAGAATCTTGCTCTTCTCAAAGCTGTCACACTTGAAACAATTGCCTCCTCCATCGAGAGTTTAAGATCTCACGAGCACTGTGTCTACACCGACGGCTCAGTCCAATCCTCTACTGGACGGACTGCAGCAGCATGTAGGTTTTATAGAAATAATATTTGCACAAAGACTGTCAGTGTCAGGTTAAACACCTGGCTGACCTCCACACAAGCAGAACTAGCAGCATTACACCTAGCTACCAGTACATTAAAAAACATTGGAGGAGGAATAATATTTTGTGATTCAAAATCTGCTCTTCAAGCAATCGAAAACTTCTCTTGGAAGATCGACAGCAAGAACCTCATACTCCCATTATAAATGACCTAATTGATGCACAGAGTAAAGGGTCTCGAATCTCCTTTGTATGGATACCTTCACACATAAATATAACCCATCATAATGAGACAGACATTGCAGCCAAATTAGCGTGTAACAAGGATGAAGTTGAATTAGATCTAGGTATCCCCATCTCTGCTGTCAAAACTGTGTTGGTCCAAACACTCAGATCTGATAGGAAAGAACTTACTGACTCCCAACGACCTGAAAGTACTAGTATAAAAAGCTATGATTTGTTCAGATCTGAAACCTATATCTATGGGCAGCACAAAACGTCCACTAGACTGTGTGACACAGTGGTTGCAATGATCAGGTTGGGTTACCGTTACCTGTGGCAGGTGGCTGCAGGTGACGGATCTCCCAATCCTGAGCACTCCAGTTGCAAACTCTGTGAGCAGGAACTACGGCACGATCTCCCGCACTACATCACTGAATGCCCAGTTATTAGACCTTTCAGACTAGTTGGCATGAGGTACCTGGAGCTTTGCAATTACTTTATTCACTCTCGTATTCTTGAAGATATCCTCACAGTGTACCCAAAATTTGCCAGTGCAGGCTACTAAACATATGGCCTTGTATGACTAACCATCCTGCGAGATGGGGACTTTTATTACCACTGCTACCTTATTCAATCTCGTGTTGATGATATCCTCAAAATGCATCCGGAGTCTGCCAGTGCAGACTGCTTATCACATGCCTCTGTATGACTAACCATCCTTTGTGATGGGGATTTTTTAGCATCACCTAGTTAGCTGTTTTTGACACACTGTACTCCACTTCATATAGTCTAGGGTAGCTGCACTAATGCAGATGTACCTCATGTATTAATAAAAAAAAGTGATAAATGTACACGTGATACTGGGAAGAGTAAACATGATACTTTTCATGACGAAGGAACATTTTTCGCCGTCTGGGTCAGTGGCATCTGTGTGCAACCCGTCCTCGCAAATTTAATATGTCAATATTGACTTATTAAATATGTGCATAGGTGACATACTTAACATAATAGTTTCCCTTGAAAATCTTCATAGAAAACACCGACCTTACCTAACCTTGTTAGTATGTTAAGATAAGCATCTTATTGCTTCGTAATTACAATTATTACTTAACCTATACCTATAATAGGTTAAGTAACAATTGTAATTACGAAGCTATAAGATGCTTATTTTAACATACTAACAAGGTTAGGTAAGGTCGGTGTTTATTATGAAGATTTTTCAAGGGAAACTATTATGTTAAGTATGTCACCTATGCACGCAACTAATAAGTCAATATTGACTTATTAGATTTGCGAGGACGGGTTGCTGTGTGTGTGGTACTCCTACATGGTGACCCTACAGTAGAGGCAGCAACAAGAGGTGCTGGTGGAAAGTGTACCACATGGAGGTTACAGTAGAGGCAGGAGGGGCTGGTACCTTCATCTTGGTGCCTCTGGAGATGTCCCAAGCGATAATACTCTGATCCTGGCTGCCGGTGTACAGGATGTGTCCGTTGGGGTCCGTGTCCATGCTGGTGATGGGCTTCTTGTGACCCTTGAATGTCTGCAACAATAGGTAATGTAACGTAGCGTGTTATCAAGCGCAAGTGCTAGGCCAGAATGGCCGCGTAGCGCATGGAAAGGAGATGAGCTGGGGCGGGAGGACTCTGTGAAGGAACGGGATCCACCTACTGGGATCATCGGGGATCAAACGCCGTCCTGCAAGAAGTGAGGCTGTCACTGTGTCGACCACTTCAAATGGATAACAATATAAATATCTACTTATAGCATATGAACATCCATATCCAGGTTGGTAGGACAGCGGTCATGTATTAATCAGGCCCGAGTTCGAATCTCAGATGATCCAAAAACTTCAGTACCTCATTACATTATATAATACTAAAGAATTTAGAACAAATATTAAGGTTCAGTTTTGTTCACGAAAGTTACAATTTAGTGTTTTTACAGATTTTTCAAATTTCTTAAATGAATATGTACGTGTTTACGTGAGAATACGTTTGTGCGTGTATTGGCTGACCTTGTGTGAGTGAGTCACTGACCTTGTGTGGGTGAGTGGCTGACCTTGTGTGGGTGAGTGGCTGACCTTGTGTGAGTGAGTCACTGACCTTGTGTGGGTGAGTGGCTGACCTTGTGTGGGTGAGTGGCTGACCTTGTGTGGGTGAGTGGCTGACCTTGTGTGGGTGAGTGGCTGACCTTGTGTGGGTGAGTGGCTGACCTTGTGTGGGTGAGTGGCTGACCTTGTGTGGGTGAGTGGCTGACCTTGTGTGGGTGAGTGGCTGACCTTGTGTGGGTGAGTGGCTGACCTTGTGTGGGTGAGTGGCTGACCTTGTGTGGGTGAGTGGCTGACCTTGTGTGGGTGAGTGGCTGACCTTGTGTGGGTGAGTGGCTGACCTTGTGTGGGTGAGTGGCTGACCTTGTGTGGGTGAGTGGCTGACCTTGTGTGGGTGAGTGGCTGACCTTGAGGCACTGGGCAGTGTCGAAGGACCAAGCCCGGGCAGTGTTGTCGAAGCTGGCGGTGATGACGAGGTCCGCCGGGTTAATGTTGTAGCCGTTCTCGTCTGGGACTCCCATGTCCCGCCCCGGCACGAAGATGATAGGGGACACTATCCCTGTGTGTCCCTGAGGGAGGATAGATAGGCTATAGTGTCGTATCCCAGGGAGTCGCGCCCCATGTCAGCATGCATTGTTACCCCTTCTGATACCGTGCTGCACATATAAGGTGCTCCTGTAGTTCCCACCAGACTTTCCTTCCTCCGCCAATATACTGGCTCCTGACCTATATATATATATATATATATGTATCGGATTCAACATAGAAATTTTATCAAACCTAACTTAATTTTTCTTAAATTAGTCTAGTCATTTGGATGATTACAACATCTTTAGTGAATAAACAATACATTTGGCTCTTGACCTCTCGTTATGATCGATTTGTGTTCTATCATCCTTTGGTTTGAATATTGGCCAGTTTAACCAACAGAATTTATTGCAATCTTTGCTTGGAATTTTCTAACACAATCATTGCAATTACTTTGGAAATTTTTAAACTGAACATTTTCTCTATTAAGATTCCTAAATGTTACATTAATATTGAATAGTTTTATTAATTTTGGAATTTCATTGACGTTATCATGGAATTCAGAATTGTTGTATTCTTTATATTGTATTACTGTCTCTTTGAAACCGAATAAAGTATTGCGAGCAATTCTATTAGCTTTTACCACAAAATATTTATGGTGTTTTAAATTGAAGCTAACAATATGTGGCTCTCATTTCTCGATGTATAAACTCTGGGCTGCATATCCTCCGAGCTATCACGCAATGTACATTCGTTAATTTGTATGAATTATTGAATGAAAACGTGATATGATTTAGTATATAAAATAATATTGTCTGGTATATGAAATACTATTATTAGTTAATAGAGCCGTACTTGTATCGGAAGCCTACATTACATTCGGTTGGGCGTTTGCGTTCTGTGGCAGCCCGTCCTCAGGCTAGGTTCATTCCATCCAGCGGCCGACCCCAAAGAGGAGTATTGTGTGTTCAGGAGCAGGTTAGGCTTCTTGCCAAATATTTGAACTTCAAGTACGTGGATGAAACATTTACTCAGTTGCCATTCAAAC
>WNGS01111181.1:34797756-34813569 GCA_020271785.1 Procambarus virginalis
TCTCAACACCTGCTGAACCAGCTACTGTCATCACACCTGCAAGTCAACCAGAACCCAAAGCCACAGCCAGCACAGCTCCTCCGAAAATCTTCAACCCATACGTCACCTGCTACCAAGGTATTGACGACAACGCCGACCCAAGAATGCGAGAGTTCCATGTACCAATGCGGGACCCAGTATATGCAGACGAAGATGGTATCAACGTCAACTTGTCAGACTACGACCTAGAATCGGCCTCACCAGTGATCCTGGATGGCCTGAAAGCCCCCCGCAGATTCCTGATCCATAACCCGAAGGCATCAGAAACGCCACTATCAATCCTGGACATCGTAACAGGAACGATAACGACCAAACACAGAAATGGCAAAGAAACTGTAACCAAGGTAGAATCTGAATCTGACATCAAAACCCTGATGTGCAACAGTGTGTGGCGCGCATCAGGGGAAGAACTAAACGAAGTTGTAATAGTGGAAAGACCCACTGCTTCACCAAGCTCGCCAACAAGCCAAACTCCATGCAAAAGATCAAGAAGAGGAAAACATCCCAGCTTCAGCACTAGAATGTATCGAAGGTAGCTGCCTTCCCCCCCCCCCCCCTCTTTAGGGGTATGGGGACCTAATTTTGCTCGTTTTGAGGTGGTGGATCCCCTGGAAGAAGACTCTAACATCTAAGAAGAAAGAAGACTTCAGCTCCAAGAAGAAAGAAGACTTCAGCTTCACGAAGAAAGAAGACTTCAACTCAAGAGAAGAAAGAAGACCTCACATCGCCGCCCCTCCCCTGGGACTCAGCCAGCCCAGCCTAAGCCGGCCAGGTGTTCAGAAAGCCTCATTATCAGCCGCGCAGCTGGGTCTAGCCCTGGCTCTGTCTCTCCAACTCCGACGCTTCCTCTCACCCAAGCTATTCTTCACCTGTCCCCACTTGAAAACTCACCCGAAGGGTATCTTGACCTATATTTAATTGATTGATTGATTGGGAGCTATCAAGTCTCACTCCAGTTAATCACTTCACGTAAGTTTAATAGTATGGTTTGTTGTAGTTATAAAATTCTTGTTGTATTTTAATGTTTTTTGAATAAGCTTTTATCTATGTGACAGTTAATAAGTTTTATTTGTATTGATCACTGTAAGTAAGCTTAAGTGTTTTGTTTTTTAATAATTTTCCTTTCTTTGATAGGCAGTTATATTCAGTATGAGTTCTTTGTTTACCAGTTATTTGATTGTGACTTCTATTTTTTCTTTTAGATCTGATGATGAATACAAGAAGTATTCGAAACGTTATGCATTTTAAAGTAAAGAATCTGAAACAAGATGTTCAGTATACCCCTGGTTTTCCTATTTATCTTTATATATATATATATATATATATATATATATATATATATATATATATATATATATATATATATATATATATATATATATAAAGAATTGGTATAAAAAGAGCCAGAAATATATAATTATTTATGTAGAAAAATATACAGTATAATGAAGTGCACAGTCCAGGAAATATGAAGGAAAGTATTTAGTATTGCACAGTATGTTGAGTTGCTTGGGTGCCCCGGATGTTGTGGTTGTGCTGCAGCTCCTGGGAGCAGACTTATGCCAGAAATCTCTTCATTTCTTTTTGGCAAAGTTAAAAATGGACAATTCTTGACTTTGGTCTAAGTGGAAGATCGTAAGATCCCCCACTGGGCCGAGCGCTCTCGTCGTTATGTACGGCGTCAACACCAGAGGACAAAGGTTGCCTCAGATGGCCCATAATTCCCTCTAGTTATGCTTCAAATAATCATCTTGTGTGGAACAAATATGATAACATGTTATTTTGTTGAAACATTATAAATGACTTAATTGGGTGCAGGCGATGAGTCACAATAACGTGGCTAAAGTATGTTGACCAGATCACACACTAGAAGGAGAAGGGACGACGACGTTACGGCCCGTCCTGGACCATTCTCAAGTCGATTGACTTAATTGGGTAATCTATAATAAAATTCAACAGTCCAGGATGTATATAGTGAGATGTGTGTCGTATTTTTCAGTGCATTTATTGAGGACAAAAAATATCAATGATGGTTAGTCAGAAGTTGTTAGTTGTGATAGGCTTATTAACTGCAGAGTCACATGATCTCATTAGGCCAAAACGTTGATGACAGTGATGACTATAAGGGCAGGACAAATGAAACATCCCGCCTTCCCTTGTATGAATGTTACAATACACGTGTAAGAGAACAGTAGTCTCAGCTGGACTTGTGTGCAAATTTTTGAAGGATACACGGATACCCGTCCCATCCCAAATCCTTATCCTGGCCCTTTCCAAGTGCTATATAGTCGTAATGGTTTGATGCTTTTCCCTAATAGTACCCTTCCCTTCCAGGTTGGAGTAACCTTGTTTTGGGTGTCCCTGGATAGGTAATCTCATTTGCAATTTAGATGGAATATGAGTGAAGGCATACAATGTCTGGTTTCACAAGATGATGGGAGTTACACGTCTCAATGTATTGAGATTGATGAAGCATCACCATTTAAGATGCAACAAGCTTCAGTAGCAAGAAGGCTGGAGTCAGGTCAGGGAAGTGACCTTACTCTCAACTGTAGAGCTAGCTTAGGTACCTCTGTTGACGTCAGACGGACTTATGGTTGAGCCAATCAGATGTCTGGTTAAGGTAACAGCTGCATTCTGATTGGTGGTCTGTGTAAATTTTTATGAATTGCGAGATTTGAGCCGTGTACCCACACCATCGTTCATTCTCGGTGAGAACTTGGCGCAGATCAGAGGTGGACCCTCCTGCTCTAAAGAGCTGACCAGTCCCAAAGTACAGGACTCTGGAAAGTTCAGCTTGGCTCCTCCATTACTCGACTTCCGTCGGTAGTATTGAGACTACAGCGGTGGAGACTGATGATCATAGCTGTGCGCCCACCAAACGATGGCGAAGAAGCGTGGATGTGAATGTGTGAGAGCTGATTTATGTAAGTACGTTGTAATTTTGCATACACATTGTCTCACGTATGTGGTGCCATAGGGTGATCCAGCTGAGACTGGAGGAGAGCTGAAACTCACATTGGTGTGGCTGTGTGAGCTCACGAGTGCTGGTCACATGATTGAGCATGTATCTGTGATGTATTTAACAACACGTCAGACTTCGTGTGCATGCTAATGTGTCCAGCTTATCTTGGTGATATGCTGATATTGTCCTTTAACTATAACGGCAGTGGTGTTGGCAGCTTTGATCTGTAAAGCGTATCATATTGAGTGTTAAGCCAGAGATCTGGGTATCGGCTGAAGGACGGATACTGCACGATGATTTGCCTATAATGCTTCTTAAAAACAATTTACCGCCAACTATGTATATGTATACGTTTAAGTATAATAAACTAGTTGTTGTAAGATATACATGGTTGCATTAGTGAAACCCCTCCCCCTCACCTATAAATCCGTTGTCCTCATGTGGGAACCATATTAAACTAGCACTACATTAAAAACAAATATTGATGTGAACCGAAACTCTAATTCCCTGCTTCATATGAAGAATTACATGCGACCTATAGTGTGGCAGAATTCACTTTGGATTCTGTGGTTTTGCTGTCGGCACTATTCACTTGTTGACCGCTGTGAACAGTTGGTCGTCCTGCCTTGGTTTTACTACACACAAAAGTGGGCCAAGCAACGTAATTTCGGACACCACACCGTGTGGAAACATGATGTCTTTTACCTCTCAGCCGCTCCGTGGTAACCATGTGGTCATGTGCTTGGTTGTGACCAGTGGTGGTTACAACAGACACAGGTAGGCTCACCATGTTTGTGTGATCTGGCTTGTTCTACTAGTATAGTACACAGGCAACAACAGATCTCTGTCTCGCCCTGTCTGTCTGTCTGTCTGTCTGTCTGTCTGTCTCTCTCTCTCTCTCTCTCTCTCTCTCTCTCTCTCACTACTAGACATCATGAGCTGATTGTACAATGCGTTATTACACCGTACGGATTCCACGATGCATTATTACACAATGTGTTATTACACAATGCGTTATTACACTGTGCACTATTACATAATTCATTATTACACGGTGCTGCGTTATTACACGGTGCGTTATTAAACGATGCGTCATTACACAATGCGTTATTACACAATGTGTTATTACACAATGCGTTATTACACAATGCGTTATTACACAATGCATTATTACACAATGCATTATTATACTGTGCGTTATTACATAATGCATTATTACACGGTGCGTTATTACGCAATGCGTTATTACATAATGCATAATTACACGGTGCGTTATTAGAAGGTGCGTTATGACACGATGCATTATTACGTTATTTCAATGTATATCCCCACACTTGTATATATCCCACACCTGTAAATATCCCGCATCTGTGTATATCCTACACTTATGTGTATCCTACACCTGTGTATAGACTCCTCCTATTGGAGTCCCATTGTAATGCAGGTGGTAGACTGACACTTTGCCCTGCAGCTTTGTTTTGGCACATCAGTGACTTAGGTAATCTTAAACCCAGGTTACCAGTTGTCACTTCTTTTTTGGATAAAGGTGTGTTAAATTGGTTGCAAACTCAAATGCCTTTTCTACATCAAAGAAGATCACTATAGCCGAACCTAAGTTTACTGTTTCTAGTAATGTTCCTTTGCTATACCTACTCCTCTAGTGAAGCCAAATACGTGCTTATGTAGATCTCCAGTCTTCCACAGTTGCCTTTTTAAAACCATCCGTTCTCCAGTTTTACTAATGGACGATGTTTATTAATTTTGTCTGTAATTACAGATTTATTTGGCTTAAGAGACAGAATTATGTCTACTTTCTTCTAAGATGCATTGACATTTTTCAGAATCCCTGAGCATGGAAACAAATGTTTGCCTTCAGCATACCCGGATCTGAGACTTGTGAGCTCTTGAACACCATCTTCATCTCTCCCTCTAGCGTTGGACCGTCACAACCCTCTCTAGCGTTGAACCGTCACACCTCTCTAGCGTTGTACAGTCACACGTTCCTTCGCCACGGTCCAAAGCGTCTGCTCTAGGTGTCAACATCAATGATGCCTAAGGTATCAGCTTCGAGGGTCATCTTGCTGCCGGCGCCGACGGAGGAAGCCGAGGACTTGGACAGCGGGTCGTCGGGCAGGTAGCCGTCTAGGTGACGGTTGAGCTCCTCCAGCCGCTGGTCCTGATGCCAGCTGTACTCATGGTCCTCAGGCTCGCCCACTGACGGCAGCTGCTCGCTGGAGGGAAGCAGATAATTGTCATCAGAGTCTGTTATGGCTACCACAAGTGTTTACTGGCCAAATAGGCCAGATTTTTTTAGTTCTAGAGCTAAGGTTCACGTGACCAGGCCGCGGGGACCTTGACCACCGTAAGGTAAGGTAAACTCTCAAGGTATATACACAGAGAAGCGGGGTACACCTCTGTGTATATACACCGAGAAGCGGGGTACACCTCTGTGTGTATATACATCAAGAAGAGGGGTACACCTCTGTGTGTATATACACCGAGAAGTGGGGTACACCTCTGTGTGTATATACACCGAGAAGCGGGGTACACCTCTGTGTGTATATACACCGAGAAGCGGGGTACACCTCTGTGTGTATATACACCGAGAAGTGGGGTACACCTCTGTGTGTATATACACCAAGAAGGGGTACACCTCTGTGTGTATATACACCGAGAAGTGGGGTACACCTCTGTGTGTATATACACCATGAAGCGGGGTACACCTCTGTGTGTATATACACCAAGAAGCGGGGTACACCTCTGTGTGTATATACACCAAGAAGTGGGGTAAACCTCTCAGTGTATATACACCAAGAAGTGGGGTACACCTCTGTGTGTATATACACCAAGAAGCGGGGTACACCTCTGTGTGTATATACACCATGAAGCGGGGTACACCTCTGTGTGTATATACACCATGAAGCGGGGTACACCTCTCAGTGTATATACACCAAGAAGTGGGGTAAACCTCTCAGTGTATATACACCAAGAAGTGGGGTACACCTCTGTGTGTATATACACCATGAAGCGGGGTACACCTCTGTGTGTATATACACCAAGAAGTGGGGTACACCTCTGTGTGTATATACACCATGAAGCAGGGTACACCTCTCAGTGTATATACACCAAGAAGTGGGGTACACCTCTGTGTGTATATACACCAAGAAGTGGGTACACCTCTGTGTGTATATACACCATGAAGCAGGGTACACCTCTCAGTGTATATACACCAAGAAGTGGGGTAAACCTCTCATTGTACACATAGAAATCACAATAGTGTGATATATCAAATGAACAAATCCACAAGGGTCGTGATGAGGGTTCGAACTTGCGTCCGGGATGATCCCAGACGAGCCTTAGTCGACTGTGCCACGACATGGTTAAAAGAATTGCAACCTGGAGTGCTACTGCCCTCACGAGGATCCCGCAGCTTCTCTGACGCACATTCCGTGGGGGGGTTGCCACGGGCTCTAACAGAGTGCATGATGCAAGTACTATGCCCCGGGCTCTAACATAGTGCATGATATACAATACAATGACATTAACGCGATGTATCAGTGAGAGAGTGTGTGGAGCAGGAGAGCGGGATCAAACACACTGTAACCCCTGGACCACGATATGTTAAAAGTTACACAAGCACGAGTCCGTCGGAACCTACAAGGACTCTGGAGGCACCGAGCTCGCAGCCAGTTCATCTTACACGTTCCTCACATACACCCTTATCTAACAGTATTTACCGAACAATGTCTGTTACGGTATCGGGACCATCGTCTGTGTGTGGCATGGCAATTCTAACGCCATCTATGAGTCTCCACTCAAACTCCCCTGATATTGGACGCTACGTGGACAACGCCATCTATTGGTGGTGGCGTGTCAGCGACAAATGGCTCTGGTTTCCTGCCATAATCGGAATGTGAGGTCAACNAATGAAGACAGTTGATGAGGACAGTATGACAATAAAGTGTTGATAATGAAGACAGTGTTGACAATAAGACAGTATTGATAATGAAGACTGTCACGGACCTTGGCGCCATCTATGATCCAGGTGCCGAACTACAGCAGTTGACCCATCCCATTAATCATAGTTTCCCATCTTTTAGTCGGCTGGGCTGAAAGATGACCAGTAACACGGACGAGGGAAGGAAGTCTGTGAAGTCGGGACAGTGGAAGACTCGGGTCAACCTGAAGATGCTAGCCAAGTGGGTTAGTTGAGCGCTGCTGTTGAGTACTGTAGACTTCACTCCTGGAGGTGCTAGCCAGTGAGCGCTATGACTGAGCGCTGTAGATTCTGGTTCTGGAAGGTACTAGCCAGTGGGGCTAGTTGAGCTTAGTTGACTTTGCTGATTGAGCGTCCCAGCGAGTGTGCAACGGATGTGCAGCATCGAAGACCTCATCAGAGGCACATTGTGTCCGTCATCCGTGAACCAGGCGAGCGTAAGGGCTAGCAATGCCGCTCCGGTTGACCTCGCAGAGACTTGTATATATTATAATGGTGATGGGAAATTATATCGGGTTATTTTAAGTGTTATTCTTTTCATTTACCTTTAAACATTACACTATTCCCACCAAGATTAGGTTTCTCTGAACTTGAGTAGGATCATAGAGTTTATAAAGAACCCGGTTACGAAGGGTTCGTAACAAAGACAGTGTTGATAATGAGAACACTATTGATAATAAAGAGAGTTGATAATAGTGACTGTGTTAATAATGATGGCAGTGGTGGTAATAAGACAGTGAAGACAATACAGTAAAGACAGAAGACAACGAGGATAGTAAAAACAGTAAAGACAGTGAAGATAGTAAAGACTGTGAGGACAGTAATAAGAACAGTAAAGACTGTGAGGACAGTGAAGTCAGTGAGTATAGTGAAGGCAATAAGGACAGGACAGTGAGGAGAGGCAAGACTATCTCCGTGTGATGTCCTCCACACTTAAATGGTAATCATTGATGCGATCAATGTAGTTGTTGTGGTAGGTGCTATGGTAACCCTGACAGTGTGGTTACCACGGGGGGAGGGAGAGAGAGACAACAAGTAACAGGTAGCAAGACAGCTCCAGGTTCCTGCTGTAGAGTCAGCCAGCGGGCCAATACGTCTCCCCGCCCGGCTCAACTGGGGCTTGGATACACAATTAGCGAGCGACTCCCTTAAAATCTTTAGCTACTGAGACCAGGAGCTGTCTTCCATCTTGGCTGACTAGGCCACCTGTTCACCACTAGGGCAGCCAGTCACGCAAGCAAGCAAGCAACCAAGCAAGCAAGCAACCAACCAAGCAAGCAAGCAAACTACCAAGCAAGCAGCAGCAGCTTGATGGCCCCCTTATATTACACAGAAATTGGTGTCATTTTGACAATTAAGGTTAATATTAGCTGGTGGGTTGGGTGCACCTGCGACTAATTTAACTGGTGACCACAGCACGTTACCTGAGACACCATGTGGCGGCCCCTGACCGACTGTGGCGCCACCTCCTGCTCGCCTCCCACGCTACATACTTGCTGGAGCACGTGTGGGTGTCTACTGTACGGTAGTGGCCACACACACACACACACACGCACGCACTAACACAGCCAACTACCGCGCGGAGCCTGCCTGAAGCTGACGCATGCCACCTACCTGAAGCTGACGCACACAACCTACCTGAAGCTGACGCATGCCACCTACCTGAAGCTGACGCACACAACCTACCTGAAGATGACGCACGCAACCTACCTGAAGCTGACGCACACAACCTACCTGAAGATGACGCACGCAACCTACCTGAAGCTGACGCACACAACCTACCTGAAGCTGACGCACACAACCTACCTGAAGCTGACGCACGCAACCTACCTGAAGATGACGCACACAACCTACCTGAAGCTGACGCACGCAACCTACCTGAAGATGACGCACGCAACCTACCTGAAGATGACGCACGCAACCTACCTGAAGCTGACGCACACAACCTACCTGAAGCTGACGCACACAACCTACCTGAAGCTGACGCACGCAACCTACCTGAAGATGACGCACGCAACCTACCTGAAGATGACGCACGCAACCTACCTGAAGCTGACGCACGCAACCTACCTGAAGATGACGCACGCAACCTACCTGAAGCTGACGCACACAACCTACCTGAAGCTGACGCACACAACCTACCTGAAGATGACGCACGCAACCTACCTGAAGATGACGCACGCAACCTACCTGAAGATGACGCACGCAACCTACCTGAAGCTGACGCACACAACCTACCTGAAGCTGACGCACGCAACCTACCTGAAGCTGACGCACACAACCTACCTGAAGCTGACGCACACAACCTACCTGAAGCTGACGCACGCAACCTACCTGAAGATGACGCACGCAAGGTATATGAGGATAAACAGGGCAGATAGGGATAAGACTTGACAGGGTAAATAAGGATAAGGATTGACAGGGTAGATAAGGATAAACTTTTTAACACTGGTGGTACGCGAACAAGGGGACACAGGTGGAGACTGAGTACCCAAATGAGCCACAGGGACGTTAGAAAGAATTTTTTCAGTGTCAGAGTAGTTAACAGGTGGAATGCATTAGGCAGAGATGTGGTGGAGGCTGACTCCATACACAGTTTCAAATGTAGATATGATAGAGCCCAGTAGGCTCAACGACCTGTACACCAGTTGATTGACGGTTGAAGGCGGGACCAAAGAGTCAAAGCTTAACCCTCGCAAGCACAACTAGGTGAGTTCAACTAGGCGAGTATACACACACACATACAGGCCAGACACAGGATACAGAATAGGAGACGAAGTACTTAATGAAACGGACAGAGAGAAAGATCTAGGAGTTGATATCACACCAAACCTGTCTCCTGAAGCCCACATAAAAAAAATTACGTCTGCGGCATATGCGAGGCTGGCTAACATCAGAACAGTCTTCAGGAACCTGTGTAAGGAATCATTCAGAATCTTGTATACCACGTATGTAAGACCAATCCTGGAGTATGCGGCCCCAGCATGGAGCCCCGTACCTTGTTATGCACAAGACGAAGCTGGAAAAAGTTCAGAGGTATGCCATTAGACTAGTCCCAGAACTAAAAGGCATGAGTTACGAGGAAAGGCTGCGGGAAATGCACCTTACGACACTGGAAGACAAAAGAGTAAGGGGAGACATGATCACTACCTACAAAATCCTCGGGAGAATTGACAGGGTAGACAATGATAAACTATTTAACACGGGTGGTACGCGAACAAGGGGACACAGGTGGAGACTGAGTACCCAAATGAGCCACAGGGACGTTAGAAAGAACTTTTTTCAGTGTCAGAGTAGTTAACAGGTGGAATGCATTAGGCAGTGATGTGGTGGAGGCTGACTCCATACACAGTTTTAAATGTAGACATGATAGAGCCCAGTAGGCTCTATCCAGGAATCTGTACACCAATTGATTGACGGTTGAGAGGCGGGACCAAAGAGTCAAAGCTCAACCCCAGCAAGCACAAATAGGTGAGTACAAATAGATTAGTACACACATACACCTGGTCATTGATTTATGCATTACACTGAAAGGTTTATTCTTTTCGTAGGTAATTCGGATCACATACGTTATATGCTACATTAAAAAAGATGAAATTAATTCCTGTCTGAAGCCTGCCTAAACTAGGTATTACATTTGGCTTCGCAAACTGCTCCTAGGCAGACTTACAGGATGCAAATAATGGTTGTCGTGAAGCATTCGTCGTCAGGTTCCAAGACTCAAACACAAGCCAGCGCACGCCGGACGTAAACACACACTGACTCTTGAATAATACATTGTAAAATCACATTTTCCTAGTATGATCTTGGTCAGCAGCGAGATGTTATTTTGGAGTGTTTTGAATGTCAGCAGGTAGAGGGGAGTAAACAGGCGATGCATACACTGTGTGGAAGGGAAAGGAAACCTCCCTCCACTGTATGAGGGAGTGTGGAACAGGAAGGTAGGGAGCCTGGAGTAGGCGGGGAGGGAGGGTGGAACAGGAAGGGAGGGAGGGTGGAACAGGAAGGGAGAGAGCGTGGAACAGGGAGGGAGGGAGCGTAGAATAGGCGGGGAGGGGGGCGTGGAACAGGAAGGGAGGGGGCGGGGAGGGAGCGTGGAGTAGGCGGGGAGGGAGGGTGGAACAGGAAGGGAGGGAGCGTGGAACAGGGAGGGAGCATTGGAGAGGGAGGGAGGCGGCATCACTACGTCACTAGGGTGGGTTTAGGAACACAAGAACTGGGTACGTCATTAAGGCGGGTTTAGGAACACAGGAACAAGTAACTCCGTGGGGCGAGTTAAAAAACTAGACAGATGATCTCCGCTTAAGAGAGACCACGTCTGAAGACACTGGCCGTTGTCTGGGGGTGAGGTAGACTATAGCAAGTGACAGGTACTGACCGCTTCATGGCTGGAGGTGGTAGCGGAGGGGCGCCCTGAGTGACACTGGAGGTGCGTGGCAGCAACGGGTCCCCTCGCCCCCCGGACACCTGTCGCCACGGTCACCCACTCCCCCTACTCCGTGCCCACCCTCCCCAAGCACTGCCTTCTCTCTCCATGTTTGTCACCCGCAAAAACGAAAGATATAGCTAGAGAGCATGAGACAAAGAGTGTATGAAAGACCTTAAGAGAACGAGAGACTGCAAGAGAGCATGAGAGAAAATATGAGAATATGAGATAGCGTAAGAGAGCGTTTTCTTAGTGAAAGCAAGAGTGTAGGACAACTTGGATTGCTTGCAAAGGTGCAAGCAATGAGTATCTCGTGATCCACCTTACAATTATTTAGCGACTACCTTCAAGATCGCTTTTGCTGTCCCTCAATGGAGAAGAATCTACAAGCCTGGCGTCACCGGACGCCCGTGTGCCTGGCCCCGTGTTGTGGAATGTCTACTTCAGTGATCTACTGCGCCAAATTACTGAATTTTCAGCTCCAGCCTATGCTAATGACCGCACCTTATATAAAGCCTCGCATAAGAGCCTTTTCTTATATTGCAGTGAAGAAATTGACTGCTATAGAGGCTCATTAAGCTAGCAGCGATTTCTTCCTGGGGTTGACAATGACAGAACACAGGTGGCAGAGAAAACACCGGCAATTATAACTATAGTTATACAGTCATAGCTAGACTGCACGACATCGAACCTGGGACAGGCATACATATAGGTGGACAAAATAAATACTCAATGATGAAGTTTACATCTTGGGGATAAAATTGAACCACGAACAGCCACGCGATGGCTTTTCGTGGCCTTACTGATGCCTAATCTTCTATTGTCATTGTATCTATTAATTATTTTGGTGTTACTTGTCAAAATATCCCTGGTGATCGTCTCGTTGTGTGAACGGCGAGACGATCTTTCTTTTGAAGAAAGATTCTTTTGTGATCCTTTCTTTTTTAAAGAAAGATTCTTTTGTGAACCCGTTTTTACGGGCTCACTATAGCCTGTGCTATCTTGAGATGATTTCGGGGCTTTTAGTGTCCCCGTGGCCCGGTCCTCGACCAGGCCTCCACCCCCAGGAAGCAGCCCGTGACAGCTGACTAACACCCAGGTACCTATTTACTGCTAGGTAACAGGGGCATAGGGTGAAAGAAACTCTGCCCATTGTTTCTCGCCGGTGCCCGGGATCGAACCCGGGACCACAGGATCACAAGTCCAGCGTGCTGTCCGCTCGGCCGACCGACTCCGACTCGGCCGTGCTACATAGACATTTTGTTCTGAGTACCTAAATAAAAAGCAACAACAACAACACGGTAGAATTTGTCTTTGAAAATGTGAGGAGAGACCTTACGAAATGCATCACTAGGCGTCAGACCCAATAAAAGTTAAAATTAACTTTGGAGAATTAATTTTTCAACTTTCCTGCTTCAGTGAAGAAAAACATAAAAATTGTCGAGAAGATTCGTGCCAGAATCGTGCCCTACAACTGCACTACCTCTGGCGCAATTCTAGGGACCCACAACCTCGAAGAAGAAAATAAAGAGTATTCAGAGAAGACCTTGTGGATTCTCATTGAACACTTTAATCTTTTCTTCTCCTATATATATATATATATATATATATATATATATATATATATATATATATATATATATATATATATATATATATATATACACATACATAATGTATGTACCTAGCAGCCAGAAAGCAGTACTTGGCCTAATATGCAAGGGCCGATTTTGCCTAATAAGTCAAGTTTTCCTGAATTTAAATATTTTTTTATTTTTTTTCCTATGAAATGATAAAGCTATTCATTTCACTATGTATGAGCTATTTATTTTAATTTGAGATAAAGCTATTGTAGATATATGACCGAACCAAACCAGCCCTACCTAACCTATCTTAACCTAACCTAAACTAACATAACTAAGTCAATAATTTATGTTTTTAATATAATATAATAACAATATTTCAAATAAACCAATTGGAAAAAAAATTGAAAATAAAGTCACTCGGCCTATTAGTCAATTCGGGCCTTGCATAGTAGGCCGAGAAGTGCGTTCTGGCTACTAGGTACGACATATATGAACCTATATATTAGTATATTTTGGTAGCAGTTTTTCTTGTAAACATATGTTGTTGAATATGACCGAAGGAGAAAAGAAAAGTGTCAGAGTTTCTTTTTTTCTAAAAAAAAAAAAACGGCCAACCTACTTATGAAAAACTCCCCAGACACTAAACAGAACACCTGAAGGAAACCAACGTCGTCTATGCCTTCACATGCCCACTTGGGGACTGTCAGCCCCAAAGAACTCCGTATATAGGCAAGACAACAACGTCTCTTTCTAGGCGACTAACAATGCACAAAAAACAGGGCTCCATCAAGGAACATATAATCTCTTCTCACAACCAGACCATCACCAGATAAATCTTTACAAACAACACAGAAATCATCAATAGATACAACGATAGCAAGAGACTCGACGTGAGCGAGGCACTACACATCAAAAAGTCAACACCAGCAATCAACAGCCACTTAACGCATAACTATATTCTACCCACTTCAAGAGCCCGAACCAACATAGAAGCAGTAAGAGAAAGTATGTGCCAATAGGCCTTCTGCAAATTACTTTCATTCTTGTGCCTTTCATACACAATTAATACCCACCTTACCCAAAACATTTGTCATATCACCTCACCCAAAACAAATAAAAAGCATGATGTATGTTATGTGTAAACCAAGTCTTTGAAAATGTAAGAAGCCTTACGAAACGCTTTTAAGCGTCATTCAATAACACATATATATATATATATATATATATATATATATATATATATATATATATATATATATGTATATATATATATATATATATATATATATATATATATATATATAATATATATATATATATATATATATATATTTATGATCGATGTTCCCTTCGGGAATCTTAATTTTAAGATAAATAGGAAAACCAGGGATATACTGAACATCTTGTTTCAGATTCTTTACTTTAAAATGCATAACGTTTCGAATACTTCTTGTATTCATCATCAGATCTAAAAGAAAAATAGAAGTCACAATCAAATAACTGGTAAACAAAGAACTCATACTGAATATGACTGCCTATTGAAAGGAAAATTATTAAAAAACAAAACACTTAAGCTTACTTAAAGTGATCAATACAAATAAAACTTATTAACTGTCACATAGATAAAAGCTAATTCAAAAAACATTAAATTACAACAAGAATTTTATAACTACAACAAACCATACTATTAAACTTACGTGAAGTGATCACTTGAAGATACTTGAGCACCGGGGAGTTTCTTTTAGGACTGGATTACCATTGTCTAAACCAGAATTTTCGGAGATTAGAAACCATTGTTATGAGTTTAATCATTCTCTGCTGGAATCTGATTTTAAAATTTTGGACACTTGTATAAATGGCCAGTCAGATTTGAGAGTAATGGAATCCTTATATATAAAGGAGCTGCGGCCTCTGTTAAATAGCAACCTTTCGGCTGTTCAATTGTACACTGTGTAGTGCACAGTAGGCCCTGGAATTTGCTTTATAGTTCATTCTGGTAGTTTAATTTTATTATAATTTTGTTTTAGTCTACCATGTTTTTGCCTTTTCTTACTTATTTCAAGTCTTGACATTGTACATTATTATAATCTTTTTATTTAGGATATATAATACATATTTTGTTATTTAGTTTTATTTAATATTTGAGTTTTATAGATTTGATTAGTATTTTATAATTGTCGCTTATTCTGTTTGTATTTTATATACATTTTTTGTAGATTTGGAGTCAGGATATGAATATTTGTTATAGTGTTTAGTATCTATGTGGGAGCTATCAAGTCTCACTCCAGTTGATCACTTCACGTAAGTTTAATAGTATGGTTTGTTGTAGTTATAAAATTCTTGTTGTAATTTAATGTTTTTTGAATTAGCTTTTATCTATGTGACAGTTAATAAGTTTTATTTGTATTGATCACTGTAAGTAAGCTTAAGTGTTTTGTTTTTTAATAATTTTCCTTTCTTTGATAGGCAGTTATATTCAGTATGAGTTCTTTGTTTACCAGTTATTTGATTGTGACTTCAATTTTTTCTTTTAGATCTGATGATGAATACAAGAAGTATTCGAAACGTTATGCATTTAAAGTAAAGAATCTGAAACAAGATGTTCAGTATACCCCTGGTTTTCCTATTTATCTTAATATATATATATATATATATATATATATATATATATATATATATATATATATATATGCAAACAAGCCTGAATGGTCCCAGGACTAGATACAACTGAAAACTCACACCCCAGAAGGACTCGAACCCATACTCCCAGGAGCAACGCAACTGGTATGTACAGGGATGC
>WNGS01111181.1:34818947-34849781 GCA_020271785.1 Procambarus virginalis
CTTAAACCACTTGACCATCACGACCGGACAAAAGGAAGTGATAGCCTGAGCTATATGAACCACTTCCCCGCCGGCACCTGGATGGTTATCTTGGGCATAGCATTTTATCAAATCACCCCTCCTGATCCCAGACCCCACATAGAGCTTTCCTGAACCTCTCACAGAGCCCTCCTGGCCTTGACAGAGCTCTCCTGACCTTAATACAGACGCCGAGGTCAAGGGACCAGGAGCGAGCAGTGGCGTCAGTGCTGCCGGTGATGACGAGGTCAGCGGGGTTGATACTGAGGCCCTCCTCGTTGAGGCCGCCGGTGTCCTGCCCGGGGATGAAGAGGATGGGGTAGACGGCCTTGCTGTGGCCCTGTGGGAGACCCGTCTCTCAACACCTGCCCACACTTCTTATATTATACAATATATATATATATATATATATATATATATATATATATATATATATATATATATATATATATATATATATATGTCGTACCTAGTAGCCAGAACGCACTTCTCAGCCTACTATGCAAGGCCCGATTTGCCTAATAAGCCAAGTTTTCATGAATTAATATATTTCTCAAATTTTTTCTTATGAAATGATGAAGCTACCCATTTCATTATGTATGAGGTCAATTTTTTTTTATTGGGGTTAAAATAACGTAGTTATATGACCGAACCTAACCAACCCTACCTAACCTAACCTAACCTATCTTTATTGGTTAGGTTAGGTTAGGTAGCAGAAAAAGTCAGGTTAGGTTAGGTTAGGTAGGTTAGGTAGTCGAAAAACAATTAATTCATGAAAATTTGGCTTATTAGGCAAATCGGGCCTTGCATAGTAGACTGAGAAGTGCGTTCTGGCTATTAGGTACGACATATATATATATATATATATATATATATATATATATATATATATATATATATATATATATATATATATATATATATATATATATATATATATATATATATATATTATATATATATATTATTATATATATATATATATATATATATATATTATATATATATATATATATATATATATATATATATATATATATATATAATATATATATATATATTATTAAATATGACCGAAAAAGTGAGATTAATAATTCTAACACGAATTTTCTCGATTTTCCTTATGTTTCTTTTTACTGGTGACGGTAAACGGAAAACGGCCAGCCTACTCACGAGAAACTCTCCAGACACGGAGCAGAACGCTCTAAAAGAGACAAACGTCGTCTATGCCTTCAAATGCCCTCTTGGGGACTGTAAGCCTCAAAAAACTCAGTATATAGGCAAGACAACAACATCTCTTTCCATGCGTTTAACGATGCATAAGCAACAAGGCTCCATTAAGGAACATATATTCTCTTCCCACAACCAAACCATCACCAGAGAAATCTTAACAAACAACACAGAAATCATTGATAGATACAGCGACTGCAGGCGGCTTGACATCTGCGAGGCACTACACATCAAGAAGTCAACACCAGCAATCAACAGCCAATTAACGCACAACTATATTCTACCCACTTCAAGACTCCGCTCCAATATAGAAACATCAAGAAATATGGGCCAATAGGCCTTCTGCAGTTCTATCTTTAGCCAACTTCTATCTGTACCCATTGTTTTGTACCCCACTATTCTGTACCCCGTATTGTATATCATCACCTCACCCTAATGCAGGTATAAGAGCCAATGTTGTTTCAGGCATAAGTTCAGTCATAAGTTGTGTGTGGATAAACTAAAGTCTTTGAAAATGAAATAAGTCTTACGAAACGCGCTCAAGTGTCGCGTCAGACTAGAAATAAAAATTAATTTTGGAGAATTGATTTTTCATTTACCGTCACCAGTAAAAAGAAACCTAAGGAAAATCGAGAAAATTCGTGTTTGAATTATTAATCTCACTTTTTCGGTCATATTTAATAATATATGTCTACAGGAAAGACTGCTACCAAAATATACTAATATATATATATATATATATATATATATATATATATATATATATATATATATATATATATATATATATATATATATATATATATATATATGACAGTGTCAGACCACGGAGGAAGAATTGAAACAGGAATTTCCGTAAGTACTTTCGTATTTAATAATACATCTTCAGAAGGGTCTTATGACTGGGGCATCTTATGCCCCAGTCAGATTGCAATGAATCACAATTCTGCATTTGCAATTTTTGCAATTGTCAGATCGCAATGAATCACAAATATGTCAATAAAAATAATTTTAATGCATGCATGAGGCTCTGGTTCGGGGTCCAGAACCTCCCAGCCAACTCAGTAGAGTTCTTGTTTAGTCAACTTCCGTACCACCATGGCAGAGCGGTTAAGGCAGGCGTCGGGTAATCACCAGGTCGCGAATCTGAGTCACTCCATTGCTTCAAAATGATTTCTATTGATATATCACGTCATTGTCATTTCACTGTTAAATATATTTATATTAGTATATTTTGGTAGCAGTCTTTGTTGTAGGCATATATATATATATTGAACGTGACAAAGGGTGAGATCAATTATTTTAGAGCGAGTCTTCTCTATTTTCCTTACATTTTTCTTCACTTGAGAAGAAAGTTGAAAAATTAACTCTTCAACATCATTTTATTTAGCTTAACGCTAAGAGGCGTTCCGTTAATTCTTGTTAACCTTGTCAAAGGCAGAGTAGAAATGATTTCAAATTGTCATGATGCATTAAAAGTACCACAGGATGAAGTGACGGCGACGAGGTGAATGTGATGAGATGAAGATGATGAGGTAAATGTGATGAAGTAAAGGTAGTGAGGTGACAGGGGTGAGACGAAGAAGCACTTCACTTACAGGTCCACTGAATCTTGTCACTCTGGTGTTTACATGATAGCTAGTGCAGTATGCTGTGTGTTCCATCGTGTTCTGGACGTTGGCAGAGTGTAATGTGATGTAGTTGGCTACTGAAGCGTGTCTTGGTTTGCTTGATCTGTAATACCTCGCCGATGTCCAGTCTTTTGATGTCGCTGTATCTGTCGATTATATTGGTGTTGTTTGTGAATATATCTCTGGTGATAGTCTGGTTAATTATAGATATTATATGTTCTCTTATAGGTCCTTGCTGCTTGTGTATTATTAGGCGCCTTGAAAGGGAAGCTGTTATCATATTAAATTCGTTGGGAATGACAGTCCCCAAGAGGGCATGTGAAGGCATAGGCACCATTTTTCTCTTTCATGGGGTTTGTTTCGTGTCAGGAGAGTTCTTCATGATAAAGTTGGCAGTCTTCTTGCTCTTATAGTATATTATTAGTTTAATCTTCAGCTTGGTGTCAGTAGGGGGTCACATTTCTATCAATGTTTTCCAGAACCCTCTCTTTTGTCTTGTGGGCCGTGAAGTTCCTGTAGAGTGTTTTAATAGTAGTGGCCGATGATGTGCTGTTGTCTGTTGTATCTGAAGTCGCATGGCAGCTCCCCTTCATGTTGATAAGTATCTCGAGGTATCCATTAGAGTATCCATTATTGATCAGGACCTGTCTTATTCTACCGAGTTCCTCGTCAACCTGCTTCCATCTGGAGCTGTGTGAGATGGCGCGGGTGACAGACATTGACTACACTCTGCTTGTATCTATCAGGACTCTCACTCTCAGCATTACAGTACATTCCCAAGTTAGTTTCCTTAGTGCAGACAGCAGTGTTAACGCCCGCATTCCTTTCCGAGACCATTACATCTAGGAAAGGTAGTCTTCCTCCACTCTCAATCTCGTAAGTGATCTTTAGCACTGAACTTCGTTCGAATGCATCCTTAAGCAGCAGCAAGTGCTCAATATGAGGTAGTGCTGCAGGAATATATCGTCTACATATCTACAGTATACACAAGTTTTAGGCCCATGTCAACAAGGACGTTCTGTTCGACGATACCAATGTAAAAATTAGCAAATACGACACCAAAGGGGGACCCCCCTCCGAGGGGGGCCCCGATAGCAACGCCGATTACTTGCTTATACATGCACCCATCAGGGCTCAGGGAGGATGCCTCTAGGTACATGCTTCCAGTAGCTTCCTGAGTGTGCCTTCTGGGATGTCAAGGGGCGTACAAGCTGGATATCTTGAGATGAGATAATTGGTTTGATTGGATACCCATAAAATCTGTTTATCATCATTGTAATTGTCTCATCCACGAGCACATTGGTGAACAGCGACTCTATATTAAGAACCGCTCTTACTCCTATGCCTACGACCCCTTGCAGTAAGTCAACAAACTCCTTTGGAGCTTTAAGGCTTGTGGAATGTTTGGAGTTTAATAACGAGTTGAGTCACTTAGCCAGTCTGTACTTGGGCGTATAGGTATGTGGCTGATGATACAACCCGCTCTCCTAAGGTTTCAAAACGTCAATAAAACGGAAAATTTTTTTAAGTGTCCTCTCCTAACCTACCAGACCAAGCCAGAGGACCCAAAACAGAAAATGGGACAATACGTCACTTTCGCGAGCTGCTTTCATTTTCTAGTACGACAATTTTAGGCCTTAGTAATGCATACGAGCGAAAAGCGACGTTGTCTGTAGGAGGACAGGTTATATGATCGAAGTGGGTCTCCAGGTTGTGGGTCTTGACAGCCCATATGTATATCCAGGTTTGTACTCTCTAGTAACATCAGCAGGTGAAGTCCAGACATTTTGGCATTGGCTTAGACAGACAGACAACAGATATTCGCTCATATAGTATAGGTGTAATTGTCTGATGTATTGGTGGTCGCCAGGGAGAGGAGCTCAGTGACGAGAAATACTAAAAAATTAATAGTTACCCCTTACTCTGATGCAGAACTGTGGCCTGAAAAACATTTGAAACTGTGGAAGAATCGTTTGCTATATGCTAGTACAGGCAAATTATCAACAGCAGAAAACTTTTGTTAATTTTCCCGAGATCAGTGAATAATGGTACATATTACCGTAAGCAAAAAATATAGATTTGAAAAATTTATTTTTAAAATATTTAACTGTGCAGCTGGCGAGCAGTTCTTAACTTCGTCCTGATGCATCGTGGGGATCTAAATGTGGCTCACAACTTTGACCACATACACATGCAAATGTACAGACAGACAGACATTCTATTATTGCATAGAATTCATTCACTTGGACCACCGGAGCTTCGAACAGCAGACTACAAAAGCAGCAGGCCGCAGCTCTACCTACACCAGCACCCACAATAAGAGAGGATACCAGAGACACCAGTCTGCTGTCCAGCTGGAACTTTAAGCCTCTCCTAGGGTGCCACCTGAAGGTGTGAGGGGATCCACCTCCTGGTCATATAAAGTCCAGACTACAATATCGTCGATAATAACATTGCATTCACTTGGACCTTCGGAGCTTCGAACCGCATACCACAACGAGCAGCCCACACATCCATCTGCTGCTGGGAAGTGCGGGAGCGAGCATGGGAAGAGGATGATGAGAGGTGGAAGAGGGTCCTAGGGAGTGGGGAGTGACAACAGGAAGAGGGTGCTGGGGAGTGGTGAGGGAAGAGGGTGCTGGGGAGTGGTGAGAGAAGAGGGTGCTGGGGAGTGGTGAGGGAAGAGGGTCCGGGGGAGTGGTGAGGGAAGAGGGTCCGGGGGAGTGGTGAGGGAAGAGGGTCCGGGGGAGTGGTGAAGGAAGAGGGTCCGGGGGAGTGGTGAGGGAAGAGGGTGCAAGTGGGAGGGGTGAGGGAAGAGGGTCCTGGGGAGTGGTGAGGGAAGAGGGTGCAAGTGGGAGTGGTGAGGGAAGAGGGTCCTGGGGAGTGGTGAGGGAAGAGGGTGCTGGTGAGTGGTGAGAGAAGAGGGTGCTGGGGAGCGGTGAGGGAAGAGGGTGCAAGTGGGAGTGGTGAACTACAGAAGGAGTGGGGCACTAGGGTGTGATGAGAGAGACCAGGAAGCTGGTGCTAGGTCCGGGAGGTGGGGCGGAGGGTGTCGTGTCTCACCTCAAAGGTGCGGATGCAGGCCTCTTCTTGGGAACAGTTGGTGTCGGCGGCCAGGAACCACACCTTGGCCGTCTTGTCGTAGGAGGTGCTGAAGAGGAAGTCACCAGCACAGATGATTCGGTGCACCTGTTGCGTGTGACCTGTGGGAGGAGGTGTACACTGTCTTCACCAGCACCCACTGTCTTCACCAGCACCCACTGTCTTCACCAGCACCCACTGTCTTCACCAGTACCTACTGTCTTCACCAGTACCCACTGTCTTCACCAGTACCTACTGTCTTCACCAGTACCCACTGTCTTCACCAGTACCCACTGCCTTCACCAGTACCCACTGTCTTCACCAGTACCCACTGTCTTCACCAGTACCCACTGCCTTCACCAGTACCCACTGCCTTCACCAGTACCCACTGTCTTCACCAGTACCCACTGTCTTCACCAGTACCCACTGTCTTCACCAGTACCCACTGCCTTCACCAGTACCCACTGCCTTCACCAGTACCCACTGTCTTCACCAGTACCCACTGTCTTCACCAGTACCCACTGTCTTCACCAGTACCCACTGTCTTCACCAGTACCCACTGCCTTCACCAGTACCCACTGCCTTCACCAGTACCCACTGCCTTCACCAGTACCCACTGCCTTCACCAGTACCCACTGCCTTCACCAGTACCCACTGTCTTCACCAGTACCCACTGTCTTCACCAGTACCCACTGCCTTCACCAGTACCCACTGCCTTCACCAGTACCCACTGTCTTCACCAGTACCCACTGTCTTCACCAGTACCCACTGTCTTCACCAGCACCCACTGTCTTCACCAGTACCCACTGTCTTCACCAGTACCCACTGTCTTCACCAGTACCCACTGTCTTCACCAGTACCCACTGTCTTCACCAGTACCCACTGTCTTCACCAGTACCCACTGTCTTCACCAGTACCCACTGTCTTCACCAGTACCCACTGTCTTCACCAGTACCTACTGCCTTCACCAGTACCTGCTGTCTTCACCAGTACCCACTGTCTTCACCAGTACCTGCTGTCTTCACCAGTACCCACTGTCTTCACCAGTACCTACTGTCTTCACCAGTACCTACTGTCTTCACCAGTACCTGCTGTCTTCACCAGTACCCACTGTCTTCACCAGCACCCACTGTCTTCACCAGTACCCACTGTCTTCACCAGTACCCACTGCCTTCACCAGTACCCACTGTCTTCACCAGTACCCACTGTCTTCACCAGTACCTGCTGTCTTCACCAGTACCTGCTGTCTTCACCAGTACCCACTGTCTTCACCAGTACCTACTGTCTTCACCAGTACCTGCTGTCTTCACCAGTACCCACTGTCTTCACCAGTACCTACTGTCTTCACCAGTACCTACTGTCTTCACCAGTACCCACTGTCTTCACCAGTACCCACTGTCTTCACCAGTACCCACTGTCTTCACCAGTACCCACTGTCTTCACCAGTACCTACTGTCTTCACCAGTACCTACTGTCTTCACCAGTACCTACTGTTTTCACCAGTACCTACTGTCTTCACCAGTACCCACTGTCTTCACCAGCACCCACTGTCTTCACCAGTACCCACTGTCTTCACCAGTACCCACTGTCTTCACCAGTACCTACTGTCTTCACCAGTACCCACTGCCTTCACCAGTACCCACTGCCTTCACCAGTACCTACTGTCTTCACCAGTACCTACTGTTTTCACCAGTACCCACTGTCTTCACCAGTACCTACTGTCTTCACCAGTACCTACTGTCTTCACCAGTACCCACTGCCTTCACCAGTACCCACTGTCTTCACCAGTACCCACTGTCTTCACCAGTACCCACTGTCTTCACCAGCACCCACTGTCTTCACCAGTACCCACTGTCTTCACCAGTACCCACTGTCTTCACCAGTACCTACTGTCTTCACCAGTACCCACTGTCTTCACCAGTACCCACTGTCTTCACCAGTACCCACTGTCTTCACCAGTACCCACTGTCTTCACCAGTACCCACTGTCTTCACCAGTACCCACTGTCTTCACCAGTACCCACTGTCTTCACCAGTACCTACTGTCTTCACCAGTACCCACTGTCTTCACCAGTACCCACTGTCTTCACCAGTACCCACTGTCTTCACCAGTACCTAGGTGAAGTACTTCACCAGCACACGAGACTCACCAACGTAGGTGAAGATACACTCCATGGAGCACATGTCCCACTTGCGGATGGTGGCGTCCTCTGACCCGGTGAACACGAAGGTCCTGCTGGTGGCGGCGCACATGATCCTCCCCGTGTGACCCCTGGGGAGTATACCACTATTACAGGGATATTATTGTGGCCCCTGGGGGAGTATACTGGAGGATAACATTGTGGCCCCTGGGGGAGTATACCGGAGGGCAACATTGTGGCCCCTGGGGAGTATACTGGAGGGTAACATAGTGGCCCCTGGGGGAGTATACTGGAGGGTAACATTGTGGCCCCTGGGGGAGTATACCAGAGGATAACATTGTGGCCCCTGGGGGAGTATACCGGAGGGTAACATTGTGGCCCCTGGGGGAGTATACTGGAGGGTAACATAGTGGCCCCTGGGGGAGTATACCAGTGGGTAACATAGTGGCCCCTGGGGAGTTTACCACAGGGGTACCATAGTGGCCCCTGGGGGAGTATACCGGAGGGTAACATTGTGATCCCTGGAGTTAATGTGCAAGGTTAACATTTTGGCCTCTGGTGTTAGTGTGCAGGGTTAAAAGGTGGCCGTGGGATTAGAGTGTAGGGTTAATATTGTAGCCCTCGGTTTAGTGTGCAAGGTTAACATTTTGACCCTAGAGTTAATGTTAGTGGCCAGGAGCTCCACACAGTGTGAGTAGTGGCCAGGAACCCCACACAGTGTGAGTAGTGGCCAGGAACCCCACACAGTGTGAGTAGTGGCCAGGAGCCCCACACTGTGTGAGTAGTGCTCAGGACCACACAGAGTACGAGCAACAACGTACGCGAGGACGCCGAGACACTCTGTGTAGTCCCCCAGAGTGCTCCACATGCAGGCGGTGGTGTCGTAGGACCCCGTGACCATGAGAGAGCCGTCCTCCGACAACACCAGACACGTGATGCTGTCTCTGTGTTCCTGTAGCGCCTCCAGCAGGTAGCCCTTCTCCTTTCTCTTGCTACTGCCGCTTCCCATCTCGCTGCCTGTACTGTTCTCACCTCATCCTGAAAAAGACGGAAACACTCACCTAACAACTTTCACCTAACTTTCCTTATTAAGACTACTATTACTACACAATTAAGACTACTTAAATTTGGACAAACCGGAAACGTTTTATATGTTGCTAATGAAACCTAACTTAACATAACCATCCAAGGCCTAATACACGCTAAGGCCTAATATAGTACATATGAACTATACTAGGCCTAGGAAATATTGGTTTGTTTTATCTTTATTTTTCAGGATAATATAAAATAATATCAAATCCTACTTTCTATTTGTCCATCAGGACGATCTTGTCGCGAGAGGTCCAGGAGTTATATAGTGTTAATGATGTGCGCCATTCATGCAAGTATTTAAAAACGGATTCCAGCAGAAAATTATTCAACTCATCACAATGATTTCTAATTTCCGAAAATGCTGGTTTGGATAATGTTAATCCAGTCCTAAATGATACTCCTCGATGCTCAAGTATCCTAATCTTAAAGTTCCGAATGGAAATCCCGATGTATCCAGCATTACAGCTGGAACAATTAAGCATATATACGATATTTGTGTTTCTCACGTGTTGCCCCAAAAAATGAGGTGATTTGATAAAACGCTATGCCCAAGATTACCATCCGAGTGCCGGCGGGGAAGTGGTTCAAATAGCTTCGGCTATCATTTCCTTTTGTCCGGTCGTGATGGTCAAGCGGATTAAGGCGTCCCTGTACATACCAGTTGCGTTGCTCCTGGCAGTATGGGTTCGAGTCACTTCTGGGGTGTGAGTTTTCAGTTGCATATAGTCCTGGGGACCATTCAGGCTTGTTCGCATATATATATATATATATATATATATATATATATATATATATATATATATATATATATATATATATATATATATATATATATATAGGGGGGTACCACCTCTGGTGCAATTATAGGGACCCACAGCCTCAGAGAAGGGAACACAGAGCATTCAGGGAAAACTTGCCATTTAACTCTGAATACATGAGGGTGTTCGCTTCTCCTACCACCCCCCTTTTTTATGGTGTACACTTTATTAAGCAAGGTTATACAGTTACATATCTGATTGTATACAAAAAATGAGCATTAAGAGGACACAAAAATAGTTCGCTTCCTAGAGGCTGTAGATTTCCTCGAACTCCTCCGACGTTGGGCAGGAACCGAGGATGCAGCGAGCATTCCCCCTCTGGATCGCGACACTGAGGCGCTGAAAGAGAAAACTTGCCGCTCTAGGGTCTCTTGTGGTGTCAATGAGCTTGGAACCAAGATCCTTTAGAAACCCTCTTGCACTCTCTCCCCATGGGCCTAGGGTCTCAGACCCTATTGGAACGAAGTTGTACCGATGATCTAATTGCCTATACTTGGCTGACTTGTCTCTTTCTCTGTGTGTCGCTGCGGCTCCTGCTGTGCCGGCAGAGAGGTTGATGTACGTGGCTGCCAGGGTGGATACGCAAGTATAGTCCCATGCCAACTGTCTGCCACCCTTCCACGGACGCAGTGTGATTCCGTCTGGTCGGCCGGCAAAGCTAACAGAGTCACGGTTCAGAAGGTTGCGGGGCTCTCTCTCCGCTGGACACTGGGCAGAGGCAAGGCTTCTTTTAATGATGTCATTTACTTCGTCGTGTCTAGTGTGCCAACCACCAGATTTTCCACAGTGCAGGCCATGCAATCCATATTCGTCAGCATCTGCCTCGCCGCAAATACACCTATGAACAGTGTGGATAGGGGCAGCAAGACGGAGAGCGACTGCAATACGGAGCTCCTGCGGATCCAGACGTGTGCCTGTCGCAGACATAGGGACTGCCAAGAGGAAGTCCCCTGCATGGGGAGCCTGCACAGCTGTGAGGCGTGCACGATCACTGGGGGTTGTTGCTGCCTCCAGCAAAGCTGTGGCTTCTTTGTCTGCAATGGGGCTGTCCCAACTGGATTGTTTCTTGGCTTTCGGCATGGCTGGTCTGAGTGCTGGGTCTGCCATGGCACCCCATTTCGTGTCGCATTCCGTGTAGTGGGGGTCCTGTATCCCCGCTACATCACTGAGGGTGTCAGGTAGAATTTCCTTTACCAGGTCATCTGATGCTGAGGAGGAAGACAGGAAGGCTGGGACAGCAATTTGGGTGGCAGTGCGGACACCCAAGCCACCGAGCCTAACAGGAAGAGTGGCTTGTTTCCACTGGCACTCGTTGAGGGAGAGATTAACAACTTTTTCCAGCATGGTCTTCAGTAAGAGGTCATACTCTTCAAGCTTTCGGTTGTCGTAAGATGGGGCGCACCTCATAAAGNTCCTACCTTAATGTCCCACACTGATGGTACAGTCCTACCTTAATGTCCCACACTGATGGTACATTCCTACCTTAATGTCCCCACTGATGGTACATTCCTACCTAATGTCCCACACTGATGGTACAGTCCTACCTTAATGTCCCAACTGATGGTACAGTCCTACTTATGTCCCACACTGATGGTACATTCCTACCTTAATGTCCCACACTGATGGTACAGTCCTACCTTAATGTCCCACACTGATGGTACAGTCCTACCTTAATGTCCCACACTGAGGTACATTCCTACCTTAATGTCCCACACTGATGGTACAGTCCTACCTTAATGTCCCACACTGATGGTACATTCCTACCTTAATGTCCCACATTGATGGTACAGTCCTACCTTAATGTCCCACATTGATGGTACAGTCCTACCTTAATGTCCCACACTGATGGTACAGTCCTACCTTAATGTCCCACACTGATGGTACAGTCCTACCTTAATGTCCCACACTGATGGTACAGTCCTACCTTAATGTCCCACACTGATGGTACAGTCCTACCTTAATGTCCCACACTGATGGTACATTCCTACCTTAATGTCCACACTGATGGTACTTCCTACCTAATCCCACACTGATGGTACAGTCCTACCTTAATGTCCCACACTGATGGTACGTCCTACCTTAATGTCCCACACTGATGGTACAGTCCTACCTTAATGTCCCACACTGATGGTACTTCCTACCTTAATGTCCCACACTGATGGTACAGTCCTACCTTAATGTCCCACCTGACTGATGGTACAGTCCTACCTTAATGTCCCACACTGATGGTACAGTCCTACCTTAATGTCCCACACTGATGGTACAGTCCTACCTTAATGTCCCACACTGATGGTACAGTCCTACCTTAAGTCCCACACTGATGGTACGTCCTACCTTAATGTCCCACCTGATGGTACAGTCCTACCTTAATGTCCCACACTGATGGTACAGTCCTACCTTAATGTCCCACACTGATGGTACAGTTCCTACCTTAATGTCCCACACTGATGGTAAGTCCTACCTTAATGTCCACACTGATGGTACAGTCCTACCTTAATGTCCCACACTGATGGTACAGTCCTACCTTAATGTCCCACACTGATGGTACATTCCTACCTTAATGTCCCACACTGATGGTACAGTCCTACCTTAATGTCCCACACTGATGGTACAGTCCTACCTTAATGTCCCACACTGATGGTACAGTCCTACCTTAATGTCCCACACTGATGGTACATTCCTACCTTAATGTCCCACACTGATGGTACATTCCTACCTTAATGTCCCACACTGATGGTACAGTCCTACCTTAATGTCCCACACTGATGGTACAGTCCTACCTTAATGTCCCACACTGATGGTACAGTCCTACCTTAATGTCCCACACTGATGGTACATTCCTACCTTAATGTCCCACACTGATGGTACAGTCCTACCTTAATGTCCCACACTGATGGTACAGTCCTACCTTAATGTCCCACACTGATGGTACAGTCCTACCTTAATGTCCCACACTGATGGTACAGTCCTACCTTAATGTCCCACACTGATGGTACAGTCCTACCTTAATGTCCCACACTGATGGTACAGTCCTACCTTAATGTCCCACACTGATGGTACAGTCCTACCTTAATGTCCCACACTGATGGTACAGTCCTACCTTAATGTCCCACACTGATGGTACATTCCTACCTTAATGTCCCACACTGATGGTACATTCCTACCTTAATGTCCCACATTGATGGTACAGTCCTACCTTAATGTCCCACACTGATGGTACAGTCCTACCTTAATGTCCCACACTGATGGTACATTCCTACCTTAATGTCCCACACTGATGGTACAGTCCTACCTTAATGTCCCACACTGATGGTACAGTCCTACCTTAATGTCCCACATTGATGGTACAGTCCTACCTTAATGTCCCACACTGATGGTACATTCCTACCTAATGTCCCACATTGATGGTACAGTCCTACCTTAATGTCCCACACTGATGGTACAGTCCTACCTTAATGTCCCACACTGATGGTACAGTCCTACCTTAATGTCCCACACTGATGGTACAGTCCTACCTTAATGTCCCACACTGATGGTACAGTCCTACCTTAATGTCCCACACTGATGGTACAGTCCTACCTTAATGTCCCACACTGATGGTACAGTCCTACCTTAATGTCCACACTGATGGTACAGTCCTACCTTAATGTCCCACACTGATGGTACAGTCCTACCTTAATGTCCCACACTGATGGTACAGTCATACCTTGAGACACCTGCCGCTGGAGATGTCCCACACCCTGATGGTACTGTCGTTGCTGCCGGTGTAGAGCAGCTTGCCTTGAGAGCCCGTGTCCATGCACGATATGGGCCCAGTGTGTTTACTGAAGGTCTGAGGGAGAGAAGGTTGTGAGTGTGAGCTGGACCTGCAGGGCCAGTGTACGTTAGCCTGTATGAACCTGTAATTCATATCACTTGCTACAGATCCTTTGATTCCCTTGCTATCTTACTTCATCTGACAAAAACACGTCTATCTGACCCCTCATATTGTCCTCCTGACCATCGTACTGCAGCCCTCCTTACCACCCACAATGACCACATGACGTTCATATTATTCTTTTGACTCACTCTGCCCTCCAGACCCCTGACATTGGACTCATCACCACTCTCACAGTGCCCTCCAAACATACTCATAATCGCTCCTAACTCTTACACTGCACACATGACCCTCACAGAGCCCTCTTGACCCCCTCACAGAGCCCTCCTGATCCCAGACCCCACATAGAGCTTTCCTGAACCTCTCACAGAGCCCTCCTGGTCTTGACAGAGCTCTCCTGACCTTAATACAGACGCCGAGGTCAAGGGACCAGGAGCGAGCAGTGGCGTCAGTGCTGCCGGTGATGACGAGGTCAGCGGGGTTGATACTGAGGCCCTCCTCGTTGAGGCCGCCGGTGTCCTGCCCGGGGATGAAGAGGATGGGGTAGACGGCCTTGCTGTGGCCCTGTGGGAGACCCGTCTCTCAACACCTGCCCACACTTCTTATATTATACAATATATATATATATACCCATCAACTAGGTTTTGGTGTCCCCCATGGCTGTGAAGCAGCAGCTCATGCAGCACGAGCCTATATCAAGGACCTCCCAGTAAATAAGGCATTAATTAAATTAGACTTTAAAAATGCCTTCAACCAGGTAAAAAGGGATGTGGTACTGGAAGCAGTTCGAACCAGCTTTCCTTGTCTACTTCCTTTCGTTTCAGCAGGGTACAGTAGGGAATCGACACTGTTGTTTGGGGAACATGAAGTTGTTTCCGCAGAAGGTGTCCAGCAGGGAGACCCACTTGCCCCTTTTCTTTTCTGCATGGCAGCTAAGGAGGTCACAAGTAGGTTGTCCAGCGAATTCAACATCTGGTTCCTGGACGATGGCACCCTGGCAGGGACACAGGAATCCCTAGTAGGAGATCTTCAGCTAGTGAAATCTAGGGGAGAGGAGTTAGGCCTTACACTAAATCCATCAAAGTGTGAAATCATCTCGTCCAACCAATCAATCATAAATGCAGTACAAATCTTATTGCCAGGAGCCCAAGTGATCGCTCCCACCGACAGTGTGCTGCTAGGGGCACCTCTGGGCTCGAACGCCATTGAGGTAGTCCTCGAAGAAAAGCTTAAAGACCTGAGGAGGATGGAGGCGCGAATAGGGGCTTTGGATGCTCATGATGCGTTGTACCTTCTTACAAGGTGCCTGGCCTTGCCCAGACTTACCTATTTCCTCAGGTGTGCTCCTTCTTTTGACAGCCCAAAATTAACGGAATACGATTCACTCCTAAAGACAATAACTATGAAAGTGTTAAACCTCTCCCTGCAAGATGACCAGTGGGACCAAGCAACGCTCCCAGTTAGACTCGGGGGTATAGGTATTCGCAAGGCGACACAGTTAGCATTGCCGGCATTCTTATCCTCGACCAGTGCTACAAGTGAATTAGTGAAGGAAATACTACCAGAATACCTAAGGAACTCCATTGGGATTCGTGATCCCAAATTTGTGGAAGGAGCTGGTCGGTGGGACACACTCGCCAATTCACACACCCGACCAACTTGTCCAAACGACGGTAAACAGGCCAAATGGGATAGCCCTATAGTGGAGAACATCGCCAAAGCATTGCTGGACGTAGCTTCTCAGAAGGACAGAGCGCGTCTCCTAGCTGTGCAAGCCCCCCATGCTGGGGACTTCCTGTTGGCAGTCCCTAATTCCGCCTTGGGCACCCGCCTGGATCATCGGGCCCTAAGTATTGGTGTTGCTCTGCGCCTTGCCGCCCCTATCTCCACCGAGCACCGGTGTATTTGCGGCCAGGCACGGGCAGACCAATACGGCAGCCATGGTCTCATCTGTCGTAAGACACAGGGAAAGATTGCCAGACACGAGGCAGTCAATGACATCATCAAGAGAAGTTTGGCTACAGCTGGGTGTCCAGCACAAAGGGAACCCCAGCTGTGCAGACCTGACAACAGCCAAAAACGCCCAGATGGAGTCACCCTGCAGCCATGGAGGGAAGGTAAACAGGTCGTATGGGATTACACCTGTGCATCTACATTGGCTGATACCTATTTACGTTACAGCTCAGCGGAGGGAGGTGGGGCAGCCACCTTCAGGGAGACCCAGAAAATCCACAAGTACAGAAACCTAGAACGTTGTTACAGGTTCGTGCCGATAGGCTCAGAGACTCTGGGCGCCTGGGGTAAATGTGCACTCAAGTTTTTAAAGGAGGTTGGTGAGGAACTCATTGGGAAAACTAGAGACCCACGAGCAGCCAGTTTCCTATTCCAGCGCCTCAGTGTCGCAGTGCAGAGGGGAAATGCGTGCTGTATCCTGGGTACGCACCCAACCTCCGAGGAGCTGGACGAGGTCTTCGAACGCTGATTGTTTAATTGTTATATATTGTGTGTGTGTGTGTGTTCTCTGTAAACTGTAGCATTGCAATAAAATAAAACAAAACATACAAAAAAAAATAGGGGGTGGTAAGAAGAAAGAATTAAGTATTCAGTGAGAATCCACAAGATCTTCTCTGAATGCTCTTTGTTTTCTTCTTCGAGGATGTGGGTCCCTGCAATTGCACCAGAGGTGGTACCCCTATATATATATATATATATATATATATATATATATATATATATATATATATATATATATATATATATATTATATATATATATATAATATATATATATATATAATATACTATATATATATATATATAATATATATTAANTTTTCATACCATTTTATTTTCTTCTCCTGAGGGTTACAGCGCCCAGTCGTACGACGCGGAACTCTTGAAACAGTGCTCAATTTGGTTACTAAGTTTATCAACAATCGTATCAATGTCTTCTGGGATTTGGTATTCTATGGACCAGTCACTCATCTTGTTTATGAAATTAAATTAAATATTATGATAAATATCGCGAGGAGACATTCATATATGGGACTAATAGAGCAAGAACTCGGCGATGTGATGTTATAGTGGCCAGAATACGCCTGGGATATTTTATTTTTTTTTGAGATATATACAAGAGTTGTTACATTCTTGTACAGCCAGTAGTACGCGTAGCGTTTCGGGCAGGTCCCTGGAATACGATCCCCGCCGCGAAGAATCGTTTTTTCATCCAAGTACACATTTTACTGTTGTGTTAAACAGAGGCTACAGTTAAGGAATTGCGCCCAGTAAATCCTCCCCGGCCAGGATACGAACCCATGACATAGCGCTCGCGGAACGCCAGGCGAGTGTCTTACCACTACACCACGGAGACTGTGAAGATGAAGATATAGATGTATCTGGCAATTTTCTCAAAACCCAAATGTCGAGTACACAATGTGTCAACTTTGTGAAAGAGAAAACATACACTCCCTTGAACATTATATTGTAGAATGTCCTATATTGACTGACTTTCGCCCTCAAGGGCTGAGGTGGGGTAGTGTATGTGACCCCTATATGTGGGGGTGTTGCATGTGACCCCTATATGTGGGATGGTGTATGTAACCCCTATATGTGGGGTGGTGTATGTGACCCCTATATGTGAGGTGGTGTATGTGACTCCTATATGTGGGGTGGTGTATGTGACCCCCTATATGTGGGGTGGTGTATGTGACCCCTATATGTGGGGTGGTGTATGTGACCACCCTATATGTGGGGTGGTGTATCTGACCCCTATATGTGGGGTGGTGTATGTGACCCCTATATGTGGGGTGGTGTATGTGACCCCTATATGTGGGGTGTTGTGACACCCTATATGTAGGATGGTGTATGTGACCTCCCTATATGTGGGGTGGTGTATGTGACCCACATATGTGGGGTGGTGTATGTGACCCCTATATGTGGGGTGGTGTATGTGACCACCCTATATGTGGGGTGGTGTATGTGACACCCTATATGTGGGGTGGTGTATGTGACCCCCTATATGTGGGGTGGTGTATGTGACCCCTATATGTTGGGTGGTGTATGTGACTCCTATATGTGGGGTGGTGTATGTGACCCCTATATGTTGGGTGGTGTATGTGACTCCTATATGTGGGGTGGTGTATGTGACCCCTATATGTGCGGTGGTGTATGTGACCCCTATATGGGGGTGGTGTATGTGACCCCCTATATGTGGGGTGGTGTATGTGATCCCCTATATGTGGGGTGGTGTATGTGACCCCCTATATGTGGGGTGGTGTATGTGACCCCCTATATGTGGGGTGGTGTATGTGACCCCTATATGTGGGGTGGTGTATGTGACCCCCTATATGTGGTGTGGTGTATGTGACCCCTATATGTTGGGTGGTGTATGTGACCCCTATATGTGGGGTGGTGTATGTGACCCCTATATGTGGGGTGGTGTATGTGACCCCTATATGTGGGGTGGTGTATGTGACCCCTATATGTGGTGTGGTGTATGTGGTAATGTGAAGGTTGCCTTCGTGACGATCAATGGTGTTGTGGTATACACCTTGGTAACCATAGCAGGTGAGTGTGCTGCCTTGCTGATACATTCTCATGTGTGTGTTCTTGTGTGTGTGTACTCACCTAGTTCACCTAGTTGTGTTTGCGGGGGTTGAGCTCTGGCTCTTTGGCCCCGCCTCTCAACCGTCAATCAACAGGTGTACAGATTCCTGAGCCTACTGGGCTCTATCATATTTACATTTGAAACAGTGTATGGAGTCTGCCGCCACCACATCACTTCCTAGTGCATTCTGTGTGTATGTGGTCTGTGGGTGTGTGGTCTATGTGTATGTGGTCTTTGTGTATGTGGTCTGTGTGTGTGTGGTCTGTGTGTGTGTGGTCTATGTGTATGTGGTCTGTGTGTATGTGGTCTGTGTGTATGTGGTCTGGGTGTATGTGGTCTGGGGGTGTGTGTGGTCTATGTGTATGTGGTCTGTGTGTATGTGGTCTGTGTGTATGTGTGTGTGTGTTTGGGCAAGAATATCTTAGATAGCTCGGGCAAGACCCTCTGAGTGTCTGGGTAGGAACGGACACAACACCTGTCATCTTGTCCCAATGGTAAATATCTCTCAGTAGAGAAGACTTGAGAGATGAGATATCTGTGCTTGTTTCTCAGCTTCAAGTGTGATGTGGCAGTCAGGTGTGCGAGAGACAACAGCTTACCAGCTTACCTTCCGGTGTGTAGTGACGGTCTAGAGACACTAGAGCTCTCGAGCTGGCCGAGAGGTCCACGAGAGCAACACTCGTGAGTGTGTGTGTGTATGTGTGTGTACTCACCTATTTGTACTCACCTATTTGTGCTTGCGGGGGTTGACTGACTGAAGGACTGACCCCTGCGGGACTCCACTTGTAACGTCTCGCCAATCTGAGACTTCACCCCTCACACAGACTCGTTGTCTCCTGTTGCTTAGGTACTCCTCTATCTACGGGAGTACCTTCCCTTTCACTCCAGCCTGCATCTCCAACTTTCGCACTAGCCTCTTGTGTGGCACTGTATCAAAGGCTTTTTGACAATCCAAAAATATGCAGTCTGCCCACCCTTCTCTTTCTTGCCTTATTTTGTTGCCTGGTCGTAGAATTCAAGTAACCCTGTGAGGCAGGACCTGCCATCCCTGAACCCATGTTGGTGCTGTGTTACAAAGTTCCTTCGCTCCAGATGCTCCACTAGTTTTTTTCGCACAATCTTCTCCATCAGCTTGCATGGTATGCAGGTTAGGGACACTGGCCTGTAGTTCAGTGCCTCCTGTCTATCCCCTTTCTTGTATATCAGGACTACGTTAGCTGCTTTCCAAATATCTGGCAGTTCCCCTGTTGCCAGTGACTTGTTATACACAATGGAGAGTGGTAGGCACAGTTCTCTTGCTCCTTCCTTTAGAACCCATGGGGAGATTCCATCTGGGCCTATAGCCTTTGTCACATCCACACACACACACATGCGTGTGTGTGTGTGTGTGTGTGTGTGTGGTGTGTGTGTGTGTGGTGTGTGTGTGTGTGTGTGTGTGTGTGTGTGTGTGTGTGTGTGTGTGTGTGTGTGTGTGTGTGTGTGTGTGTGTGTGTGGTGTGTGTGTGCGTGTGTGTGTGTGTGTGTGTGTCGTGGGGGCGTGTGGTGGCCCCCTCCCCCGTCCTAGCTGTGTGTGGTAGCCAGGCGACTACCACACGGGAGGCATTCCCTCCCCCCTCCACCACCACCACCACCACCACCCCTTCCCCATCACCACCATCACCACCACCCCTTCCCCATCACCACCATCACCACCACCCCTTCCCCATCACCACCATCACCACCATCACCATAACCTCACACTCTAAGGTTACCTTGTTGTTGTAAGATTTGACACCATTACCAGGCTGTTGATTGACACACAAGACCTGGCTTCATTGCTGCGTAGCTTGGGGCAGGACCTGACACCATTGTTCTGGCTGACACAGTACCTGACACCACTGTTCTGGCTGACACAGTACCTGACACCACTGTTCTGGCTGACACAGTACCTGACACCACTGTTCTGGCTGACACAGTACCTGACACCACTGTTCTGGCTGACACAGTACCTGACACCACTGTTCTGGCTGACACAGTACCTGACACCACTGTTCTGGCTGACACAGTACCTGACACCACTGTTCTGACTGACACAGTACCTGACACCACTGTTCTGGCTGACACAGTACCTGACACCACTGTTCTGGCTGACAAAGTACCTGATACCACTGTTCTGGCTGACACAGTACCTGATACCACTGTTCTGACACAGTACCTGACACCACTGTTCTGACTGACACAGTACCTGATACCACTGTTCTGACACAGTACCTGACACCACTGTTCTGACTGACACAGTACCTGACACCACTGTTCTGACTGACACAGTACCTGACACCACTGTTCTGACTGACACAGTACCTGACACCACTGTTCTGACTGACACAGTACCTGACACCACTGTTCTGACTGACACAGTACCTGACACCACTGTTCTGACTGACACAGTACCTGACACTACTGTTCTGACTGACACAGTACCTGACACCACTGTTCTGACTGACACAGTACTTGACACCACTGTTCTGACACAGTACCTGACACCACTGTTCTGACTGACACAGTACCTGACACCACTGTTCTGACTGACACAGTACCTGACACCACTGTTCTGACTGACACAGTACCTGACACCACTGTTCTGACTGACACAGTACCTGACACCACTGTCTGACTTACACAGTACCTGACACCACTGTTCTGACTGACACAGTACCTGACACCACTGTTCTGACTGACACAGTACCTGACACCACTGTTCTGACTGACACAGTACCTGACACCACTGTTCTGGCTGACACAGTACCTGATACCACTGTTCTGACACAGTACCTGACACCACTGTTCTGACTGACACAGTACCTGACACCACTGTCCTGACTGACACAGTACCTGACACCACTGTGCTGACACAGTACCTGACACCACTGTTCTGACTGACACAGTACCTGACACCACTGTTCTGACACAGTACCTGACACCACTGTTCTGACACAGTACCTGACACCACTGTTCTGACTGACACAGTACCTGACACCACTTTTCTGACTGACACAGTACCTGACACCACTGTTCTGACTGACACAGTACCTGACACCACTGTTCTGACACAGTACCTGACACCACTGTTCTGACTGACACAGTACCTGACACCACTGTTCTGACACAGTACCTGACACCACTGTTCTGACTGACACAGTACCTGACACCACTGTTCTGACACAGTACCTGACACCACTGTTCTGACACAGTACCTGACACCACTGTTCTGACACAGTACCTGACACCACTGTTCTGACACAGTACCTGACACCACTGTTCTGACTGACACAGTACCTGACACCACTGTTCTGACACAGTACCTGACACCACTGTTCTGAAACAGTACCTGACACCACTGTTCTGACACAGTACCTGACACCACTGTTCTGACACAGTACCTGACACCACTGTTCTGACACATTACCTGACACCACTGTTCTGACTGACACAGTACCTGATACCACTGTTCTGACACAGTACCTGATACCACTGTTCTGACACAGTACCTGACACCACTGTTCTGACACATTACCTGACACCACTGTTCTGACTGACACAGTACCTGATACCACTGTTCTGACACAGTACCTGATACCACTGTTCTGACACAGTACCTGACACCACTGTTCTGACTGACACAGTACCTGACACCATATGTACTACATGTAATAAATAGCAAGACGAAGAACTAAGAGGGAACATAGTGTGACAGTGAACCTATCTTGGAATTTTTACCTTTTCAAGCTATTATTGAAGAAAACAAATATGTGATGAAGGTTAAGTGAAGAAGTATTAGGTTCAGAGGCTGTGAGGAAGATAGAATTTATTGGAAGAAAGGATATTTGAAGATATGAGCAGTTATACTTAAACTTATTATAATTTACTAACAAATATGTAATTTTTAGAATTTGATGTTATGCCTGACATATATAAGATCTTAGAGACAATGTATAGTTGGTCTGAAGCCGTGCCTTACACTAGGATGGTTTAGGGTTAGGGAAAGGTTTCTTAATTTTAATATTCCTAGATATTGAAAATAATGGCACTTTCCGGACCAGATGAGAGTACGAGTAGAAATTGTAAGGATATACTGATAAACACATGTGTAGCAGGTACACTGGTGGCAGGTGTAGCAGGTACACTGGTGGCAGGTGTAGCAGGTACACTGGTGGCAGGTGTAGCAGGTACACTGGTGGCAGGTGTAGCAGGTACACTGGTGGCAGGTGTAGCAGGTACACTGGTGGCAGGTGTAGCAGGTACACTGGTGGCAGGTGTAGCAGGTACACTGGTGGCAGGTGTAGCAGGTACACTGGTGGCAGGTGTAGCAGGTACACTGGTGGCAGGTGTAGCAGGTATACTGGTGGCTGGTGTAGATGGAGTGTATTGACAGTGTTGTGGAATAAGTCTTATATTGTGGACATGTATGATTGACGAGTTGATTGTATTTGTTAGGTTAGATTTGGTAGATTATGTTAAGTTAGGTAAGTTACGAAACTTAGGTTAAGATAAATGGGTGTGAGGTAGGCTATGTGGGATAGGGTAGGATAGGTTAGGTAAGTTAGGTAGGTTATGTGGGATAGGCTAAGGTATTATTGGTTAGGTAAGTTAGATAGGTTATGTGGGATAGGCTGAGGTATGATAGGTTAGGTAAGTTAAGTAGGTTATGTGGGATAGGCTAAGGTATGATAGGTTAGGTAAGTTAGGTAGGTTATGTGGGATAGGCTAAGGTTTGATAGGTTAGGTAAGTTAAGTAGGTTAGGTTTGTTATTATTGATACAAACTCCTAGATATAGTTATCACAGAATATATTTAACTACTAAAATTAAAGGATAAATAATACTTTAATTCACAAAGAAAGTGAGTTTATTTAATAAACACAGACATATACTTGGTACATCCGAACATCCTGAATTTTTCTTTAAGGCAATTAATATTATTAATGAAATGAATCACAGGAACAAAAGACACTCTTCTACCAGGAAGTTATTAATTCTCCAGCAGAGTATAATGAGCACTAAGCCTACACACAACCACTAGGGACAAGTCATCCAAGACTACTTGTTGACACAACACAACACTGCCAGTGACTGCTCAACACCACCCAGTTCTGGAAAGAGCCACATACTACCCAGCTTTCAAAACTCTCTTGGCCTCTAACAAGTTACAATACAGCCCGTCCTCTCAAATTGCCTCAATGGACAGGAAATGATGTTCTAATTGCCCGAAATCAACATAACGTATTCTAGTGACCCACACATAGAAAACGTGAATGTTTGTGAGCCGCTGTGATTTATGATAAATCATATTTTGTCCGTTTGGGGATTTTGACGTCAAAATGTGATGAATTATTCAAGAGGAGAGGATGGACAGTGGACGGAGCGACAGAAGATAATTGAGAAGATGATCAGCAGTCATCACCTGGGGTCACACCCAACCCCACAGTGACAGGGAACCAGTAAGGATGAACACCTTTAACAGCGCCATGTTTATACCAGACCTACCATTCCATACCTTCTGTATCATGGTCCTCCCTGTTCTTCATCATGGAGAACAAGAATCCTCTTGAAGAGGTTCAGCAAAATGTTCTTCAATTTGTTCTAATACAAGTAGAGACTCACGAGACTCTGTTACTCGGGTAGTTTACCTCACAGAGAACTGCAACGACCTCTGACGACAGCAGTCGGTGTGGGGAGCATGATACAGGGAGAGGGAAGTGAAGCTATTGGTCGTCACGCCATCTGTCTGTTACACCAGCTGGTCGTCACGCCATCTGTCTGTTACACCAGCTGGTCGTCACGCCATCTGTCTGTTACACCAGCTGGTCGTCACGCCATCTGTCTGTTACACCAGCTGGTCGTCACGCCATCTGTCTGTTACACCAGCTGGTCGTCACGCCATCTGTCTGTTACACCAGCTGGTCGTCACGCCATCTGTCTGTTACACCAGCTGGTCGTCACACCATCTGTCTGTTACACCAGCTGGTCGTCACGCCATCTGTCTGTTACACCAGCTGGTCATTATTTCAGCTGCTGGTCACACTAACTGGCCGGCACATCAAATGATCGTTACCCAAACTGGTGGTCATAACAGCGGACTCAATAAGTAACACCATTGTCATCCAAGTGTCACCTCTTGGTCAATCAACACCAGCAGACACACCTTGGTCACTCAACACCAGTAGACACACCTTGGTCACTCAACACCAGCAGACACACCTTGGTCACTCAACACCAGCAGACACACCTTGGTCACTCAACACCAGCAGAAACACCTTGGTCACTCAACACCAGCAGCCACACCTTGGTCACTCAACACCAGCAGAATCACCTTGGTCACTCAACACCAGCAGACACACGCAGGAATTAACTAGTCTTGACACTTCTCAGACCTAGTCTAAAGGCTGGCCCGGGTCTCCTCTAGTAAACGCGAGACATGGAGTCACTCTATGTTAACACGCAAAGCTTAATAAATATTTTTCATTTGAAATTTCTGTGCTATTGGAAGCTAGCGCTAACATAGCTTGGCTTACACAAATTCCAGTGTTTTGTTTTCTCCCAAATAAAGTTATTAAAACTAAGACACATAAACCTTCATTTAAACCGTTTATTTCATGATGTAATGGTTACTTGTCTGTATAGTGTAGATGGCTCTGTGCTCGGCCACGGGTTCCGTGCCTTGGGACTGTCATGTGCTCATCGTGTCCGTTGTAATGGTTTACATTGTATTAGTTCCTCGTTCGAGCTCTTCAGGTCGTGTACACTTGGCCGTCGACTATTCTACCAGTTTGTTATGATCACTCATCAGGTCGGCTGGTCGGATCAACGTCGTCGGCCAAGTATTGCTCAAGGTCGAAGTTCAAGTCAACTTTGTGGAACTCGTCCTCGGAGTCGTCGGTGGTCGACGATTCATCGCTGCAATGAAAAAAGATAAAAAGATTATTTGCTCGCCAAATGTGAAATATTGTTGAGTTTTTATTCCAAAATGTAAACGCCATAGAAACATGCAGGTATTTTCTTTTTTACTTTTTACTCGTGTGACCCAGATTGCTATACATAATTTATACGTAACTGAGATCATTGTTAACAAATTGGAGTTCTTCATCCATCTGCATAAGCGAACTAGACTACAAGTGAGGCTACATGTCAGAACACAGCTTAATGCAACACATGCGGTTGACCTGCTTAGTGATGGTCAACAGGGAAGTATGTAGATGTTAACCGGTGTGGTGGTGTGGGCTCAATACACACACGGCGCTGCAACGTCTCTACTACTTCCGGCCCGAACTCACAGACCACCTACCGGTCCACTTGCGAGACTTGTTGCTCGTATCTCCACCACGGCCGCTTCCTCGCTGCTTACCCAGGTGTTTACCAGCCGTCAGCCACTACCAAGTCCTCCATGCCAGTCTTGGGTAGAATACGACTTAGCTCTTCTGAGCTTGTAAACTCTCCAGGAAAGTCCGACTGAGGCACCGCAATCGAGATACGACTTTTCATATCTCGCAAATGGCCTCGTAAATGCTTGGTGAGTGGGGTCCTAGCTGACTTACCAGCACATGGTGAGAGGCGACTTACCGCATCTCCCCTAGCATGGGGCTCACCGATGATCGTTTGACTGTGGTTGTGGCGGCAGACAAGTGGAACATCTCCTCGTCTGTACTGTAAGACAGAGGGAGGCTCCAGGCTCTGCTCAACATCAATACTGGGTTTTGCAGATTTGTTCATTTTGACATTAAATTGAGTATGATGAAGTTTACAATTAATGAAGAGTGCCAACTGCCAGGCATAGATCAGATCTGGGTCACATCTTAACACACACACAACAATTGCATTAAAGAGGCTTTAATGTCACTTTGGATCAACGTCAAACGAACCTAAAAGTACGATATAAATAATGTGTGGACTGATTAAGGAGTACAACCCCCTATAATATACTACAGAAATGAGGCAGCAGTGGCCTTGTGGCTAGACATAGAACACACACTGCAACACTGGATGGCACCGTACACGACAGCCAGTCCCGAGCCCTTCACTACCACGTCAGCTGAGGAGGCAAAAATGAGAGGTTTAGGCGCAGGACGACGTTGGCCCCATCTTCCCCGTAGGTCAGGTGAGCAGCTTCCTCCTAGGTGCTTCCTAACACAGGTGAGCAGCTGCCTCCTAGGTGCTTCCTAACACAGGTGAGCAGCTGCCTCCTAGGTGCTTCCTAACCCAGGTGAGCAGCTGCCTCCTAGGTGCTTCCTAACCTTCCTAACACAGGTGAGCAGCTGCCTCCTAGGTGCTTCCTAACACAGGTGAGCAGCTGCCTCCTAGGTGCTTCCTAACACAGGTGAGCAGCTGCCTCCTAGGTGCTTCCTAACACAGGTGAGCAGCTGCCTCCTAGGTGCTTCTTAACACAGGTAAGGAGCTGCCTCCTAGGTGCTTGCTAACACAGGTGAGCAGTTGCCTCCTAGGTGCTTCCTAACACAGGTAAGGAGCTGCCTCCTAGGTGCTTCCTAACACAGGTGAGCAGGTGCTTCCTAACACAGGTGAGGAGCTGCCTCCTAGGTGCTTCCTAACACAGGTGAGCAGCTGCCTTCTAGGTGCTTCCTAACACAGGTGAGCAGTTGCCTCCTAGGTGCTTCCTAACACAGGTGAGGAGCTGCCTCCTAGGTGCTTCCTAACACAGGTGAGCAGGTGCTTCCTAACACAGGTGAGCAGTTGCCTCCTAGGTGCTTCCTAACACAGGTGAGGAGCTGCCTCCTAGGTGCTTCCTAACACAGGTGAGCAGCTGCCTCCTAGATGCTTCCTAACACAGGTGAGCAGCTGCCTTCTAGTTGCTTCCTAACACAGGTGAGGAGCTGCCTCCTAGGTGCTTCATAACACAGGTGAGCAGCTGCCTCCTAGATGCTTCCTAACACAGGTGAGCAGCTGCCTCCTAGGTGCTTCCTAACACAGGTGAAGCGCTGCCTCCTAAGTGTTAGCTGCTTTCTAACACAGATTAGGAGCTCCTTCCTAGGTGTTAGGTACTAACCCAACTCTTGCATACTCACTTATTTTATCTACAACTTCCCACATGACCATAATTCTAATGTTGAATTCTACAGAGAATAAAATAACACAATTAAAAAGCAAATAATATTTAGTAGACGCGAATGCCGAAATAAACCACAATTACCGAAAGAAAAAATTAAAAGCCTCTTTGATTGACAAGATTATGAAAACTTCAGCTTTTAAAAAACATAATTAAAACATAAAAACTACGCAACTCACGTTGTTATTATTGTAGCAACATTTATCAGGGCACATGCAACTAGAAGCCCACTGTGCGTGGGTATGTGCAACACCTGCTACCAACACATGCAACGCTAGACAAGGGCCAACACGTGTAATAACTAAAAGCAACAACAACGGCACACATGACAACTGCTCTATTTGTGGAGAGTAAAAAAAAATTAAGATCCAAATAAGATCCATTAAGTTCTATTAAGAAGATCCATTAACACCACACCCCAGGTATACCTGTTGACGTGAACACTGACACACCCCAGGTATACCTGTTGACGTGACCCCCCCCCTACTAACACACCCCAGGTATACCTGTTGACGTGACCGCCGCCACTAACACGCCCCAGGTATACCTGTTGACGTGACCCCCACCACTAACACACCCCAGGTATACCTGTTGACGTGACCGCCGCCACTAATACACCCCAGGTATACCTGTTGACGTGACCCCCCCCCCCCAACACACTCCAGATATACCTGTTGACGTGACCGCCGCCACTAATACACCCCTGGTATACCTGTTGACGTGACCGCCGCCACTAACACGCCCCAGGTATACCTGTTGACGTGACCGCCGCCACTAATACACCCCAGGTATACCTGTTGACGTGACCGCCGCCACTAATACACCCCAGGTATACCTGTTGACGTGACCGCCGCCACTAATACACCCCAGGTATACCTGTTGACGTGACCGCCGCCACTAATACACCCCAGGTATACCTGTTGACGTGACCGCCGCCACTAATACACCCCAGGTATACCTGTTGACGTGACCGCCGCCACTAATACACCCCAGGTATACCTGTTGACGTGACCGCCGCCACTAATACACCCCAGGTATACCTGTTGACGTGACCGCCGCCACTAATACACCACTGGTATACCTGTTGACGTGACCGCCGCCACTAATACACCCCAGGTATCCTCACCATATTCAATGTTTACACAGAGAACTCGAGCAAAAACTAACAGTTGTGTGTATAGAAAATGCGAGAGTTTAACCGGAGGACACCATATCCTTAACGAGAGGTGCTAGTGCCTATCCCACTGCGTGTACAGGTCCAGCGGAGACCTCAGCTCTGGATAGGATGGTGGATTGCTACTGCTGTATCTTACCTGATCTTGGAGGCGTCCCAGACCATTATGGCGCCGTCGGAGCCAGCCGTGTAGAGTTTGGTGCCCAAGACGGCCAGGCAGTTGACAGTATCGATGTGACCCTGAAAGATCCGCTTCAGGGTGCCACTCTTGGCGTCAAAGGCCCTAGCAGCGTTGTCGGTGTAGCCAGCGAACACTGCGGACGACACAGTTCTGGGTCAGCACTGGTCTGGCTAACTGATTACCACCACCCCGCCCACTGCTTCTTGTTCTCTGTAACCCTACACGGGGGTACCGGCGATGCTACCCCCTCGAATCCCCCTCCCCCACAGCCCACCCCAGCCACAGAGTCAGAGCTCAACCCCCGCAAACACAACTAAGTGAGTACACACACACACGCATACTTCTGTATACAGGATAGTGTGTCCAGTATACAGGGCGCCACAGTCTCTCTGTCCTGACTCTTCTCAGTTTTGCATCGTCTAAAATTTAATTAATATTATAGGCCCCTTGTGTCGCTCGTAATCTCTTTTTACTCATCTCCGCTATCACTGTAACCCTTTGCTGCCTTCCTGACAGGTACTCTCCCTCTCACCCAATATACGACACTCCTCCAGTCTGAGGAGTCCCTTTTGTTGGACTGTATCAAATACTTTCTTCAGTCGAGGAATAAACGATATGCTCTTCTCTCTCTCCTGTGTGAAGACGAAATTTAACTTGTCTATTTGGTTGTGCCAACATGTTCCAGAAGTCTCTTTCCCTTAATCCTTCTTTCTCTCCAAGATCCTTGTTAGTGGTTTTTAGTCGGCAGCCTTTCTTGCATTAGCTATTTTACAAGTGTCTAGAACCTCCCCTTTTCTTTGAGTGGGGTATTAATATATAACAAAGGAACTATGCAGTGCGCCGGTGCCTCTTTAAATATACAAGGTCGTGGTATATAAATATACAATCATCCTTGGTCCAATAGCTTTTATCGCATTCAATTCCTGTAGTTGCTTCCTTACTTTTTCGTCTCACTAGGAATTCAGTGAATTATTCAAGTGGGAATTTCCATTCTACGAGGGGTCATAGCTTCAGAAGCAGATCAGATTCCAGCTTAATGATTTCCTGGAAATTCTTTGCACGCTTCCATGTCATTCTCCATGTGGTCCCCGTCACCTTCGATTGTAAATAAAATATTGTTCAGCAGGTCTCTGAATATACTAAAATAGCCAGCATTAACATGCTGTGTTATCATCCTTCAGTCTCCCAACATGCTGTGTATCATCCTTCAGTTCCCCAACATGCTGTGTTATCATCCTTCAGTCTCCCCAACATGCTGTGTTATCATCCTTCAGTCTCCCCAACATGCTGCGTGTTTCTATGACTGTCTCTCCTCCCCAGCCATGGTGCTGTGTAAGGTTACAGTCACATGTGTATCATGTATACAGGGGGAGATACATAGAGATGGGGATTGGGTAGATATTGAAAGTGAGGAGGAGATGGTTACAGAGGAAGAGACAGCGAACAGAATCAGTGATAGAACACCTCCTGCAACCAACGCAATTTCTAGTATCTTCGCATCACTTTTAAGTAATTTCATTGCAATTCATCGGATCCAGGTTTAAGTTAAATTATACATCTCGGCAAGGTCATTAGGAATTTAAGCGTTCAATTGCATATTGATGTCATTCCAGTTTACTCAATTATACATGCTTATGTATCGATTTGAATTCAACCAATAAATGCATGTATAATGAATGTAGAGACGACAAGGATGGGAAGACATACGGATGCCCCTGTGGAGCTTGATGCTGGTGACGCTGCCCTGGTTCCTGTTGGTCTTGTAGGTGCGTGTGCAGTCGCCCACCTCCCGCACCAGCACTTCACCTTGGAGTCCTGACTCCCGCTGTACAGCAGCCGGTTTCACCACCTTCAGGCACGTCACGGAGTCCTTGTGCTCCGTCAGCACCTGCAA
>WNGS01111181.1:34849881-34860215 GCA_020271785.1 Procambarus virginalis
CTGGGTTAGGCGTGGTAGCGGCCCTAAATCACAATACCAGTATTGTCACTCACCAAAGTTACTTGTGCAGAACATCTGTTTAGTTTGTCGTCTTGGCTTCTCACATGGTTGACAGGTGTCAGGCATGACTGGTCGCTCTTTCTTACTGCCTCCCTTTCCTTTCTTCCTTTCTCCCTTGCCTGACTTGTCTTTTCTTTCCTTCCCTTTTTTGCCCCGGTGACTCTTTTGTTTTTTCCCCTTTTTGCTCTTTCTAACTTTCTGGGCCTTGCTCTTGCTTGGCTTGATTGGTTTGTGGCGCCGCTGCGACGTGTCGTGCACCTCATTGTCTGAGCGGCGGGGCACTGGGGGACCCTGAGGCGGCGGCGGCCGCTGGCCTGCAGGTAGCCGATGGTCCACGTTGATTCTGGCCAGTACAGCTGGTCGTGGTGTCGTTGTGGTCGTTGTGGTGGTGGTGGTGGTGGTGGAAGAGGTGTTGGAGGTTGTGAGGGTAGTGTCCGAGGTGGTGGTGGTGGTGGAGGAGACAGGGGTGGGAGCAGCCGCTGTTGACACCTGGGAGTTCGAGGTCCAGTACTCGTAGTGGATGCCTGGGTTGTGCTCCCGCAGCAGCACCTGACGTGGGAGACACACAGAGGTATTACCACGTGATGCCTTTCATGCACAGTGAGGGTAAAGCCCACAAGGACACACAAGTGACTGTATTAACATCTATGTAACTATTGCTCAGGTACCCAATGAAATCAAATTTAACTTAGAGAGGTATCTAAGAGTGCCTTGCCTTCTGAGGCACCTTTCCGGTCATGTCCCCAGAGGCACATTCAAGTCAAGTCCCCAGAGGCACCTTCAGGTCATGTCCCCAGAGGCACCTTTCCGGTCATGTCCCCAGAGGCACCTTCAGGTCATGTACTTGTCTCCTTGTGTGATACAATTCCACTAGACCAAAAACAGCAAGAAATAAATCCACCAAATAAACTAAAATGCCTCGCGATAATCCCCATTATAGTTCCTTTATCTAGCAATATTCCCAAGTTGAACCCCTAATCCTATGATTACTTTCACAAGTTCTTAGTTTTGTTAGGTAAGATTTTTTTTTTCAAAATTGCCATCACTTCTCTCCTGCTTCTTTAGAGTGTGTCTTAGCTCCCACTTCCCATCATATCTACCTACGAAAGTTAGAATCTGTTGGCTCATATTAAACTTGCCACAATTATATCCTTCTCACACATATGCCTTTCCAATTTATTCCTGAAAGATGTTAAACTGCTCGTCCTGATAATGGCAGTTATCAACTCATTCAACTCACCCCGCACCACTATTTTCAAACCGGTACTTCCATCTAGCCTAGCTAGTGTACCCATCCCAGCGCTGTACTCACCGCCCAGAGTGGTGGCAGAGTACCCATCCCAGCGCTGTACTCACCGCCCAGAGTGGTGGCAGTGTACCCATCCCAGCACCGTAATCACCGTCCAGAGTGGGGGCAGAGTACTTACCATCAAGGTGAGGTCCTCGGAGGTGGGTCCCAGAGTGCTCAGGTTCTCGGAGTCGTCCTCGGCTCTGCTGTAGATGAAGGACGTGCCTCCCGCCTCCACCTCACCAGGCCAGTCGATCAACCAATCACCGTTCAGCATGTACTTGGTACCCGCCTTCAGAGCTGCCGAACGGCACCATAAGGTAAACACATACTCAGACACATTCATGAACGTAAATAAGGGCCGGGCTTAATGGAGCCGCATGTAAATACAAGGATTGGCTGTCAGTTGTAAAGGATTGTTGCAATTGATTGAGTCACCTTGAACAAATTCTATGAATGTTAGTGTGTGGCGGGGTTGGCGATATCTTGAGGAAAGCAAGGTAGCAAGTCCTATAGGGACAGCTCAGGTGATGGGGTGGGCCGCGGGCGAGAGGGTCTGGCTCCTATCACTCCTGGAGCCTGACCCGCACCTCATGGTGGTGTGACTTGAATCTTGCACAATGTGTCTGAGAATTTGTGGATCCGAGAAAGGAAGAGGAGGCGCGGAGGAGAAGTAAGAGAGATTGGAAGACATACAGGGAGCACAGAACCCAGGTGGACCAAAACATATGTACAAGGGAGAGGAATAAATACATAGGAACTTGAAGAGCAGCAGAGAAGCAGTATGAGAACGATATCGCCTCCAAGGCCAAGGATCAACCTAAACTGCTGTGTAGACTTATAAGGAGAAAAATATGGGAAAGGCATCAAGTGGTCAGGCTTACACAAAGGAACCGGGACCACACACACACACACACACACACACACACACACACACACACACACACACACACACACACACACACACACACACACACACACACATATGATAGAGCCCAGTAGGCTCAGGAATCTGTACACTAGTTGACAGTTGAGAGGCGGGACCAAAGAGCCAAAGCTCAACCCCCGCAAGCACAAATAGGTGAGTACATGATAGAGCCCAATAGGCTCAGGAACCTGTACACCAGTAGACAGTTGAGAGGCGGGACCAAAGAGCCAAAGCTCAACCCCCGCAAGCACAACTAGGTGAGTACACAAATACACTTACCGAGGAAATTTGGGGAGGCGTCCCTGACCCTGACGTTGGTGGCGCCTCTGGGGATGTGCGCGACCTCGTAGTATCCGAAGCTCCCTGTGGGGAAGGCACACCATATTGAAGGCCCAGACCCAGGCGTGGCAGGGTGTGGCAGGGGTGTGACAGGGTTGTAGGAGGATGTGAAACGGTGTGACAGGGGGTGTGGGAGGGTGTGAAAGGAGCGTGGAAGGGTGTGGCAGGGTGTGACAGGAGTGTAGGAGGGTGTGATATGGTGTATTATGGTGTGGAAGGGTGTGCAAGGGTGTGACAGGGGTGTAGGAGGGTGTGGAAGAATGTGACAGGGGTGGAGGAGGGTGTCGAAGGATGTGACAGGGTGTATTAGGGTGTGGCAGGGTGTGACAGGGGTCATGGAATGGTGTGGGAGAGCGGGCTGGACCTGGCCAGGTTATGCACAGTTGTAGCCAGCTTGTGAAGGGGTTGTGTAGCAACAACAATGAGGTTGTAAACAAACGTTATTTACAACGGAGGTTGTAAACATACACCAGCCAGGAGCCAGCCTGGGTGTCACACACACTCGCAGACAATCCACTAATGCATCAGGTCTGGTGTATCGTAAATGTTTTAACTGACTAATAAATTGAGCTGACTCAGTTTGCAATACTAAGAATAATGCACACAGTTATATATATATATATATATATATATATATATATATATATATATATATATATATATATATATATATATATATATATATATATATATATGACACCCTATATGCCAACTGGCTCTTCATAAGTGACCTATACATTTAGCACTGCCTCATACACTTGTCTGGCTCAGTGTATGAAACTATGCGTGTTGGTAAACAAGAGCTGGGTCTTGATTGTGGGCTTCAACACAGGTAAATGAACTTAGCTGTCAGCGGTGGGCGTGCGTACTCACTTGGGCGTGCGGCGCGGGCGTGAGCGAGGGCGGACGGCTGGTCGGCGGCGGGCAGGTCGGTGTGGAAGACGCCCACATGGTGGGTGCAGGTGTCGTTGTGTCCCCCACACACGCGACACATATCCTCTCTGGCGCCGCCGCCAAGACGACCATCACACGACAGCCGCTGTGGAGGATGGGGCAGGATATAGCGGTTATACTCCCGTGCGTCGCGCCGCTGCCATAGGGGGCAGGATATAGCGGTTCAAGTATGTTTATTGAGACAAGAAAGAAATACATCTCAAAGGGATAGAGTAGCTTAGGCTATTTCTAACCCCAATATAGCGGTCATACCTGCGTGGCGCCGCTGTCATATGATATCAACTTTGACCCAAGAATTCCTGAAGCATGTGGAGTGAGTTCTGGGGATGCGGCCCCCGGCCTGGGGAGCGCCTCGCCATCATATATAAGACTGATGATCAATACACAAGCTCACTCCTTGTATGATCAATGGTCGTCCTTATCAACATATTATATAAATGTGGCTGATGTATGTCACCGTCCAGGTATTGTACACACTCATCATGAAGGAAGATAGTAATAAGATTGCTCTTCAAGACAGTCATATTTGAAACCATTGCCGCTTCTAAAAAACTTAACATCCCACCAACATTTTGTCTACATTAACTATTTATTCCAATAGTAACTAGAACGCACTACACCAGTTTGTAGTTTTTTTTTTTAGATATAACACAGATCATCTGTGTCGGGTTAAACAACTGAGAGTGTTTACACAAACTACATAAACAGCTGCACTACAACTACCTACACTACAACTTGCTACCCGTTCACTAACACTGCAGTAATATTCTGTGATTCAAAGTCTGCTGCTGAACTCCCGAAGCACTTTAAAATTTATCGTGCAAGATAAACAGCAAGAACCTCATAATAAGAATCGTAAGTAACCTGCTCTCAAGAGACAATAATGGGTTGAGAATCCCTTGTATAACTACCATCTCACACAAATATATCTCACCATAATGACACAGACATGGCAGCCACATTAGCGCCCAACAAAGATCTACAACTTGGCATCCCGCGTAAGATTATATATCTCCGAACATTGGGGTCTGACAGGAGGTAAACAATCTCCCAGAGGCCTGAAAGCGCTAGGATAAACATTGATGATTTGTTTACACCTGATACTATGCGCCCCCATAAAATGTTTACTAAAAAGTTTGTGGTAGTAGCTACCAGGTGAGGCTACGAGGACCAGGTGAGGCTAGGAGGACCAGGTGAGGCTAGGAGGACCAGGTGAGGCTAGGAGGACCAGGTGAGGCTACGAGGACCAGGTGAGGCTACGAGGACCAGGTGAGGCTAGGAGGACCAGGTGAGGCTACGAGGACCAGGTGAGGCTACGAGGACCAGGTGAGGCTACGAGGACCAGGTGAGGCTACGAGGACCAGGTGAGGCTACGAGGACCAGGTGAGGCTACGAGGACCAGGTGAGGCTAGGAGGACCAGGTGAGGCTAGGAGGACCAGGTGAGGCTAGGAGGACCAGGTGAGGCTACGAGGACCAGGTGAGGCTACGAGGACCAGGTGAGGCTACGAGGACCAGGTGAGGCTACGAGGACCAGGTGAGGCTACGAGGACCAGGTGAGGCTACGAGGACCAGGTGAGGCTACGAGGACCAGGTGAGGCTAGGAGGACCAGGTGAGGCTACGAGCACCAGGTGAGGCTACGAGGACCAGGTGAGGCTACAGGTGGCGCCCATCTCACAAACCTGAGCACTCACTCCACCCGCACACTCCGTGAGCAGGAAGAGAGTCGTAACCTTACACACAACATTATTGGCTGTACCGTCATTATAGACCCTTCAGACCTGCCGGCGTGAGGTACCCGGAGCCTTGCAATTACTTTATCAACGCTCCTGTTGTTTAGGCTATCTTCATAATGCATCCGAAGTTTGCAAGTGCAACCTGTTCACGTGCGCCCTTGTCCATCCTGCGAGATGGGGTGGGGCTTTAGGGGGTTCCAGGGATGAACGTGTGCTTAATTATGATCATAGTGACGCTAAAAGACGACGACAGCGGCGGTGGAATACTCACCAGACAGCGGCCGTTGACACACAGGCCGTCCTGAGAGAGGTCCGTCCTGCAGTGAGTGCCGTCGGTGACCTTGCCGAAGGTGTAGACGATGCCCTCCCCTTCGCCCTCACACACCAAGGCACAGGGGTTGATGCCTCCTGCACCACCGCCGCCGCCATGCAACACAAGGAAGTACATTGTACAGTCATCTTCGCCACCCCGCCTGTGTCGGGTTACTCTCCAACCCTCACACTTGGTGGGTCACTCTCTCTACTGTGTCTTGCACTACATCAACCACTCTCTCACTACCCTAAACCTTCATTCACTAATTCTTCAGTGGAGACGTCTTCAGAGTCTGGTAAGAAATCGGCAATAATCTGTAACGCCTCTAGACTTGTGGTAAATGGTGGACACTTGTATAATGTTGTTACATGACGCCCAGTGGCTGCTACCTAACACATCGGAGGCTCAGGGTCAGGGAGGAATGTGACAGTAAGATTGTATATTATAAACTAAGGAATATAATACACGCGATTATACTCTTTCATCAGGAATTCTCTCACTCTACTGAAGGTATCTCTCACTGTCTTTATGGTATCCTTCGCTATCCTCAATACATGCCTCACTCTCCCTTAAGTATTACATATAAAGATACCTGGAACACACAGATAAGTACCTCACTGTCAAGGTCTCTCATAATCTTCAAGTTCTCATAATCCACTAGGCATCTATATCTCATTATACAGAAGATACAGTCATTATTCTCAGCGTCTCCTGCTGGCGTCGAGGCGTTGCCGCTCACCTTGCGCGTAGGGCACCCAGTTGTTGACGAGTCTGCCGAAGACGCGCCTGTTGTTGTAGTGCCGGCACTGTGCCGCCCTGAAGGAGAGCGCGGAGACCTGGCCGGGCGGGCAAGGGGCCGCCCCACACACCCCGTACTCCAGACTCTGCCCACTGCACTGGTCGTGGCTCGTCCGGATCCCTGACCCAGGCATCACTCTGTGTGTGTATGTGCACGTTACTGATACTCCTGCTGCTTGGCGGGATAGTCAAGGGTCTAGGTGGGGGTGGATGTTCGCGGGAGGTATTGTTGAGGATAATTTGCCGGAGGATGTTGGGGTTTTCTTGGGGTTAGGCGTGGCTAGATGGAGCTGCTCTAGCAGCCCCATCTAGCCACTAGTGAGAATAATGGAATCCTTATATATCAGGGAGCTGCGGCCTAGGCTAAATATTAACGGTTCAGCTGCTCAATTGTACACTGTATAACACAGTGGGTATTTTGTTTTAATTTATAGTCCATGTTGACTGCTTTATTATTTGCTTTAGCTTCCCCTTGATTTGTGTCTTTTGATACACATTTCGAGTGTTGATATTTTGCATTGTTGTATTTGTTTTAGTTAAGACATATAATACAACTTTTGGTGATCAGTTTTGTGCGATATTTATGTTTCTTACGAGGCTTCAACTGGTAATCTATTTTGTTTATTTTTTCAAAACTTTTTCAAAAGTTTTTAAATTGTTTTTTTATACAAGTTTATCAAATTTTACTTCGACCACTTCACGTAAGCTGACCCAAGTGTTTTGTTTTATAACAAGTCTCCCTTTATGTCTTATCTTTTAATAGGTCTCTTGTCCAGTGAGGCTTTTGTTCTCCTGCTTATTTTAATTTAACTTTTGTACTTTAGATCTGGTGATGAATCATGAATTTTACTTTAAATTTTGAACAAGAATTTTAACAAAATGTTTGTAATAATATATATATATATATATATATATATATATATATATATATATATATATATATATATATATATATATATATATATATATATATATATATATATATTACTCAATTCTAGCGTATTTGAAGCTTTCATTAAAAGTTTGGAATTTCTTTTGTGAAAATCTCGAACGGCTCTATCAAAACTTTGAGTTAATCTGGTAAGCTGAGGCCTGGAGCGCCATTCTGCGACACACGCGCCCACAACCACGAAATTAAACCGCGAAAAAACTTGGGAAACCAAAAAGGCAAAACAAAAAAAAAACTTTTGAAGTCATTGTTCACTCAAGTTAAACGGCTAAACACCCAAAACATTTATACCCGTCTATCTCGGGGTTTCAGACTTGACTATCAAGCAATTTAATTGGTTAGACTTTAATATCAAGATTTTTTCTTACCTAATCTTGAAGCCCTAATCTTGAAGCCCTTTTCAGGCTCAGATATAAAACTTATATACACTTAACCATCAAGATTTTTCATGCATAAAAACGAAGACTTTTCATGCAAAGAGGACTAAGTCTTTACATGCTTAACCACAAAGTCTTTACAGCCTTAATGAATAATTCTTGTCACACCTTAACAATAAATAATTTTTTGAAATAATCACAAAGTAAAATCCGACTTAAATACCAAGACTTTCCAAAGTTAACCAGCAAGACTTTCAGACTTACCTCGGAAACCTGGTAACACAAGTCCGGCTCCTTGACCTGACGCCGCCTCCACACGACCTGGGGACAACAAGGGCATCAAGGTCACACTTTATAGTTACGAATGTGTCCCCCCCCGCCCCCTCCCCCCCTCTACACACATACAATGCACATACACACCCGTCATCATAAACACCTGTCATTATACACACCTATCATTATACACCCCCGTCATTATACACACCCGTCATAATAAACATACGTCATCATACAACATACATAAGAGATTCCAGGAGGTCTTCACAATAGAGCAAGGAGAAGATCGTCAACTAAGAACCATCAAACCAGCCACTACTGGAGGAGTTTGAGATTAATAATAGGTAACCGGAAACAGAAGATATACTGGAAAGTTAGTAAACAGCTACTCTACTCCCAATTTACATGAGGGATACCGGAGGCCCTAAATTGCAGGACAGTGTCCCTAACTTTCATACCAAGCATAGTGATGTAGAAGATTGAGAAAAATGCTAGATGTGCATCTGGAGAGAAGGGACTCTGTAACACACCACCAGCACTGGTTCAGGGATGGTAAATCTTGTCTCACAAGTGGAAAAGAATTCTATGACCAGGCAACACAAATTAGCCAAGACAGAAGGGCAAGCAGACCGCATAGTCTCTGACTGTCAGAAAGCCTTAGACAGAGTACTCCTTAAGAAATCAGGGCATAAGTTGGAGAAGCAGACAGAAGTGACAGAGATGGTGCTCCGGTGCTTAAGGCAGCCCCCACAAAGGTCATTATTATTAGTTTTTCCGATAAACATAAATGAGTTTCAGGAGGGAATAGACTGATTCCTATAAATGTTTGCCGATGATGCAATAATTATAAGGAGGATTAAGACAGAAGGATAGCAAAATACTTCAAGATGACCTCGACAAACTGAAAGAATTGTTCAACAAATTGCTAATGGAATTTAACTCGAGTAAATGCAATGTAATATAACTAGGTGTGGAAAACAGAAAACCGGAAACCAGGTATATGCTGAATGTGAGATGAAAGCCTCCAAGATGGAAAGATCTGGGGAAGAGGCGACGATTATATTACACATAACCTCTTCCCAGAATCCCACATCAAAAGGATATTATCACTGGCAATGCCAGGTTGGCCAACATATGATCTGCCTTTAGAAATCTGTGCAAGGAATCATTCAGAATATCACATATGTCAGACCAATCCTGGAGTATCTGTGCAAGGAAGCATTCAGAATATCACATATGTCAGACCAATCCTGGAGTATCTGTGCAAGGAAGCATTCAGAATATCACATACGTCAGACCAATCCTGGAGTATCTGTGCAAGGAAGCATTCAGAATCCTTCTATATCACATATGTCAAACCAATCCTGGCGTATGCAGCTCCAGCCTGAAGTCCATATCTAGTCAAACACATCACGAAGTTGGAGAAGGTTCAAAGGTATGCCACCAGACTTATAAGGAAAGCGTACAGGAATTAAATATCTCGTGGCAAGAAGAAAGAAGAGTTAGGGGGAAATATATTAATATTACATATCAAATTTTCAGAGGTGAGTAGAGAACACGTTTGGTCCCATCCACACTGACATACACAGCCTGTCTGTTAAGTCCCACAAGATCAGCCTTGGTAATTAGGCACTGACCAGGGGCACGTATCTGACCTGGATTGCATGACCTGAATTAACCTGGACTGACCTGGAACACCTGGCCCAGGAGCTCCAGCGGGCCCACTCCGTCATGACCTCGTTGACGTGCGGTAGAGGACCAATGTGTGGTCGTTGGGAGAAATGAGTGGAGCCACTCTTCGTTCTTGACCAATAGTAAGAGGGAGAAGCCTGGTAGGCCACGCCCACTGCCGCCTGAAGAACCTGTCAGGAGACACAATGACAAGATGCATTACTTCTCGACGTCCTGCAGAACACCACGCCACGCCCACTCACGTCCGGACGACCTATCAGGGCAAACTGTGCAAAAGTTATAGTTATGACTGGCGTTGGAGCTTGACCGGCCACGCCCACCTTTTTCTAGAGGCCAATCAAGAGACGTGAAAAACGTAAAAGATGATAAACGACGGCATCACCTTGAAGCACCAGGTCGTCCCCGTCGTGTGAAGGCCGTCGCAGGTATGCACGTCACATGTATTATTATGGACACATATTTGATGTGGTTGTTGCTCAAGCCATCTTGGGAGTGCACAAGACGAGAGCCTAATCCTCTAAGAGGCAAGTCTTTCAAACTTAGAAATTAGTGAGCAATACAGCCATAGTTCCTGAAATATATATATATATATATATATATATATATATATATATATATATATATA
>WNGS01111181.1:34919290-34955632 GCA_020271785.1 Procambarus virginalis
AGTAATTCAAAATTCCCCCACGAGCAGGCAGGCATCAAAGGCTGCCACGTGGAGTATTAATTACTGGGAGGATTGTTGCAGGGGGGGGGGGGGAGGTTGCAGGGGGGATTGGGGGGGGGGGAAGCAGCTTTACAATGGTCCTTCAGGGCGACGCTGGCCAGCGGCGCGGGGAGAAGTCACGCAATTATCCCCGAACTTGAGATAGTGGCGGGGAGAACAAATAGAGCGATGTGGAGCTGGTATTGACGCCCTCACAGTTAATTAGCGAGTTGTTTTGGTCACGGTGGGGGGGAGGAGGGAGGGGGTGATTGAGTGAGCAGGTAAAGGAAGGTTGTGGGATGCTTGGCTGTTGTTGACACAAAATCACAATAGCGTGATATCACAAATGAAAATCCACAAGGGCCGTGATGAGGGTTCGAACTTAGCGTCAGGGTGATACCAGATGGACCCCCACCCCCAAACCGTAATCGACTGCGCCACGAAATGGTATTAAGAATTACAACGGGATTTGCTACTGCTGCTCACCCGGATCCGCGGTATTTCCCGGAGACCCAACCCCTTTTTTTTTTTGTACCGGGGCATCTGTAAAACCCGATTGGTCTCGGATAGCCCTGTGGGATGCCCCCGCGATAAGGCTCTCTGGTGACAGTATCAGATGAAGGCAACAACAGTGACGAACAAGGATCTGCAATAGAGTTCCAAGAGCGCAAGCAAAGAGACATCCTAATTAGATGAAAAGCTCGTGATCTGTTCAGGAAGCGCGAGGAGAAAAGTAAAGCTTAGGGGTGGCAGGACAACAACTAAAACATAGTAGGTAGGCGACGCTGAAAATACTGAACGATGAGAACAGAGAGTACCTATAGAGGGAGAATTAGGCTGTCAACTAATGAGCATATACGTAATGAATAGGACACAGATTGGTCCACCACACCCCCCTTCTTAGTCATCGAATAAAACTACTGGAAAGATACACAGCCAAAAGGATAAAGTGCATTAATGATTTCACTCAGAGGGAGGGAGAATAAAACAAAAGCAGTCAAACGTCATGAGCAACAGATAACAGTAATGATCACAAATGCAGATGGAATTGATAATAAAGGAACAGAGTGCAGGAAAGATGGCCAGAAGCAGACCCCCACTGGTCAAGCTAATGGAAAACAAAACTGATCAAGCATTATAGGAAGTGACAAGAAAAAACTCTACCACGCATAGCAAGAGCATTCAAGTAATAAGGCGAGAGAGAGAAGAGTGCACCAGGAGGATTGGGCTGTAGCTGTAGAGCTCATTGCTGTCATTAGGCTCAGGCGTAGAATACGAGCAGTTGCAATGAGGACTTGTTGAAGATGATGGCCAACACATCGAAAGTAGCAAAGGGAAAACCAATGACTAAAATCCACGACTGTGGTTGACTTACCTTCCACCACAGAGCAACTAGGGACTGGAGAAGCTCGGGCCGACCCACGGGAGGGATGAGACTGGAGAGAACAAATGTTCCACATAAACATGCCACGAAACATTTTCTAAAAAGCTAAACATGATCATAGAACGCCAAAAGAGTAAGAGAAGTCGCGCCCCGCGATTACACTAGACCTGATGTTTACGGCGGTTAATGCAGAGATAGTAATGTCGTGGTTTAAAGATACAAGAGCAAGACAAATAAATGGAAAGGGTAAGTTTGTGAGGTACACGTTTGTTTAGATATAGTTTAGAGTCATTACAGTGCGATGCATCGAAAACTTCTAACCCAATACCGCACATCGATCTAATATAAGCTACTACCCTGAGAATTATCCATTTCATGGATTTGTCAGTCGCACCTTGGTCTTTCTCTTTACCGAGCAGATCACTCACTCTATTCTTATTCTATTATATCGCAAATTATACAACCCGTACAGTTCGCGTAGCTCCATTTTTTTGCATTGGCTTGTTTCTTCCTCGAAAAGATTTACTCTCATCAACCTTCGATGTTCGTGCATATAATATATTGCCTTCGCGTCCTTCCTCATCAAAAATCGATTGAGAAGGTCCAAGGACAGGACGACTTCGTCCCCTTACTTTTCTAGTGTGTGGTCTGTCCACATATTTCAGCCCCGTTATTTGTGACTCCCATCCGTCTGATACTCTACACTGGGATGTAGTTAATTACTAGAGGATGTATATAAAATAAATACCAGGATTGAAAGGTTATGTGTTTTCGTAACACTATCAATTTGTCGGTTATTGTTAATAGTCAGTACAAAAATTGGCAAGAGTTCTGTTGTGCGATCTGGTAGTCCCTAAACCTATTAGATACGTATTAACAATATAGAGATTGTAAAAATACGCAATAATTACGAATTTTCATGAGAGAGTTTCGCAGAGTCATAAGTATTGATATTTTTCAGTTGTAGGAATCTATTAATTGTTTTGTATATTGCCTGTAAATCAGCGGGATTTTATGTGGTGATTATAAAAGGACAGTTGTAGATCTACTTTTTTAGATAACGGTGTAGGTCACAGGACTATGGATATTTGTCATGCCGTACAAGTTAATAGAATTTTATGAACAGAATGACGGGAAGTTATATGCTATTCTACGAACCTACTATTCATACCAAAAGGCGACGTTGGAACTTGTGGACCCGAGGCCGTAGTTACTTTAAGGGTTCACCATGCCATACACGGGGAACCAATCAAGTAAGACACTGGGCAAGTTAAAGACGTCTTGCAAGGAAGGGTTACGATTGACCAAGCACGTCGCCCACGAGACGTGCGTGGTTTCTGGGCACTGTTAGGTACCTAGAAGGTATAAGGCGTTCGACAGTGTGATACAGAATGAGGAGGTGAAAATTAAAGTGGAAACTGACTGTACCTTGCCTTGATTCCAAGCCCTTCTTACAGTATTCGTTATCCTTTTCGGCATCACTTTTAAAAGTGTAGACCAGGAGATCCACATAACGGAAGAGGACATCAAAGGAGAATGGATCACTTTGAGGTTTCAGGAGCTCCAAACTCTTGTCCATCACACCTGTTCCATAACATTAATAACCATAATTTCTCTTCGTAAAGTGCACGATAACTTCAGAATACACAAACTAAACAAAATGTAATAATCATAAATAAGCACACGCATTATAATCAATAAGCATACACAACTATAAGGGTTCAAAATACACTCCCCCTCTCACGCTGCTCTTGGAGATCCCCGTCCACCACTTGTAATGCAGAAGTCACAATAACGTAGCGAAGGATATGATAACCAAACCACACACCAGAAGATGAAGAAACGGCAACGTTTCGGTCCGTCCTGGACCATTATCAAGTCGTATGTGTATGCGACTTTTACACACAGGACTTTATGATGGTCCAGGACGGACCGCAACGTCATTTCTACATCTGGTGTGTGTGAGGTTTGGGCATCACCCCTCGTAATGTGTGAAGACCGGCCCGGAAACCTAACTATCACACCGTCTACCCCGCTGAAGGCCAAGTGTCTCTCCACTCTAACTGAAGCGAGAAGCGGCGTAATGGTCCTGATATTCTATTAACACTAACAATGCTGCTAAATGTCTTACGGATTCCACTACAATTCTGGTTAAATCAGTCACACACTAGAGATTCATCGTGTTATCTGGCGCAGTAGCCGGCGTGCTGATAGGACTGTGTTGCTTAACCGAAAGTGTATGTAATGCACATTTAAACTGAATTGCATGAAGATTTGTATAAAGACTAAGTATATATTATAAGCTGCCCTCTGCATTTACACACATTCACACACATTTTCAGTGTTTACGGCCTCTTGAGTTTTAATCCGGCCCTGGAATAGAGGAAGGTTGTGGGAATTCTTCAGCCAAAAATGTATGTAACCTGTTTAGGAAAGGAGAAGGAGAGTCAGATTCCATTCATATACATGTTTACACGTTTAATAATATTAGAGTAGGGTGTCCAGAAGTGGTTTGACTTTTGAATTTAAGCTTTCAGCTTAACTTGTGGGGAAAGATTGAGCGGATGGTGTCCAATGCATGTTAAGTTCTATGGAGTTTTGAGGTGTGTTATTTCAACATACAATGCGAGTGAAGATAAGTTTTCTTTAGAGCAGAATTTATATAAATCTGCACGCGCGCACACAATTTTTTGTGGGGAAAAAATAGTAATTAGTAACAGTTGAGAGGCGGGCCCAAAGAGCAGAGCTTAACCCCCGTAAGCAGAACTAGGTGAATGCACACGCACACCTCTCAACCTCATCTAATACCATGCAAAAGATTGGTCAAAAACTACAAGTGCGTGGAATCGGACAAATTACCGGATGGATGAAATAACCTATACAAACACACACGACAAAACGGTTCGTCCTAAATGCAATATAATCACACAGATTAGAATGTTAACACAATGGTATATTAAAAACACAGTAAAATTGTCTACATCCAAATTACCTATTCGTTCTTACCAACGCTACAGAATGAATTTGGTGCTGATGTAAGTTGTATTGTAGCTCGTTGCCCCTGCTTTGCCTGCGACACTGACCATTTCAGATCTACTGGATTAGGAAGGCATCTCTCCACAGCCATCCTCCTGGAGTCTGACACCACCTCTCCGTCGTCGCGAGTATACCATATCAACACCTGCAACATTACTGTACCAGTTCAACACCTGCAACATTACTGTACCAGTTCAACACCCCGACAAATCACTGTACTACATCAACATCAATGTACGACCCCCAGTCACAGCCCAGATCGTGTGCCAGGCAAGTCCACTAAGCACCATAGCCCGTGCTACTTGCAACTGTTTGTTCCGAGTAGCTGAATCTAAAACAACAACAATGTACGACTTCAATACCAACGTCGTCATTATACTATATCCCACAGTTGTCTCAATGTGTATAACTGAACTATAATCTTGAGAAGAACGCCCCTATCTTTCAAGAGATGCCCAGAAACTTGTTACTCACAAACCAACCAGTCTCGGGTCACAATGGACAATGATGATGCAACCCGTCCTCCTAATAGAATGTCGCATGTTGACGAATACTACTCTACCTAAAAACAAAAAATTGTCGTACCAGAAAATGGTAGCGGCTCGCGAAAATGACATACTGTCCCGTTTTCTGCTTTGGGTTTTCTAGTAGGTTAGGATAAGGGGCACTTAAGTACGACAGTTTGACGCTGGGAAACCTTAGGAGGATGGGCGAGATAGTGTACACAAACTGAACACATGTTAACCAGACCACACACTTGAAGGTGAAGGGACGACGACGTTTCGACTCGAGAATAGTCCAGGACGGACCGAAACGTCGTCGTCCCTTCACCTTTTAGTGTGTCATCTGGTCAACATACTTCAGCCACGTTATTGTGACTCATCGCCTACATATGAACACATGTTTTAGTCTTGCAAAGATAGTTTAATTGACCAATTAAACACTCATCTAAATTGTACAAACCATTACTAATATACGTGTTGTATGGCTTTGTAATTTGTATTAAAAGCAGAGCCAATTATGTCTATTAAAAATTCGTTTACAATTTGTTATTGAAGAAGACCTATCCCAATCAGATTGATGAGAATTGTCAGACAATGAACAAATAAAGCATTATATAATTGACCAATTCTAACAGAATAATTATGCTCTGAATTTCGAAATTTCAAATCTTTAGATGTTTAACCTATGTGAAATGTATTACAATCTGTACATAATGTTTTGAAATGACAGTTATCACTGTAAGGGTTATTTCTAACTAAATTTTCCAATAGTATTTTCATAATTAAATGCCACACTTACACCCATAAGTTTCAAGGCCTTGCCAGTATTTTCAAAGAAAAATATGGTAAGCATAACATTTTTTTTTGCGAGTATTCTCAATGGTGATGTTATAATATGTGCTACAACAAGCTTCCAAGAACCTTACTGGATAGTAAAGTTTGAAACCAATAGAATCAATATTTTCAAACTCCTTATCTAAGAACTAGGAACTAGCAATTCAAAGAGTGCTTAGATATATGGAGGAAAAACTAAATTTTTTAACATTATAGGAGGAGAGGTAAAAGGCGCAGTTGCCACAAGTAATACATTACATATGTAATTGTTTCAAAGTACCTCTGGGAGGTACCCTGCAGGCCAGGAACCCTGCAGGCCAGGTACCCTGCAGGCCAGGAACCCTGCAGGCCAGGAACCCTGCAGGCCAGGAACCCTGCAGGCCAGGAACCCTGCAGGCCAGGTACCCTGCAGGCCAGGAACCCTGCAGGCCAGGTACCCTGCAGGTCATCATCTGGTTTGGTCAGCATACCTCTGCGAGTTTGCATCATCTGCTGATGTTCATTTGACTAAATATATACTGTCAGCAGAATTATTCACAAACCTTGCATCATTATACAATAGACTGAAAAAAATCGCTGATATCAGAGATAACATCATCAATGGTGTCCAAGAAATTGGTAAGTACTTCCTTGATAATGATGTACTGCCAGGAATCTTAACGAAATATCTATAATTTGCTGACTATAGGTGTAGCCTGCGCATGTAGCCTGCTGCCCGAAACGCTTTGCGTAATAGTGGCTTTAGACATTGTATGTACTAGCTCTATCTATAAATCCATCAATGTTTGTATCACACCTTGTATGTATGTACTTTACCGGAATAAACATTTGAAGTTTGAATTTGAATGACTAAAGCTGTCGCCCAGTTGAGTGAGTGTGGAGCAAGATGTATATAAGAGACTTGTGGGCCACTTTTTGAATGACTTGTCATAAAAAAGGCTATTGAAATGCATATAATATTTGTGTATATGTGTGTTTGTTTATGTATGTATACGTGTATGCATTTATATGTATGTAATATTAACAATTGGGGTAACTGGCTTCAGAAGACTGTCACTTACGTAGCTTAATGAACTATGGGGGTTCAGTTCCTGGAGCCCATATGTTCCTCTGTAACACTTTCCACCACCGCCCAAACGCATGGGTATGGGGTGCATAATAAATGAATCAAACTGAAACTCAACAAACAGTAACCACTCCAGGTGATAAGGGAGTCACCACTCTGGTCCGCGGGCACACAAAGATGAAGCCTGTTCGCAGTTGCTTTTCCAGATATCATCGTTTTCAACAGCTTGGGTCCCCGGAGCCAAGGAAGAGCACGTACCAGGGCAGCAAGGGAGGCCGAGCGTTGGCCAGTACAGGAAGAGGGCGCTTTCCTAGCGGCTCCCTATCCCCCCTTTTTAACAGGAGAGTCTTACTGCATCGTGTATTCTCTCTCACTGAGGCAAAGACCTCTTTCTCCCTTTTGCCTCGGCCTGGACCCCCCCCCCCTCTAGCGGGTGATCTGTTCGACCCAAATTCATATGTACAACACCAAAAGAAAAGGGGGCAAGGGGAGGGGGGAACCCCTTCCATCTCCAGGGACTCGCACGCGAGCCCCTTCACCACGAATGGATAAAGGGAGACACACTCGATGGGTGGGAGGGGCGGGGAGACCCATTGTTGCACTGAAGTAGACTCATGACCAACGTGAAGCAAGACCATTAGAAGCCTGACGATAAGGTCTTCCCCCACAGAAAGCACCTTTACTCGAACACCTGCACCCTGGACCTTTACGCTTGCTCTTCTATACGCTAAACTTAAAATTGGTATTTACTGAAGCCATCGTCCATTGCAAGCAATTGAAATCAGGGACACGCAAAATTCAACATTAGATAACATACAAGAAGATATGTTGACCAAACCACACACTAGAAAGTGAAGGGACGACGACGTTTCGTCGTCCCTTCACTTTCTAGTGTGTGGTTTCGTCAACATATTTCAGCCACGTTATGTGACTGCTCGTCTACATACAGGAAGATACAGACATGATATAACAACATACCTTGGCAACAGGGGACGCCGAGACTGGGAGGGTGAATGTGATGTTGATGACGCCGATTATGGCGTGTTTTGGCAGAACAACAGGTGGCCCACCGATCACGTTTTCAGTGTTGACGGGAAGAGCGCTGGCAGTCAGCTCGTATTCCTTACTTGCGAAATATTTGACCTCTCTATTTGCCATTACCTGAAAAATTTGTATTCTGTATTTCTTGCAGTTAATTTTATTCCCTAAACCACTTGACTGGCTTAGGATCATCGTGGACGAATACAGTGTGTATATAGTACAAACATGTTGTGCCATTGTTCTCCTTAATAAAAATACTGAGATCAGTAACAGAAGGTAGAGAGTGACTATTACTGACTTTAGGGGGGGGGGGAAGAGTTGAAGTATACAAATGTGAACAAATTTAGAGCAATGGTCACCGAATGGGAGACGAAATCAGGAGAAGTGCAGACATGATGGATCTGAACAGTCAACACAGGATGACTATTTGTGGGTTTTAGAAGAAGACAAGAGAGGGACGTTCGTGAAGGTGAAGCATTTGCTGAAACTTCATGAATGTAAATTTCTAACAAAAAAAAAATGTAGATTTGAAAAAAAGGAACGACTTTTTACAAAAAAAAAGTATTTTGAGAGAGAGAGAGAAAGTTATCAGCTTGACTGATGAACTAAGAGGATAGGAGGAACAAATTAAAGAATTAATCGTGAAAAAATAAGACAGCGAATGTGAAGGGGGAAGAATTTCAAGAAATAACAAAAACAGAAGAATATGGACGAACACAAGACCAACTCAACACTTTAGCCAAAATACTGAGTTTAGAAAGAATTTACCAGCAGAAAATTCGTGGACCGCTCAAATGGAGGTTACTAAAGTGTTAGAAAAGTGTAAGAAATGAAAGAAACCAACGTGCAAGTAGAGAGAATAAGAAACAAGATAGATGAAAGCCCTGGTCTGGTCAACAGGTAGAGGCTGCTCCTTCACCTGGACAGTGATGACAGCCCTGGTCTGGTCAGCAGGTAGAGCCTGCTCCTTCACCTGGGTACTGATGGTCCGGTCAACAGATAAAGCCTATAGTGTCTCACCTGGACCGTGATGACAGCCCTGGTCTGGTTAACAGAAGAGAACAGGACGGAAATGTTGTGGTTGGTAGGGCCGCTGGCGTTGCAGCGGAGAGGTGCCTCGGGAGCCTGGATTAGCAGGGAGGAGTTCGATGCAGAGAAGAAGTGTTCAATTGTTCTGACAAGCCTGGTACTGTCCATGAGGGCCCGGATGCTTGGTGCCGTAATCTGTTGATGCAACGATAATATAATATATATAGAGTTCGTACATTCTTGTACAGCCACTAGCACACAAAGCGTTTTGGGCAGGTCCCTTATCCTAATTTTCCCCGGAATACGACCCGCCGAATAGTTTAACAACCAAATACCCATTCACTGCTGGGTGAAGAGGTTACAGTTAAGGATTGGCGCCCAATCAATCCTCCCCAGCAAGGGTACGAACCCAAGTCAAAGTGCTTGCGAAGCGCTGGGCGAGTGCTTTACCACTACGCCACGGGGACTGTGAATGAAACTAACCTAATCTAACCAAACTAAACCTTAACAAACATCCACAGAGATATGCAGCTAACCAACATCCTCCTACTCCTTCAAATGCATAATACGAAGAATAATCCCATAAAGAAGATACAGGTTTACCAAATTAAATAAAAATTAATTGGCAGATGAACTAGGGACCATATATATAAATAACCAGGAAAGCTTATGATGAGCCCCACTTACCGTAAACTGGTTGGCAGTTGGCGAGTAAACCAGTGCTGTAATAATACCATCGTCAGGAGAGGTGGCGTTAGTGCAGACCTCTCCTGCACACATCTCCACGGGCACGTCCACAGCAGGCGACTTGTCCGGGAGCTCGGCCTTCACCTGAGACAAGTTGAACACCGTGGTACACACATGTTTACATAACCCTGATACTCAAGACCCTTTTACATCCTTCTGTAAAATATCAGTCCATTTACTGGTAACACTGCAATTGTGTTTAAAGAGGTAGTATTAGTTGTCAAAAGAAATGCATCATTCACTATCTAGACTTAATTACTTGAGGGAGAATATCTGCAATTTGGTATGTTCCACGATACCGTTTTTAACGATTTACAAAAAAATACCATCACCGTTACTTTAAATTATAGACAAGTGGAACAAAGTAAATTTCAAATGTTTTTTAAATAAAACTACGATACTACACATCAAACAAGTGATTAAAATGGCAAAACAAGTGATTAACGTCACAAGTGGCGGGGGTTGGACGTAAAGTTTACACGCGACTCAACTGATGACGTTCCAACACTTTCGGAACACTGACTAATGCTTCACTGACGAATTTTGTTCGAACCACAACGCTGTAAATGCTTCACCCACATACGACAATTACAAATAATCGCCAACAGAACCAAAACACCTAACCTAAGCCTATGCTTATATTTATGCACAATATGCTCTAATATTAATTTACATTTGAGAAAATTTCTGTTTTTGAATGAACAGCATGTTAAAATTTATGAATGCGTCTGTGGGCTCGACCGCTGGATGTAGTGGACTCAAGTCGAGGATGGGTTGCGTTTTGTTTATGAAATTATCAGTGTTATTAAAATGGCTGATGAACGAAGGATAGTGTTAAAGACAAACCGAGGGTTGGTGTTAGTGATGCAAGGAATAAATCGAGGCGCCACAGTTAATGAGTCTTCAGATGCCCATGTTTCTCAAAATGCTGCCGGGAGATACTTATGGTGATTTTGGTTCGAGATGTTTATGAGAGATTTGAAGCAAAGATATAACAGGAAAAAATAGGCTTAGCGAGAGTAGCTGTTCACCCTTGTTAGTGGCGTCTATGTTTGTCAACATATGTGAGGTAATTACAAGACCAGACTGAAAGCTGGGATATGAAGATTAAACTAAAAAACTGACCTTACTTCTTAAGGGTAATGCCCTAAAACAATAAAAAGAACAGTAGGCGTTACATAAAATAATCCTATGACTCCAGCAAACCTGTATGGTGTATGGAAGGTTTGGCTTCATGTACTGATCCTTTTCCAGGACTTTTAAAGTGATGCCTTGAGAGAGGAGAGAGATTTGGGCCGTCTCTGTCATCTGAACACCTGTCCCCTTTTCTGTCACTATGGCTCTCAGCTGTACTAAGTTTACTAAGCAGTCTATCGCCCTTATATCTTTGGAGTATACATCTAGATTTTTGCATCCGGAGATCTGAAAATAATACAACATTTAATATTTCACATTAAACATCAAATACAGTACAGCATACAAGTTGCCTCATAATATCCCTGGTGCTTTCCCCATTACATTCGCGGGGCTAGATTCAGGAAGCAGTTACTCAAGTTCTTAGGGAAACCTATCCTCCTTATCGTTTTCTTGGTCGTTACGTTAGAATTCAATGAATCGTTTCCGAAGGCTGTTCTTCCCGAGCACACCTTCACACCAAGACGCCTCTAGAGCACGCCAACCTTCACTACACCGTACACACGTCTAAATTTCTCTATTACACCAACCCGTTCTCGCACTTGCTTACAGTCAATATTGACTTATTTAATAAGTGCATATGTGACATACTAATTGATTGTGAATATTTTAGTTTACATTGAAAAGCTTCATAGAAAACACCGACCTCACCTAACCTTCTTAGTATGTTAAGATAAGCATCTTAACTTATATTATCTTATTGCTCCTTATTTACAATTATTACTTAACCTATTAACGGTAGAGGTATATAAAAAAAGTTTAGACAGAACTAGATACTCCAAAAGGTTCAAAATATATTACAAGATTATATCAATCTAAAAGAAACTGGAATACCTTGCCCCTGTAAGCAGGTGATGAAAGCTTCAACTAATAATAGAGACTTACGGTGTCCGACACGTTGAAGGCGACCTCGCACGTCCTCTTCCCAGTGTTGTTGACTTCAACTGTGAGGTTACCTTGTACCGCCTCGCCATGGCTGTACCTGTCAACCCAGTTATCATGAGAAGGATCACGTACGGTACACTCTTAATGGTTCATGTTTAATGGCTTAATGGATCACCATCCCTCCCCCACCCCTATTTCCCCTCACCCAACCCCCATTCGTAGAAAGTTACAAATAACGAAGATTTAAAAACTGGTAAATAAGTCTACGAAAACTAACCTTCATTTCTGACTTTACTTCATGAAAATCGCAAAAGGTACACGGACGGACGGGGACACACACACACACACACGTTTGTGTGTGTAACAATATGAACGAGGACTCACATGGCGCAGACCGAGACGTTGAACATTGTGTTTGTGACGTAGACATAGGTAGGGGTCTCAACCACCACCTCAAATTGCGACAACACATCCTCCTTCACCTCGAACTCCGAAGTATAGGTTATATTGTCCGTAGTCCTAACAAGAATGTAGTAGATTCCCTGGTGCAAAACATGAGATGTTAGTACGAAGATTTTGCACGTAAGGCAAGCCTGTAAACCGCCGTGAAAATTATAACCTTATAAATAAATACGTCACTGTAAATGTATAGCAGATCCATTACAGATTTTGACTAGATTATAAATGTATTTCATGTGTTTGAACTACTGGAAGATTGTAGTAGCCGAGTTACACACAGAAATCACAATTGCGTGATGCTTCAAATTAATTAAGGCAGCGTCTGGGATGCTCTCTGACGCAGGTTCGAATCCTCGTCACGGCCCTTGAGGATTTGTAGTAGCTGAGGTTGTGCTGGTACTGATGCCTTGGGTAGACCATTCATCTCAAACTGTGTTTTCTCAACCTTTTGGAATTACAGAATAAAAAAAAAAAGATGAAACGTGTACGCACATGCTGGTGATAAGCATTATACAACAACGACATATACAAACATCTGGTAATGGCACATTACACATCTGCAAATATTTTGCCACATTTATACATCAAGTGTAATATCTATAGCCAATGTTTTTTGTCAATGTGTGTGTTGATTTTGTTTTCAGACATAAACGTTTCTTCCCTGATGAACCGTCCTTGGGTTCACCAACTCTACCCTGTGCCCGGGTTCACCAACTCTACCCTGCGCCCGGGTTCAACTCACCAGCTCGGGTTCATCAATGAGGTTCACGTAGAGGTGTACAAGACCAGCAGAGTTGTCAACATGTTCCCACTTGGCGATATGGTAGAGGGAGGGCTCGGGGGACATCACCGACACCCGCGGGTACTGTTGATAACAGACACGCTTATGTGGTACTCAAATACAAGTCTCAACTAGTAATCATATTTACCACTCTGCTTATAATCAAGTAAAAATGTAATTATCAAAAGAACATATTGTAGCATCGTCCACGTAACGGGATTTTCAAGAGGCGCTATAAAGACACCAATACGAGACCAAAAGGACACAAGGCGAATGACATCAAAGGTATCAGATTTACCAAGGATTCTAACTTGGGCGAAAATAGCTGGAGCTACCTTATCCTTTTGTGTGTATTTATACCTCAATAAACTTATTTGAATTTGGAACAAGTGAGCCAGAGGAATCTTTGGGAGCAAGCTTAAAATCAAGACATTCAACAACACGCGACTACGTGCGACAATTCAGTTCAGACAATAAGGAACGTGGCCTATTAAATGGCCATGAGCTAAACGTGTGTGCTCGATAGGCATCCTAGGCCGAGCCGTTTCCCACTGCTAATTACTGTGATAGAAGAAACACCATAGGGGTATTGCCCACCCTTAAGGGTGTGCAGTTACAGGTTGTTACCAGTAATGCCAGACCATCAACCTTGCGGAAGAAGTTGTAGAGTGGAAATACGATTAAGGAATCCCTTTGAAGGAAATAGACGGGTATGAATGATCTGTTTAGCAGTGATATTCGCAAGTTCATTCGAGGTAACTATAAATGTGGCTGGGTACCCACTACAATTCAACCCTCTTTGTTACGGCCAGCTTGAGCCAGTAACCGGGTTCTTTCTGTTAACGTGTCATTTAACCTCCTCTTCTGTGATCCTATTCCAAGTCAATGGTAAGTTCTCAAGAATTAGCCGTAGCAAGTAACAGTGCAAGGAATAAAAGGGGGGTATAAACAATGCGCAATTACACCTTCACCAATATATTATCTATAGACGTATAACTACACATTTACACTGTCACTTTCACCCAGGACCCTCAATAGATCTGCAGTGTTCATCAAATCCCGGCGAGTCCACTATCTCCAAGTACACGTCCACGTTCAATGGTAATCACCGGCAAGTTCACCTTCCTCAACATGAGCCAGTCCACACACCGTATCGTCACGATGTCCCAATACCCAACATTTGCTCTCCAGAAACACTCTGGCAGAGGGCTTCAGCAACAAGCTGACAGGGGGTCTCAAATAATCACGTACCTCCTAACTGACGAATGAAACGGGAGGCTTTCACCGATGCCACACAACCGCCAACGGATGGCATTGTCTGTATCTCGCCTAATACCTGGTAGTTGGAATGCAGGTCCATAGATGGCACCGAAATCGCCACTTCACGCACTCCAGCAACGGTGTTGATACCGTAACAATTTTAAATCTGCTAAAGATGAGAAACAGCCAATATTGGATTCAGCCATAGTTATAAAGGAACACTGATGCATAAAAGCACACAATAACTATGTCTTGAAATGTTTGTCTCAGCAGGCACGAGGCACATGTGGGTTTAGTCAGTGACATCAACCTGGTGTAAAAAAAACACCACGGCAGATTTTGCGCCATATGTTACTAAAGCAAGAGTGAGAATAGCAAGAAAAATGATCAAGGAAAAGACATTTCATAATGTTGGAGGGGTACAAGCCTTCACCATGCGGGTCAGAGCTTTGTAAAATTCAGAAGTGGAATCCTCCACAGGGAGGGAGGGGGAGCCGGTCGGCCGAGCGGACAGCACGCTGTACTTGTGATCCTGTGGTCCTAGGTTCGATCCCAGACGCCGGCGAGAAACAATGGGCAGAGTTTCTTTCACCCTATGCCCCTGTTACCTAGCAGTAAAATAGGTACCTAGGTGTTAGTCAGTTGTCACGGGCTGCTTCCTGGGAGTGGAGGCCTGGTCGAGGACCGGGCCGCAGGGACACTAAAGCCCGAAATCATCTCAAGATAACCTCAAAGGGGGGGGGGGGGACCAGGTAGGAACAACACGAGGGTAGACACTGAAGACGTGTACCGAGTGTGTTTTGCAAGTGGGCCATCCTTGTACTAAAAGGAAGAAAGCGAGAGGATACAGGATAGTATCGTAAGCCTTTTTCGGGTCAAAAAGAAAGGCTGCAATGGAGGTGTTCGTAGCAAGGGCAGTCCGAAAGTAACCTCCAAGTTCAATATGTTGTCTGTTGTGCTCCGACACTTGCAAAATGCCAGACTGAAAGGGGAAGAGGCATTGATAATGTTCCAAAACATCCCCAAGACCATAATTAACCACAAGTTCAAAATGTTTACAGATCCAACACGTGAGGGCAATGGGTCCAAAATCTTTAGGGGGAGTGCCTTAGTGGGAAGTGAAACTGCTTTGACTCAGTCCTCGGAGACCAATGGCATCTCTCAAATATGGTTATAAATATGCAAGATACGCCGTAAGGCGTCTCGAGGAAAACTGCTGAGCATCTCTAAACCGTGTGAGCCCGCAGCCGGAGTATTGCAAAGAGACTGGAGTTCAGAAAACGGGAAGAATAAGATATTATAGGGGAATTAAGAGGGTGGTGCAAAAAAACCAACGGGTGTAAATTCAATAAGGGACGTACAAGTAAGGAAAGGAGACGAGTATTGAAGCTAGAGGCTGAAAAGTGCGAACCCAGTTCATTCGTGACAAACACCAGATCGCTTTAACAGAACCAGTGATAAAGAACAGGAGCTAATCAGACAAATTTACTAATAATCTTACTAATCTTCTTACAGAAATGGGGAGAGGGGGTGTCAACAGGAATGGTAAAGACGCAGGATTGTCAACTTTCACGTTTAGCTGTACAGATGGTCCTATGGACTGCCACACTTGCCTTCCGAAACAAGAGATTCATCTGTTTGTCGGCGACTGTTTCTTCACCAGACTGCACGCTCACAAAGTACAAGCACAGTTCAAATTCCATTACGGGCTCACCATAGCCCGTGCTACATGGACACTTCGTTCTGTGTAGCTAAATCTAAAAACAACATCAAATTCCACCAGGTACGTACTTCTGTGTGTACTGGCAGGCCTCTTTTCCCCGCTCCTTTCTATTCCCATATATTTTTCTATTTTTTATATTACGATTTAAATTTGCGGTGATATCAGGGAAAGGCTTGATAGCCACTTTCCCCTCCAAGTTACAAACTCAACAGTTTCCCTACCTATAAGATCAAATAAATACTCTCCTCCACCTACACCATCGAGAACTTTACATTTTATATGTGCATACAAGCAAATAATTAAGCCACTTTCAGCCCTAAATTGTTACGTTAGAATCTGCACTGTTCCAATGGATAACATACGGAAGAGCGCGGTAAACTTACTGGATTGGTAGAGACCTTGAAATTCGGGTAGGTGAAAGAGACGATCCTAATATGGACCTTCTGGGTAGGACGATAGAGGTACTTGTCTGTCTGGACGATGGTCTTCTTGTCGTCGTCGAGAAAGACGAGCTCGGCCGTATGGTTGATCATCTTCCCGTCCACCTCACCCGTCACCGACAGGACGTTCCCGTAGTCATGATACACAGGTGTCGTTATATTCACGTTATAGCAGAACTCTGTCTCTCCTGCAATACACACCACACCATGTACACACTCGCCCTTTAGTTCTTCAAGAGCTAGTAACTTTAAAATATCAAGTTTGAATAGTAATAAATGCGAGATCTTATTTCAAACTAGCATAAACTGCATATGTTTTCATTGTCAATTAGGAAATGTGACTAAAAATTTACACTAAAATAAATATACTTGTTTGCCACGCAATTTTACCGGGTGGTACTGCAATGGTGGTGTTGGGGAAGAGAACGGTGACCTCACTCTCGCCCAAGCGTGTGATGGTCCTGGTGACGCTAAGGATGAGGGAGCCGGCGGGGGAAGCGGTGTCATTTACTATCACACACAGCTGACTTGGCTTCCCTATCACCCACTCCTGCGGCGTCGTTATCACATAGTTCCTGTCAACATACACACACTGAGGTGACATTGGAAAGGGTCCCCGGCCCTCATTCCACCCCTAATTATTAACAGGTTTACCGATCCCTAGCAACACAAACTCGTTATACTTTCCACCAATATGTTAAACAATAGAAACGTAAGTAAAGGGGGGGGGAGGGGGTAGGCTCTCATTAAGGGAGTAAACGCACTGGTGAAACTTCTAGAAGCTTGTGTTCACTCATATTCGAAGCCCTGGCACAAGGCAATCAGATTATCGGGCACGAAGGAAGCCAGCCAAGAAGGGAGGAGTTGGTTGAGCGTAAACCCCATTTAAAGCGTAAACACTTAAAGCTTGTAGCCGGTTTTCGGTCATTTTCGTGTCTCCAGGAACTAAAAATGTTATCTATTCCTTCAATAAGGAGTGCAAAAGCCCAGCGGACTTCAGTTAACCCAGGAGTGTAGATTCAAGGAATAATTAGCTACGAAACAGTGTGAGGAGTGACTTCAATACCTGCCACATTACCAGTGGTTTGTATACCTTGAGTAACCCGTCATCAACAACAAACGTCAAATGTTCTATAATCCAGCCATCAAATGCTTTGTTTATGAATGATAAACACTTTACACACGACTTTCCACACTTTACACACAAGTATGTATTTTTCTAGAGCAATGCTTTGTTCATGTCTTCTGCTAGAATCGCATCTTTATAAACGCTTCATTCACTGACTAAAATATCAATAATGCCCAACAGAACCTAACCTATGTTAGACAGAACTATAATTCAGCACACTATCATGAAATAATTTAACCTTAAATTTGAGAAAATACAAATTTTGAAAACGCAGTATGTTAAAACTGAAGAATGCGTCTTGTTAGGTCGCCACGACGAGCCTAACCTAATGAAAGATAGTTTTGAGGAGTAGAAGCTCCACGAACAGACACACAATACGAGCTACACCACATCTCACCCACTGCACAAGGCGAGGCAGAAGACAAGGAGCACCACTGTGAAGACGGAGCTGCAGGAGGTGAGGACGCCAGCGGGCGTGACCACACGCCTCGAGGTCCACATGGCTACTGACCCCCACCCTGGCCGGCGGCGCCTCCCACCCTCGTCTACCTCACTCACCCTCAAAACCTCTTTCATGAATAATTAATACAAATCAGAAATGTATTCCAAGACAAGATAACTTTCAGAAGAAAGCGCAGAGCCATTATGACTATATACCACTGGAGGGGTGTTGTATATAGAACAAAAAAATGAGATTTAAAGGCTTTTATTAGTAATAACTTGTACTACAATTCTGAGCAGGACTGCGGTAGTTAAATCTGCAGCGGTCAAATAATAGTCGGAATATCAATAGAAACAGCAACCGTAGTTTGCTTTAGTGTTGGCCCTTAACAGCAAACTCTCACTGCATCAACACCGAGAAACGGGATATACATCTCTGAGTAAACGCCTTCATGTAGAAATAGAAACTAAAATATATATTTAAATTTAATACCTTTATGCGTGTGTGTATAATTATACATATAATATATATGTAATATATATATTATATATATATAATTATACACACGCATAAAATTATTAAATTTAAAATATATATTTTAGTTTCTATTTCTACATGAAGGTGTTTATATATAATTCAATATATATAATTCAAGATTTATGTTTTGTAAAATGGTTTCAGTTATACTCTACGTACTTTTTAAAAAGTTAAATGCATAATTGATTAAAGAAATGTAATATTAATAGCCTAGCATTTATTATTATAATAGTTTATACGCCGTATAATAAAATCCTCCAAAATCATGTTAGTCCTAACGCTGAGGAAGTGGAATAAGCATAATTGTTTACAAACGAGTGCATTAACGTGTGTATATATATAATATATCATATATATATATATTATAGAATATAGGACTGATAAACTAATTTAAAGCATATTACTGATTTACTAGTGCAAGCGTTAAGTGTACAATGTGAAGTTCAAGATACACCTCTGCTAGTTTAGACTTTTTAAAATAAAGTATTGATAGGTTCATATCGATCAATCCAACGGTCTTCCAAACATGGATTTAGAAAGGGCTAACAATTCGAGTAAAGTGTTTATTATTGAACAACAACAACCTACCAAAACCCGTTTATTATTTAAAAACAGTTTATACACAAAAACGTTAGAACTCGGCACTATCGAGTTGGACAAACCGGAGATCAAACTTTTCTACCTATGTTGCAAAGAAAAACTAAACCCAATATAACCTTCCTAGGCCTAATATGCGATATCCGAGGCCTAATATAGTACATATGTTTCCTATACAAGGCCTTGGAATATTTAAGTTTATTTTAGCCCAATTTTTTCCGACTATAAGGTGAATATTACAAAGTTCTAATATCTAATTGCTTAGAACAGCAATCTTTGTACTATGGAACAGTTACAGAAACTACTATCCAAGCAGGAAAATGGGTTGAAATCACTATACCTAAACTTCTAATATGTAATAAATGCTAATAATACCACTTTTAAATTTGAAGAAATGTCGAATTTAAACACACAATTCGTAAAAATTGACGAACATGTTACTTACGGGGTTCGAGCCCCGCTTAGGAAGAGCCTGGCTTGGTACACGAAGTAGAAATATAGTTTATTTAACAGGACGCTACATAGCCTAACCGGTTCCATTACCTGCTCATAGCCTAATAGGTTTTGATCCTTGGGTCTAGGCCTGGTTCCCAATAGAAAAATAAAAAAAATTTGTAGAATAAACACTAAAGATCCTGCTATTTATCAGCATATTCATATTTTAGTAATGGAGTAAATAATGACAATGATGAATCCAACATGACAGCCAAGTTGTCGAAGCTTCGTTAACTTTAATGAGCACTGCCAATTATGAATAGTAAATGATCTAACCTCATGGTTTATTGAAGTATAAAACATTTTCACATTTTTCATTTATCGGCAGATGTGTAAATAATTTTACCATTTTATTCAGTGCACAATATGCATTGTGTATAGAGTGGGAGCCTGTACCAGTATACAGTGGGAGCCTGTACCAGTATAGAGTGGGAGCCTGTACCAGTATACAGTGGGCGCCTGTACCAGTATACAGTGGGAGCCTGTACCAGTATACAGTGGGCGCCTGTACCAGTATAGAGTGGGAGCCTGTACCAGTATAGAGTGGGAGACTGTACCAGTATAGAGTGGGAGACTGTACCAGTATAGAGTGGGAGCCTGTACCAGTATACAGTGGGAGCCTGTACCAGTATACAGTGGGAGCCTGTACCAGTATACAGTGGGCGCCTGTACCAGTATAGAGTGGGAGCCTGTACCAGTATACAGTGGGAGCCTGTACCAGTATAGAGTGGGAGACTGTACCAGTATAGAGTGGGAGCCTGTACCAGTATACAGTGGGCGCCTGTACCAGTATACAGTGGGAGCCTGTACCAGTATACAGTGGGCGCCTGTACCAGTATAGAGTGGGAGCCTGTACCAGTATACAGTGGGAGCCTGTACCAGTATACAGTGGGAGCCTGTACCAGTATACAGTGGGAGCCTGTACCAGTATACAGTGGGAGCCTGTACCAGTATACAGTGGGAGCCTGTACCAGTATAGAGTGGGCGCCTGTACCAGTATACAGTGGGCGCCTGTACCAGTATACAGTGGGAGCCTGTACCAGTATACAGTGGGCGCCTGTACCAGTATACAGTGGGCGCCTGTACCAGTATACAGTGGGAGCCTGTACCAGTATACAGTGGGCGCCTGTACCAGTATAGAGTGGGAGCCTGTACCAGTATACAGTGGGAGCCTGTACCAGTATAGAGTGGGAGCCTGTACCAGTATACAGTGGGAGCCTGTACCAGTATACAGTGGGAGCCTGTACCAGTATACAGTGGGCGCCTGTACCAGTATAGAGTGGGAGCCTGTACCAGTATACAGTGGGAGCCTGTACCAGTATAGAGTGGGAGCCTGTACCAGTATAGAGTGGGAGCCTGTACCAGTATACAGTGGGAGCCTGTACCAGTATACAGTGGGAGCCTGTACCAGTATAGAGTGGGCGCCTGTACCAGTATACAGTGGGAGCCTGTACCAGTATACAGTGGGAGCCTGTACCAGTATACAGTGGGCGCCTGTACCAGTATACAGTGGGAGCCTGTACCAGTATACAGTGGGAGCCTGTACCAGTATACAGTGGGAGCCTGTACCAGTATACAGTGGGCGCCTGTACCAGTATACAGTGGGAGCCTGTACCAGTATACAGTGGGAGCCTGTACCAGTATACAGTGGGAGCCTGTACCAGTATACAGTGGGAGCCTGTACCAGTATACAGTGGGAGCCTGTACCAGGATACAGTGGGCGCCTGTTACGGCCTCACTTAACCAGTAACCGGATTCTTCTCATACCAAACTTTACATGCGGCCTTAGTGCTTCTTCTTACTGGATCCCGCCCAGAGTCACGGGTAACTTACCAAGATCTGGCAGTAATAATCAGTCTAGAGGAAAAGGGGGGAAATAACACTAAACAGATCCATCACCAACTGTACTTCTTAGCTATATATATACACATATGTGGCAACACGTCCTCGCAAATTCGTATAGTCAATATTGACTTATTAAATACGTGCATAGGTGATATACTAAACATAATAGTTTACCTTGAAAAGCTTCATAGAAAACACCGACCTTACCTAACCTTGTTAGTATGTTAAGATAAGCATCTTATAGCTTCGTAATTACAATTGTTACTTAATCTATACCTATAATAGGTTAAGTAACAATTGTAATTATGAAGCAATAAGATGCTTATCTTAACATACTAACAAGGTTAGGTAAGGTCGGTGTTTTCTATGAAGCTTTTCAAGGTAAACTATTATGTTTAGTATATCACCTATGCACGTATTTAATAAGTCAATATTGACTATACGAATTTGCGAGGACGGGTTGACACATGTGTGCTATACATAACACTGCAGGTGGCACAGTCACACCAGGGAGTCCACGTCAATCTTCTATCGTCCAGGGGTGTGTAACGACACGCTGGTCGGGGTCGGCCACATGACACGACCTCACCCCAGGGGGGGGGGGTCACCACATGACAGGACCTCACCCCAGGGGGGGGGGGGTCACCACATGACAGGACCTCACCCCAGGGGGGGGGGGTCACCACATGACAGGACCTCACCCCAGGGGGGGGGTCACCACATGACAGGACCTCACCCCAGGGGGGGGGTCACCACATGACAGGACCTCACCCCAGGGGGGGGTCACCACATGACAGGACCTCACCCCAGGGGGGGGGTCACCACATGACAGGACCTCACCCCAGGGGGGGGGTCACCACATGACAGGACCTCACCCCAGGGGTGGTCACCACATGACAGGACCTCACCCCAGGGGGGGGTCACCACATGACAGGACCTCACCCCAGGGGTGGGGGGTCACCACATGACAGGACCTCACCCCAGGGGGGGGGTCACCACATGACAGGACCTCACCCCAGGGGGGGGGGTCACCACATGACAGGATCTCACCCCAGGGGGGGGGGTCACCACATGACAGGATCTCACCCCAGGGGGGGGTCACCACATGACAGGACCTCACCCCAGGGGTGGGTCACCACATGACAGGACCTCACCCCAGGGGTGGTGGTCACCACATGACAGGACCTCACCCCAGGGGTGGGTCACCACATGACAGGACCTCACCCCAGGGGGGGTGGTCACCACATGACAGGACCTCACCCCAGGGGGGGGGGTCACCACATGACAGGACCTCACCCCAGGGGGGGTCACCACATGACAGGACCTCACCCCAGGGGGGGGGGTCACCACATGACAGGACCTCACCCCAGGGGGGGGGTCACCACATGACAGGACCTCACCCCAGGAGAAATGACAGCATGCCGCTGACGTCATAATGTATTCTTCCGCATGACCACTTTTACCACAAGTTGACGTCTGGCCGTGACACGTGACCAAGTGGTCCCACTGTAGGTCGGGTCAGAACCGCCAGTGCCAACCGTGGATGGCCTCCAGGGCACCTGAAAGTGTTGTGTAACAAATACTGTAGCACCATGATTCTTGCTACATCATTTGTTCCAACAATGATCAAATGCTGCTAGAAGCCTCTAGCCGCATTCAATAGTCTCGAAAAAACTACGCAATTATTATTTATAAATTGTAGTTAGTGCTCGTATAAACAATAGCTCATCTTAGTCGTTTTATACTTGTAATCAGTATTAGATTTTGCGAATTAAGCGCGTTATCATGAGCATGTTGGGAGGCCTAGTAGATAGAGGGTGAAGGCGCACGAGGCGTGGGTGGGTAGCAGGCTCGCTCCAGCTTGTTGATAGTGTATACTCCATCCCTTCACTCTACAATATTTTGTAACAATGTGCCACTTCAAACCAAAATTATGTCATCGGGTACTGGAGTATTAACAATACCCGCAACGGCACGTGAAAGATTAAGCAAATAATGCTGGAGAGTGGAGGTGGTGGCGGAGCTTGGGCACTAGAGCGCCCCCAGCTGGGCACTCTGGCAGTGGTTCACCGTCCGTGTATGCAGCAACACCCTCCAGGCAGTGCCAGAGCCTTGGTCGGAGCAGTGAGTGAGACTCAGGTGGTCGGCGAGTGGCGTGCGGGTAAACCGGTAACACAGTACGATGAAACTTTCAAAGATGAACCAGACCGTCCCTGATAGTGCCCGACGCCGGGTCTGCATCCTGGGTATCGTCAGCATGGTAAGATCTATCTCCTTTACACTACATAGTCGACTCCACAGTCTGTTACACTCTTAGGGCTGCCGGTCAATATTGCCCATTAGGTTATGTCACGGCTAACCATAATCAAAATATCAGTGCCGTGAAAATTTTTTGAGAGGAAAAGCTCTTATTGCCAAGCTGGGGCCAACCGAATTATGCATTTGGACTCTTGATTCACCCTTGACGATGGGCGGACGTCTTAGAAGTTCGTAGATGTATCCGTTTTCCGACTGGCTCTTCGGGAAGGGAGACGGTGTCCGGCGCGGATTGGCAGAGAGGTTCCGGGTTTTTTTTTTTATTATTATTATTTTCTACCACAGACGTGGCCACACATTTACAATGCTAAGCAGCATATATACATTTTCTTCTGTCCTCCATGGACAGGGTTGGAGATCAGTTAAACATATAGTTCAGGGATTTATTGAACAATCAACCACAGAAGGTGATTCGGTACTTTTAAAATGCTAAGCTAACCTACATACGGAAATACATAGATAGATAGATACACAGATTTACGTATGCCTTACATAAAGTGTTTGAAGTGTCATTAATGTGCATTTACAAAGGTGAAATGCAATTCTGATCAGCTTCCATAAGTACTTTATACACATACATATACATACACACACATATATACGTACATATACATATATACATGCATATATTCACACACATGCATTCACATACATTTGTCTCTTTTACTCTGACAGGGTGAGATAGCTGACAGAGAAACTAGTGTGCAATTAAGCACTTAATCACTGAAGATGATTAAGGTGCTTTTACAAGCTCAGGTTATATAGTTATATCACAAACATACATTGTATAATTGATACATTACATGGTCAATCTTGGGTACAAGTCCAATATATCATCAAGTGTTCCAGTACTCATATAGTAATTACACAGTTCAGCATACCTTAGCCCAGGGGGGCGAAAGTCAGCCAATATGGGACATTCTACAATATAATGTTCAAGAGAGTGCGTGTTCTCTCTTTCACAAAGTTGACACATAGTGTACTCGACATTTGGGTTTTGAGAAAGCTGCCAGATACGTCTATATCCCAGGCGTATTCTGGCCACTATAACATCACATTGCCGGGTTCTTGTTCTATTAGTCCCATATGTGAATGTTTCCTCACGATATCTATCATAATATTTAATGCTACAGCTTTCAGGTCTTTGTGAATTTGTTAGGTCGGTGAGATCTTCATTAGACATTTGTTTAAGGGGGTTGGTGGGGCTCCCGGCCTGCCCTCAGGGTGTTGGTGGTGGCAGTCTTTTGCTCTGCCGAAGGGCACTTGAAAATGTTTTTTTATTTATTTGCCCATTTGAGCATGATTTTATGAGGGGCCATCGAGATTTTGCCGCAGCTTTGTTTGACGACCCAATGCTGTCTGTGCGAGTCTGGGGCCAAGAGCCTTAAAATTCCTTCCTTAGGGACTCTTGGGGATCCGCAAATCTGTTTACTAGTGTGTGTTTATCCGCCACAAAGCGCGTTAGTTTCCGCTGACAGGCGACTTTAATACCTATGTAAGGCTTTGCGTTTTACCCTCCATGGGCCGCTGGGGCTCGTCCTGCACCTCTCTCGTCGTAGTGCTTAAATCAAACAAATACACATTCATCAATTTTTAACGTATTGCTTTGTCGAGTTAGCAATTATATTTGCAGAATGTGGATGAAACATTAGGGGAAAAAAAAAGAGGTGCGATAAGAAATTGAGCGAAGCACTGTTTTAGGAACATTTCGAACATAATCACTGTTTAATCCTGTGTAACGCAGCCCATTATCTTAAATAGTGGCTAAATGTTTGTTAATCCAGCCGCCGCTCACCCCGTGTTTGTGAATGGAAACTACTGTACACTGAACCCATCCTGCCCAAGCTATAAGTCAAATACTGACCTACGTTGATATAAAAACAATTTCCTTACTTATACTTCAGAGAATTGATAGTTTCCCATTTTGAGCTTTCGGTAGAGCTACGACCTTTCTTGTTTGTTCAACGTTCGATCCCCGATGGTCCATGTAGTTGGGTATCGTTCCATTACCCATTCTCATCCTAGATCCTTCTCATACTCCTACCAAGTGCTGTATATCACACTATCCTGAGAACGATAAAAAACATTTCTTCACACAAACATTTTCTTCACAAAAAATAATTCCCGTCGATTGTTAATGTCACGTATAGAATATCGGGTGTGTTGTCCGTAGACTTATTTGGAAGTTTCATTTCACTTTTGTAATTTTCAGAGGATAAGAGCGGAAAGGAGAAGGAAGGGACAGATGCCGAGATTTCTTAAGTGTGACAAAAAGAGGCGGCCGCGACTGGCCTATGACGCTCCCCTTCCTCATATGCTTCATGTGTCAAAGTTGGGTGAGGTTAGCCCCAAGGGTCAGCCAGAACACAAAACACAGACAGACAGTCTCCTATGGATAACGATATATGTTGTTTCATTTTAAATTGCTTATTTCTTACTGGAATATTCTATGCAATTCAAAGTAAGAAACTAAAAATACCGATATAGGCCTTGATATCCCTCTTGTGGTTGACAGACCATATTAACTTTGCCGTTGTTGGTAGGCCTCAGGTATGGCCTACCTACTGAAGTATGGGTAGGCCACTGATCACAAGAGACTAGCAGATGGGGTAATGAACGACTGAACACGACCCAAAAATGACCGACAACCTGCAAGAGGCAACTACTTTATCTTCAACAAATATTGTCACATTGTCTAAACATTCAGGTTCAAATATGAGTAAATATGTACCGACCATAACTGGCACCAACGACCCTTGCGCCCTCTACGATAAGAGTGATAACGTTACAAGTAAAATGAAGTGTATATACTAGTAAAGCCACGATTCATTATCAACACAACTTTAATGATTTTTTATACGATTCAACCCATTTTAGAGAATCTAAAAACCATTTTCAGGAAGTGAGCCTGGACCCGTATGTGGCACTCTAGTAAAACAGACAAATACCATGGTATACTCGAGGTATTTTGATCATATATCTAATTTATGATCTTTGACTTCCACAGCGGAATAGTTTATAACGCACGCACTTAAAGTGTCAGTACTGGTGACGTGTGGTGTGTTGCAGGTGATGGCCGCGGTACAAGTGGTGGCGCTGGTGGTCAAGCTGAGCTTTGTCGTCGCCCCCCAGCACCGCGACATTCAGGGTAGGTACCCACCGCCTCTCTCCCTCCCCTGCCTCCTCCTGCTACAACCACCTCTCTCTCACACACACACACACACACACACACACACACACACACACACACACTAAAAGGCTGTTACAAAAGTTGGAGCAGCAGGCAGGAGTAAAAGGTATAAAAAATAATATGCTTCAGCGGATAAGAGTATCTAAGCAACAGCGAGTAACTGAAGGAAAGGGGGGGGGGGGCGGGACATCAGAGTGGCGAGATGTCACCAGCAGGGTCCCACGGGGCTCTGTACTTGTACCCATCCTGTTCCGATACATGTAAACGATCTTCCAGAGGGTACAGACATTCGTCTCAATGTTTGTTGATGATGCAAACAAATTATGAGAAAACTCAAGACTTATGAAAGAAGAGACCACAGGACGACCTGGAAAAACGAAGAATGGTCTAGAAAATGGCTACTAGAATTTAACTCGGGAAAGTGTAAAGTAATGAAATTAGGTGAAGGGAGCAGAAGGCTAAACACTAGGTACCATCTGGGAGGTGAAATCCTGCAAGAGGAGGCCTGGTCGAGGACCGGGCCGCGGGGACGCTAAGCCCCGAAACCATCTCAAGGTAACCTCAAGATAACGGTCAAATAGAGAGATCTGGGGGTTGATATCACACCGAACCTGTCCCCCAGAAGCCCGTATCAAAAGGATATCATCAGCGGCATATGCTAGATTGATGAACGTTAGAATTACCTTTAAAAAAATTTGTAAGGAATCTTTCAGGACCTTGTATACCACTTGTGTCAGACCAATCCTGGACTATGCAGTTCCAGTCAGAGTCCATACCTAGTTAAACACAAGGCAAAGTTTGAGAAGATTCAGATGTATGCCACCAGACTCGTCCCAGAACCGAGAAGTATGAGCTACGAGGAAAGGCTACGGGAGCTAACTTTACGTCTCTGGAAGAAGATCAAGGAGAGACATGACCACCTACAAAATTCTCAGGAATACATAATCTTCCAGGCTATTCCCAGATACCTGGGACTATGTAATTAGTCCCAGAGACCTATTTACAACCACTGCTTATGGACTGCACCCTGGGGATGTGCGAGTCATATGCAGATACAAAAAAAAATGTGTGATCAATACATTAGATGGGTAGAAAGGCAGGATCCAAAGATAATTCAATCCTGTAGACACAAATAGCAAATACACACTTTTGTACTATAGATACTGGTAGTTATGTCAAGTATTTCTCCCTGGACACTTGCATTTGTACATTATTATCATCAAGAAATTGATGGCGATATATTTGTTAAAAAGACTGAGTATAGTAGCGTGAAAATTGTTATATAGAGTGAATGAAAAAAATTAAGTAGAAAACTGGTTAGCTTCGCAGGAAGGTCTTAACAATAATGATTTATATATAAACTTTAGAGTAATTTCCCTGCGTGTGGGTAGTAACGAAGAAGGTGCGTGAATACACAAAGTTGACTAATTAATGCTATATTTCCCCGTGTGATGTTGGCAGTGTTGGCGATGTGCGGCGGGATGGCTGCCACCATTACTGCCTACCTCCTCCTCACCACCAGACTACTCTTCCTCTTCTACAAGGTCAGTAACTGCACAACTTATTATTCACTTTTGTCCAGCCTCCCAATATGAAATTACTTATTGTTACGACCAGCTGGGGCCAGTAACAGTTTTCTGTTAACGTGCCTAATAACTTTATCCTACGAACTGTAGGGTAAGTTTTCAAGAACTGGATGTGGCAAGTTGTAGTGCAAAGAATCAAGACAGGATAAACTGTACGCAATTACACCTTCACCAATATATTATCACCTTCAGCAGTATATATATTATATCCAAGATTACTGCACATATTTACTCTTACTTTCACTCAGGACACAATCGATTTGGAATATTCATTAAGTCCCGGAAAGTCCACCATTTTCACATATACGTCGTCTATGCTCAATGGCAATCACCGGCGAGTACACCTTCGGCGTGAGCCAGTCCACACATCGTATTGTCATTATGTCCCAATACCCTACATCCGCTCTCCAGAAATACACTGGCAGAGGGCTTCAGCCACAAGCTGACACGGGTCTCAAATAATCACATACAGGGGTAGCTAACACCCTGGCAGAAGCCACTAGCAGCACTTCTCAACAGATGCACTACTGTCGTCTCGTCTCGTAACTCTCATTTGCCAATTCCCGGGTATGTCGGTCCATACAAACTGCATAAATCCAGCAGCTAATGCGCTGTTACTACCGACGGGGCCACTTTGTCCTCACACAGGACCAAGTCAAGAGTTCTGGACTGCCTAGGGTGAACTGCTCTCGTTAGCGCAATCACCTCCTTACTTCACCTTTGTGAACATAAAACGTCGTTAACTAGACAGACAGTATACTTGGTGACCTTAGATATCACCCTTCCACCGGGAACTGAAACTGTAATTGCTTTCACAACCTAGATAGTGTTGATATCGTTATGCCACCCACCAGAGGTCATCATCTTCGACCTCACCTCCTAACTGAGGTATGAAACAGGAGCTTTTCACCAACGCCACGCCACCGCCAACAGATGGCATTGTCCGCGTTGCTCCCAATATCTGGGAGTTGGAGTGCAGGTTCATAGACGGCGTCGAAATCGCCACTCCACACTCCAGCACAGTGTCGATACTATAACACTTATAGTAGGAATGTAGTTCAAAGTATCAATATATAGTGATAGACCACCAAATAGGTGACTTTTGTATTATTGAATTTGGATAAATGGGAAAACTTTTTCAACGGTAGCATAAATACAAGACCTAACCTAACCTCCCCAGGCCTAATACATGCTGTCGTGGGCCTACTATCAAGAACATGTATATGCTTTATTAGGCCTAGGAATATTTAAAATTGGTTTTAACTTTATTTTTTCCGGAGTCTGTAAAATAGCAAGTACTTAAAGGAAATTATTGGTAGTGTGGAGTTATGTGGGAAGTCCTCATTTATTTCATTTATCTTACCTTCAGCGGACTGTATAATAAATTTGTTATCATGTTCCTCACATTTCCATACGGAGGGGGGGGGCTTGTTTATTATAGCCATATTTAATTAATTAAGAATTAGCCCATTCAATGCTGAAATACTTAACTTGAACTTAAATTTATTTGGGCAACTGAGTTGACGAAATTTGATTCTTAACTTATTTAACTTTTGAAGGCGCAGCCTCATGTCGTTTACTGTACATATATTTATGATTGTCACTGAATAATCTAAATATTATTACAAATTACCAATTAATTAATTAAGTATAGTTAAATTTAACTACAATTAAGAAGTGAATAATTAATATAAGAATGGCTGAGATGTTAGGGGTGTGGTAGCCAGCTTGGACGACCAGTAGAGCAACGGTAAGCTGGCGTCGTACTCTGGGACAAGGCATTAACCTCAAACACCACCTGCCAGTTATTGTAGTGTTAGACTCAAATTATCATTCTATGATTACTTATATTTAAATTCATTAATTGTAAAGAGTTGAATCAAGGCATTGACACTCACGCTAGCCCTCGCTCCTAGCGAGGGGGGAGCATGTATGCTCCTAGCATGTATGAAATGGTAAACAAATATACACTAGAACAGAGCTGGAGGACTTAGCGTCCTAACATGGGCCGGGGGATGACCTGTTCCGGTCCTGCACGTATAGAACAGCAGTAAGCGTCTGTAGTTACACCGTAAAGCGTAAGTTTAAACATTTGTATCTACTTTGTGAGAGCAAGAGTGAGTAATGGCGTCCCTCCACCTCCAGTGGCAGATGGACTCTTTCGTGTTATTCAATTATACGAAGCAAGAACCTCCTTCTTTTATTGAATTGGTTGATTTATTCAAACCATGTTTTCAGTCAATTTTAATTAGAGATCAATTCAATCACAGAGTTGTTTAGTAAGTTGTAAGCGCCAGATGCGTAGCCTGATTTACTGCGCAGTTATAATTACGCGTCATTAGCTTTATTAACTTAAACGGACAGTAACACTCATCACGTTTTAGTTTGATAATTTGTAATTAAAGTTATTTGGAGATTATTTCCCACTGGTGGCCTGTCATACATGTTGGTGCGTTTGACAACAGTTACAACTAATAAGTTGTATCATTTCAGGAGGATGGGTTGATTAACTCTATAATATCCTCAGTCACGCTCTCATAGTAATGGAAATTATATCCAGCTCACTCATGGTCTCACAACCACTCACTCCTGCTCTTACAACCACTCATAACCAGCTCACTCGCTGGATATGAGTGGTTGTGAGAGCGTGGATGAGCTGGATATAATTTCCATTACCATAGAGCCATGATAGTACTTGACCACCGTGGCAGATGCGGTACGAGGAGACGGCCGGGCCGGAGTGGTTGTGGTGGCTGGCGACCATGGCTCTGGTGATGTTCAACGCTATGCTGGTGGTGTGGTTCATCCTTCTGGAGGACGTGACGCAGGTCGTCGTCGCCTGCCTCGCCACCCTCGCCTACATCGTCTTCTTCAAGTTCGCCAAGGATGACATTATGACGCTTCGTCAGCACCACACCACCAAGGTGCTCTCTCTCTCTCTCCTTTACTTTATGTCATAATTATGTCTCATGTGTCTCGTGTCTTATGTCTCACATGTCTCATGTCTCACTTACAGAGCAGCGAGGAGACAATTTGAAGAATGAGTGGCGGTCACACCCTGGGCCACACCCTGGGCCACACCCTGGGCCACACCCTGGGCCACACCCTGGGCCACACCCTGGGCCACACCCGGGGCCACACCCGGCCTCCCCCCGTCTGAGGATGTTGGTGATCATGGTGTATTAGTGACAATACTGCCTCCACCCCTCTCTCCTCTCTCTTTTGTTCGTGTGCTGTGTCACACTCTCTTGTTCATGTGCTGTGAAACTAAAGTCTTAACACATTAAAGACTCTCTCTAGACCTCGAAATTAGACACAATAAAACACTAACATTTCCACTGAGACATTTGTATAACATTTAGTCCCTGATTGATAAGGCCGCCCAATCTTAAGATTAACTGACATCACCAGCACAGCTACCACAACACCAGTAACAACAAAATGTATGTGGGATACAGTTTAAGTACAGAGAGTACAGAGAGGTTTTGTAGCAGGGAGCCACAACAGCCGACTTTGTCATCAACAGGCGAGGCAAATCCTCACTGAAACCGTGTTGGTTGTGGGGGGGGGGGGATAAGGGTGTCCCTGATGGGCTTATTAACTGGTCCTGAATGGTCGTCAATATATTCAGAACTCCCGTCTAGTACTCTCAGGGTCAGGTGTGTGCTCAGATCGACGTTGTTATTGTTTCAGCTAGTTAGCTACTCAGAACGAAGTGTCCATGGAGCACGGGCTATGGTGAGCCCGTAAACCTCAGGTCGACGGCTGAAACATTCTTTCATAGTAACATCACACACCTGCCATCCTTAAACCTACATCACACACACCTGTAATCCTTTAAACATGCATCACACACACACACTTGTCGGAACAGGTATCATGATAGTTTATTAGTATCAGTCACAGTAGGTTTCATGATAGGCATCATAGAGGTATAATGAAAGTCTACGGGCATTACAAAAGTATAATGAGAGTCTACGGGCATTACAAAATTATAATGAGAGTCTACAGGCATTACAAAAGTTCTACAAAAGTATAATGAAAGTCTACGGGCATTACAAAAGTATAATGAGAGTCTACGGGCATTACAAAATTATAATGAGAGTCTACAGGCATTACAAAAGTTCTACAAAAGTATAATGAAAGTCTACGGGCATTTCAAGTGTACTGTACAATGGTAAAATTATTGACCACATAACTATTTGCTTCGGTTCTTGGGCAGGGTAAGGTGAGATGAGGAGAATATGCTAAGCCAGTACAATTATATAGGACCTTTGATGGGATATGAGGTAGAAGTATCTGGGATATGACGGAGGGAAGGAATAGTGCCCAAACACTTAGACCATCGGGGATCAAATGCCGAGGCCGTCGTTGTACCGAGTCGTGTAAAGACTCGTAGAGAGTCGTGGTCGTGTAAAGAAATACTACAGCATGAGGGGGTAAACATAGCCTTGGCAAGGCCTGGCCAGCTGTTAGAGGGGGAGATTAACGCTGCTTCCTGTATTGCCGCAGTTGGCACGACACGTGGGTCTTCTCTATTGGTCCTTGTTGGTGTACTCTGTGGGTCGCTGGGTCGTGTGTGATGCCGTGCACACCACCTCATGGCCGCCACATGTCACCAAGGTCGTCCAGTGGGTAAGGGGAAGATGTTGAAGGGTAACAAATTGCAACAGTGAGTGTCTCTGGCCACCAGGTACACCTTCCCCGCAAGTGTGACCAGCCTTCCCAGTCCTCATCTTCCCCGCAAGTGTGACCAGAGAGCATCCCCAGCCCTCATCTTACCCGCTATCTTGAAGTTATCTTGAGATGATTTCGGGGCTTTAGTGTCCCCGCGGCCCGGTCCTCGACCAGGCCTCCACCCCCAGGAAGCACGTACCTATTTTACTGCTAGGTAACAGGGACATAGGGTGAAAGAAACTCTGCCCATTGTTTCTCGCCTGGGATCGAACCCAGGACCACAGCATCACAAGTCCAGCGTGCTGTCCGCTCGGCCGACCGGCTCCCCAGTGAAATTAGGGGCTCCCAGCTAGTGTGAAATTAGGGCTAAAAATCTAAAATCCTGTACACATCTTTATGTGGTACAGAACAAAATATAGAACTTCTTTGCAAAATGTACTGAAATATAACTTTTTCCATATTGTGGGACCACTGTACCGCTAGCTCCGAATTGTATGGTTTTAGTACAACTGTGCTTCTGGTGGCAACACTTAGGTCAGCCGCTCCTTCACCTCACATAACCTATGTTGTCCAGAAACAGAAAGATTGTCAACCGACCATAACTCCTCTATAGTGATGATGCAATTGCTGGCAAAACATAGATGCCGCTGAGTACATTGTTAATTAGTAGTACTGAAACATTCAAAATTAGGCGACGTATTAGTAGTACTCAATTCTAATTATCGATATCACTGAAAACATGGCGTGTTGGACATACAAAACTGAGAGTGTAAATGACAACGAGAACATCGCCTATCGTAACACCAGCGTTATATCTGAGCTTATACATAAATACGGGTCAAGAAGCAGAGGGAAACGGTATCGGAGAAGATGGACGATTGTATGAAGATCACTGGCGAGTAATTAAACACCTGGAAGAGGATGTATTCAGTTCACCAAGAACTTCACAGATAAACAAATCCACAGGAGCCGTGATGAGGGATCGAACCTATGCGCAGGGGGTTCCCAGATAGATGCATGCTCTGTATGGTGATATTATAACGATGGTGTGACTTCTCTGTGCACTTCACAGGTTTGTTACCTTAGGCAACTCTAGGTGGTCTCTCCACGCTTCTTGAAATAACAATTCCTGGTGCTTAAATGAATTGTTTTGTGTTGTCCACTAACAGGGCAGTAATTCGGCTGCTGTATATAATTCTGCAGTTAGTTCAGGTAGTTTTAATTCCACTAATCGTTTTATAGCTAAAGTAGATCAATATTGCTTCTAAAGCCCCAGCTCGGGTGGTGGAGGGCGGCTGGAACATCATAATTAAAGTGACAGAGAGTAACGGAAAGGAACCAGCGGCATAGAATGAGCTGAAAATCGGCATTACTGAGCAAGATGAGCGAAAAGAGACGAGAGAACAACAAAAGGACACCTTCTACGACACGATGAAAAGAATGAGAACTCATCAAAAATAATTATTTATCTATTTATTTATTTATTTATATATATACAAGAAGGTACATTGAGATTGTGAGGATACATAGCATAGTAATTACATCTTGTAAAGCTACTAGTACGCGCATCGTTTCGGGCAGGATAGAGAGAATTTATACTAACATTATGAAAAAGTGACAGTGTTGAATAACAGCTGTTTTGCCTCTGGGGCCCTATAGCGAATCCTAATTATACCATTAATAATAATAATAAAATAAAACAAAAATATATTTGTTAGCCACAGCCAACAGAGAGGCTAATAAAGAAACGTGAAAGAAACCGTGACAGAGAAAGCGTAAAAATAGGGGAGTCTTCATTAAAAACCGCTAATAGGAGGAAAAACAGTAGAGTAAAATTACCATGAAGCTGCAATTTTAGTACAGACTGAGCTAAGAGTCTATATAAGAGATGGGATACGAGAATGGAGTAAAGGAACGGTTCCCGGCCAATGTGGTTTAGGCAAACCATTTTTCGCCTGTCTCCCTTAACCATGTTTAATCTAGCATTTTTGTTTATTTTATTTATATATACAAGAGTTCTTACATTCTTTACAGCCACTAGCACGCATAACATTTCGGGCAAGTCTTTAATCTTAATTTCCCCCGGAAATACGACCCGTTAAATCGTTTAACAACCAGGTACCATTCACTGCTGGGTGAACAGAGGCTTCAGTTAAGGATTGGCGCGGTCAATCCTCCCTGGCCAGGATACGAACCCAGGCCAAAGTGCTCGGAAGCTCCGCCGAGTGCTTAACCCTGCACTATGGCCACATGGCCATGTGGCCATGTCTTGATGCCACGTCTGGCCCACCTTCCCAGTCAAGTTTAATTTCACTTCTCCGGCCATGTTTGGTCCACCTTTTTGGCCATGTTTGGTCCACCTTTTTGGCCATGTCTGGTTCACCTTACTGGCCATGTCTGGCCACTTTCCCCACCATGTTTGCCTCATGTTCCCGGCTAAGTATGGCCCACCTCCCTGGTCATGTTTGGCCCATCTTTTTTATCCATGTTTGGTAGGGGTACAGTGCCAATTTTATAGGTGCCGGAGCTCTGGTGGGCCTGACAAAGCGTCATTTCCTATCCTGTTTCTATATATGTCACACGATTAAGTATTTCATGTTTATACTCACTAATTATCATAAAATATATTTATTAAGCAAATAAAGAAAAAACATCGATCATGTATTTATCCATTTAAGAAGTTAAAACACTCAGAGCTCACAAATACGACCAATGAAAGTTTCACAACAGTTTCCATAAAGCTGAAAACCATAAAGGGTGAGGTGAGAGATGTTTTCTGGGGTGTGAAGCAACTTTTGTCCTGGTGTCATCTGGTGTTCTGTGGTACAGCAGCCATGATATGACATATGGCTCAGGATGCCACTGAACTAGAGGAGGTCCATGTAGTTTAACAAACATAAGTGCTGATACATGATTTATGAGAATTCTTGAGTGTTGTTATTATCAGGTTCATGGAGTGACTCCTTCCTCACACTCAGCAGTACTAATAGAATAACTTTAAACAGCTCAGTAATGGGTGTAAATCTTGGAGGATGCGGCGTACATGATCCTCCACATAGTCTCTAAAGGCCTTTGGTGCAGAGTAAGAAGAAAACTTAACCTCTTAC